>CM062810.1:95942214-97142214 GCA_031772625.1 Pinus tabuliformis
GGATCAATGTGTTGACGTAGACTTGTATGGTTGCTAATGTTATGTATGCTGCTTGAATTCTAGTTTGTTGTTGTTCATAGATATGAATTGCATATATTTGACTTGCAGAGAATGCTTTGGCATTGATTGAGTTCCTTGTGGCTTAAGGTTCATAAGCATGATATTGTAGATATTTATGATGATATTTATTGTTTCATATTTAGAGAAGAGAGTTTATTTATGAATTCACTGCGAGATATGGTTTGCTGCTAGGGTTTAGTGAAAAGCATGTTTTAATATTTGTACAAAGTTTGTGTTTATGAATCACATATATACATAGGTATCCTTACTGATGTTCATGTGTATATTCTGATTGGTCTATGGAAATTTTTTTTTTGAATACAATTATTGCTTGAATGGTTGCAAAAGTATTCTTATATGTTAACCAGTCTTAATTTATAGTGATCAGTGCGCTAACCTTATATTTGACTTGGTATTGACAATTTTGATGAGCAAGGGGTTTGAAAAAATTTGACAATGAACTCGTATTGAGAAAGTTTTATATTGTTGACGAGTATGTTGATAGTTATCTTGAGTATGGTGTATGGTTTGGCATTTAATGAGTAAAGAATTTGACTAGGTTAATGAACAAAGAATTTAAGATTTGGTTTGGTCTGATTAGTGATTTGGTTATAGAGGGGTGATTGATATCTTGGTATTCAGTGAGTACATATGTTTGATCAATGTTTGGTTTCATAAAGGTTTATGGTATTCAGTGATTGAGCATAATAGTTGGTTGTAGGTCTAGTTTGAAAATTGGATGAAACATGGCCTACAGGGTTTGGTTTTGATTGAGTGAGGTGGATCTAGTATGAAATATTCTAAAACATGGTCCATAGAGGTGCTAAAGGTTGGAGCCTTCAGTAAGGGAGTAGGAGTGTCCTTCTAGTGGTAGTAGATAAATTTTATGAGGGAGTAATAGCTTCCTTCTTATATGAGCCAATAAACTTGATCAGGGAGTAGTATCTTCCTTCTAGTCAGAGCTAGAGAATTTGTGGAAGTTGTAGCCTCCTGTGGGTAGGAGCCTACATACTGGTAAGAGTATACACCAATACAAGATGTAAAAATATTTTCTATATAATAATAAAGAATACAAAGACGACAAAAATGGTGGTTTTCTCCCAAATTGAATTTCCTCCTAAAAATCCAGTGTCCCTATGTGTTTTTTGTTGACGTGTTGATAACGTGTATTTTCTCTTATTTTGAATACTTCTCCTAGTTACTGCATAATGTATGGTTGATGATAAAAAGATTTATATAAATAAGTAAAATTGTGAAAAATCAAGTAACTTACATTTATATTGTTTGTTTTTGTTAAAAGTGCATACACACGTGAGTTGGTTAAAGGGAAGTTGCTTATAAATTTATGAATATAAAATTAAAGATTAATTGAAATGAAATATTGATTATATCCCCCTCTTAGTATTTATAACAAGAGCCACTTTGTACATGAAAACTATCAATCTATATTGACATATCAATACTTTAATGGGAAGATTCCTCATTTACAAGGTTGATGTTAGTTTTTGTAGCATCAGATGCGTTCTAGACACAAAATTTGGTGGAGAGGCTAGAATACAGAGATCTCCAAAACCTAGAAACCGTTTCTAGAAATTTTTCCTAGAAATAGCTTAATTAAATTATTAACCAGCTTTTAAATATTTCCTAAGTCTAAACTTAGGGAATATGGTTAATTAATCAGTATTAATTAATTCAAGGAGATAATCATGTAGAAACTCACACATATCGATTCATAGATGATACTGGCCATTGATTATGTTTTAATCTTGGTCATTGGTGTTCCAACATAGGATTATAAGAGGAGGTCAATGTGGTGATGGAGAAATCACACGAGACACTTAAGCAGTTCAATTTCTTGGTAGATCGATTTCTAGAGTAGCAGCAGTCAGTTGTCAGAAAGAGTTAGAGATCGAAGCAGTGAGTGAGGGGCGGATACATTGATTTAGGAGGAATAATTCCAAATCTAGTGAGTGCATTTGTAGAGAGGCAGAAGAGCAATAGAGAAGCTGACGCAGGGGCATCACAACAACTTCTAGAGGCAAGTTCAATTTGCTGAGAAAGAGAGATGTCTTTAGTTCCAGAGGTCGAGAATGAGTCCTAGAGTGCCGTAGAAGCATATTTCTAGTTAAAAAAGTCAGAATGACTTCATCAGAAACTAGGAAGAGAATTGATGTCAAGTAGGATGCGCGGAGCAACGTAGAGCCTGATAGAGAGGTTAGTGGGTTGAGTTTCTGAAGGTAAGTTATGCTGAGGATTTCCTGTTGGGTGAGGAAATTCCTCACTAGATTTTTTCTAGCATTTTTCTCTGTAGGATTGCCATATTTCGACATCCAATTGTACTCAGAATTTCTCACTGCTGCATAATAATAAAAATCTCAGTTGTTGCATCAGTTTTCCGAAGTTAGGTTTTTCCAGGGACATTTGTCCAAAAATAATTGACTCATATTTTATGTGTGTGTGCTATCATTTCTCAGTTTTCAGTGCATTATTTTTCAACATTATTTTATTTGTGAAGGTTGGAGAGTGTTTATTTCGATATTTGTCATAGCAGATAAATTGCTAAATTAATTAACAATTAGGAGAAATAATATTGGTTGTTGCAATAAGGTTCTAGTTTGGAATTTTCACATGGTATCAGAGTGCAGTTGATCAATCAGAGAGCTCAAAAGTGAAAAGAAGGAATTTCACTGCTTAGTGTGGGTAGCAGGTTGAAATTCCCAAGGGCAGCGCAATATTTTTCCAGGAGGTTGATTTGCTTGAGGAAGATCAATTTTTCTATGAGAGGGGAAGAAAAAATTCAATCCTTCCAGATTGAGTGATTCTAGAGCCAGAGGGAGCAACCTAATGTTTTTTTTTTAGCAGATCTCTAGCTAGACGCAGAAGTTTTTGTAGTAGTTCGCTAGAGCAGAGCCAACATTGGGGTGGAAGAGAGAAGAGCACACATAGAAGGAAAATTTTCCTAAGGGAATTTCTCGTCTCAAGAAGTTCAATTTTTCCTTGCAGATCGACAGTAGTTGTGAGCAGATCTTCGCACTCCAGAAGGGAGTGTGAATATCATAGCAAAATTCGAGAAAAAGAAAAGAGGAAGTTTTCAACAATTTGTTGAGATGGCTACTGTTGGGCTTCATGATCATGATAGGCTAGATGGAGCTTCCAACTATGTCATCTAGAAGGAAAGGATGTCCTTCCTTGTAGATGAATATGGCTTGAAAGCCTATATTGATGTTGTAGGGAGGTTCCTCTAGATGCATATCAATAGAAAGAATAAAAGAAGGAGATGATGCAGTAAAATCGGTTGATCCTAGATGGAGTCAAGGATCATGGTGTCTCACATATAGCTGGCAAATATACTGCCAAATAGTTGTGGGATGCTCTCTCCACGTTGTACTAGGGTACTTCAAAGTAGCTGAAGATGTACCTAGAAGAGAAGTTGAGACTCATCTGGATGTAGAAAGGGGAAGGCATAGAACCCTTCCTTACCAGGATTCAGGAGGTTTGAGACCAGCTGTCAGCTTTTGGGGCAGCTCGTCAACCCATGGAGCTAGTGCAATTGGAACTCAATAGTGTCTTAGAGGATTGGGAGGGCGTTGTCAAAAGCATATTGGGCATAGATAGGCTACTAGAATGGGATAGAATGAGGAGCTATTTGCAATAGGAGGAGTTGAGATGAGTTATGTTAAAAAACTCCATTAGTGGTAGAAGCACGGGATTGAAGACGATGGAGGAGGAGTATAATGTGGCCCTCGCATCAAAGGGTCCTAGTCAGCGACAGGGGGAGCAGAGGAAGAAGAAGGACTTGTCAAAAGTAAAGTGCTTTAGGAGTGGTGAGCTTGGTCACTACAGTGTCCAGTGTCCTCTCAGGAAGAAAGACAAGGAGGAGAAGTAGGACTAGCAGGTAGCTTCAGCAGAGATCAATATGCTTTCCTCCAGGCTGGAGGAATACTTCGCTATGTTCACAAATATACCTCCAGGAGTGAGGTAGGGTGACTTGGTCTTGTAGCCCCAGAGCATTATAGTTGGGCAGGATCCTTGAGGATTCCACCTCATGGATCATTACTTGGATACAGGGGCCCACATATTTAGTAGTGGGATGGATTAATGACAGTTGATGCAATTAGGAGCAGAGTGATAATTGCATACTAGTAGCAGTTAGATGTCGGGGAGCATAGTGCAGAGTTGGTAGTAGTGCAGTTAGCACAGTGTAGAGTCAACAACAAGACAGATTCTCCAGTGACAGTGCAGATGCTAGTAGTAGTCAGAGACTCGGGAGACAAATGCATCATACTGATCACCATTGATTCAGTAATTTGGATGCTTTTCAGTTGCGGATGTTGCAGTTGCAGCAACAATAGATGAAAGGGAGTTGCAGTGTAGATGTAGTGTTGGTGCAATATGGAAGTGCCAACAGTAACATAGATGTAGTATATATCAAATTTGCGTAGTGGTCGGTGGGAAGTATAGACAAACAATAGCTACGTGACAGGAGATGATGTATAGATAGGGTGTTTTTGCAGGATGTGCAACACTATAACACATTTCTTGCCACAAAATTTGGTGGAGATTCTAGAATACATGAGATCTCCAAAACCCAAAAATAATTTCTAGAAATTCTGCCTAAAAATGACTTAATTAGATTATTAACCAGTTTTCAAATATTTCCTAAGTATAAACTTAGAGAATATGGTTAATTAATTAGTATTAATAAAGTCAAGGTTGGAATCACCTAGAAATTCACATGGATTGATCCAAAGATGATCCTAGCCATTGATTATGTTTTAAACTTGGTCGTTTGTGCTCAGATAGAGGATTATAAGAGGAGGTCGATGTGGTTATGGAGAAATCACACGAGACACTTGAGCAGTTCAATTTCCTGGAAGATCAATTTCTAGAGTAGCAGCAGTTAGTTTCCGAAGAGAGCTAGAGATCGAAGCAGTGAGTGAGTGATAGAGACAGAGAGGTTGGAGGAAGAATTCTAGATCTAGTGAGTGCATTTGTAGAGAGGCAGAAGAGTCACAGAGAAGCTGACACAGGGGAAACTTAGCAGCTTCTATAGGCAAGTTCGATTTGTTGATAGGAAGAGACATCTTCAGTTCCAAAGGTTGGGAAGGAGTCCCAGAGTGTTGTAGAAGCATCTTTCCAGTCAGTAGAAAGCATAATGACTTCATCAAAAACAAGTCAGAGGCTTGACGTCAAGAAGGTTGCGCGAAGGCTGATGCAAAGGGTCATAGGGCCAAGTTTTTGAAGGCAGGTTGTGCCGATATTTCTTGTGGGGTGAGGAAATTCCTCACTAGATTTTTGCTAGTATTTTTCTCTATAGGATTACCAGATTTTGGCATCCAATTGTACTCATAATTTCTCACTACTACATAATAATAAAACCCTCAATTGTTGCACTAGTTTTCCCAAGTTGGGTTTTCCTCGGGACATTTTTCCAAAAACAATTTTATCATATTTTATGTGTGTGTGCTAGCATTTCTTAGTTTCTAGCCCATTATTTTTCCGCATTATTTTATTTGTGAAGGTTTCAATTTGTTTATTTCCAGATTTGTTGTAGCAGATAAATTGTTAAATTAATCAACAATTAGGAGAAATAATACCAGTTGTTGCAATAGGGTTCCAATTTGAAAATTTCAAATTGTATCAAAGCACAGTTGATCAGTTGGAGAGCTTAGAGGTGAAAAAAAGGAATTTTGGTGCTCAGTGTGGGTGGCAGGCCGAAATTCCCAAGGGCAACACAGTCTTTTTCCAGGAGGCTAAGTTGCTTAAGGAAGATCAATTTTTCTAAGAAAGGAGCGGAAAAATTTGATCCTTCCAGATCGAGTGATTCCAAAGGCACAGGGAGCATCTCATATTTTTTCATTGAGCAGATTTCTAGCTAGACGCAAAGGCTTTTGCAACAGTTTTCTAGAGTAGAGCCAACGTTGGGATGGAAGAGAGAAAATAACACAGAGGGAAATTTTCTGTCATGAAACTTCTAGTCTCAATAAGTTAGATTTTTCCTTGCATATCGACAGTAGTTGTGAGTAGATCTTGTCACTCTAGAAGGGAGTGTAAATAACAAAGCAGAAGAAGGATAGAGGATTTTTTCGACAGTTCGTTAAGATGGCCACTAATAAGTTTCGTGATCAGGACAGGTTGGATGGAGCTTCCAACTACATCATCTGGAAGGCAATGATGTCCTTCCTTCAAGATGAATATGGTTTGAAATCCTATATTGATGATGTAGTGGCAGTTCCATAGGATGCAGATCAGTAGAAAGAATACAAGAAGGATATGGCGTGGGAAAGGTGATTGATCCTAGACGGAGTCAAGGATCATGTTGTCTCACATATAGTTGGGAAAGATAATGCCAAACATATGTGGGATGCTGTCTCCATGTTTTACCAGAGTACTTCCGAGCAACGAAAGATGTACCTAGAGGAGAATTTGAGACTCATCCAAATGCAGAAAGGGGAAGGCATAAATCCCTTCCTTACAAGGATCCAGGAGGTCTGAGACCAACTGGTAGTCGTTGGGGTAATGCCTCAACCCACTTAGCTAGTACGATTGGCACTCAATAGAGTCTTAGAGGATCGGCGGGTCATTGTCCAAAGGATATTGGGCAAAGATAGGCTGCTAGACTCAGATAGAATGTGGGCTGATTTGTAACAAGAGCAGTTGAGACTAGCTTTGTTAAAGAGCTCCATCAATGGCAGCAAAAATAGATCAAAGATGGTGAAGGGGGAGGAGAATGTGGCCCTCGCATCAAAGGGTCTCTGTCAGGGACATGGGGAGTAGAGGAAGAAGAAGAAGGACCTTTCAAAGGTCAAGTGCTTTAGGTGTGGTGAGCTTGATCACTACAATACCTAGTTTCCTCTCAAGATGAAGGACAAGGAGGAGAGGTGGGACTGGTAGAGAAATTTAGTAGAGATCGATAGGATTTCCTCCAGGATGGTGGAAGATTTTGCTATGTTTGCAGAAATACCTTCAGGAGTGAGGTAGGGTGACTTGGTCTTGTAGCCCTAGAGCACTACAGTTGGGAAGGATATTTGACGAGTCCACCTCATTGATCATTACCTGGCTACAGGGGCCCACATTATTCAGTAGTATGATGGATCGGTGGTAGTTGATGCAGATAGTACCAGAATGATAGTTGTAGACTAGTAGGATTTAGATGTTGGGGTGTGTAATGAAGAGTTGGTAGCAATGTAGTTGGCATCGTGCAGAGTTGGTAGTAATGTAGTTCGCATCATGCAGAGTTGGTAGCAATGTAGTTGGCATTGTGCAGAGTTGGTAGCAATGTAGTTGGCATCATTCAAAGTAAGCAACAATGCAAATTCTTAAGTGACTGTGCAGATGCTAGTAGTAGACAGAGACTCAGCAAACAAATGCATCATATTGATAACAAACGATTCAGTATTTTTTATTCTTTTCAGTTGTAGATGTTGCAGTTGTAGAAACAACAAATGAGAGGGAGTTGCAGCGTTGGTAGCAGTATGGCAGTGTCAACAACAACACAAATGCAACGTATATTAGAGTTGTGCAGTGATAAGTGGGTAGTATGGACAAACATCAGCAACATGACAGGAGATGATGCAAAGACAGGGTGTTATGGCAGGATGTGTAGCATTAGAACACATTTTTGTAACATCAGATGTGTTCTAGCCACGAAATTTGGTGGAGAGTCTAGAATAAATGAGATCTCCAAAACCCAGAAATCGTTTCTGGAAATTTGTTGGGTCCCTATAATAGTAGTGATTACCCCATTACTATTGTAGTTATACCCCTTATTAATATTGTTGTGCCCCTATTGCCCCCATATTGTTATTACTGTGCCCCATAGAATCCCTCTATTGTTATTTTTGTGGCTTTATATTATTATTGTTAGGTCGGCTGGGTTATATTGTTACTCCTTAGACTCCTATATATAGAAAGGAGGTTTTGTCATTTGAATCATCCAAGAATTGTTCATTTATGTAATGTAAAGGAGATTGCCCCCTCAAAGAGGCTGAATTCTAAGGCGTTGATCTATCTTTTCTATCTTTTCTTGAGCTGGTTTCATAACATTTGGTATCAAAGCTTTGGATTCTAGGGTTTTGCTGCTCCAAACAGGTCATCGTGGAATTTTCACTATAACTTTTTTTCTACGATGTTTCAGAAGCTAACGAAAAAACCCATTTGAGAAGACATCGCGCTGAATCTCAGGTCTGAATTTCAGAGCCTTTTGCACTATATTTGCGGAGATATGATCTGAGGAAGTTGGTCTTTTTGTAGATGCCTGAATTACATTCCAAACAGGTGACATGGGGAAAATCATCATAACTTTTTCCCTGAGCATTGGATTGAAATTTCGTAAGAAGGTGCAAAAAGAGGACGGACTGTAGTTTCTTTTATATATTTTTCAGAGCCAAAGGACAAAACAATGACTCATGGCACGTCGTACAAGTTCTCTCTACTGAATTAGTCAATAATCAGGTCACTGTGGGAGATTTCGCATAACTCTTCCTTGGAGAATCCAAATTGGATCAAACTGGTGGCATTGGAAAGAGGACACAGAGGGCTATCATAGGTTGCAATTTCAGAATTGGATGATCTGAAAGTACAAAGATACATCAGAGGCAATATTGAGCTCCTACAAAGTGAAAAAAAGGTGTGTAGATTCTTTTAAATTTTTGCTTAAGAGTGGTTTGAAAATTTATTTTGAAGGAATTCAAAGGGCTAGTAGAGCATTATTATCAGTAACTGATGCCCTAAGGAAAGAAAATGCAAACACCTAGTAAGGAACCTGAAAGCTCTAGCATGACTCATGAAGAAGAAGAAGAAATGCTATATGATATATCAAAATTACAAGAACAAGTGCAACAAGTGTCACTTGCACAAAAAGCAACAGAATCTAAGATGGATGGTTTAAAGAAAGATGTAGAAGCTAAGATGGATGGTTTAAAGAAAGTTGTAGAAGCTAAGATGGATTGTTTAAAGAAAGGTGTAGAAGCTAAGATGGATGGCATGGAAGCTAAGGTGAATGGCATGGATGCTAAAATTGATGGCATGGATGATAAGATGGAAGAATTGAAGATAAACATGAATAAGTTGCTACAAGAAATGGTCACTAATGGTGAAAGGGTACTAAAGGAAAATCATGATGAGAACAAAAGAAATGTTAATCATGATTCCATAGACTCTAGTGTCGGATCGAAGACTCACCATATTCCAAAAATTGATATGAGGAAGTTTGATGTCAAGGATCCCGCCACATGGATATTACAGATGGAGCAATTCTTCAATCTCAATAATGTGCAAAACACACAAAAGGTATGCATGGAAACTTTATATTTGGAACCAAATCAGTTTGTGTGGTATCAATGGCTTTTCTCTCGTAAACAATTTATCACTTGGGCAATTTTTACGGAAGAATTGATAGCACATTATGAGGATACAAAAAGCAACACTTTTTTTAACCAATTGATAAGTCTCAAACAAAAGGGTTCAATAATGGAGCACATTGAGGAGTTCCAAAAATTGAACATAAGGGTAAAAGATATTCCAGAGGAGCAAAGGATTGATGTGTTCATAGGGTCTTTAAAGGATAATATCCAACATGATGTTCGCCTTTGGGAACCTGATTCATTAGAGTAGGCATTCAGGTTAGCAAGAAAAATGGAAAGCAAAATTATGGCAACCAGGAAGCATACCACTCACAACTATAAAGACGAAAGTGTTGTTGCCCCTAGTATTCCACAACCTATAAGGTTGACACCACAATAATTGGAAGAAAAAAGAGCAAAAGGGCTTTGTTACAGTTGTGATAACAAATACACTAAAGGTCATAAGTGTGCTGAGAAGAAATTATTCTACATAGATTGCGAGGAGGAAGAAGAAAAGGAGCAAGAAAGGTCAAAAGAAGAAGATATACTCCAGGAACAAAGCCTAGATGAAAAACAAATAAATCCGACCATATCTTGTAATGCATTGGCAGGAATTACCACTCCTCAAACCATCAAGGTAGAAGGACAAATCAAGAAGAAAAAGGTAATAGTGTTGATTGATTCAGGAAGCACCCACAATTTTATTCATTGTAAGGTAGCAAAAGAATTGAATTGCTTCCTATATCCAGCACCAGAGTTTCAAGTGATGATTGCAAATGGAGGAACAATAAATTGCTCTGGAAAGTGCCATAATATCAAGCTATCCATGGGAGAATATGTATTGACTAGCCCAATGCTTTCCATTCCAATGGGAGGTGCTGATGTTGTACTAGGAGTCCAATGGCTACAATCCTTGGGTACAATAGCTTTTAATTTTCAAGAATTTTTCATCAAATTTTCTATGGAAGGAAAGGAAGTTGAATTAAGGGGTATTGTAGGGAAACCAGGAAAGATAATCAGCTCTAATGGTATCACAAAGCTTCCAAAAAAGGAACAAAGAGGTGTAATTGCAAAATTATGTTTGCTAGATGTTTCCACATCGGAATCATCTATTTCTCCAGATCTCAAAAAAGTCCTAGACAATCATTCCAAGGTATTTGAGACTCCCAAAGGTCTCCCACCTATGTGTGATCATGATCATGCTATTCATCTGATTCCAGGAAGTGTTCCTCCAAACATCAGTCTGTATAGATATCCCTATGTCCAAAAGAGTGAAATTGAATGTATGGTTGCAGAAATGCTAGAGGCAGGTATAATTCAACCGAGTCAAAGTTCTGTCTCTGCTCCAATACTATTGGTGCACAAGAAGGATGGATCATGGCGCATGTGTCCAGATTATAGGGAGCTCAACAAGCTTACTATTAAATATAAGTTCCCCATTCGTGTCATTGATGAATTACTGGATGAATTGCATGGATCAATTTACTTCACCAAGTTGGATCTTCGTTCAGGATATCATCAAATCAGAATGAAGACTGAAGACATTCCAAAAACAACATTTATAACTCATGAGGGTCATTATGAATTTTTGGTCATGCCTTTAGGCCTTACCAATGCACCTTCAACATTTCAAGGTTTGATGAATTCAATTTTCAAACCATTCCTTAGAAAATTTGTGTTAGTATTTTTTGATGATATACTAATCTACAACAAGTCTTGGAAGGATCATGTTGAACATGTTGACAGGGTGCTACAACTATTGGAGGAGAAACAATTATATGCAAAAAGATCCAAATGTTTCTTTGGAGTACAGGAGGTGGAATATCTGGGTCATATTGTATCTCATGAAGGAGTTAAGGTAGACCCTAACAAAATTAAAGCCATTAAGGAATGGAAAATCCCCACATCCATAAAGCATCTGTGAGGATTTCTCAGGTTGACAGGGTATTATTGCAAGTTTGTTAAGAATTATGGGAGAATAGCAGCACCTCTAACAACATTATTGAAGAAAGATGCATTTTCATGGACTCCGGAAGCAACAAAGGCCTTTGAACATCTTAAAGAGGCAATGTGCCAAGCACTGATCTTAGCTACACCGGACTTCACAAAAACCTTTATTGTGGAATGTGATGCTTCAGGAAATGGAATTGATGCTATTCTAATGCAAGATGAAAGACCCATTGCTTTTGAAAGTCGTCCAATCAAGGGAAAGTTTTTAAGAAAAGCTACTTATGAGAAGGAAATGTTGGCAATACTCCATGCACTTAAGAAATGGTGACCCTACTTAATGGGAACACACTTCAAGGTAAAAACGGATCATGATAGCCTTAAATACTTTTTAGAACAAATATTATCCTCTGAAGAGCAACAAAAGTGGGTCACAAGGATGTTGGGTTATGACTTTGAAATCATCTACAAAAAAGGGAAGCAAAATGTGGTGGCAGATGCACTCTGAAGAAAGGATGAGGATGTGGAAGCATTGTTGTGTGCCATTTCTATTATCCAACCAGATTTAATAAACGAAGCAATAGAGGAATGGAAGAATGACGAAGAAGTGTGGGCACTTATTCGAAAGTTACAACAAGATTCCAGTACGTATGATACATTTAGCTGGAAAAATGATTCGTTATGGTACAAAGATCGCTTATACCTCTGTAAGAATTCCTAGCTAAAAAAAAAGATGCTTATGGAATTGCACACTTCTCCCTTAGGAGGGCACTCAGGATTTTTAAAAACTTACCATAGGGTTGAGAAGGAATTTTTTGGGATGGCCTTAAATCAGATATTCAAAAGTTTGTGGCAGAATGTTTGGTTTGCCAACAAAATAAAGTTGAAACAATTAAGACACCAGGTCTATTACAACCTTTATCCATTCGAAGCCAACGTTGGGAGGAGGTTTCAATGGATTTTATCACAGGTTTACCCAAGTCTGAGGGAAAGAGTGTCATCATGGTGGTAGTTGACAAAATTACCAAGTATGCACACTTTTGTGCATTATCACATCCATTTAAAGCCAGTACATTTCTACTGCATTTATGGAAACAATTCAAAAGCTACATGGAAACCCAAAGATTATTGTAAGTGACAGAGATCCCATTTTCACTGGAAATTTTTGGACATAATTATTTTCTTGTCTTGGTACTCAGTTAGCTCATAACTCATCTTATCATCCTCAATCTAAGGGGCAAACTGAGATAGTAAAAAAATGTTTGGAAGGATATCTTCGTTGTTTTGTATCTGATAAACAGACACAATGGGTCAAATGGTTGCCTCTGGCTGAATGGTGGTATACAACAACAAAAATGACCCCATTTATGGCACTTTATGGGTATCAACCACCATCCATCACATCATATTTAAGAGAAAATTCTAAGGTTTAGGCAATGGAACATCACATCGAACATCAACAACAAGTCCTCCAACTCTTAACGTATAACCTCGTGTTGGCACAGAATAGAATGAAACAACAGGCAGATCAACATCGCAGTGAAAGAAGTTTTGATGTAGGGGATTGGGTATTCCTACGGCTACAACCATATAAGCAAATGTCCCTCAAGCAAGTTAAGAAGGATAATAAATTATCACCAAAGTATTATGGTCCGTACAAGGTGTTGCAAAAGATTGGTATTATGGCATACAAGTTGGAGCTTCTTGCAACTTCTCGATTGCACCCAGTTTTCCATGTTTCATGTTTAAAGAATGTTATAGGCGACAAGCTCCCAGTTCAAACAATATTGCCAGAACTTGACGAGGAAGGAAAAATTATATTGGAACTGGAAGCGGTCACAGAAACAAGAACTCGACAGCTACGAAATCGATCAATTTCGGAGTATCTTATCAAGTGGAAGAACTTATCCGCTGAATATTCCACATGGGAGGATGGGAATTTTATACAGAAGTATCTAGAACTACTCAAGCGTTGAGGAAAACACTTTTTTGAAGGAGAGGGGCATGTTGGGTCCCTATAATAGTAGTGATTACCCCATTACTATTGTAGTTATACCCCTTATTAATATTGTTGTGCCCCTATTGCCCCCATATTATTATTACTATGCCCAATAGAATCCCTCTATTGTTATTTTTGTGGCTTTATATTATTATTGTTAGGTCGGATAGGTTATATTGTGACTCCTTAGACTCCTATATATAGAAAGGAGGTTTTGTCATTTGAATCATCCAAGAATTGTTCATTTATGTAATGTAAAGGAGGTTGCCCCCTCGAAGAGGCTGAATTTTAAGGCGTTGATCTATCTTTTCTATCTTTTCTTGAGCTGGTTTCATAACAAAATTCCACCTAGAAATGACTTAATTATATTATTAACCAGTTTTTAAATATTTCCTAAGTCTAAATTTAGGGAATAAGGTTAATTAATCAGTATTAATTAGGTCAATGCGAGAATCATCTAGAAACTCACACGGATCGATCCATAGATTATCCTAGCCATTAATTATGTTTTAATATTAGCCATTGGTGCTCCAACAGAGGATTATAAGAGGAGGTCGATGTGGTGATGGAGAAATCACATGAGACACTTGTGTAGTTCAATTTCTTGGCAGATCGATTTCCAGAGTAGCAACAATTAATTGTTGGAGAGAGCTAGAGATCGAAGCAATGAGAGAGGAACAGAGATAGTGAGGTTGAAGGAAGAATTCCAGATCCAGCGAGTGCATTCATAGAGAGGAAGAAGAGCCATAGAGAAACTGACGTAGGGGAAACACAAAAACTTCTAGAGGAAAGTTCGATTTGTTGAGAGGGAGAGGCATCTTCAGTTTCATAGGCTGGGAAGAAGTCCCAGAGAGCCAAAGAATCATCTTTCCAACCAACAGAAGGCAGAACGACTTCATCATAAGCAATTTATAGGCTTGACGCCAAGGAGGCTACGTAGAGCGGCAAAGAGGCTGACGTAGAGGGTCAGAGGGCCGAATTTCTGAAGGCAAGTTGTGTCGTGGATTGCTTGTGGGGTGAGAAAATTCCTCACTAGATTTTTTCCAATATTTTTCTCTGTAGGATTGCCAGATTCCGACATCTAGATATACTTAGAATTTCTCACTACTACATAATAATAAAAGCCTCAACCGGATTTTCCCAAGTTGGGTTTTCTCGCGAACATTTGCCTAAAAATAATTGTCTCATATTTTATGTGTGTGTGCTATAATTTCTCAGTTTCCAGCGCATTATTTTTCCATAGTATTTTATTTGTGAAGGTTATAGTGTGTTTATTTTGATATTTTCCGTAGCAGATAAATTGTTAAATTAATTAACAATTAGGAGAAATAATACTAGTTGCTGCAATAGATTCCAATTTGGAATTTTCACAGTACTCAGGAGGGAATCATCCCCTGCATGGTAGATTTAATGGAAAATGTGGAAAAAATCAATAGCAAAATCAAACTTGTAACCAAAAGAATGACATGCATGGATTCCTTAACATTAGACTTAGGTTGAGAGCCTCAGCCTCTAGGCTTGAAGGACACTCTTGTGGAATGAAAGGCTACAAGTCACCTCTTCACACTAGTTGCATAATTTTTGTTATTTTTTCTATGATTTCCAATTTATTTTATGTTTCCAATGTAACACTACTTGTAGATTTTTCTTTGTTAATTGTTCATATTATGAATATCATAAGAAATTTCAAAATTTTGTGTCTATGCTACTGGTCTGGTTTCCCAACTAGTAGACTAGTAGAGACAATTATGTGATTTATAGTTTATTTTATGTTCCCAATGTATTACTACTTGTATATTTTTCTTTGTCAATTCCTCAAGTTTTGAACAACATGAAAAATTTCAAAGTTTTGTGTCTGCTACTGATTTGTTTCCCCAAGTGGCAGACTAGTAGAGACAATTGTTAATATAATCCCATGTTTTTAATAGTAATGTAAATATCTTGATCTTACAAAAAAATGACTTCAATTTAGAGTAGAAGTCATTTTTAAACCTTTATAATATATAATGCATACACATATTCTTTAAAAATAGAAGAGTAAATAATGGCAATTACACATCGTAGTAGAGACCGTTAACTAAAAAAACCAAAAAAAAATGTTTAGAGAGGCATCTTTAACTTTCATTATCAACTAGCTTCATCATTTACAATACAATGTATGGTATTGTGTGCATCCAATACCGTAAAATATTAACCTAAATTAAAGTACAATAAAAAAAAACATTAACAAAAAAACGCTGAAAATGAACCAAAAACTATCTTCACCATTTACAATACAATGTATAGGATTGTGTGGCATCCAAAACCCTAATATTAAATTACAATAAAAATTATTAACCAAAAATGAAGCAAAAAAATCAATAACCAAAAAACACCAAAAATAAACCAAAAAACAACCCGACAGTGTTTTCTTAAAAGTTACATGTAGAACCTCAAGTCTCCCACCTCATTCTCTCTCATATCAATATACAATGAATTATATGAAGAACAATCAGATTTACAATTTGTATTATGTACATGATAAAAAGTAGAAGAGATGATGTAAACTTGATGTATATTAAGGTAATAAGGTACTACTGTTAAAGTGCCAACGATCAAATATATAGTCTATGTAATACAAGGTTTATATATATACAATATTGAGTTTTTCTCAATATTTTTTCACTAGAATACCTACAATATGAAAACTCTAAATTTATGTAGGGAATCTGTACACTCCATAGAATGGACGTGTTTTAGGGCGTATTACCCAATTTTTTTCTTTTTCTGAGAAGATTATCACGATGACGATTCCACCAAATCCCAAGCTAAATCCCAACCCTATTGCAATCAGAGAGACCTTTTGATTCAAATTACTTAGCCATCTAGCTTTGCTTAAACCATTACTTTTTTAGTCATTACATGGATGTAATGGATTACTTATGCCCTTGCATGGGTGTAGTGGAATACTCATGTTATTGCATAGTTGTAAGTTTTTAACTTCCACACATGGATGTAAGGAATCACAACATAAGCACTTATTCATTTGAAAGGAATTCCCATTGAAACCATCCATTTGAGGTCCTTTTGGGATTTTACCACATAGTTTATTAAATGAAACATTTAAAAATCCCAAGTAGAATAATTTAGAGATTTGTTGAGGAATCTCTCCACTCAAATTATTTTTTGACAAGTCTAGCTCCTCCAATGTAGATATCTTATCAAGAGATGTAGGAATTTTCCCTTCTAGTTGATTTCCAAATAAATTCAGCAATCTTAGGCTACTTAGACTTCCAATGTTTGAAGGAATTTCACCCTTTAGATTATTCTTAGATAGGTCAAATATTGTGTTTGTCAATAGCACATATGTCAAGTATATTCATATCCTTTCATGACAACCCTTGTATCTTCATATAATGTATTACCATGAACTCCAGAAGATCCATTAATTTTGAATCCTCGAAGCTTCTCAAGATTGGATGGTATTTTTCCATTGAATCTATTGTTTGGTAGATCTACCAACTGAAAATTTGTGAGATTTGTGAAGCATTCATCAATGCGACCATAAAACTTGTTATAATCCATGCTTAAAACTCTTAACTTATTTAAAGATCCAAGATAATGAGGAAGTTCACCTGTTAATACATTTTCCCTCAAATCTAATAACTGAAGCCTGGTACAATTAGTCAAAGATGTTGGTAGAGATCTAGAAAAACTATTAGAATAAGCAGAAAAAACTTCCATTAATGTTGAAAATCTTATCTTCAAATCTCCACTCAACTCATTATATGAAATCTCTAGTCTTAATAAGGAACTGCAATTCCCTAAAGACATTGGAATCTTTCCTTTCAACTTGTTTTTGGACAAAATTAAATGCTTTAGTGACACACATTTGCCAATATCCTCTAGAATAGGTCCATTAAGACGATTCTTAGATTAGTATAATCTCTTAAGAAAAACCAAATCCTTAATACTTTGAGGAATTGTCCCCTAAAAATTTTTGTTGGGCCTCTGTTTTGCCTTGCTTTATATCACCTTTTACTCGAAATCACTCATGCTTTTGTTTAGCTTGACTAGTCATTGTCATAGTTTTGTGCATTCTCGGAGATAATAAGTAAGTATTTGCTATTCCTTTGTTTTAATGAGATTTAAACATTAAAGGCATATTTAATAATAGTTTGTGTGTTTGCAAGTTTACAAAGTTGGTTATATGCCTATTCTGATAGAGGCGAAGTTCCTGCACCACACATTCTTGCACTAGTACCGGTAAGATTCCTACACCACACATTCCTGCACCAGTCCAGATTTTACAACTTCCACCTGAATTTGCAGCAGTTTCCCAACAACAGATTTACTCCTCAATTTCCACGCCGATCGTTGCGAATTTCAAAATTCTGAAACATGGGTTTTTTTTCCCAGTATAGGATATTGAGTAAGGCATGGGCCATTTTCCAAAATGCGTAATGGTTGAGGAGATACGAAGAGGTCTTTGGAGGCAGTTTGTTTAAATTACCAAATTTTCCAGAATTCTAGAAAAAACCCATAATTGGAAAATTCGTATTAAATCTTTATTCTTTTAATAGGGGAACAATTGTACTATTATACTATGTAATTAGAATTGATTGGGATTCAATCCCCATATTCCTTGCAAAGGAACAACTCGTTTTAATCATTATGAAAAATTATAAAAGGAGGATGGTGGAGGAGCAATGCTACAACAGTGTTGTTGTAACTTTGTTTTGCTGGTATCACCCAAATCTGGGTTGGACTCTGTATTTCATGATGTACTTTGCCTCAGTGAATTAATAGAAAGGGAGCTCCACCTTATGTTTTGTAAATCGTATTTCTGTGTTTGAAAGCTGATGAATTGGTAAAGTACTGAGTGGTGTTTCTATTTGAAAGGGAAACACACTGGTTGGCTAGGGCCCAGCCAACCAAGCACGTTTACCCTATTTCCTGTTTCTTGTAATTTATGTTTATATTGTCAAGTGTGATTTAATTTCAAGCACATGTATTCCTATTTGAGTGAAAGCAGATCCACTGTGTGAAGTAGTTAGATTTCCTTTAGCCGCACTTGATTTCAGATTGGTTTTCCTCACCTAGTCCAAGCAGGAGAAATAAACCTGCACCAGTGCATGTTGGTGTGCTATTCATTTTCTACAGTTCTGATTGGCTTTCCCACCTAGTACAAGTAGGAGAAATAAACTTGCACCAGTGCACATTGGTGTGCTATTCATTTTCTGCAGTTCTGTTTGATTGGTTTTTCTGCTTGGTCCAAGCAGGAGAAATGAACCTGCACTAGTGCATGTTGGTGTGATGCAGCAAGCCTTTCTAGTTTACTTCCCTGCAATTTATTGCTTTCATTAAATACTTTATGATAGGATAAATTATAAGGATTGTTTCTTTATTTTTGCACTCCATTAAAACCAAAAAAATTCATTTTCATGTGTGCAATTTGATTTCACAATAACACTTGTAGTAATTAAGCACTTATTTCAAGAATTAAATGCTAAGTGCAAGAAGCTATGATCTGGTGCAAGAACTAGTTTCTTGCCACGGGATCTGAGTGCTCTGAACCTGAAAAAGTTCAAAGCCCTTTGCAGGAAGCAAAACACTTTTATTACAGACACCATTTATACCCTCTGCATAAATCTTTATTCTTGCACTAGTGCAAGCAGACTGCGATAGTGCAGGACAAATTGGTGCAAGAAGGAAATATCTACATAAGCATGTCTGAAGGGCCCATCTGATGAGACTGCTAAAGTGTCTCTGCTAAAGAAAAACACATACTCAGTAATTAAAAATTGATCAGTTGGAGTGATTGCCTTTTTATTTTGATTCCTTTGCAAATGCATTCTTTCTTGTTCCAACACTAGATTACTTTGATGATTCAGTTATCTTTTACTCTTTCGATTATGCAAGCTTTTCTTTAAGAAAGTAGGAATTTATATCAGGAAAATTCATACCATCTCTGGCATTTCCTGTGCTTCGTCTCTAAGTTTACGAATCCCCGGGTTGAAAATTAAGTGTTGAGGAGTTTGCTTAAGTGCAATTCCTACGCCCAACATTTTGGCGCCATTGCAGGGGAGGTGATTTGATTTGGTAAGAATTTTATGTTGATGCAATAGGGGTAAGTCTGCCTTTATCTTTTTGTATTTTTTATGCAAGTGTGGTGAGCTTTATTTCAGCCAATAACTTTTAAAATCAATTATCTTCAGATCCTAATCTTTAACGTTATATCATTTTTTGGGTGTTGTAAGAACCCCGTTACTAATATGTGTGTGTTGACAGGGACTATCAATCAACCAGATGGACTTAAAGATGATAACAAGTATCAAGGTTCTCTCTCAAGCCCTAGCAGTTGCTGGGATCTTGATCTCTACCTTTCAGGGAGAAAACTTCTTAACAATAGTTAAGGATTTGTCCATTTCTCAACCATCACAAGAGGATTTAGAAGTCTCTTTTGAGGAGACGAATGAAATGCACTATAATCAACGAAGGGTATCCATTGGAACCTGAGAACGAAAAGTTCTTGACATGTCTATCATCAAATCCAGAATGTGATCAACAGACTAATTTCCCTAAGGAGGACAATCAACATGATAAGGAAGAAGAAGATGTGTAGCATGGGCTAAATCACGAAATGGACCAAGGCTACCATGATTACATCAAACATTGGTTCCAAACAACTAATCAAGCAAGGCAACATTATCCTCTTCTAAAACTCTTGTTGTCATATCATTTACATTCGTTGGTTTTTCATGCTCATGCACACTTTCAAGTTTGTATGATAAATTTGAGCATGAATATATATTTTGACCTGATCCACACATGGCTTCATTGGAAGTACTCCTATACATAAAAGGAAGTCTTCCGCCTCTTAGGTAAAGTAGTGTAGGTGAATAAAGGTGTTAAGATGCTATTAGGGTTTTTTATTTTTAAAAGTGTAGTCACTAAAACTACTTTTGATCTACATTGGTTGTTAACACACACATTTGTGACACATCTTGTTGAGTATGATTCACTCTAATACCTCATGATTTTTCAAAGTAACCATGACTAATCACTCTAAGAAGTTGTCATCTGATATATATGATTTCAGTTTCCCTTAGAAGGTACTATTGGAAACCCCCTATGGAGGACCACTCTTGTTAAGATCATAATAAGCTATTCATGAGAACACTAGCATTCTTAATTAAAGGAGTCTTTTGGTCATTATCTGGGATATCTTTACTATGTCTTTGGGGCAGAGGAACTAGTCAGTAATGATTAGTCATTAAAAACTTTTCATGCCATCCCATACTCTTAAGGAGCAGATCTAGCTCCCCACTTATTAAGTAACCTTTTAGGTTAATCATAATCTGAGTATACAAAAGATTTAGGGGAGGATAGGAGGTCTCATGATGAGCCAACCTACCACGATCATGAGACCTAGCATGCATGACATTATTTCTTCTGGTCACCAAGCCAGAGTAATGGCTTTCGACCAAAAGTTGGAAAGCAGGAGGTCTCTTCATGAGCCGACCTGTTCATCCATGTTACTTCTTGTGAGTGGCACTGCCATTAGTTGGTTACCAAGCCAGAAGAGTGGTCTTCATCTAAAATTAAAATAAAATAACTTTGAATCCATGCCTAGTAAGTGGGACATAGACATTTCGATGGGCCCAAAGACACCCCTGTCGAGGTTATGGACACCTGCGGGCAGCAGGGCTATGTCTGTGGTATTAAAGAATTGCATACGATGATTTGCTTGGCTATATTTCTCTTCCCCTAAAATTATGTTTTTTTTGGACAATGGTTTTAAAGATGATTTGAACATGATGCTTTTTGTTATATATTTAAAAAACCAAGAATCTTTAAGGATGTGGTACCCTTAGTAAAGGTTATTATTTGTTCTATATTAAGAGGAAATTTAGTTTGAATCCGGATAACAATAGAATTTAGAGTGTTCAATAAAGAGGTTGCTAATTGGTATCATAACTCATTTTGACTTTCATGGTATTTAGAGTGATGAATTACTCAATGATGACTACTCACAAGATGCTAGTTGGCAACAATGTGTATTGATGGTGGTTGCCCTTAAATATGTGCTACATAATCTAGGTACAAGATTGCTATAGTAGGTGCATGAACTTGTGGTAGTTATTTTGAGATTGCACCTTTTCAACAAAATTTGATTTACATTATAAGAATTTGGGCGGAAACAAAATAAGGAATTCATTTGGGACAAGGTAGTAGGTATGTACCATACTCTTTTGTCTATAATTTCTACTTTTTTTACCTAATCTTGTTGCATTATTACAATTGATATTTTCATTAGAACCGTAACGTGGTTAGCACACAGACCTTCTAGAAAATTTTCTGCCTTTCTTCATATCCTATTTTCGTAATTCCCCATAATTTTTCTTCTTCAATCTCAGAATGATTACCTTCCCATCCGTTTCTTAAGTCCCACTTTACCCCTTGAATTTTTTCCCTATCCCACTTTTGTTTACGCCCTCTTGATGGTACTATTCTTGGAATCCTTATAATAAACTTCCTTCCCATTCTGAATTTTTCCCTTTTCCCACTCTTTGTTCCCCCATGAACTTATTGCAGGATCTGCTAGAGAAAGAGAAAAAGGATATGCTCAGAAGCATCAAAGAAATGGCAAAGAAAACCTTTCGTATAATTGAGGAAGTCATGTTAAATTCCAGCCCACGTTTTACCATAATTCCCTTTTTTTTTTAGTAGATTTTATGCTTGCACCAGTGCAATCACGTTGTAATATACAGTAGTGCAAGCAGAAAGTGCTAGCAAAGCAACGTAGTTTAGGTGGTGTAAGAAGATCAGTGCAAGCACGCATGATCCTTGCAATTTGGTATTTTTGTTGTAGCCCTTGTGATTGATTTCCTTGAAATTAGTATAAATAATCAAAGAGTCTAACAAACACTTTGTTCTTGAAACAATCTTTATCTAGCGTAGGAAATGTGATCACATAGAATTGCAGGAAACATCATTACGAATGCCCATAAATGTTTTTAATATTGCTTTTTGCAAGGGAGCAACAATGCGACAATTGATTTCCTTGCATGAGGACATGCAAGAAGGTCAGCATGGGGGGATGTTGGGTCTCTGTTTTGCCTTGCTTTATATCACCTTTTACTCGAAATCACTCATGCTTTTGTTTAGCTTGACTAGTCATTGTCATAGTTTTGTGCATTCTCAGAGATAATAAGTAAGTATTTGCTATTCCTTTGTTTTAATGAGATTTAAACATTAAAGGCATATTTAATAATAGTTTGTGTGTTTGCAAGTTTACAAAGTTGGTTATATGCCTATTCTGATAGAGGCAAAGTTCCTGCACCACACATTCTTGCATTGGTACCGGTAGGATTCCTGCAGAGCAAATTCAAAAAAAGAGCAATAGCAGAGAATGTCCTTAAAGAGGGCCTCAAAGCACATTGTAGATTGATAATCTCTAACTGCTGGTTTGAGCAGATCAATGATTCAAGCTCTGTATCCCAAGTCCCCTGGCCATGTATCATAACAACCCTACCCCAACCGAATATCACATTAATCTCCTTCAATTGGATCCCCAATTGGGCCAGAACACTGAGCGATCGGCCACTGCTACGGAAACAGAGGCGTTCCAAATCTGGACAATTATGCATGATGGTTAAAGAAGCAGAGTCCCCAAGGGGTACCGAACCGTTAACATAGCTAAATTCTTTCAAGTTCCTATTTGCCGAAACAATGTTCATTATCAGAATATCCACATCATTTATGTTATCTACCACTATATACAGGTGAACAAGAGAACGACACCATGATAATTCCCCCAAATACCCATGCCTAAATTTGAGGGACAGGGTCTCAAGTTTCTGACAGTTAATGGCAAGTGATTTGTGTATGATTGCCCTAGCCTTAGGATTAACTATACACTTCCTCAAAAGAGAGATAGAGGTAATTTATGGTTGAAGTGATTTCATGATTTTTTTAGTTTAAAAAATATTGAAAGGAAAATTTTATTATTGGAGAGAGGAATTTTTTTTAGATAAGAAATGTTGGTAAATTTTTTTGGAGAAATAAGTGTTTTGTATTTTGGAGTGATAAGTTTTGGAGAGATAAGGAGTATTTGTAATTTTTTGTGTAATGGAGTCATAAGTTATTTTGTGGAGTCATAAGATGCATATTTTTTAAATTTGGAGTGATAAGTGAATTATTTTTTTAGAGAAAAGTCATTGTTGTACTCCAAAGTAACATTTTACTTTGAGAGAGATTGAGTCAGTGAACATACATATTTTGAAGACAGGTTGCTTCGAAGGGTTACGAGTTTGGAATTATCATTGCTTGGTAGTTGAAGGTTGATGTACTCCCATATTTAAATAAAAACATATCTTTTTGGTGGTGATTATGTCCTAGATCTGCCTGAAATTGAATAAGGGGATCTTAGGTACACCATGTGTATGTTTGTGATGGCCCATGATTCTTGATATTGTTTTTGTTTTTTGTCTAGTTTTGACACTAACCTTCCTATGGTATCTTTCTAATATGGTACACACAACAAATTAGTGAATTGCATGCACATAATCAATTCCATTCAAGCTTATGTAATCAAGCAAACTACAAACAATCAAGAAGAAACAATACATAATCAAGTTGTCAAAGACATTTCTACATCAACAATTTTTGCGGCAATTCAACAACAATTTTTTGGCAATTGCACTTGCACCATTTTTTAATAAGCTCAATACAAAACTATAACTTGCAAATCATAATTTGTAAGTTGGATTGTAATCAAAGACAAATTGAGTTGAAAGGGTGCATTCTCGATTGAAACCGACACCCGAGCTTTGAATTGATAGGGAATCAATTAAACCCAATGAATCCATTGTTTTTTAACTGAGTCATTCAAATCATTGTAAGCATTTTTCCTGGGTGCATTTTTGATAGTATTAGAAACCCTTCTTTTGATCAATCAAGAGTGTGAGTTCAAATAATCAATTGTTAAAACAAGTTAAAGTGATCGTACAACAATCAACCAAACATCAAGTGAGCAAGTTCTAAAAATCCAGCAAGTATTAAAAGCAAGCGAGCATGAGTTCCAACAAGTTCACATGGCGAAAAGCATTCAATTATTAAATATTCTTAACAATTTGATTTTATCATCAGCTAGCGACATGGTGAACATCAAGAAAACAACTCTTGCTAATATTCAAGTGCATTTTCAACATGCACATGAAATGTTTGAGTTCCTTAAACTGGAGTCGCGACTATAATGAACTGAGTTGCTAGAGAAGAGCGATGCTTCTAAGTCTTTGAACAATACAAATACAACTGATGATTCCAAGTCATTAATCCAACCAAATTCAAGTGTCGAAGTGGTCCCTGATCCAGTTCAACCTTCTTCCAAACCAATCATCAAGCCATGGGAAGAAATCCAAAGTAACAGAAATTGACGAGGCTTAGGATATGTCAAAGATGACGGCAACTTGCATATCCCAGATTATTCAAGGTCTGTTAAGTTTGTCACTGTAGGGTTTCTTGCACAAGTCACATCAACAAGCCATGAGAAAGTTGAAGACAAACAAAAATACACACAAAATGAATTTGCAGTCAAACCAAACTGCCTTCATTATCAAAAACCGGTCATCTGGAAGATCAGTGTTTTGATCTCCATCCTTGTCACCATTGTGGCAAGTCAAATAATTCATCAGCACAATGCAGCAAACAACAACAATATAGCAGATTGAAGATTGATTATTCATGGATTGATCCTCGAGAATGGTCATCCATGGTCAGAAGATTGTATAAGTTTTACAATTGAATTCACTCACACATATTGCAGTCAATAGTAAAAATGAAGATGGAACTCTCATGTAGTTGAATGAGAGAGTACACCAGTGAAGCACTCCTACACTTGAAGGGGGGGAGTTCAGAAATAATTTGAAGAAAATTGTCTCTCCTTTCAGCTGACAAAGGGGGGAAAATGTCAATGAAATTGACAGGGTTTGTAAGACTGAAAGTATTGAAAAAATCAACGAAGCAACCAGTGGGCATTTTCATCAGTGAGTGAGCATCAACAAATTCGCTAGTTGGCAATTGATAACAAAGTCAACAGTGAGCAGTTTTCAAACACAACAAAAGAAATAGTGAGTTGTTTTTCAACGTCATCAACCAGTGGGCATTCTCAATTTTTTGTCAGTGGGCACAAGATGTTGATTTCAAGCAAAGGAAAGTTGGATCCTTTTATAGCTTGGCATGTGATGGAGTTATCAAGCAATGTTTAGAGATGAATCAGACATGTAGCTAACTCATGGTCTCTTCATATTAGAGTTTCTTTAGCATTCAGCTTTGGTATTTTTTGAGGCAAATATTTTTTGAGGATCAACAGTTTTAGCATGCCAACTTGGAAGATGGTTCCTGGTTCTTAATTTGGACTTATCATTGAGGGGGGGAATGTTAGCCTCACTCTCACATTAAAAAGAATTCTAATTCCAAATAATTAAATTAATTAAACTCATGAAATTTAGGATTTAATCTTACCTTTCTAGATTGAGTTTGTTCCTCATCGTTAGGAGTCAGTTTAGGCTTAGTTGGTTAAGAGATTCTCTCCAACTAGTTAGGCTCCTAGATTAGTGTGTTGTTGAGATATTTTCTCAATCAAGTTTGTTCAAGATAGATGCACTATCCTGAGACAACTTCCTCATGTATTTATATGTATCATAAACATTATTTTAATAATGAAATTCATGAGAATGAGAGACTACAGGAAATTCTCTCATGCATTTTCCACCATGTCTGGTTTTTCTATATTTCTGATATTTATTTTATGAGTGAGTGTGTTATTATTAGTTGATTTAGTTTTCTTCAAAAGGGAGGCTTTCACCTAGGGATATTTTCATTATTTCTTCTCTTTTTTTTTTTTTTTTTACCTTTGGACTTCCTCATAGAGGTTTTCAGTCCTAGGGTTTTCCTTAGGTTCCTCATGGAGGTTTTCACCTAGGATTCTTATTCATTTTTTGCTCAACTTTTTCTTTCTTTCTCTTTTTTTTTTCTTTCTATTTTTATTCTTCTACTGATCAAAGGTTGGATGAAGTGAGACCTATGAGACCCCCAACCATATTCATCTTTTCCTTATTGATTTGGTAAACTCCTCCTTTGACAGAGGTATTTTGTAGAGTTTCAATCGGTATCCATTGACTAAAACTGGAGTTCCTTCTTCATAAATCATTTTGATTTGCAAAAAGACATTTTCATGACATTTTTCCACCAATAAGGGCATAAAAATATTATCATTATCTTTCCCTTGAATTCCTTGAATCTTGAGTCATATAGCAATGCCCAATCACCCTCTTGGAAGGTTATTTCTCTGATGTTTTTGTCATGCCAAATCTTCCTCTGCAATTTGACCACCTCAGTATGCATGAGGGCCTGCAATCTAAGTTCATCAAGAGAATTGAGTTGTTGCATCCTCTCTCGTTGAGAATTGGTGATGTCAAAATCCAATTGTGTTTCCATTCTTATGGTGTTGTATTCAAAATCAATGGACAACAATTCATTCTTTCCATAAACCAACTCAAAGGGAGTGAGCCTAGTGGTGGTTTTCTAGTTGGTATTATACACCCAAGTGGCCTCCACCAGTCATGTTGCCCAATCCTTCTTGCTATTGCTGACAAATTTAGTCAAGATGTTCTCCAAAGCTCTATTTACGACCTCCACTTGCCAATTTTCTTTAGGCTGATAGGCAATGGATATTTTGATCAAAGAGTCACATCACTCGTTTAGACGTCCAAGTGACTCTTTCATTTACTTGTGAATTTTCATATTCCACATGTGACTTTTGGACTTCCACACCTTTACATTTTGTAATTTCCTTGAAAATACATAATTACATTCCATGTTATGTAGCAAGACCCATTGAAACATATGACAATGTGATGACACTTGTACAAGCAATGACTTGGCAAAATATTACTCATATCTTCATGATGATATGTCCAAGCCAAGCTTCTCTTCTTGTTGATTCCTTCATGTATTCATGGAGGGTCTTGCATGTACTTCATCTTCATCCTCCAAGGGGCTGATTGATATGGAGTCTTCATGCAATCTTGATAATTGATCTTCTGTTGTAAGCTAGTGTGCCTTCTTCTTCTTGCTTGATGACTTTTTCATGGTTACATATTCATAATTCTCTTCTAAAATTATCTCCTTCTGCCTCTCTTCGATCATCATCCTTTGCTATCAAGATATAACACCTGCAACTGAAAATCACTCACGATAGGATGACATCAGTCTGGAAATATCCTAGTCTAGCTTGCTTCATAAGAGTCACTGGTTGAGTTGGACAAGGAGGAATGCTAAGGGATTGTGGAGTGTGTAGTTCTAAGGGCCAAGAGTGAGGGAATAATGCTTGTGACTGCACAATGCATAGCACTGGAGACTTGGGAGACAAGATTGTGTAGTTTGGGGTCACATTGAGGAAATATTTACCATTATCACTATGCAATGCACATTTCATAAAGGGAAGGGAGACAGTGAATTATGTATTTGTGCATTTTAGGAAGGTAGGGAGACAAAATGCTACTTGCAACTGCATAATGGGAAGAAAGAGGTTGTCTAGGAGGCAAGATTGTGCAATTATGGGGAGCAAGAGGTTGTAGTTGAGCACTGTGACTGTGTAATGAATAGTTCTTAGAGGTAGTGATTGCGCATTGTGAAGTTCCAAAGGATAGGATGACTGAGGCTTGAGACTATGCAATGTGCAGTTCAGGGAGGTAGACCAAGAGGAGGTCGACTGAGGAAGGATCATCTTCAAGAAAAGACTAAGTGTAGGACCAAAGAGGAAAGAGATGGAATCATAACATGACTTGAACATGATCACACACTTATAGATGATCAACCATTTGATAATGAAGTATTCACTCGAAATCAACATGTCCTCAACAAAATGATAGTGAGACAACACTTACCTCCAAGTGCAACACTTACGATACACTTTGTGACACAGGTGACGACACTAGTGCAACAATGCTCAAGACTTTGGGAATGTGTCTAATGCATGTCCTTATGATAGATAGAACACAATAGTAAATGGAATGCATCGTAACTACCCTTCAAGAATGTACAAATGACTCCCTTTGACTTGACACGACACTTCCCTAACCGCAAGACAACACTGGCGAAAGCAAGTGAAAAGTGAAAACGACACTTGCAAAGGTTAAATAAATTGAAAGTGACACATGCTAGTGCAAAGATAACATGAAAAAGACACCTGTGAAAGTGAAAGCAAGAAAAAACAATGGTCATGAATGTGAAAGCGACACTTGAGAAAACTCACCGAAATAGAAGTACAATTACAATCGAAGTCAGGAAGGTTGTCAATGGAGAGTGCACACTGACTATCAACATGTATTGCATAGTACACTATGCTTATGGATTATGCAGTCATTGTCACTAGTGATTGCACAAGCCTTACTTTCAAGAGCTGCACAATTGTTATCTAAGCTTACATAAAAACTTTTTTGTTTGTGAATTCATCAAAGACATAGCATGTGTGAGGAAGTGACTTTGACACTTATAGTTTGAGAAGAATACTTAAAGACTTAACAAAAATTCAATCAACCATGAAGTGTCCATAGACAATATATCATAAGATTGTGAGTAGGATCCAAAATTTAATTGTAAGAAAATTGTTGGAGGGTGATGATCGTAGTGTCAATAAGTTCCATGTAAACACAATCGAAAGAAGTGATCAAATATGACTTCACACTTTTTCTCAATTCTAAATAATCGGTTTTATTCGTAGGGCATAAATATGTAAACATATATGTTAAAAATTGAAATAAACATATTTGCAAAACTAATAAAATTCCATGTCAACCAAATACTCCAATAGGCTTTAAGTTCTTATATAATGTTTGATTTTGATGCATAACATGTACTAGGTGCAAGTACATGAAGACAATGTTTCTTGTACAACACACTACATAATAAAATAATATGGTACAAATTATAAAATAGTCAAAATTATTTTATTTACTTTAAATGCACCTTTCATGATAGATTTAATGTATCTATCAATGATGCATTGTTGAATCTTGATGCATTGTTGAATCTTGAATATATATATATATATATATATATATATATATATATATATATATGCTATATTAAATTTTATAGTTATGTAAGGCTATATTATAGTTATAATATACATAATTTATAGTTTTATATAAATTATGTACATTAATATATCAAAATTATAGTGAGCTCGGGAGGCTTCTCTCCAAGCTCTTCAAGCATACGAATAAAATCTTAAATCAAACTAAATAATTTGTTTCTTTAGGTCCGATAGACCAAAGTTTGGTCCCATCATCATCATCATCATCATCATCATCATCATCATCATCATCATCATCATCATCATCATCATCATCATCAAAACTTGTTTTAGATTTTTAACTTTAAAGATTAATATTTTATTTAAGTAATTAATTTGTTAAAACTAATTTTACTATATTTATTATTAAAAAATATTTAAAATATAAATTAACTTAAATTTAAAGTAATAAAATAAAACAAATTTTTTATTTCATAAATAGATATTGGGCCATGAGAAATTATATTTACCATGTCAATCTCAAGGTCCTAATTTATTTATTTATTGGGTATAGTTTGATTTTTTTTTGGAATTTTTTGGAGTATATTTTTTATCAAATTTGTTCGAAATTCAAAATGCATTTTAAATAGCAAAAAAAATATCTTTTTTTGAAAATTTATTTCACTAGATTCCTAACAAAAAGAACTTTAAAACCTAAAATAATTAGAAAATAAAGTTTTTTACCATTTAAAATAGGAAAATATTAAAACCTAGACTATAGTTCTTTTGGTGGTTTCGAAGCATTTTCTTGGTGGTTTTTGTGGTTTTCTAGGTTTTTTTTGTGGTTTTCTAAGTTGGTTTCTATTGTTTTGAAGGGTTTTTTTGTGGTTTTCATGGTTTTTGTATGGTAAGTTTTTTTATTTTCAAATTAATTTATTTAATTTTGCAAGAAAAAATAAATAAAAAAGACAAAAATGATAGGAAACCTATGTTGGCTTGAGCCTCTAGGATGTTGGTGAGGTTGTTGGCAAGGTTGGTTGGGTTGCTTCATGGTTAAATTGCTTGATTGAGCTTCAGTACCCTCGGTCAAGCCTTAATGTCTTGGCCAAGCATTGCTCCATGGTTCAATTGCTCGATTGAGCTTCAATATCCTTGGTCAAGCCTTAATGTCTTGGCCAACCTCCTTTTTTCCCATGGTCTGTGAAAAAATTACTTATGCATGGGCTCAATCAAGCCTTAGTGTCTTGGCCAACCTCCCTTTTTCCCATGGTCTGTGAAAAAATTACTTATGCAGGGGCTCCATCAAGCCTACAGGCTCAATCAAGCCATAATGCTCCATTGAGGGTTTGTTTTAAACCCTCTCGATCAAGCACTTAAAATGCTCCATCTAGCTCGCTCTTTTTAACCTAAAGGTGTCCTTCTTTGCCAAAAGGTGTAACCCAATTCCATGCTTTTACCCCTTTAAATAAACCATATTACATAAGAATAGCATTGGTAGGTTATCAAAACCGCCAAGAGTAGATTAACTCTATGACCTCAATTTTACCTAAACTACTGTAACAATATTTATAAGCATTAGTTTGTTATACTTTTTTAATTTTAACTTTATTTTAAATAATTCAATGTTTCCACTTTTAATTTTAATTATTGAGCTGACATTAATAATAAATTATTATAATTATTAATTTTTTTTTTTCCTTTTTTTTTTTTTATATTTATATCATATAACATTACAACATCTATTCCATACTGGAATGGAGAATGGAGAGTGCCTCTAGGTGCAACCAAAATATTCCACAAAACATTAAGAGTTGAATCCTTTTGCATTTTATTTCTATGCTTGAAAAGTACTAAGAGAAGCATTCCAAGGAAACTTAAATAGTCAAGAAAGTTGGTAATGTGAGAGATATTTTGAAATTTAGATTTAATTTGAGTATAATTTAGATAATTTAAGAGAACTTTTTTCATCTTCAACAATATGAGTGTTATCTTGGTATTGCAAATGTGGCAAAGTATTTCATCCCATGGTGTTTTAAATGGTCAAGAATATTGGTAGTCTCACAGATATTTTGAAATTTAGATTTAATGTGAGTATAAGTTGGACAATCTAAAAGAGATTTTTTTTCATCTTTAACCATAGGAGTGTTATCTTGGTGTTGCAAAGGTGGAAAAATCTTTCATCCTATGGTGTTTTGTAAATTGGACAATGCCTAGTTTACTTTCAAACACATGAGAATCATGTTTATTCTCTTCTTTACCATAATCATTACAAAATGATATTTTTTATTTTTTAGATTTGAGTTAATCACCTCCTTACAATATCTTAACTCCTTTTCCTTCTCACTCTTTATTACACCACAATTTTGCCTTAAAATTTGATGTAATAATACTTTTTAATATTATGTTTATTTTGCACAATAATCTCCTGTTTTATACCCCAATTTTTAAAATCAAATTTAATAATTATATGTGAATACAATTCATTTTTAAATATTATTAAATTTAAAATAAATCATATTTTGTTAACCCTAATAATGATGGCAATTTAGATTATAGGTTAGTTTTAAATATTTGTAGTGCACATATTATTTATAGTTTAAAATAAATCATATTTTGTTAACCGTAATAATGATGACAATTTAGATTATATGTTAGTTTTAAATATTTGTAGTACACTATGAATACACATATTATTTATATATAAGAGAGTAAATAATGAAATTACATAATATAGTTACATATTTATGTTATAAACTCTTAACTAAAAAACCTACAAAATGTTTAGAATTATATATTTGATTTTTATTATTAAATAGTTTTATTATTTACAATGCAAAATATAGTATTTTGTAGTATCCAAAACTCTAATTTATTTATCTAAATTAAATTATAACTAAAGAAATACCATTAACCAAAAAACACTAAAATTGAATCAAAACTCACTAATAATCCTCTTAATCGTTCTCATCATTAGCTCCCATATCAATACACGATAAATTAAAAAATAAAAAATAAAAATTACAATTTGTATTTTTTACAATATAAAAAGCTGAAGAAATCAAGTAAACTGGATGTATAATAACGTGCAAATGATTAAATATACAATCTCTGCAATACCAGGTTTATATACATACAATATTGTGATTTTTTTATAATTATTTACAAAAATGTCTAGAATATTAAAACTCTAATTTATGTAGGGAATGAGTACAATCCATAGAATAACTGTGTTTTAGGGGGTACCACCGAATGTGATTCGGATTTAAATAGGAACGCAATAATATATAGAGATAACCATAAAGACAGATATGCAGTGGAAATAATACTTCATTTCATTAATGTAAAATACTGAAATATGTTTACAAATAGAAATAGAAATAACCCACCTAGGGCGATGGTAGCTTATCTCTGAGAAGAGATGTGTCGGCTACATGCCTCTGAACTGTTCCGAACTGTGTTTACAATGAGGCTCGTAGGCCTATTTATTATTGAGAAACAACGGAAAACCCTTCACATTCCAAAACCTAACCCTAGAAGATGAAACCCCAAATTGTGGGCCCCGTTTTGGGGTGAGTTGGACAACCAACTTCCTGGGGTCGCGAATTGGTCGTATTATCTCCGTTTGACGCGCATGATAGCCCGTTGGAAAGATCTCTCCGAGGACTACGATGGAAAGACGATTTTTATTAGAAAATTCGTTGGCGGTAGATTTCCCAAAAACGTCGTTTAGGGCCTCAAAACGGCTCCGGAAGTTTAGGACCCGAAAAACTGCTAAAAATGGTAAACTGCGCTATAATTAAGGAACTGAAAAACTAAAAGAGACAGTTGTGGGGGTTCAAGTGGGATAGGTGGGTGGCCACCAACATCCACCTGGATCATTCCTCCCCCCTTAGGAAGCAATGGTCCCCATTGCGTTGAGTTCCTCCTTGAGATGAGGAAGCTTCTACTGAGCTGGGTCTCTAGTGAGCGGTTCTGCAATCTCTGATGTGTCCAAAAATGGTGGGAAGCATGGTTGGCGATGGTCCACATTGAACAATTGGTGCAAGCAAAGGAATGGAGGAATGTTGTGCTTCAAAGCATTGTTTCCCACAACCTTGTTACTGGTGTAAGGACCATGTCGAAGTGGTCTGAGTTTCTGATGGGTTCTGGTAAGGCGTTCTCTCTACAGATGTAACCAAACTTTGTCGCCCACCTGAAACTTGTGTGGTACCCCTTTGGGTAAGGAGAAGTTGTTCCTGTGTTCTGTCATGACTGTATCCCTATGTTGTTGCTGCTGTGTGGAGGAACCCTTTGCGGGGGTCATGGATGTAGCAACGATCTTCCCCTTACTTCGGGAGCGAACCAGATAGAAAATAAATTTCCTAGTCTGTGAGATGAGCTTGCTGCCTTTCTTAGCAGTGATCAAAGAGGTGGCGGTAGGTGGAGCTACCTCTGGTATCCTGTATAATGAATTATCCAAAGAAATAATGACAACGCGAGGCCTTGACTCATACACAACATGTCGCCTCCACAAGTATGGCTGGCCTAATAGTACATCACAAACATCCAGAGGTGTAACATCACACAATACCTCATCTGTGAAGGGCTTGATGCTGTAGGGAAGGCGGCACTGCTGGCGAACTTTGAGATCTCGTCCTTCGTGAAGCCACCCGATACTGTACGGTTTTGGGTGTGGCGTAGTTGGTAGGCCCAACCACTTCACGGCCTCTGCTGAAACGAGGTTCTTTTGGTTGCCATTTTCGACAATGAATTGCAGCGGTGAACGCTTCACCCACATCTATGAGTGGAAAAGACGTTCCCCCTCCTCTAGCTCTTCGAGCTCATTCTTCTGGATCTTGGCAGTGGTAACAGTGGAACTAGGATCCGCATCAATGATTTGCTTCCCTTTGTTGTCCCCCTTGTTGGGTTCTGGCTCAGAGTCGGAACATGCATCTGATTCGGAAGCCTTCAACTCGGCCACCAGCGACTGCTTGGTCTGACACTCACTTGTGTTATGAGTGGGACTCTTGTGGAACTCACACCACTTTCCTGTGTCCTTCTTCGGCTTCGTGGTGTTGTTCTTTTTTTGCAGCTTCGAGGTGTTGTCTTGGGTCACCCTACCTTGGCTTTTCCTTTGGACTTCGGATTTGCAGATCCAAAGTCTCGCCTCTTCTGTTTGAACTTTTGGTCGATTTTGACAGCGTATCGGTATGCTGTGCCGAGTGAGGAGATGTTCAAGAACTCCATCTCTTCCTGTATGTATCTGTGTAGGCAGCCGCGGTATTTGAGTACCAGATGCAGCTCAGAATCTTTGATACCCAACTGTGTGCGAAGGGTATGAAAAATATTTGTGAACTCTGGCACATCTTGGTCTTGTCCCTGCCGCAGTGTGGTCCATTTGATGTATTTGTCCTCATGGCTTTTGATAGGGTAGTACTGCTCCTTGATGGCATCCTGAAAGTCATTCCAAGTGGAAAACAATGAGCCTGTACTTTCATCCTTCTGCTCGCAGTATGTTTCCCATCAGTCCTTGACATGGGGGGCTGCTTTGAGAAGAGCGAAAACAATCTTTTCCCGACTTGAAAATTCATGAACATAAAAATACCCATCTAGCAGATTTAACCATTTATCTACGGCATCTGCGTCTATTTGACCCTCGAAGATGGGGATTTCAAAACTAACTTGTACCTTAAATGGTGTGGCGTTTCCAGAGTAGCTGTTGGAAGCCAATGCGTCACATCTGGGTAGTCGCTGAAGGATCTGCGCAAAGCTATCCATCATCGCATTCCTTTGCCACTCAAGGGCTTCTTCGAGCAAGATTCTGATAGGATCTCCTGCTCCCTCGTCTTTCTTCTCATCCGCCATGGGAGGTCATCGAGATTTGCGAGGCTGGTCTTGCAAAGGTTCGACCAATTCAAGCCCTAACTCCTTATATCCTGACCTCGTTGGGGACATGCAAGGAAAAACAGAGAAAAATCAAACCGCTCTGATACCACTGATCCGGATTTAAATAGGAATGCAATAAAATATAGAGATAACCATAAAGACAGATATGCAGCGGAAATAATATTTCATTTCATTAATGTAAAATACTGAAATATGCTTACAAATAGAAATAGAAATAACCCAGCTAGGGCGATGGTAGCTTATCTCTGAGAAGAGATGTGTCGGCTACATGCCTCTGAACTGTTCCGAACTGTGTTTACAGTGAGGCTTGAAGGCCTATTTATTATTGAGAAACAATGGAAAACCCTTCACATTCCAAAACCTAACCCTAGAAGATGAAACGCCAAATTGTGGGCCCCGTTTTGGGGTGAGTTGGACAGCCAACTTCTCGGGGTCGCGAATTGGTCGTATTATCTCCGTTTGACGCGCATGATAGCCCGTTGGAAAGATCTCTCCGAGGACTACGACATAAAATACGTTTTTTATTAAAAAAAATCGTTGGCGGTAGATTTCCCAAAAAATGTCGTTTAGGGCCTCAAAACAGGTCCGGAAGTTTAGGACCCGAAAAACTGCTAAAAATGGTAAACTGCGCTATAATTAAGGAACTAAAAAACTGAAAGAGACAGTTGTGGGGATCCAAGTGGGATAGGTGGGTGGCCACCAACATCCACCTGGATCACAATGTCTTGCTTTTTTCCACATGATCATCACAATAACAATTCCACCAAATCCTAGGCCAAATCCCAACCCCATAGCAACCAAGGAGACCTTTTCATTCAAATGACTCAACCATCTAGATTTGCTATGGCCATTATGTTTTGCCTCCTTGCAAGGTTGTAATGTATTACCTGTGTCCTTGCATGGGTGTAGTTGAGTACTCTTGTTATTGCATAGTTGTAATTTTTTAACTTCCATGCATGGATTGTAAGGAATCACAACATAAACACTTATTCCTTTGGAAGGAATTTGCATTGAAACCATCTATTTGAGGTCCTTTTGGTATTGAACCACATAGCCCATTATATGAAACATTCAAAAAGCCCAAGTTGAATAATCTAGAAAGTTGTTGAGGAATCTCTCCACTCAAATTATTTTTTGCTAAGTGTAGCTCCTCTAATGTAGATATCTGACCAAGAGATGTAGGCATTTTCCCTTCGAGTTGATTTCCAGATAAATTTAGCAACCTCAGACTACTTAGACTTCCAATGTTTTAAGGAATTTCACCTTTTAGATTATTGTTGGACAAGTCAAATATTGTTTTTGTTAAGTTTCTAATGTGCTAGGATTGGAAGGACTGAACCGAGCTGAAGGAAAATGGCAGACTAGGGTTTCTGACAAACTCTTACATGGCGCAGAGACAGAGTAAGCAGCCTCTCAGATCCAAGCCGGACTATTGTCAATTCAGGCTCTACGCTTCTATAAGTTAAAAATGATGAATATTCCAATGGGAGAGGCATCAGCACCTCCCCCCAAAGACTGTAACAATGAAGACCCACTTGAAGGTGGAACTGAGAATGCAGAGATGCCAGAGGTATGGCCTACACAACAGCAGGATAAGAATGCACAAAAGGATCTGGAAAATGAAAAAGAAGACAACCCGGCAGCACCTGAGAAACCAAAGAAAGCATCGTTGTCCACTTGCAAGCCCATTGCTACAGAACAGCCTAAGATTGAGCTCCCTAGTCATAGGATCAATGTGCAAATACAATACATGAGAGACCATGCTCTGATAGGTAAATTTATAGGCTAATGGCCAACTAAAAAAGCTCTACAAGGCTGGATAACCTCAAAGTGGAAGCTCAAAGGACATGTTACACTACAACTAAGCCCCAAAGGCTTCTTCACAACTATCTTTAACTGCCTTGAAGAAAGAATTCGAGTCATGGATGGAAGACCATATTTCTTCAATGCAGCAAATCTCTATCTATGCGACTGGGTAGAAAGATTTAACCTAGATAAGGAAGACTTCAGTTGGGCACCAGTTTGGATCTACATGTACTCTCTTCCGCTGGAATACTGGGATGAAGAATCACTTAGAGCCATTGGTAATGGATTAGGTGAGTTCATAAAGGCAGCAGAGGAAAGAAAGCTTTGCAGGTACACCTCCTATGCTCTTATTTGCTTATACATGAAGCTGGCAAGGCACTCACGGACTTAAGAAGTCTCCTCCACGATGAATTTGAATGGATACAACCCATAGATTATGAACATGCACCCTTCAGATGCAGGAGGTGCCATGCCCATGGACACCTATTTTGGGATTGTCCCTTAAACGCTCCTCCTAAACCCACAAAAAATGGAAGCAAGTCTGATCCAAAAGGGTTCACGCCAGCAGAAAGAAGCATACCAAAAAACCACCCACAGCACCAAAAAATGTTACTCCATCATCATATGTGTTATGAAACCAGCTCAAGAAAAGATAGAAAAGATAGATCAATGCCTTAGAATTCAGCCTCTTCGAGGGGGAAACCTCCTTTACATTACATAAATGAACAATTCTTGGATGATACAAATGAAAAGACCTCCTTTCTATATATAGGAGTCTAAGGGGTTATAACATAATCAGAGCTGACATAACAATAATAATGTAAGGGCACAATAATAACAATAGTGGGCTTCTATGTGGCACAATAGTAACAATTTGGGCACTACATGGGTACATCAATATAATAAGTGGGTTATACTAACAACAATAGGGGGTTACACTAGTAGTATAGGGGCCTAACATGCCCCTCTCCTTCAAAAAGCATTGTCCTCAACGCTTGAGTAGTTCTTGATGCTTCTGTATAAAATTCTTGTCCTCCCATGTGGAATATTCAGCGGGTAAGTTCTTCCACTTGATGAAATACTCTGAAATTGATCGATTTCGTAGATGTCGGGTTCTTGTTTCTGTGACTGCTCTAGGTTCCAATATGATTTTTCCTTCCTCTTCAATTTCTGACAATATTGATTGAATTGGGATCTTTTGCAACTTTTGAATAAGTGGCCATACTTCTTCGTCCTTCTTCCATTCATCCATTGCTTCGTTTATCCAATTTGGTTGGATAATATAAATAGCAAAAAACAATGCTTCCACATCCTCATCCTTGAAGAGTATTCTCATTCGGTAAGGTCGCCATTTTTTAAGTGCATGTAGTATTTCCAACGTTTCCTTCTCATAAATAGCTTGCTTGAGATGTAGCAGTAAAAATACCCAATCACCTACATCAAAACATTTTTCACTACGATGTTGATCTACCTGTTGTTTCGTTTGATTTTGCACCGAAGTGGCGTTATCCTTTAAAAGTTGGAGAACTTGCTGTTGATGCTCGATGTGATCTTTCTCTGCTTGAACCTTTTTCTTCTTGATATTTCCTTCTATCTTTTGAGGAGTGGTAATTTCTTCCCGTCCTTTACAAGATATGGTCGGATTCATTTCTTGATGCTCAATGTGATCTTTCACTTCTTGAACATTTTTCTTCTTGATGTGTCCTTCTATCTTGATAGTTTGAGGAGTGGTAATTTCGTCCATTGAATTACAAGATATGGTTGGATTCATTTCTTCTTTCTCGATGTGATCTTTCACTAATTGCACCTTTTTCTTCTTGATATGTCCTTCTATCTTGAGAGTTTGAGGAGTGGTAATTCTTTCCAATGCTTTACAAGATATGGTCTGATTCATTTCTTCTTTCTCTGGGGTGGTGTCCTGGCGTATATCCTCTTCTTTTGATGTTTCTTGATCCTTTTCTTCCTCCTCTTCATATTCTATGTAAAATAATTTCTTCTCAGCACACCTATGACCTTTAGCGCATTTGCTATCACAATTGTAACAAAGCCCTTTTTCTCTTTTTTCTTCCAATTGTTGTGGTGTAACCCTTGTAGGTTGTTGAAGGCTGGGAGAAACAACACTTCCATCTTTATAGTTGTGAGGGGTATGCTTCCTGGTTTCCATAATTTTTCTTTCCATTATGTCACAAAGCCCTTTTACTCTTTCCAATTGTTGTGGTGTTGCTCTAAAGAAGGTGTTGCTCTTTGTATCCTCATAATGTGCTATCATTTCCTCCGTGAAAATTGACCACGTAACAAGTTTTTTACGAGAACAAATCCCTTCATACCATAAAAATTGATCTGGTTCTAAATATGAAGATGCAATACATACCTTTTGTAACAGTTGTACACCATGTAGATCAAAATATTGCTCCATTTGAAGTATCCAATTTACCGGATCCTTGCCATCAAACTTCCTCATCTTGCTTTTTCTTGATTTTAGGAGCTCGACCTTGAAACGACTGTAACTCTGTACTTTTCAATCACCTAGTTCTGAATTTGTGATCTGTAGTATCCCTATATGTCCTCTTTCTAATGCCACAAGTCTGACCCAAATTGGATTCTCCAAGGAAGAGCTATGCGAAATCTCCCACAGTGACTTGATTATAGACAAGTTCAGTAGAGCGAACTTGTACGACGTGCCACGAGTCACTGTTTCAACCTTTGGATCTGAAAAACACCCACAAGAAACTATAGACCATCCTCTTTCTGTACCTTCTTACGAAACTTCAATCCGATCCCCAGAGAGAAAGTTATGACGATTTTCCCCAGATCACCTGTTTTGAATGTAATTCAGGAGTCTGCAAAAATACCAAATTCCTCAGATCATAGCTCCGCAAATATCGTGCGAAAAGCTCTGGAATTCAGACCCAAGGTTCAGCGTGATCTCTTCTCAAATGGGTTTTTTTTGTAACTTCTGAAACGTCACAAAAAAAAAGTTATAGCGAAAATGCCACGATGACCTGTTTGGAGCAGCGAAACCCTAGAATCCAAAGCTCTGATACCAAATGTTATGAAACCAGCTCAAGAAAAGATAGAAAAGATAGATCAACGCCTTAGAATTCAGCCTCTTCGAGGGGGAAACCTCCTTTACATTACATAAATGAAAAATTCTTGGATGATACAAATGAAAAGACCTCCTTTCTATATATAGGAGCCTAAGGGGTTATAACATAATCAGAGCCGACATAACAATAATAATGTAAGGGCACAATAATAACAATAGTGGGCTTCTATGTGGCACAATAGTAACAATATGGGCACTACATGGGTACATCAATATAATAAATGGGTTATACTAACAACAATAGGGGGTTACACTAGTAGTATAGGGGCCTAACAATATGTGCCATCCTCAAGCAACAGATTTGATATCTTGGCAAACCCAGATATGCCTGAATCAGATCCCCCCGTGACAGCAAAGACAATCTCTACTCCATCCACCAATCTTTCCTCCATACCTATTCATAACAAAACCAGTCAACCATCGAAAGTTAATACCTCTGATCTACATGCATCAGCCACACAACCCATCCCCAACCATGCTAATAACAAAGCCCTCTGGTCTGACAAAGTAATGGACATTGATAATATACTGACAGACCCTCTTCATCCACTACCCAATATGGAGGACAACAGTCAACAAAGTTTAATGGAAGAAGAACCTAAAAGCTTTGATCTAGGTGATATAGACATTTTCAGTCTAGAACAAGCTTGTAAGAGGAAAGAGTTCGACACAATACCGGATGGGCAACTTGAAAACTTGGAAGTAGTGCTATCAAGAGTGCATCATCACAACACACTGGGCATGCAACAAGGAGGTAAATGGGACGGGAAACATATCATCAAATATGGGGAAAAAAGAGGGAGAAAGACAGATCGACAACGCACCATTCTAATTGGGGAAATGCTAGTGGAGTCCGGAAGGTGCTCCAAGTTGACTAAATACTACCGCTCCCTACCTACAGGTCAACCATGAAGCTCATCTCATGGAATGTAAGAGGACTTAACGGTCTCGGGAAATACAGAATGTTAAAGAACATGATTCAGCAAGAACAACCACACATAGTATTCATGCAGGAAACAAAATGTAGCACTAGTACCTTAGCTTCCATATTATCCAAAGCTTGGGCAGGATGTCAAACTGTGACAGTAGATGCAATAGGCACCTCGAGAGGGCTTGCCATAGCATGGAACACTCAGCATGTCTCCCTAACAGACTTCCATGCTTCACACCATTTCATTCAAGCAACTTTCCACCTTATCGGAACCAACATACATGGCCATTTGACCAATGTATACTTCCCTCAAGATGGAATGCAAAAAACCACGTTGCTAAAAACGTTGGAGATTCTCAATGCTACAAGAACTTATCCACTCTGGATCACAGGAGGTGACTTCAACATGATTACGCGGCCAGAGGAAAAGCTTGGAGGCAGAAGAAAGCTGGACAATGAAAGAAATAGCTTCAAAGAATACATTCAAGACAACAGGCTAATTGACTTACCATTTGATAATGGCACTTACACTTGGAATAACAAAAGGGTAGGCTCACAACAAATCTCTTCCAGGTTGGATAGATATCTAATCTCAGACAACTGTGCACATTTAGGTGGTGATATATGCGCCTCCATACTCCTCATGCTGGCTTAGATCATTGGCCCATTTCCTTGTAATGGAAAAATCTGGGAAATTCAAACAGAAAACCATTTAAATTTTAAGCTTTCTGGATCACACACCCTGAGTTCAAAATAGTGGTCAAATCAGTGTGGGAAATCTTCCTTCCCAATGGTGGCCCAATCATGTATCAATTCCAACAGTGGCAAAGGCACATTAAAAGGTAAATAAAAAACCTGGAATTACACTACATTTGGCAACATATTTCAAGAGCAAAAAGTCCTCGAGCAAAGCATGAAAGAGCTACAACAGAAGATCATCATAGGAGGCAGAACAGAGGAACTAGCTAGACATGAACAAGTTCTACTAACACAATTAGATGAAAGAAGGAAACAAGAGGAACTACTTTGGAAACAAAAATCAAGAATTAGATGGCTAAAAGAAGGTGAAAGAAATACCAAATTCTTTCATCGCACAACTATACAAAGAAGAATGAATAATACCATCTCACATATTCAAAACCCACAAGGAGATAGAATCGAGAAACAGGAAGATATCAAGAAAGAGCTCACTAATCACTTCAAAATAGTACATCAAGAGCCACCCATAGATAGACAACCTTCAATCAACGAAATACTTCAGCATATTCCCAGAATCACAAAATAGGAGCATAATTAGCTATTGCTAAGACCGGTCACCCTGACGGAGGTAGAAGAGGCATCAAATCAATTGAAAGCTGGGAAAGCACCAGGACCTGATGGGTTCACCTCTAACTTTTACCATCATTTCTGGGACTTAATCAAAGTAGAAGTCTAGAACGTGGTCGAAGAATCACGAGTTATGCACTGGCTACATCCCTCACTCAATGAGACATTCATCGCTCTTATTCCCAAAGAAGCACAGCCAAGCACTCCAGAGAATTTTAGGCCCATTGCACTTTGCAATGTCATATACAAAATTATCTTGAAAGTAATTGCAAATAACCTCAAACCGCTCCTCCCTCTTCTCATTTCACCAAAAAAATCTAGATATGTAGAAGGACGTCAAATCTTGGACGTCATTATTTTGACTCATGAAACCATCCACTCCTTAAAGAGAAACAAATAGGCAGGTATGCTTCTGAAAATCAACCTTTCTAAAGCCTTTGACAAGATTAGCTGGACATATATAAAACAGATGCTGACTGCCTTCGGATTTAGCCCGACTTGGGTTAGATGGCTTATGACTCTAATATCCTCCCCCCTCTGCTCTGTACTAGTCAATGGGCTCCCCTCTAAACCCTACTTCGCTTCTAGAGGAATCTGTCAAGGTGACCCTTTATCCCCATTTCTCTTTATTATCATGGCTGAAGGTCTAGGTCGTCTTATAAAGCAAGCCGTTCAATCTCATGACCTTAGAGGAATCTCAGTACATGGAACCTCTGCAACCACACATCAACAATTCATTGATGACAATATGCTCTTTGGACATCCCTTTGTTAGTGAAGCCTAAACATTTAAAGCTCTTATAGATACCTTCTCAAAAGCCTCTGGAACCACTATAAATACTACCAAATCCCAAATTTTCTTCTTCCATACTCCTGTAGCCACTCAAAGAATCATTGCCCGAATCATTGGATTCTCTTAAGCCAAACTTCCTTCTCATTATTTAGGTGTCCCACTGATAGATTCAGCCTTAAAGCATGCTTCCTGGCATCAACTCATTGAGAAAATGGAAAGTCAGCTATTGTCATGGACATACAGAACTCTCAACATGGCAAGCAGGCTCGTACTAATAAAGGAAGTCCTACAATCTATGCCCCTCTATCTCTTTTCCGTTCTTGTTGCGCCAAAATGGGTGCTAAAGAAAATAAAAAATCTGTAATGCAATTTCTTATGGGGATCCACAGGACAAAACAAAAAATGAGCATTAGTAAAATGCGACACGGTTTATACACCTAAAAAGCAGGGAGGTCTAGGCTTACGTGACCCGCAACATAGCAACACATTAATGGGAGCATGAATTTGGTGGCAATGGGTCTCAGGCCCACAGAAGCCATGGGCACAACTCTGGACTACAAAATATGCAAACAATCGACCATAGCAAGAGCTGATAAGAATAACTTCCACGACCACAGGATCCCTAATCTGGAATGCGGCAAAACAACACAGAGAGATCATCCAACAACATAGCTTTTGGGAGATATGGGACGGGAGAACAACGTGCTTCTGGACAGATTCATGGCAACAAAGACCAAAAATTGCAGAACTTTTACCTTGCACAAATCACAATGGAAACAACATCGACCAGGCGGACAACGTAGCACAATTCTGGACTCACAGTACCACTCAGGGCTTCAGGCAATGGAAACCTTCTGCTCAAATAACACAGCAAGAAACAGAAGCTTATAACTCAGAGCTACACAAAGAACTCACCAGTAGAAGAATTAGATTCAATATTGGAAAAGATGTTCTAAGATGGGGATATACACCGAAAGGAGTATACACCACCAAAGAAGCATACCAGTTGATGCTCCAAACACAGGAACTAGTTGATCTTGCTTGGAATCGAATTTGGACTATAGGGATTTGGCCAAAAATTTCCACTTTCACCTGGCTGCTATATCACCAAAGAATTCTCACTTGGGACAACTTAATCAAAAGAGGGTTTCAGGGACCATCCTATTGTCCTAAGTGTCAAAATCATGAAGAAACTATTCAGCACCTCATGGACTCCTGCCACATGGCTAACCAACTATGGGAAAAACTCAGTTTCAAATGTTAACGACCATGCAGACTTCTAGGGGATATAAAAGGAACCATCCGCAACTGGACTCCCGTGCCCTTTAACAACAAAATTCTCAATAAGCTATGGACAATTCTGTTGGGATTCCTTTTATGGACAATTTGGAAGGAAAGAAACAAGCGAATTTTCAAAAACCAAAGAACTACTTTAGAGATCATATGGACCAACCTATGTCAGAATATTCAGGAAACTCTAGCTCTCCAATAGTGGAGTGCTGAGGACTTTCCCACCTAGACACAGGAACAAATCATATGGTCAAATTGGAACCTCAAGCTCCAGCAGGCACAATTAGATCCCAATAGACCAAGCACTATCACCAAGCAGCTCTCACATTGGATTCCTCCCCCACAGAAGGTGATTAAGTTAAATTTTGACGGTGCCTCCAAGGGAAACCCAGGCAAAGGAGGACATGGTGGCATATTCAAAGACCATGAAGGCCAACCCCTGCTAATTTACTTTGGCTCCATTGGATGGGATACAAATAACTCCGTAGAACTAGAAGTATTATGGCAAGGTATGAACTTAGCTCACCAACATAATTTTCATCCCATCATAATAGAGGGGGACTCCCAAATTCTAATCAATATGGTCACTCAAATACAACTAGGAAGCACTGCTTCGAGAGTTGCCAAAAGCTGGAGATTAGTGGCCAGGCTTGAACTAATAGAGCAATGGATGAAAAATAGGAGAGCAACCACATTTACTCATGTCAAAAGGGACAACAATAAGGTAGCAGATCTCCTGGAAAACATTGGGGTGGAACAGGATCAAGTCTTACATTCCGGCACAATCAACATTCTAAATGACCAAACTCAATTGCAAGCTTGCACTGACCTGGTGCACAAGGATGCCCATCTCCCGGATGCGGGTGACAATGAAGGACGGTGAGGTGGCTGCCAACTGGGTTGGCGTGTGGCGAGATCACATGGCCTCTCGCAAGGTGGCACAGTGGTCCAAAAATGGCATTAACCATCACCATAAATTCACCTCAAGTGAGCGCTGCCACCATTCTGTTAACTGCCATCAACCTCGGCTTAAGGTAACCATGAAATCTTGGGAAAATACCACATCTACTCCTGCCAATCCTCCCCTGCAACCTTGGCCCCTGCAATGCCTCTACCCTCATGCAGTGACGGCACCCAGCTCCCGCATAACCACCAGGAGACGCTGTAATCTTTATTGTTGTATTGATTTTGGCTCGGGCATCCACTTCACCCACAGATTTAATTTTCAATTTATCATCCTTTTGGCCTTGGTTGCTCATCCCTCTGCTAAATTGCCTGCTAGCTCCACTACGACACTGCATCCCATTGTGCCCAATTCTGAATGAAACTCGCCTCCAATTGTAGACAGCATGGTGCGGCACAAGATGTGCAGCTGTAGAGGTGGGAACCGAGGGAGCCTGAGTCGCTCCCAGTGCTCCTCTGCTTCAGAGACTGTCATTACCCAAATACGCATAGTGGAAGAGGTTGCTTCCACTCGGTGGCCTCTACGCCTCCCAGCAGCCTCCCCTCCACTTCCGGCCCATCTCGCGCTCCTCAGCTGCATTCCCAGAATGCCCAATTTACCTTTTGCTCTGCCCTGAATAAGCCCCTCATCACTGCCGCCATCACCATTGGCTTTCACGAGGAAAAGCAAAATTCTGAGGCACAAGACTCTGAGGTTGGAGGATGACTCACGACAAACGAGGAACAAGGAGCAATGGGAGGTGGCCGCACCAGAGAAATGGGGCTCTCGAACATTATTGGTGGCAGATGAACCACAGTGGGGAGCAGCCAAACAAAAGCCAAGTCAGAACTGGCTCAGATGAGTCTTCAGGGTGCAGAGGAGCGAAGCTAGGAGCAACAGACTAGACACGTAGGGAAGGAAGTGAAAGAGGCTCCGCAAATGAATTGGGTAATAGACGAATATTGTTGCCTCATCAAGGAAGAACAACCGGAATTGCAGGCTAGCGACACAGAGACTTCGCCGCTGGCAAGTGGCGACATGGATGAGTATAGATGCTGCATTGTGGAGAAGCACCCTCCATCACTGCCACGTCCCTAGCCACCACCTCGATGCCTTGTGTTCGCCGCGTGGTCTGCCACCTCGCTGTCAACGTGCCACATGCCTGCCTAGTAGACTGCCACTCAACATGCCACGTGTCTCAGGTTCATTGGGACTCTGTTTTTTAGTTCCTGTTTTCAATGGGTTTTTTTGGGGAAAACTCAAAATTTTAAGCTCTTCAGTTGGGTTTACTTTTTCTAGTCTCCTCATATACAATGACACAAAACTGGATAATTTGTTGGTTTTCCTGTCCTCTGGCATAGATAAGTACAGGCTTCGGCCCCAGTGTATGATACTCTTTTTACCTTAATAGAATTAGCATAACTTAGAAAAAAAAAAAATTTGTGTTTGTCAATAACACATATGTCAGAGTATATTCATATCCTGTCATAACAACCCTCATATCTTCATATAATGTATTACCATAAACTCTAGAAGGTCCATTAATTTTGAATCCTCCAAGCTTCTCGAAATTGGATGGTATTTTTCCATTGAATCTATTGTTTGATAGATCTAACTGTAAATTTGTGAGATTTGTGAAGCATTGAGAAATATGACCATAAAACTTGTTATAAGCCATGCTTAAAACTCTTAACTGATGAAAAGATCCAAGATAATGAGGAAGCTCCCATGTTAATACAATTTCCCTTAGATCTAATAACTGAAGCCTGGTACAATTAATCAAATATGTTGGAAAAAATCCACAGAAATGATTAGAATGAGCAGAAGATACTTCCATTGACACTGGAAATAGTAGGTTTAAATCTTGACTGAGCTCATTCTCTGAAACCTTTAATCTTAGCAAGGAACTGCAATTCCCTAGAGATGTTGGAATCTTTCCATTCAACTTGTTTCTAGACAAAATTAAATGCTTCAATGACACACATTTCCCAATACCCTCTGTAATAGGTCCATATAGACTATTCTCAGATAAGTCTAATTTTTCAAGCAAAACCAAATCCTGAATACTTTGAGGAATTGTCCCATAAATATTGTTACTGGACATGGCAAGTTGGCTGAGAAGCTTTAGCTGACCTATACTCTGTGGGATTTGTCCACTTATATTGTTTGAAAATAAAAACAAATTTCTCAATGAATGAAGCTTTCCAATGTTTTTTGGAATGATACCTGTGAAATTGTTGGTATCCAGATAAAGTTGTTCGAGCTTTTTCAAATTGACAATGCAACCTGGTATTTTACCTGTGAGCATGTTTGTACCCAGATTGAGAAAAGTCAACTTACTCAATTTGGAAATGGATCGAGGTATGTCACCAGTAAGCCTATTTACACCGACGTTTATGTAATTCAACTGACTTAGATTGCCAATTGCTCGCGGGATTGGCCCACTGAAATTGCTACCATCCGGATAAAGTTGCTCAAGCTTGTTCGAGGGATTTATTTAGTCAAACGATATTGGTTTACTGTATTGTCATTTTATTTATTAAATCAGAATAATATGCTATTCAAAAAATGTGATTGAAAGATGATAAATAAATCATTATAAATTTATATGGATGAATTGAAATTTTTTTAAGCTATACTTGCATTTTTTTTTTTAATCGAAATCATCTAAATACCTAAAATGCCATGTTTCTTTCATCCAAATCAAACATGTTTGGCCATATAAAGAAGAAAACAAAAAAACCAACCCTGTAATTGGGTTTCTTTACCACTGCTACACAGATTACAACAAAACTCTTAAACATTGCTATTTTAAGACGGCATAGATGTTAACAAAAAAATTACATAAGCTGGAAACTTGTATTTCAATTATTGTGGGAGCCAATTTAGTCCAATCCGCGTGTTTGACGCTTAACACGATTGCTTTAATATCTTCAGGATTCGTGTTTCTTTCCCATCCTTTCACGGACTCTTTCAGGTTACCATCCTTTCACGGATTCGTGTTTCTTCCCATCCTTTCACGGACTCTTTCAGGTTACCATCCTTTCACGGATTCGTGTTTCTTCCCATCCTTTCACGGATTCTTTTATTTATTTCACAGTAAGTCGTTGAAATTAAAGATAAGGGAGGTATTGATTTAGATATGGATGAAGACTACTTCGTCTATAGGAATTCAAGAAAAGAAAAAAAAAATATATATATATATATATATATATATATATATAATATATATATATATATATTGATTTAGAAAAAATATATATATATATATATATTGATTTAGATATGGATGAAGACTATGTGGTCTATAGGACTTTAAGAAAAAAAATCTAATTGTGATTGTGTTTGACGCTTAACACGATTGTTTTAATATCTTCAGGATTCCTTTCACAGACTCCTTCAGGTTTCCAGGTTACATAAAGCACATATTCATGTTTCTTCCCATCCTTTCACGGATTCTTTTCTTTATTTCACAGGAAGTCGTTGAAATTAAAGATAAAGGAGGTATTGATTTAGATATGGATGAAGACTAATGCTGTCTATAAGACTTCAAAGTTGGAAATAGTTAATTCCTACTTGTCTATGGTTATAATTCTCCTAATTGAGGAGTTTGTTCCTACATTATAGGGATTTAGTTTTCTCTAGTTTAGTGTGTGGTGGAGAGAATCTATCAACCACACTAGTGTACGTCCAAGATAGAATTCCTATCTTGAGACTATTGATTGTATAAATATCTTGTAATTTCCTCATTATTAATCATTAGAATATATTATTTGATTGAGCTAATTTTATCTTGGTATCACAGCCTAGCCCCTTGTGGGCTGGGCTGCTCCTAGGCATAGAGAAATAAACTACTTTTGTTTGTCCATCATCGTGTGGATCGATGGAGACACTGTTGTGGAGCAGCGTTGATGCAGAGCGCAGAGACGAGGGCTGAAGGGCGCAGCCTGAAAGGAGGCGCAGCTGCCATAATGCAGTCTGCAGCGATTTGGATGTGTTGTGGTGAATATGATGGTGCGTGCGAGCTACTCTCTCTTCTGGGTAGCCGAGTGTAGGAGAAGCAGACGTGGAGTAGCCTGTGTGACCAGTGGTTGTGTACAGGTTGGGTCTGCGGTGTGTTGGAATTTGAAAGCTGGAGAATCGATCTGGTGTTCACCAAAATATCGCTCATTAAACGTGAAGCTCGGGCCGTGGCTTTAATGGATCGGTATTGAAGGACAGTTTTACAATGTATTACTAGGGATTTGATCTGTAAATCGAGTGAGTCAGATGATTGAGGTAAATAGAAATAGATGTATTTTGTTTCTTGTATTTAGGGCTGTGAGAGCCCCTGCGAGGGTTTGTGTGTGAGAGAATTCCACGGCCTTGCCTTTGCGGGTGCGCTTGCAGGCGGGTCTGAACATTATTAATAAAATTCATATTTTCTTTCTTGCCGAGAGGGCCGTGGCAGGCAGTTTGGCCCGGCGGTGCCTCTCCCTTTTCGGATTGGATGGATTTGACAATCTGTTCCCATAAATGATGGGATACTCTTTTTCTTTTTCATTAATCTTATGCTACGTGGAGGTTTGTGCCAGAGGCATGGTTGTCTTGTGAGGGAAGGTGTGATCTGAAAATCACCCTATTTGACTGCACTGCGTGCAACTCTCTCGGTGGCACAGTGGAGGCATGGTGATGCCCGAAGACTGCGGATCGGTGGATCGTTGCGGTAGTAATCACTGGATTACTACGGCCATAACGTGCAGAGGAGGCTTGCCTCATGGACGGTTGAATCGAATGGGCGGTGCAGCTTTCCACGACCCTGTTCGGATATGAGCAGCGTGCTCTTGGCGTGGAGTTCTGCACGCAGAAGATCAAGGCATAAAAGTGGGTGGTGGCTTAGTACCTGATCTACAGGTTTTGAATGAATACCGACAAGCGCGGATCTGAACCCCGGATGATACGATGTGGCTATTGAGCTGGTGGGTTGACGTGGTCAAGCTGGTGGTTTGAACAGTCGGAAGAGTTGCTTGCTGACGGTGAAGGAGCGTGTGAGCTCAGAAGACCTGAGAGTCGATCTGTGCTGAGCTGTGGATCGAAGACGAATTCGTGGTGTTCGTGGTGTTCGTGGTGTGTCTGCCATTCGGAGATCGAGATCGCTACAGGAGCGTGGTGCCTTCTCATTTTTTTTATTGCAGGCCGTGGATCTGAGTTCAGATCAGATCAGGCAACGTGGTGGACATTGGATCTATGGTGTCAAGTGTACAATGGCATTTCTGGCATTCATGCAACTGCGGGGATTTCAACTTCAAGGGAACGACATGTAAGTCAGTTGTTCCTGTTTATGAGATGCACGTTGCGTACGAGGATTTGTTGCAGGAGGCCGAAGAGAGGCTGACGAATATATATCGAGAGGCCGAGCAGTGAAGTGCCTCCCTCCCTGTATATTTCGATTAGTTTTTTCCGTTGAGGCTTGCGATCGCCTGTTTGTGAAGTTTTTTCCGAGTTGCAGCGGAAGTGTGTTGATCGTGTATGAAGAGCGGGAGACCAGTAACACGGTGGCGTCTGTGCTGGAAATCGATCTCATGGCGTGTTGCGTGTTTTTTCCCAGGCATTGCTTTCTTATTGCCCTCGGAAAAGATCCCAAGCTCTTCCTCAAGGTGACTGCTGCCTGTTGAATGATAGAAATGCCGTACGCTGATCTCAGTTTTGCAGAATTGACTTCTGCAGTTGTTAGACAGAATCTACGCCCAGAAATCCCTAGATGTTGCCCCAGTTCCCTGGCAAATGTGATGAAGAAGTGCTGGGATGCAAATAGTGACAAGAGACCAGAAATGGATGAAGTCGTAAGGTTGTTAGAAGCAATCGATGTCAGTAAAGGTGGAGGAATGATTCCAGTTGACCAATCCCAGGGATGTTTGTGCTTTGGGAAGTCTAGAGGTCCTTGAATTGGTCCATCAGAAAATATATGAAATGTCTGGTGGCCGGCCTGAGTTTCCAAAAGTCTCTGTTCTAGCTCATAGATATGCGCCTCTGAAGAAAATGTGATGGAAATTTATACTCCTGTTTATGAGCAGAGAAGATTGACATTCAGATGAATTTGAAGACCCGTAAAGTTGAATTGAAGTCACGGTTTGACACCCCAGAAATTGGTAACCTCCAAAAATGCGCTGATTTTGTCCACGCTTTTATGCTTGGTTTTGATGTACCTAATGCCATTGCACTTTTGAGGTTGGATGATCTGTATTAAGGATGTGAAAATTCTGCAAATATGTTGTCGTTGGCCGATATGAGTTGCTGGCACATTCAAATTGTTTTTCTTCAGTCAGCAATAATGTCATTCAACTCTAATCCAGTGCGCCTTAGAGTACCTGTTCTAGTTCCTGATAGAGTTTATGGTGAAGTAACTAGTATGTACAGAAGAGAAATGGGACTTCAGCGTTTTTTGTGCAGACGAACTTTGTTTCAGGCTGGTTAGCATGATGACGGATGAGACATAACAGTTGGGTTTGAGTTTTTTTTGGTAATATTTTGCCACTGCAACCGTAAAATATGGTATTTATAAATGTTTTGGAATTATAAGCATTGAGCTTAGCTAACTCAATGGAGTGGTTTTGTTAGAATTAGCTACTCTAACAAATCATGCAGGAAAATCCAAGACAATTAAATCAGAAAGATGATGCCCAAAATGTGAACTTGGGATAATGAAGCAGCAACAATGTTAAGGTGGACAGCAAAGTAGATTTTTGTTTTAGTATGGTTTGTGGAATATGCTCCCTAGTATATTGTAATAGTCATTGTATGTATCTGAAACTCAAATGTTGAATGTAAGCCTTGCTAAGGCATTTGAAAGTTCGTGGTGATCTCAAAACCACTTTGTAATGGTTTGTGGTTAGCCTGAAACCATCTATAGAGCCTTAGTGGCTACAGGAGTTGCCCGATGGTGGCAAACTGAGATCCTTGATCAGCTCGGTGGTAGCAGATCGGATCTGCCCGGTGGTGGCGAAGTGAGATCCTTGATCGCTCGGTGGTAGCAGATCGGATCTGCCCGGTGGTGGCGAATTGAGATCCTTGATCAGCTCGGTGGTAGCAGATCGGATCTTCCCGGTGGTGGCGAGTGTACACAGGAGCTTTATGCTCATAGGAGCAGGTGGGCTGCAGTAGCACCTGGCTCGGACTCAGATGATTCTTTCTGAGTAGAAGGGGATTGGTGCGTTTTTCGCGCTGACAGCAGCACCAGGAAGGCCAGCTGGCGCGTCTGTTAGACCATTAATCGCGCCAATGGTGCGGGTTTATCATTCAGGATCGCGCCAATTCACCTTCAAGTGGATCTGCAGGAGAGGCAGATCGGATCAATTTGGCTGTATTGGAAACGCCAAATTTGCAGATTGTGGATCTGTCCGAGGGCGGCAGATTGTGTTTTTGGAGGTTTTGTACATGCAATTCGCCTGATGGTGGTGGATTTGACTATCATGACAAGTAGTCATTAAGGGGGGGAGTTGGAAATAGTTAATTCCTACTTATCTATGGTTATAATTCTCCTAATTGAGGAGTTTGTTCCTACATTATAGGGATTTAGTTTTCTCTAGTTTAGTGTGTGGTTGAGAGCGTCCAAGATAGAATTCCTATCTTGAGACTATTGATTGTATAAATATCTTGTAATTTCCTCATTATTAATCATTAGAATATATTATTTGATTGAGCTAATTTTATCTTTCAAGAGAAAGAAACCTTTCAAGATTGCTATAATTGGACTGACTTAATAAGTCAAAAAAGTTAGAAGTGTGACAGATGTTAGTGAATTGAAATCAGATATGAATAAATATCCAATTTAAAAACTTTTCAATTCAACATATTGTATATACAATTTTCTTTAAAATACATTGTTCACAATATTATGCAACTATATTTTTAGTTATTGTTTTGAGAGTTTTGGTTATGGTTTTGAGAGGTGTTTCATAGTAGATGAGCCATGTAAAAGGTAAAAGAAGAGTTAAATTAATATGATAAAGAGTGGAATTAAAATAATCATATAATATAATATTAATTTTATTAAAAAATAGTAAAAATAATAAATTGATTTAATTTAATATTTTATATTGTAAACTTATTAATATATATTTTATTGGATGTATTGTCTATTTCCGTAAGAGGAACTAAACCAGTCATGAAATAATTGTTGATCCATAGTACATTAAATAAGTGAGGAAACCATAAGTGGCATATAAAGAGTGGAGTTAGATGGTGAAACCAATATTTAAGAACATTAAAATATAGACGGATTTGGATGATTATATGTCCAATTTAGAATAGTTTTACTAAAAATAAAGAGTTTATTCCACAGTTAGGAGTATGTCCAATGTAATTATTGCATGAGTTTGTTTGATTGTTAATTAGTTGGATTTGAGAGTTTTAATCTAACTAAAATAGCTCTTAATTTAATGTTTGATTAAGATATTTTCTCAACTAATTGATTGTGTGGTTAAGATAAAATTTCTATCTTAAACCAATACTTAATGTATTAATGATATTTAATAAAATACACAATAAATTTTTAATGTGTAATTAATTTTCTAAAAAATACTATTTCACATATAAAGAAGAATTAAAGGAAATTAAAACAAAGCCTTCCACTTCTAAAAAATAAGAAAACGAAAATTAAAAAACTAAGAAAAAAAAACAAGAAAAAAGATACTTCTAGCCGAAAGTCATAACGGGAGTGAGGAATTGAAGTAAAATAAAAACCATAAAATCACATTACCAGAAAGCAAGTTCATCAAAAACAAGCAAGTTCATCAAAAACTTTAGATTGTCTAGTAAAAATGTAATTAATGCACTTCATAGTGTGTTGTGGATGACACATTTAATTGGTTGCAAGGATGGGTCCTAGTGTTAACCTCTGTCAAGTTTTATGTCTTGTTCAAGAATTAAACTATAAAAAATCACACTATATATTTTATTAAAATAAATTAAAATAATTAATATATATATATATATATATATATATATATATATATATATATATAATATTAAAATAATGATTTAAATTAATATGTAATATATTTTTTTTTTTTTTTTATTTAGATTTTAACATAATTAAAATAATTATTTAAATTAATATGTAATATATTTTAATTTTTTTATTTAAATTTAACATATATAATATTTATAATAAAATTATTTTCTAAGGTAGTTATATATATATATATATATATATATATATATATAATTAACATTATGTGTATCTGTCACGCCCCTACACTTGCGGTAGTCTTCCAATCGCTTATAGCGAGGTGCGGCACCACCGAACACTTTCTTTTCACCAATACTTATGTTCGTGGACTACGCTTACTTTCACTTTAACATTACTTAGCTTGTGTTTTGCAACCAAGTAAACATACATTTATCCTTTATACCAATGAAGCCCATACTCATTCATTATCCATAGCAATTATAACAAGAACAACAACAATTGCAACAGTATAAAGGGGAGGGGCAACTCCCCGTAATGTGAGTCTGCCCGAATCAATATATTATATAATCATCATTTTTACAATGTACAGACTAAGTCCTTGGGAAACCCAAAATTTACACTTAGCCATTTTTTCACAACTTCGGCAAACTCGGTTGCCCAGCTCGTGGGCACTTTCGCACGGTCGCCGCACGACTCACCAACCCATCGTTCACCTCGCCGCACGTCTTCGCCGGTTCGCTCCTCATTTGGTCGCAAACGCCCAAACCGTGTATCCCTGCCCACACGCAGTCCTGCTTGCCAACTCTTGACAAATGCCCAAATCGTGTGCACAACATGTAGTACCGCCTGCCCAGCTCAACGACCTCCGCTTCCAACCTCTGTTTCACCTTCATGCACACTTGCACGGTGGGCGGGCGCTCACCCGAATCACCAAGACACCCACGCCAAGTCGTCGCACAAACGCCTCCGCACAATCACCTCGGGCACGCCTTGCCCAACGCGTCCACCTCTCCACCAAGAGTTCTTCACCAAGTGCAACACACTAGAGGAGCACATGAGCTATGCGCTCATCCTCCTCAAAACTGCGCACAAGTGAACCTACTCCAAGATAGAAGTAAGAAGTGCGAAGTTCATTGTTGAAATGAACTCCATCGCACGCACATATATAGACTCCATCGCATGTGGGTGGGCTGCCCAGCCGACCGCCCACCATCGCACATACACACCCTTGAATGTTTGTTTTTAAGTCAGCCTTACCCACCATGGTATGTCGGCCAACCCTTCATCGCAACCTCCAACCGTGTGTATAAACCATTGTTCATCCATTGCATTGTTTCCCAAGTGTTGCAGGTTTCGTCGCAAGGAGCTCGCAGAAACGTCGCATTTTCTCCACACGCCCGGTTCGTCGCGCCCGCCCGTCGCACCATTGCACACCCATCGCGCGCCCGTGCGTGGTCACCTGGCGCCCAACCGCACCGCAGCTTCGAGGACCTTACATCCTCCTCCACCTGAAATCATTGTCGTCCTCGACAACATACCATCCTGGTAGCCATCCACCAAGATCATCCATGATGTCAACTCCTCCACATACCGCCATTATCACTGCATCATATGTAGAACCACTGTCTCCACCATGTCTCGTCTCGGCAACCATCTGTCACCAAGACCACCATACCAAGGTATACACCTCATCGGTATGCCATCCATCAGAGATCATCTCAATCCATGATCATCGACCACTCTGTCACAATCTCCACATGCTGCTCTCCATCATGGAAGGTTGGTCCCTCCATCCAAGCTACATGTCCACTGCAACATCTCGTGTGGACCTCCTCATGTGTCCCCATGTGAACTGCTGCCATGATACTCCAACATAATGCCAACACATCTATGTACACTACATGTCCCCATGTTCGAACTAGTCGGATGGCTAGTCCAACTGTCACGCTCAAACCATGAGAATGCACATCCTCATGTCACCATCAGTTGTTCCTCAAGACATCCTGCCACATCCTCAACTCGATCAAAAATCCATCTCCATATAAGTGTAAGCCATGCTCAGGTCCATGAAGTAGTCCTCATCCCATCTGCAACATGTCGTCCATGATGTTTGATGTCAATGTGCTACATGAAATCAGCCACATCTATCCCAACATCATCATCTATGTGTGTGTCTCCTCCATATGAAGAGACCCTCTCCTCAAACATCGACTCTTGATGTGCCACATTCAGGTCCATGAAGCAACCTCCATCATATCTGCAATGTGCCATCCCTCAAGTCTACCATAGAAACAAGTATGCACTTGTCTCATCTATCCATGTGCTACCCATGATCATAGATCAATCAGCTCCCATGTGTCAAAGTAGTTGAGTCTCGGCTCAACCCATGCCCAAGTCAAGGCATCATCATCATCATTGTAACTCCATCACTCCAAAGTGTCTCATATCGATCCTCCACATCAAGTCACTCTTCCAAGCCATGCCCATACATGTACTTTGAAAGTATGCATCCCATACTGCATCAAAGTCTCTTGACCTCAGCTCCTCAATGCATCAAATCCTCTAAGTCCACCATGTATGAAGTCCCTAAAAGTCACAACAATCTCATGTCATCATGAGCTCCATAATCAGCTCACAAATCCAACCAAATCCATGGCCTTGTTGTACAAGAGTGCACAACCTCTCCATCAACTCATAAGTAACAAGTCTCCATGTCACACTAGCAAATCCATCTGTACAACATCCCTGCCTTGGCACTCCCCATTAGATGCCCATAAGTGACACCTCTACAAGTTCTCTTGCACAATGTCCCTGCATAAGACTGCCATGCTCCATGCCTCCAACCTGATGTCCATGACTAAGTTGCCCATGTAGTCCAACCAAGTAGACCCATCACAACAATCGGTCATCCTCATCCAAGTCTACAATCTTCGGTTTAGTGAACTCGGTCACCCAACCATATCATCATCATCACGAGTCCCTTCCATCATAGCTCCTCCACCAAAGGTTCCACCAAGACTATCTCTTGGTCTTAGCCATGAGAAGTCCACCCAAGCATCATCATCATACCTGAAGTGTGTGCCCTCCTCAATCTGTCCATGAGTCATGCCGGGCACTTAGCCAATCTTCCATATGGCTAAAGCATGACACATTCCCCCACAACGATCATCATGTTGCTCCCTTTTCAAGGGCCTTTGTACCTTCTACCATAAGGTCAACAACAACCCCAACAAGTCCTGCAACAATCAATAATCCTTGCCCTTCGTCATCATCATGAGGCTCTTCCTCATTCATCAATGTCTGCAAATTGCACGATCCTGGTCCAACTTGATCAATCTCAAGTTCATCCTCCATCATGGTCATGTCTGCAACATCTTCAACTATCACGGCTTCCTCTTCCTTGTTTGCACAATTTGCAACTTCACCTTGCTCCATTGTCCATCCAAGTTGAAGAAGCTCTTCTTCCACATTCTTTTCCAAGACTTCAAGCTTCTCTCGAATCCGAGGATTCTCTTCTTTCAAGCTCTTCAACCTGTATAAGGTAAGCAAGAGCTTCCCTTCACCTTCCCCCAAACTTGCCATGCCTTGTCGTGACCAAGCTTCACCTCTGCTAAACCTGCTTCCACCGTCACGAGCAACCCTGCTCAAACCGAGTCTTGAAACTACCTTCAAATGCTTCAACACCTGAACCTTGTTCAAGCCTCAATATCACCTGTCATCAACTTCCAAGTGTATGCACACTTGCTTCACCCAGCTTCCTACAAGACTTCTCCAAGTCTTCAGACCTGCTCTGATACCACCTGTCACGCCCCTACACCTGCGGTAGTCTTCCAACCACTTATAGCGAGGTGCGTCACCACCGAACACTTTCTTTTCACCAATACTTATGTTCGTGGACTACGCCTACTTTCACTTTAACATTACTTAGCTTGTGTTTTGCAACCAAGTAAACATACATTTATCCTTTATACCAATGAAGCCCATACTCATTCATTATCCATAGCAATTATAACAAGAAAAACAACAATTGCAACAGTATAAAGGGGAGGGGCAACTCCCCGTAATGTGAGTCTACCCGAATCAATGTATTATATAATCATCATTTTTACAATGTATAGACTAAGTCCTTGGGAAACCCCAAATTTACACTTAGCCAATTTTTCACAACTTCGGCAAACTCGGTTGCCCAGCTCGTGGGCACTTCCGCACGGTCGCCGCACGACTCACCAACCCGTCGTTCACCTCGTCGCACGTCTTCGCTGGTTTGCTCTTCGTTTGGTCGCAAATGCCCAAACCGTGTATCCCTGCCCACACGCAGTCCCGCTTGCCAACTCTTGACAAACGCCCAAATCGTGTGCACAACACATAGTACCGCCTGCCCAACTCAACGACCTCCAGTTCCAACCTCCGTTTCACCTTCGTGCACACTTGCACGGTGGGCGGGCGCTCACCCGAGTCGCCAAGACACCCACGCCAAGTCGCCGCACAAACGCCTCCGCACAATCACCTCGGGCACGCCTTGCCCAACGCGTCCACCTCTCCACCAAGAGTTCTTCACCAAGTGCGACACACTAGAGGAGCGCATGAGCTATGCGCTCATCCTCCTCAAAACTACGCACAAGTGAACCTACTCCAAGACAGAAGTAAGAAGTGCGAAGTTGGATTGATGAAATGAACTCCATCGCACGCACATATATAGACTCCATCGCATGTGGGTGGGCTGCCCAGCCGATCACCCACCATCGCACATACACATCCTTGAATGTTTGTTTTTAAGTCAGCCTTACCCACCATGGTATGTCGGCCAACCCTTCATCGCAAACCTCCAACCGTGTGTATAAACCATTGTTCATCCATCGCATTGTTTTCCAAGTGTCGCAGGTTTCGTCGCAAGGAGCTCGTAGAAACGTCGCATTTTCTCCGCACGCCCGGTTGTCTCGCATATTTAAACGCAGGTCTTGCATATTTAAAAGGCTTCGGTATCGCGTATATAAACGCAGGTCTCAATTTCAGTGATCTTGGCATCGGTTCAATTTCAAGTCTGGCATATATAAACGCAGGTCTCGAATATATAAACACAGGTCTCGATCTTGGCATCTTGGCATCGGTTGAGTCTAGCATATATAAACGCAGGTCTCGATCTTGGCATCGGTTGAGTCTGGCATATATAAACGCAGGTCTCGATCTTGGTTCTGAGGCTCTGGTCTCACATATATAAAAGTAGGTCTCAATTTCTGTGATCTTGGCATCGGTTCAATTTCAAGTCTGGCATATATAAATGCAAGTCTCGCATATATAAACGCAGGTCTCACAATAACCTCGGGCGATCTTGAGGCTCGCATATTTAAAAGGCTCCGGTAGCGCGTATATAAACGCAGGTCTGGCATTGGTCTGGCATCGGTTCTGAGGCTCCGGTCTCGCATATATAAATGCAGGTCTCGCATATTTCAATTTCAGTCTGGCATATATAAACGCAAGTCTCACATATATAAACGTAGGTCTCGCAATAACCTCGGTGATCAATATCCTTGGTGATTTTTAAAAAGGCATCGGTTCTGAGGCTCCAGTCTCGCATATATAAACACAGGTCTCGCATATTCAGTCTCGCATATTTAAACGCAGGTCTCGCATATATAAACGCAGATCTCGCATATTTCAATTTCAGTCTCGCATATATAAACGCAGGTCTCGCATATTTAAATGCATTCAGGCGATCTTGAGGCTCGCATATTTAAACGCATTCGGGCGATCTTGAGGCTCACATTCGGGGGATGTTTCGGTGATCTTGGTTCTGAAAACACATTCGGTGATCTTGGTTCTGAGGCTCGCTCGCCCGTCGGTGGTTTTGGTTCTGAGGCTTACATTCAAATAGTAAGGGTCTCTTTGGTGATCTTGGGTCCGTCGACAACATCTTTCGATCCAATCAAGTCTGCATACGATCTACAAACAGGGTTGATATCAAGTACACACTTTCCTTTCCTTATCTTTTTCTAATACATACTTGCTCATATATTTTCAAGTATGAATATTTCACCACAGCTACCAAAGATTACCAAAGGCAGACCTAGCACAGTTACTCTACAAGGCCTCTATGAGTATATAGAATCTGTAGAGAAACGTAGAGAAGAAAGAGAAGTCAAGCTACAAACAGAGTTAGAAGCCATGTTGGCAAATAAGTTTGCATCTCTTGAAGACACAATCCAAAAACAAATAGAAAATAAAATAGAGCTATTGGAGAATAAAATGGTGGCAATAGAGACTAGTTTGCAGATTATAGAAAAACAAAACCAAGATACTAACCAAACATCCCAGCAAGGAGATGCTTTAGAGAGCTTTAAAATGAAGGACATGATTAAAGATCTAGAAGAAAAAGTCAATAACCGCCTCACCCTAAATAATGTGGTAGACAAATTAGATATCAAACCAATTAAAGATGAAATGAACAAATTAATAGAATTAGACCACGAACGTAACAAAAGGGCCTTGAACCTTATAATCTTCGGTTTAAAAGAGGAAGTAAATGAGGATACTTTAGCCATAGCCAAGACAGAACTACATAATAAATTACAAATTGAAACAACGTGTCTCACGGAAGCAACAAGGTTGGGGAAATTCACTGAAAATAAAGGAAGAATAATCCGAATAAAGGTGAGCTCTACTAATCATAAGTATGACATACTTAGAAAAACCTCAAGTCTAAAAGGAACAGGAATATTCATAAATGAAGATCTCATTCCAGAAGATCAAGCAGAATTAAGAAAGGAGGTTCAAAAGGTAAAAGAAGCTAGAAAAGAAGGAAAATGGGCAATAATCAGAAATAGAAAAGCCTTTATTCGAGATAGAAACCAAAAAGATAGTAACCAATAGCAATTAAACATGCTCCGGATCCTTTGTTGGAACTGTCGGGGCTTCTCGTGGAACAAAGGCCCCAAGCTAAGTTGGATTTCAAATGATGTTGATATTATTTTGCTTGTTGAAACTTGGGAGCATGAAGAATCTAAGGTCCCTAACATAGATGGCTTTACGCTATGGTCTACCTGGGACAAGCGATCCTCCCATAGAGGCATTGGGGGAATAGCTTGTTACATTAAGAAGAACATCTCCTCCCATGCTAAAATTTATAAAAACGACCCTCACAACCAATATAGTTGGATAGAGATTAGAGACATTAATAATAAAAAGTTCTACATAGTAATATGTTATTTTCCCCCCATCAATTCTAACTTCTATAAGAAGAAGACTCTAGATAAAACTAACCCTTACAATGGTTTAGAGAATGATATTTCTAGCTTAAGGAATGATGGTAATATCCTTTTAATAGGTGACTTTAATGCTTGAACTTCAAACAACCAAGCTATTATTCTAAGCAATCATTCCAACCCTAATCCTCTTTGGTTAGACGAAGACCCTACTTTGGCTAGTAGGTACAAAAGGAGATCTGAAGACCTCGGGGAAAATTTGTTTGGGTCAGAGCTAGTCAAGCTCTGTAGTGCTCAGGATCTCATAATTTGCAACGGTCTAAAGAAGTGGCCCAATTTCAGCAAGATGACCTGCATCCATGGAATTGGTAGCAGTGTGGTAGACTACGTTATTTCTGATCTCCCATTATACAATGAAATAATAAATTTTGATATCTTAAATGACCACGAATCTGACTCTGATCATAGACCTTTACTTATAACTCTCAATTTTTTCATGGATAGAGTTCCCACAGAAAATAATACTTACAGCCAAAAGAACTTAATATTTGATAGAAATAAAAATGATCTCTTTCTAAATGAATTAAAAACTAATTTGCTTCCTTTATCTAGTATAGACAACATAGAAGACCTCTACCATAATTTTATTACAACCCTCTCATATTCTATTAACAAGTTCTCAATTGAAGTTTCCAATAATAAAAGAAATAGCAAAACCAATCCATGGTATGAAAAAGATTGTAAAAGTGCGAGAAGAGGAATTAAGGAAGCTGTTGATGAATCTCTTAAAATGGACAAGATAAAAATATACAAAGTCCTAACTAAAAGGAAAAAGAGGCAGTACATTCGTCAAAGACAGGAGAATCTCTTACACCTCTCTAAGGTAGCTCCTAAGAAATTTTGGAGGCAGATTCTGACTAGGAAGACTAAAGATAATAATAACATTACTCTTCACGATTGGAATTCCTATCTTAAAAAGCTTTATGAATCTCCAAATGTCATGGATAATTTGGAAACCCTGCTTACAACGAAAGAAGTTTTCTCTTTAGAAGACATTAAGTTTGGGGTTAATCGCCTCACTAATGGGAAAGCTAAGGACATTGAAGGTTACCAGGCGGAAATCTTAAAAATTGGAGGTCCTGTCCTCATCCCCCACATTCACAAGCTTTTCAATCAAGCAGTCAAGCAAGGGTTCCCTAAACCTTGGACTGAGAGCCTCATTATCCCTATTTTTAAAAGTGGGGATACAAATAACCCCTCTAATTATCGGACAATTATGATCAGCCCTATCTTAGCCAAGCTATATGGTAGTATTTTCGAAAAGAAGTTAAACATATGGCTTGAAAGTGAAGATAAGCGAGCTAAAGGCCAAGCAGGTTTCAGAAGGCATCACTCAACAACAGACCACCTCGTTACGCTTATGATCATTGCGGAGGAATGCCATAATGATAAATCCAATTTATTTTGTTGCTTTGTGGACTTTAGAAAGGCTTTCGATACGGTTCCTAGATACAACCTTTGGAATAGATTAGAAGAGCTAAAGGTTCCTCTCGAGTTAAGAGATGCCGCTATAAGGTTATACGAGAATGTAATTGCCAAACTAAAAAGCAATGAGGGGTGGTCAAAAGATATTAAGTGTAACATCAGAGTTAAACAAGGTTGCCCCCTCTCCCCTACCCTATTTGGAATTTACATCGATAAGCTTGAAGGCTACTTAGAGGAAGCAGGATGTGATGGCACGATCTTAGCTGGGATAGCCGTCACAATACTGACCTTCCTAGCCTTTTACAATGTCAAAATTATAGTGAGCTCGGAAGGCTTTTCTCCAAGTTTTTTGAGCATAGGAATAAAATCTTAAATCAAATTAAATAATTTGTTTTTAGGTCCGATAGACCAATGTTTGGTCTCAGGGGACATTAACCATCATCATCATCATCATCATCATCATTAAAAAATTAAATTAAAATTATAAAATATGTCAAAAAAAGATTCACAACTTTAATAAAATTAAAATTAAAATTAAAAATATATTTATCTATAAAGATATTAAATTTATATAAATATAAATAATGTTATTAAGAATAAGTATAAATCTATTTTACTTTTAGATTATATTAAGTATTAAGATAATCAAATTTATGAAAATACATTTTTTTTTTAAGCTAAAACAAAATATACATAATCCAAAAAAATGTTATTTAAAATTTTTGATTTAATAATGTTTATTTCTAAAAACAATTTAATATTTTACAGAAAAATAAATAACTCAATAAAAGTAACTAACTTCATATATACATGTATCTTCTTCTGCAACAAAATAACAACAATAGTAAGTTACAACCAACAAAGTAACAACATCAATAATAAAACACAACTAATAGAGTAACTACCATATTTAGAACAAACCGCATAAAATAAAATATGCGCAACCAATGTAAAACAAAATATCAATAACAACAATAAAACACATTAATAAAACACATTATCAACTTCACAACCACTGTGAAACAAAGTATCAACGATAACAATAAAACACATTATCAACTGCATGGGTAAATAAGAGTGTATCTGGTACACCAGTAAAATAACATATACATTTTAGTGTAACAGTGACAATATCATTTATAATATCATTTATAATTTAAAAAAATTGAGTATCAACCACCATGCTACAATAATACCAAAAAAAATATGTTTCCATTCCATTACCCTGGCCTTCTTGTTGTTATACTGATACATGACAATTCTCTTTCATCTATCTCAATTTTGTTACCTAAATGTCCAAATAGAATAGGAAAATCATGTATTTATACATGAGTTTCAGTCGGTTGATCAATATAAGAAAAATTAATTTGTCCCTTCAATGATGAACCTTCGAGTTTCCATGGGGAAATAAGACAAATTCTGAGGCGGTTATTGACTCTTAGAATTTAAAAAATTGAAGCGGTGTTGTTTTATGGTGGTGTTGCTCCTCCAATGTTCAACTCATTGAGGAAATATTGTCTCTTCCGAGTGTTTCTCTTTTAGTAGTGAAATAATCAATATAGTTGATATTATTCTTTTAATTATGGTATAAAAAAAAAAATAGTATAATTGATATTATTTTTTTAATTATTTCATTAAAAATGAAAATTTTGCAGTTACACTAAAATATTGTTACAGTCAATTTTATTTTTATAGTGAAATGTTATTATACCATATACATCAATTCTTTCACGAGAGTTTTGTAAACATTTCTGCAAATTGATTTTCTAATCTGCAAAATTCCATACAAATTTTATTATTGTTTATTAATTCTTGAATGAAGTGATACCTTGTATCAATATGCTTACTCTTTTTTCTGAAAAACATGATTTCTTAATAACACAATGGAAGATTTGTTGTTACAAAAAAATTGAGTTGGTTCTTCCTTTTCATGTAACAACTCAATCAAAATTATCCTCATCCACATAGTTTGATATGCCATTCTTGTTGTTGTGACATAATTTGCCTCAACAAATGATAAAGTCACAATGGATTGCTTCTTTGATTCCCATACTACTACACCTAATCCAAAATTGAATAGTCACAATGGATTGCTTCTTTGATTCCCCTACTACTACACCTAATCCAAAATTGAACACATACCTAGATGTTTTCTCATCAATTCATCCTACAAAATCACTATTTGCATATCCACTTAACTTAAAATCTAAATCTAATGTATATAGGATACCGTAATTTGTTGTTCCAATAACATATCTTAAGATCATTTTTTCCAACTAGCCAATAAATACTCTTTGGAGACTCCATAAATATGGAAATTAAACTTACAAAAAAAATTATATGAGGCCTTGTTGTAGTCAAATATGTGAGACTTCCAACCAATTTATTATACAATATTGGATCAACACTTGGTCCTTGATCCGTTTTACCGAGTTTTGTACAAGTTTCATTTGGGGTTATAGCTAGATTAAAATTCTACATCATAATCCTTTTCAGTATATCCTTTGCATATAATTAGATTGACAAATAAAAATACCATTTTCACTTTAAGTTATTTCAATCCCAAGAAAATATTTCATTAACCCTAAATTAGTCATCTCAAACTCTATTTTCATGGTTGTATTAAAATCATCTATTGAAATATCTTAGATGAAAGTTAAATAATCAACATACAAGCAAACTATCTAAATTTTACCTTCACGATTTACCTTTGTATACAGAGTTGGCTCACTTGGACAAATATTCATCAATTCTATTATACCATACATGGGGTGCTTGTTTCAATCCATATAATGATTTATTTAACCTGTAAACTTTATCTTCTTTTCCATCAATTTCATATGCTCGAGGTTGTTTCACATAAACCCCTTCTTTCAAAAATCCATTTAAAAATGTGGACTTAACATACATCTGATACATTTTCCATTTATTTTGTGTTTCAATAGATAACACCATCCTCATTGTTTCAAGTCTAGCTACAGGTGCACAAGTTTCATTATAATCAATGTTAGGTTGTTGACTAAACCCCTAAAAGAAGTGGAAATAATATTGGAGGTGGTGGTATATGCACAAGGTCCCTACGAGCCCCGTCACGATCATAGGTACATACCAAACTAGATCCATAATATTTAGATCCGATATCTGTGTAATTCAGCCTCATATGTAGCACAAAGTTTGCATATATGTGCTTGGAAAAATAAAGGGGGGCCGAGTCATGGTGGGGGAACTAACCCAATCTCCAATGAATCGATCATACACAAAAGGGGCTACATCAACATTCTATTGATGGTGTTGGACCCGCCAACATTCAAGGGATCACCCCGGTATGAAGTCCCAACTAGAACTCACACCGTTTGGTGTGGGAATCCCATTAGGTATGATGGTTCGGTTTCCATTATCTTAAATGTTTGCCTTAGCTCTTTCTTGTCAGCATAAGAGAGTGTTCTTCTTTGTCTTCAAGTAGTGAGGTTCACATTCGTGGTGATTGATAGTGTTACTTGTGTCAAGGTTCTTTCACTGGAGGGAGAAAGGGAAGGAGTGAGTGCCAAGTCGGATGGGAGGAAACCCAACTCTATTAGGAACACACAACACAACAAGATGTGTGCAGCCTCTAGACGAGTAATCCACATAGATGTGACAGTCACAACACACAAGGGTAGATGGCATGTACAACACTCGCTAGTAATCCGTGCGAATGCGACGATTGTTATAACAAGTTTACATCAAAGGTTTTGACTAATGTCAGGGAGTTAACCAACATGGGTAGGACATCGTTAACAACTTATATAACACATTTTCATTAATATATATGTATTAGAATAGTTGAATGAATCCAATTGTTAAACATAGTGAACACAACATGTACACACTCGTACTTTTCAGCCATCTTAGTACCAACTAATTGGTATCCTTGGGTTGATAAAACATCCTTCCACCAGTCGATGTTCACCTCGTAGGCTGGGGTGTATGTGTCAACCGGTAGCCAAAGAAGTGGGAATTGAAACCTCAGACCTATCCAGTGAACCCCAGTGGTTTGTAGACAAGCCATATAGTGCGACATCCTTTCTAATGCCCTGGAATAATTGTGGGCTCCGAAAGGCTCTCTATGTCTTGCCACAAATGAAGATAACATCCATCTCCTTTGAAATGCATCCTTAGCCTCTTCTTGACAAGAAACTATTTGGGTAGTGCATAGTTGTATGCACCATTTCTGCGTTGCAAGCATTTGTTCCTTCTTCCCTTTGATATTTAGAAAAGTGATGTGCTTATTAAGGATACTATCAAACGGACAATTTTCTCTCCGAACAAATAATGGTCGAGTGGCTTGGTTGGACTCAAAAGTATCAAAAGCCTTCTTCCACCTGACTTGATTGATAGTATAAGAGGTGAATGCTCTCAGTTGGATGTATCCCACATAAGGAACATGATTAAAGGTTTGATCATCCTTCAAGTAATAGTCATGCATATAAAGTTCATAAAGAAGATGTTGGTCTAGAGTGTCATGCACTCTCATGATCCGAAGGAACTGCATTGAATCTTCGATCTTATGACTAATTTCATGAAATATACTCTTTAGACAAAATAAAAGATATTGTTCATGCAAGAATAGTGCATAGCTGTGAGCTGGAGGGTAGCAAGGAAGTACCTATTGTGCAAGATCAAACATTTCTTCCTTGTCTGTCTTCAAGATGCACACTTCTTCTTCCATCTGTGCAATTATTTTATGTTTCTTCTCATGCTTCCTCCTCTCTATATTCCTTGTCAATATAACCAGTGACTACCCTTGCTTCTTGTTCTCTGACTGTCTGAATCCCCTTCTGGTGATCTTCTACCGAAATAGATCCTTGTTGCAAGTGCATGGCAGTCGCCTGCCATTTTTGAACTTCAGCAGTTGAGAAGAACTCCCTGATCTCAAATAACCATTCTATTGGCTCAGTCTATGTCGCAGAAAAAGTGGTAGGAGGGTCTTTGTCCTGGGCTGCTACAAGTTCTTTTGCTTGATTTGCAAGTCTATCATTGAAGATTGCAATCTTTCTCCTATTTCTTTGTGATTCCCTCTTTAATCGACAAATCTTCTTTTTTCAGCTAAATATTGTCAATCTTCAACTGTATGTTTTCATTGAATTGGGACTGGTATCTCTCCTTGAAGGAGGGCTTCCGCTGCGTGCTGTAGCCAACGAATTCTCATTTAATGGGGATTTCTCCTGCCGGTTCTATGGCCGATGTGGGGTGTGGTGGATCCTTAGCATCTATATCAACCTATTCTTCCTTAATTCTTACTTCCTTGGCCTGTCCATCCACTCGAATTTCATCTTACTGTTCTAGAATTATTAAATCCGGAGGCTCCATATTCACAACTTCTATTTCTGTCGGCTTATCAATTCCCACAACATCCGTATTCCCCTCTAGATTGTTCTCGGACCGTCACAGCTAGAATTTTGACATTCACCGCATCTTCCCCCTCCAGTTGTACATCTTCTTGTGCTGGGACTGCCTTTTTGCCTTGAAATTCAGCTTCAATAATTGGGTCCTTTTTCTGAGTTCCTGTGTCATCTGGTGGAATGTCACCCTTAATACTGTGTTCTTGTACTTGATGATTCATTGCTGGACCGTGAGTTACCTCATATTCTCGTGACTCATTCTCAGCACAAGTATCTTCTGCCACTAATTTTGCAAGACTGCCCATATTTGTGGCTTTTTCCACTGATGTGTCGGCTAGCACTCATTCTTGTGGAGCAGTGTTGGCCTCCACACCTTCGACCATTTTCTCTTATTTTTCAGTGAGAGTTTGTGCTTGAGTCATAGCTTCTGCCAAACTATCCAATTTCTCCTAATTGGTCTTCAGAATGGGCGGCACCACCTCCTCAACCTTTGAACAACAGGTTGTTCAAAATTTTCTAGCCCCCCTCGATAGGCTTGAGGTGAAAGATGACTAAGATAAAATTTCCTCAGCCTGACCTATACATGGAAAATCAACCTGTTCGGCTTTTTGTTTCATTGACCGATTGACTCTCTTTGAGTTTTCTACTGGTTCTTGAGAAGCATTGCTAACCACAACTTCTGCCACTTGTACTAGTTCCGGTATGATTTGTGCGGGTGGTGCTGGTTCTTGTGTGGCAGCACCTGCTGCACCCTTTTTATCAGCCCTTGGAATTTCCATGGCAAGTGTTTCTTGTGCATCATCAGAAGCATTACCGGAATCATCGATTTTCATTATGTCTGCTTCCATGGCCTCCACAGTCGATGCTATTTCTTGTGGTTCAGCATTAACTTCGACATTTCTCCCTTCTGCATCCTGTGTTAGGATATTCCGACACATAGGAAATAGTTAAGTTCAACTTGGTCTAGTATAGAGTTAGGTATAGAGTTAGGTAAAGTGTGTTTCTTTACCGTCGTACATTTTGTAACTTACAATCCGACGGTCACGATATGTAGTGATCCGACGGTTCACTCTCTCCTCGGTATTACTGACACTTGATCCGTGGCTTGACACCCGATTGGTCCATGAGTTCTATTTAAAGCGCATGGAGGGTCATTGTTCGGGTAATCCGTGCATGAGAGAAGCTTATGTAAATTTTCATTCTTTGATTAATAAATTGCCTGAAGTGGCCGCGTTGGCTTAGGCCGTGGACTGTTTCCCTCTTTGAGGGTTTTAACCACGTCAAAAATACTGGTGTATTGATCTGTGATCTGGTTGTGAGCGGTGTCCTTTTGGTGTTCTTTCTGAGGAACTTACCCTGTAAATTCCTACATGGTATCGGAGCTATTTGAGGGCCGCGTCCGTTGGTGATCCAAATCTGAAGCCAGTAGAACTGCATCCGACTGCCGTTTCCTAGATCTGCTGTTTCTAACTGCTTTCAGACCGAGAGGACTGCTCTGTTGTGTTCGGAGCATCTGTTCCAGTGAGGAACCCCTTTCGTTTCACGCGAAAAGGTTTCTGGTAGCCCTAGCAGCGTCATTTTTAAGATCTGGAGGTATACAGTGTTTATCTGCAGTTTACTATTATTTTCTCTCTGGTTATTTCGGTTTCTGTTTATTTAGCTTTTTTTATTACTGGATCTATACCTTTCATTTCTACGTATGCTCTTTGCCCTGCGACTCTGTGCGATCTGGGAAAAACAGAAACAGAAAGGAAGTTTTTTTCTCATGCATATGCTCTTTTCCCTGCACCTTAGTGTGATCTTGGAAAATCAGAAACATTGAGAAAAATATTTAGTTTCCGGCTAAAGCTAACTTCGAGCCGTAAGGTTCGTTTTTTCTATGCATATTCATGTTGGGTTTTGTGTTTTTGTTTTGTAGGAAAAAAGAGCTTTCTCAAGGCAAGCACGCAACCCAAGGCCCCCCCCCTCTCTCTCTCTCTCTCTCTCTCTCTCAAATTTTTTGTATAGCTCAATTGGTTTAAAGCTATTTTAAGAGAGAAGAGGTCTTGGGTTCAAATCTCCATTTTGTGGGGGCGTTTTTTTTCATTCCCGCACATTCGCGCACTTTGCCGGCAACTTCAACAAATTTTTTTCAAAAAGCCATAACTTCTTCATCCAGAAGCCTTTTTCAGATCCGTTTTTTTTTAAAATAGCCTAATTTTTCGAGATCTATCCATTGGAACACTTACTTTCAACATCTTCAGCTTTAGTTTTTTTTTTAAATGGAAAGTCCATGCCTAGTCATTCTTGACAGCACTAACTACTTCCAATGGATATCTTACATGGAAGATTTACTTAGAAGTAAAGGTCTCTACAGAATAGCCACAGGCCAAGAGAAGAAACCAAAAGATGAAGACAAGGCTGCAAAATGAGAAAATAGACAAGATCAAGCACGTGGTTTGATAGGGATGTCTATTTCTCCTGATCTTAGATTCCATATTGCAGAACTTGATAATCCTCATGAAGCATTGGAACAAATCACTAAAGTTTTTGGGATTAAAAATGAAATCAGAGCTCATCAACTTGAAAATGAGTTGCTTACATTGGATCCTAATAATTTTTCTTGCATTGAAGATTTCTTGTCCAAATTCAAGACCCTTAGCTATCTCTTGGAAGGTGTTAAGGTTAAGAAAGAAGATAGTAACCTTATTTATTCCATCCTTACTAAGTTGGGACCATCCTACTCTGTATTTGTTTCGACCTTCCATTCTACAAGGGAAGCTTTCATTTGTCAAGGAAAAGACTACAAGGCCCCTTCCTTTGACTCTTTCTGTGATTCTTTAATAAGAGAAAAAGAAAAACTCTTACACCTTGGTCTTCTTAATCTTGGAAACTCTTCCAAGAAAGCATTAGCCGCCCAGCAGCAACCAAATTCAAAGAATCCTAAGAAGTCATATCCTAAAAAGAATGGTCCTAAACCAAACAAGGGTCCTAAGCAAACTCAGCCTCAAAATGAAAGATCATTTCAGCAAAATGATAAGACCAATAAAAACAAATGGAAGAAGACTGATAGACATTGTAACTTTTGTAATCGAGATGGCCACTTAGAATCTAAATGCTTTAAGAAGATGGAAGCCTTGGAAGCCGCAATGAAGAAACATAACATCCATGTGGAGCATTCTTCAACTTCAACTTCAACTTCATCTTCAGGAATGGCACTTTCTTCATGTCATTGTCAATCATCTCATTCTGGTTATGCATTAAATGTATCTTCTTCTTCTCATTCTCATGAGTGGCTCATTGATTCTGGAGCCTCTTATCACATGGCCAAAAACAAAGCCATGTTTTCTTCTTTAAATGATTGTAACACCAAAAATATATATGTTGGTGATGATAGATCTCTTAATGTTGTAGGGACTGGAACTGTTCATCTAGACAATGGTCAGTTTAATGATGTATTATGTGTTCCAACCTTATCCTGCAACCTTCTATCTGTATATCAGATAACTCATTCAGGTGAAGGTAAAATTGTTGAATTTTCACCTCATGATGTTGTAATCAAGGATCTAAGAGATCCTAAACAGATTCTAGCTACTGGTATTGCTGATGATTCCACAAGGTTGTATAAGTTTCACAACTTTGGGTCATCAAATCTTCCCTCAGTATTTGTTGCTCATAATGATGAAGTGAGCAAACTTTGGCATGAGCGATTTGGTCACTTAAACTATCGCTCCCTTCAGCATCTATGTAAAGAAAATATGGTGACAGGTCTTCCTATGGTATCTTGCAGAGATGGTGTTTGTTCCGGATGTGTACTCGGAAAACATCATCGGGACAGTTTTGAAAAATGTGCCTCTTGGCACGCCTCAGCCCCTTTACAGCTTGTGCATAGTGATTTATGTGGTCCACTTCCAGTTGTGTCATTCTCTGGTTGCAAGTACTTCTTAACTTTCATTGATGATTTCTCTAGACGCACTTGGGTATACTTCTTAAAACTCAAGAGTGAAGTTTTTAACACTTTTCTGGCCTTCAAGGCCTTTGTTGAAAAACAATCTGGACATCAAATTCTTAAGCTAAGATCTGATAATGGTGGAGAATATGTTAAAAACACATTCATCAACTTTTGCACTGAGAATGGAATTCAAATGCAACATACTGTTCCATATACTCCACAACAAAATGGTGTAGCTGAAAGGAAAAATCGCACCTTAAAGGAAATGGCTAATTGTATGCTACAATCTAAAGGACTTGGTCTTAGTTTTTGGGTAGAAGCAATTAACTGTGCAAATTACATAATAAATCGCACTCCTACTAAGGCTTAAAAGAATATCACTCCAGAAGAAGCATGGAGCTCAATCAAACCAGATGTAAGTCACTTTCGTGTTTTTGGAAGTGAAGCATGGGCCCATATTCCAGATGAAAAGCATAAAGCTTTAGAACCTAAGAGTGAGAAATGTACTTTTGTTGGATATTCTGAAGATGTAAAAGGTTATAGACTTATTCCATTTAAGTCCAAAAATGTTATCATTAGAAGAGATGTAAAATTTGATGAAAATAAATCGGCCTGCGAGCCTAGTCCGGCGGATGTGCCACCTCTTTCTATCTCTTCTACTTTTGAAAACATTTCTTCTTCAGATGATGAAATAGAGGATAACAATCCTCCCCCACCTTCTCAGGATCCTCAACTTCCAAGATGGGTCCGTGCTACTCGGGATGCAGCAGGTGATCTTGCCGGTGATCCTACAGATCAGCGACGTACACGTTCTCAGTTTGAAAGAGCCTCTTCTTTACTGGCTCAAGCTCCAGTAAATCATGATCCTGACACTTTTGCAGAAGCTTCAGGCCATCCACATTGGGAAGCAGCTATGAATGAAGAATATCATTCATTGTTGGCAAATGATACATGGGATCTTGTTCCTTTACCAAAGGGACGAAAACTTGTTAGATGCAAATGGGTTTACAGAACCAAGTATGGACCAGATGGGAAAGTTGATAAACATAAAGCTCGTCTTGTTGCTAAGGGCTTTTCACAGGTTGAAGGCATTGACTACACTGAAACCTTCTCTCCTGTTGCCAAAATGAACTCTATCCGCCTTGTTCTTTCCCTTGCTGCCTCTTTCAAATGGGAAGTCCATCAGATGGATGTTAAATCTGCCTTCTTGCATGGGGACTTGCATGAAGAAATCTATATGGAACAACCCATTGGCTTCATACAAACAGACTCCAGCCTTGTTTGTCGACTTAAGAAATCCCTTTATGGTCTCAAGCAAGCTCCTCGGGCTTGGTATGCCAAAATGGATAGCTTTCTTTTAGAATCTGGCTTTTCTAGGTGTCATTCTGACAATACTGTCTACACCAAGAAAGTGGGCAACTCTCTTATCATCCTTGTTCTTTATGTTGATGATCTTATCCTTACTGGTAGTGATCCAAACCTTATAAACCATGTGAAGTCTAGCCTTAAAAAGAAATTTGAAATGACAGACTTAGGACACTTACACTATTTTCTCGGTCTTCAAGTCTTGCAATCCAAGGAGGGTATTTCCCTTTCCCAGTCCAAGTATGCTTGTGATATTCTTCGTCATTTTCACATGGAAGACTGTAAGCCAACCCCTTCTCCCTTTCAGTCTGGAGTCAAACTTTCAGTCTCTTGTACTTCTCCTGAAGTTGATGCTACCTTATACCGTCAACTTGTAGGAAAACTCTTGTATTTAACCCATACTCGTCCTGACCTTTCCTTTGCTGTTGGCCTTGTTGCTCGTTTTATGCAAAACCCCCGTGAAAGTCATTGGAAAGCAGCTAAAAGAATACTTCGTTATGTTCGAGGTACAGTACAGTTTGGGATTCATTACAGTGCCAAAGCAGCTCCTCTATTAGTTGGTTTCACTGATTCTGATTGGGTTGGTGACCCTGATGATCGGAAGTCTACTGCCGGTTATGTCTTCACTCTTGGTTCAGGACCTATTACATGGGCTTGTAAGAAACAGGCTGCCATTTCTCTTTCGTCAGCAGAAGCAGAGTATCGTGGTGCCGTGGAAGCTAGTAAGGAAGCCTTGTGGCTTCGTCAGATCCTATCAGAGTTTGGCTTTGAGCAGCAGCATCCAACCACACTTTGGTGTGATAATCAAAGTGCCATTTAGCTATGCAAAGATCCAGTCCAGCATCAGCGCAGCAAACACATTGAACTACACATGCACTTCATCAGAAAGCTCATTCATGACCATGTTCTTGAAGTGCAATATTGTTCAACAGATGATCAGGTTGCAGACATCTTCACAAAGGCTCTCACAGAGGCGAAGTTCACTAAACTTCGATATATGCTTGGAGTTCAGGAAGTTGTCACTAAGGGGGGATAGGCTCTAGTGCCTCCTTCCTTCTCCTATTGTGTCATATTTGTAAATCCTTCAATCCTATCCCAAGTTGTTCTTAAGGGGGGATGTTAGGATATTCCGACACATAGGAAATAGTTAAGTTCAACTTGGTCTAGTATAGAGTTAGGTATAGAGTTAGGTAAAGTGTGTTTCTTTACCGTTGTACATTTTGTAACTTACAATCCGACGGTCACGATATGTAGTGATCCAACGGTTCACTTTCTCCTCGGTATTACCGACACTTGATTCGTGGCTTGACATCCGATTGGTCCATGAGTTCTATTTAAAGCGCATGGAGGGTCATTGTTCGGGTAATCTATGCATGAGAGAAGCTTATGTAAATTTTCATTCTTTGATTAATAAATTTCCTGAAGTGGCCGCGTTGGCTCAGGCCGTGGACTGTTTCCCTCTTTGAGGGTTTTAACCACGTCAAAAATACTGGTGTATTGATCTGTGATCTGGTTGTGAGCAGTGTCCTTTTGGTGTTCTTTCTGAGGAACTTACCCTGTAAATTCCTACATCCTGTTCATCAATTTCCTCCTCCACTGGTAATAGTCCTTCCAGTTCTTCCTCTGTTGACTCAAAAAATTGTAGCCATGACATTGGAGTTTGGGCCAATGCTTGGATAACTAGCAATGGGACTAAATCGTGGTTGGTAAGGACTCCCAGCAGTTGTCGAGAACAACAAGCAGAATGTGCCATGAACTGTAAAATTTTCATTAAAAAAATGGCATGTCTATCAAGTAAGTTGGGGCATGCCGATATCGCAGGGATGCCAGAATCCTAAAATGATGTTTGAATAGAATAGAGTAACGTTCTTCACAAGTAATATACCTTGATATGAAATAGGTGACTTCTCCCCAAGGATAGGGTAGAGATTTTCAGTCGTATCCCTTGATGATCTAATATTGAGATCTAAGACCATTAATAAGGTATTATAGACTCATGTGCATGGATTTTCCAATGTTGTTTTATGCAATGGATCAATCAGATTATCAAATGCATAGACTATGAAGCAGTAAAAGACTATAATAGACAAACAAATAAAAACACAGCAAGTTTAATAAGGATTTCACCCAATACTCTTGGGCTACATCTCCTGGTCCAACCTTCAGTGGTGGCCTCTCTATTATGTTTTCAAGCAGAGTTTTTACAACAGTATGAGCTCAATTTGAGACTCAATACACAAAAGATATAACAGTAAGAGTTTTCTTGAACCTCTCAAGCTTTCTCTGAGTACACAAACTCCCTAAATCACTCTCTGTCTCTATCTTAGCTCTGTCTCAGCACTGCCTACTCTGTCTTCTGTTTGTGATGGCTTTAAAGCCAAAACTGTGCCGCCTGTTCGTTTCATCTTCTCGACTTTTAGTCTCCCTGTCCTCTGTCTACTCAGACCCCTTTCTAAGCATTAGCAATCATTGCTAAATGATTCTAAGGATTGTGTCCACTTGTACTGTAACGAAATGGTTATCGGGCCTCTGAAATTGTTTGGAATGCCCAAAACCGATCGTTTTCTATTTTACACAGAGAAACGCTGCAACACTGTGAAATTCCTCCAAAACATTGCTTATTTTGGACTTCAAAAGTCCTTAAATCTGGTATATTCCTCTATCGAGTCTGTCCTCATTGCTATCACAAGTCGCTTCAGCCTTGCTCCTGTGTATTTTTAAAAATACGTTAAAATCGTGAAAATAACATAAAAATGGCTTTCCTCCGGACTTGAAACAAAATACATTCCCCTTCAAAAACCCTTTCAGGTCTGGGTCTTATCTCATCGACATTGTTTCTTTGTATTTCGTTAAATAACGAAATACGTAAAAATGCATTAAAAAATGCCTTTTGGTGGATCTCAAAATCTATGCAATAATGTTTTTATAACCATTGGATCCGGTTCATCGAATCGCATATATGTATGTGTATAGGCCTCTCTCCATAATATTTCCCCGATTGCGATATCGTGGTGCGATTAATCGCAATCGCATATCACTCATGCCCTAAGCCATTGTAAGTGATTTGTTGTGGTTACCGAGTGCGATGTTGCAATGCAACGTGGGTTGTTGATCTGTGCGCTTGATCGATGGTCCTCATTGACTCCGCCGATCGCCATTGCTACACATGTATGTTAAGCACCAATATCCACTATCTACCTGTGCCGATTGCGATTTTCCAATCAGTTCTGGACCATTGATCGGCCAGATCTGACGGCTACTGTGCATTCTCTGTTTATGCCTTTGATACTCTGTTTTTCACTGTTTTCACATGTTTTTGGCCTCCCGATAGTGTTTTTCCGCCATTCTAAGGGCTCTTCTCATGCGATGGTTTTGATCTTTGGCATGATTTTACGATATTTTGAAGACTTAGAGAGTGTTCTTGGATCACTTGCTCCTTTGAACTACTGTCTCGTCGACTTGAAAAAATACCTCTAGATATTCCAGCAATTGGGCCTTCCAAGAAAACCATTTCTTGCCGCCCCATGGCAATTTTCTAGTAGCTGCAATGGTACCTTGCAGTATTCACCTTCCAAATTCAAGGTGAATTATACTGTGACTATTTCATCAAATCCCTATAATCTTTGAAAGTACTTGTCCCAACCCATGTCTATGAAAATTTGTCATACATTCGGGTTACTACGGACCTGGATGTCGTTACTGGTTCATATTGCACAGCAGACCCCCCCCATTCCTTCTTGAGCCCTGGTAACAGCATTCAGACTAGCAACGAAATCGTTAGAGGGAGTGTCAGCAGGCTAGTTCTTGCAGAAAAGGTCGGGAAACAGTGTCATGCAAAGGGGTGTCGAAATACACAGGTATATAAAGGGAAATATCCACAGTCAATCATATAAAACACAGAGAGCAAGTAGATTTTTTGGAAAGATGGAAAAATATGTGGCCGGGTTATGGTAATAATGAGATATTATGATAATAACTTCGCATGAAAATACAATTTTATTGAACAATCATTCGCATGATGTTTCAAATCCATATGGTTACCGATTAATCATGCGAAATGTAATGGCGTCATTATGGGTTATACATACCATCATGGTTTTTTAGAAGTGATGGGATGGATCATTATGACAATTTAAGCGTTTTTCGTATGCCATCACAGTTGTACCCCCCCATTAAGAAATGACCATCCACGGTCACTCCCAAGTCATGCCGCATAATTATTTATCATTATGTTAAGTCTAATTAGGATCATACCTAGTGCTTACGTGGCAGAGTAGCAGCATGCATGGTATAATGGTGTTGGAGGATACACAACGTCTGGTACTTCGAAGATTTTTCTTGCCAATGTAACAACACGGGAAGAGTAACAATAGCAGAAGTAACAGAACCAAACACTTAGAAAAATTTTCAGCTTCGGAGGAGTAACAGCATCGGGAGTAACAACAACGCAGACTTAGAAAAACTTTCAACTTCAGAGGAGTAACAAAATCGGGTGTAATAGCACCGAACACTTAGAAAAATTTTCAACTTCGGAGGAGTAACATCATCGGGAGTAACAACACCAAAGAAGTAACAACACCAAACACTTAGAAAAATTTTCAGCTTCGGAGGAGTAACAACATTGAGAGTAACAACACCAAACACTTAGAAATTTTTTTCTCCTCAACAGTATAAATTAGAAAAAATCTTCGAGCACCTATGGATGTACCTACATAAAGAACAAGGAGTAGTAACAATATATATATTAATTAGAGGATGTAGAGGAGGTATCTTCTGCACCAAGAACCTTCAATCCATATTTTTCAGAGAGATGTTTGATGAAGGCTTCCCTGGAGGCTGGGCAATGATAGAGTCTAAGTTGATGTCCATTTACAATAAAAGAAACATGTGAATCAACGATTGTGACCAATCTAACAGTCCCATTGTCAAATATCGCATCAACCTCATACGGTCCCAACCATCGTGAGCGAAGCTTTCCTTTAAAATCCTTAAAACGAGAATCATATAGAAACTCCCAATCCCTTTTATGAAACATCTTATTTTTAATAAATTTATCATGCCATTTTTCTCTATGTTGTTGTATGGCAGTAGTCCTCTAGTCAGCCACTAAACGAATTTCATCAGGCTCATTTAGTTGTTCCAGCCGGTGTTTTTGGGTTTCTGAGAGGTCCAATCCTACTTCCAGAGCTGTTCTGAGCGTATTGATTTCAAATTCCACCAGGAACAATGGGAATTTTCCATAGAAAATTTCAAATGGTGAAAACCCTATTGTGTTCCGCCATGTTGTTTTGTATGCCCAAAGAGCTTCAAGAAGTTTTTCAGCCCAATCCCGATGATGATTTGCCATGGTCTTGGTAAGCATGTTTTCCAATACTTTTTTTTTGCTCTCCACTTGACCATTCACCTAAGGATGGTATGGGGTTTTTATCCTATGTTTGATCCCATATTTTTCCATAAGCTTTGCTATCATGTGTGACGTGAATTGCGCTTGTCCATCTAAAACTATCTCTCTAGGAGCACCATATCTAGCAAACATTTCTTCAAACAAAATGTCTGATACAACCTGCTCTGTTGCTTTTGCTACAACCTTTGTTTCTACCCACTTCATTACATAATTTGTGCAGAATAAAATGTGGACTTTCTGATGTGAAGGTGGGTTAAATGGGCGTACAAAATCAATAGCCCATATTTCAAAACGCTCAAGAACTACTTGTGGTTGTAATGGAATTTCATCTGAGCGACCAAGTTGACCCATCTGTTGGAAGCTATCACATCTTCAAACATGATTCCATGCATCACTACAAATAGAGGGCCAATAATATCCCATCTGTAACACCTTGTGGCCGGTTATTTTATCTGCAAAATGCCCCCCCATAAGGACCATCATGAGCATCTCTCAAGATCTCATAGATGTCACTTTCTTCTACACAACAATGGATCTGTTGATCACCCCTTGTATAAAAGAGGTATCCCACTATCCATGAGTAATGAGTGTTATGATGAATGATCCTCCATTGTTACCTGTATGACAAATGCTACGGTAATTTTCTTGTAGCCAAATAGTTAGCAATGTCTACATATCAAGGGGTATTAGTAGAAATTGCAAACAAATGTTGATCCGAAAAGCTATCTTCTACAGGTTCTCCTTCATTATGAGCATTTAATCTAGACAGGAAAATCAACAACTACATTATCTTTGCCTAGTTTATCTATAATGGTGATATCAAATTCTTCAAGTAATAGCAACCACCTTGTTATACAACCAGGAGTTACAGGTATATTCATCAAATACCTAATTGTTGCATGATCAATGTGTACAAAAGTAGGATACCCAGTAATGTAATGTCGAAATTTACTAACAGCATAAATAACAGCCAGGAACTCCTTCTCTGTTACCATATAGTTTATCTCAACAGATGTTAGATTCTTGCGGACATAATAGACTGCATACAGCTTCTTATCATCTTTTTGTCCGAACACTGCCCCTAAAATTGTTTGAGAGGCATCTGTATGGATATGAAACGAAAGTTCCCAGTTAGGACAATGCAAGATCAGAGATTGGTAGATCAGTTCTTCGATTTTCTCAAAAGCTACGCCACAATCATCTATCCATAAAATTCTACATCCTTAGTTAATAGCTGAAAAAGTGGGAATGATATCTTGGAAAAGTTTTCTATAAAATGCCTATAGTAACTAATGCAACCAATGAAACTGTGTACCTGGGTCAGTGTCTTGGGTATAGGAAAATGGATAGTTACTTTTACCTTGGCAGGATTAACTTGTATTCCAGCAGTAGAAAGAAAATGTCCCAACACTACTCCCTCTTCTCTCATCATATGACATTTTGTTGTACTGAGAGAAACATGCATTTGTTTACTCCTACTAAGAAATTTCTCCAAGTTTGCCAACCCTTCTTCAAATGACCCTCCGTATGGCGTGAAATCATCCATATAGATTTCAACACTATCATCAAGTAAATTAGAAAAATCACTAGTATTTCCCTCTGAAAGGTAGCAGACACATTACAAAGACCAAACAGAAGGACTCGGTAAGAAAATGTTCCCCAAGGGCATGTAAAGTAGGTTTTGTCCTGATCCTCAGGAGCTATTCGGATTTGGTTATACCCGCTAAACTCGTCCATGAAGGAGAAAAACTTCTTCCCGGCCAAGTTATCAAGGACTTGGTTGATAAATGGTAGAGGGAAATGATCTTTCAAAGTTGCTTTATTCATCTCCCTATAGTCTACACAAATCTACCATTCAGCATTCTTTTTAGACACGATGACCAACGAGGATACCCACTGACTCTCTGATATTGGATAAACAAATCCTACATCCAATAACTTCTGAAGCTCCTCTTTGGAAATGTTTTTCAAGGCAGGGTTCATCCTTCTTTGTGGCTGTCTCAGGGGTCGACAATCTTCTTTAATATAAATATGATGAGTACACAAATTGGCAGGGATACTTTTCATATCAGTATAATCCCAAGAAAAATCTTCTTTCTGTTCCCAAAGGATCTTCAAGAGCTGTTCAGTCTGGCCCAGTGAAAGAATCGGGCTGATATTCAATGTCTTCCCTGGCTCGATCTCCACTGGTATGTTATCATAAAATGTTGTTACAAGAATATATTCATTTCTGATTTTTGATTCTATAGTTTCCTATGTTTCGCAGCTCATGATAGATTCCAAAAACTGCCGGGTTAGATCTGGAGCAACATGAAGGCTATTAATAAAAGTGATCATAGTTTCATCCTCTGTCTCATTCTTAAAGCGGAGGGCTTGCCCCATGGTAAAGACTGGTTGGAGTTCCTGATGTTCAGTTTCGATCCCATCCAAAGACAAAGAGTTATGTTTTGGATTTCTCTGTGAACTTGGTTCTGCAAGGGGATAGGGAATAAGATTTTTCATATTTTCCCTGTTAGAAATGATCATGTTTCCTGACCGACTCCCAATATAGGTGTCAGTGGTTTCAAGCCAAGGCCATCCTAAAATAAGGGGATGACCACCAGCTGAGGACTGCGTATGCAGGACTAGGAGATCAACGGGATAGCGCCAAGAATCCACCGAGATTGTTATGTCTTCTAGTTTCCCTGTTAGTCTAATTGTAGATCTGTCAGCTAGTTCCAAGACTGTAGGGGTAGGCTTAAGGTCACGCAATCCAAGTGTAAGCATGGTTTCAAAAGTAATTACATTAATTGCGACACCCAAATCGACTAGTACATTTGGAATATCTACCCCATTGATCTGGACTGTTAGAATTAGGTTCCCAAGATCCCCGTATTTTATAGGCATAACTTTTCCCAGAATAATGTTAGATAATCTCCCCATAACATGAATTGTAAGTGGTTCCTTTGTTTTCTTCCCAAGTCTCTTGGAACAATATTCTATGATAGTTTTATCATAAATAGGTACATCTTTCATGGCTTGAAGCAGGGGGATTTTTACAAACAGATTCTGCAATTCTCCTAAAAGATCAAATTCTGGTTGAGGGACCTATTTACTCAGGGTTAATCATTTCAGATAAGGAGGATTGTTTTGACACGCCTGAGTAACAGTCAAATGAGAAGGAGAATGTTCCACATTTTGTTGGGTTATCTCATCCCTGACTGCTTGAGATTCTGGATTTTCATCGTCAAGATGTTCAACAGTAATAGGAGATGTAGGAGCATTTACTACCCGACGAGATCGCAAATTCAACTCATTAAATCCTGTGGTAGAAATGCTATATGAAGGAGGGTCGATGTTGTCTACTTGTTGAGCGCCCTTATTTTTTGGATTTGGGTTTGGTTGAATGGGAAGTTGAGGTTAGAGAGGATGATTGTTGGAGGGAACATTAGAGGGTAGTTGTAATTGCTGCTGCTATGTAGGTTGAGAAAATTGAGCAGTAGGGGGAGCAGGGCTATGCCAGTTTTGAGACCATGAAGAACTTGAGTTAGGTTGAGGGCACCATTGTTTCTAAGGTGGATACTGATAATATTGAGGCTAAAAAGGAAGTAACTGAGGATTCATATTATAATATTGAAAAGCATCTTGAGACGTACTTGGATTTAAGCCTGATTACTGTTGTTGCCATGGTTTCTTAGACCCCATAAAGAAAAACTGATTTGGTTCTTCATTCGTCCCTTGAAATACTACCTTGAGTGCTGGAAGGGATGGACATGCACCGGTGGAGTGACTCTATTCACAAATAACACATATCTCTATAGTGTCTACTGGATGTTTCTTCCTACACTGAGGATAGAAAATAGCCATGGTTCTTTCCAAATCCATTTTCTTCTGTTTTTCCCGCAATGTATCCATTTGGAAAGATAATGTGCTTAGGATATTAGTTTTCAAACTATCCAGTAGGTTTCCAATTTTTTGCTTTGTAATTCCTCTGCTTGATGCTTTGAAGGTCTGAAATCCTTGTCTATTTCTTGCAACTCCCCTTGAACATTGAATACAAAGCTCAGAGATGGTGTCAAAATATTCTTTAGATATATCCCCTTTACCTATTATGTTTAACAACTCCAAAGATTCTTCCCTCAAGGCCCAGAGAAAAATAATTTTCAAGATATCCTTATTTAGGTCATTGTGGCCAAACCTCTTGAGAGTGTACTTAAATGCTCCACACAATCCTTCATATTTTCATCCTCCTTTTGCATGAATTCAAAGATTTCTTCCTTAATGTCCTGGGATTTACAATAATCTTGATACTTTTCTAGGAAGTTCTTCTTCATGTCATCCCAAGTAGAGATGAATTTTCCTCCTAGACCCATAAACCATCGCAACATTGTCCCTTTTAATGTAGTAGGAAAAATTTTCAGCTTTTGAGCATCATTGATATAGTCATATCCTCTACAAATGATATCAAACTCAAATAGGAAAGTGTCTGGATCTTCCGTGGAAATCCCATGGAAGTTTGGCAGTGCGGTCAGTGGAATAGGCTTCATTGGTGCATCACCCCTGATATCCCCAATTGGAAATTTGATTGAAGATGTTGGGGGTGCCATGAATACTTTCCAATACTCGCTTGGGATTTCAACAGGTTCTTGTTGTGTAACAACTAATGGTTGTGGAAGTTTAATAGCACTCCCCTGATCGCGAGGTGAAGAAAATCCTCTGAAGTCTCCTTCTTCAATCCTTGGGTGGATATCTTCTTCTGACCCTCTACTGGCCACTTCCTCCCTGTCTGATACTAAAGGAGCCATTTTTTATCCCTTTGATGCCCTACTTCCTACTTCTTCTCTAGCTGTTGGAAGGGATACTTCCACTTTTCGGGTTTGTATCAGTTATTCCACAGAATTCCCTTCGGATTTTGTGTGAACTTTTATCCTAGCAATAGCTCATGAAGAGGCTTCAGATGCAACTTTTGCAATAATCCCCTGGATATAGGTATTTCTCCCCATATCCTTTCTTCCTTGCTTTTGGGGTCCTCCTCTTCCCCTTTTATTTGAACCCTTGTTCATACATTTATTGGAAAGAAAAAAAATAAAACTTACATGGCTCAAGACCTGGAGCAGGGTGAAAAATTCTTTCCCTTCCAGGGATGAGAGGATGATTCAAAAAATGGAACAATAAACCAGTAAAAAAAAAAAACTATATCTCAGGACCTAGAGTAGGGTGAGAAAACCCTTTCCCTCCCCAAGACGAGAGAGTGGGTCTTTCAAAATCAAAACAAACAAAACTACAAGAAAATTCTAAGCTCAGGACCTAGAGCAAGGTGAAAAATTCTTTCCCTCCCTAGGACGAGAGTGGCCCCTATGAAACCAAAAAGAGCAAGAAAAAGACAGAAGAAAAACAACAGGAAACAAAATAAAAAATAACTATGCTCAAGACCTGGAGCAGAGTGGAAAACCCCCTTTCTCTCCCACGATGAGAGATTGGTTCCAAGATCAATGTTGATTATGTTCTTGCACCTTGATAGCCTCCCCAGCAACAACACCAAAATGGTGGTGTCTGAGTGTGAATGTTATGATTCACCCCTTTCACCACATTAGTATGTCAATCTGGGGTCGTTTGTTATTGCAAGGATATCATGCACTATATATGTAGGCGAAAATTCATAATCCAATAGTTGATCAGGAGTTTGATTAATTAATTAAACAAGCAATCCGAAGTAATAAATAAACAGTAGCAGCATAACAATTCACGACATCAACTGTAATAGCAATACATTTCACAGCAAAAGGAAATAAAATGTATAACTAAAACAATAGACACATAAGAACACAGGCACAACACCTGATCAGGAGAGTGGGCCCAACTCCCTGGTCAGGGTTGTGCTTAACTCACAGATACACAAAGAAGATCAGAAAGCTGAAGATTGCATTAATATCAAAACTAACTATTACAAAACTAAGAGATGTCTCGCCAACCCCGACTCCCAGCTACAAATCCCCTTTTATACAATTACATCCAAACACCATGGAGGTTGTTTTCCTAAAATTACATGATAGTTGTAACAACAAAATTGAATTGAAAGATAGACAAAAACAGATATGCGACAGTTGCATTGTAACAACTATGGGTTAAAAATAGTGCCGCTAGCTTGGGTAATGAATCTTGACCCTGTGGCTCCAAATCTGCGCAATTAATGAGATTAGCATCCAATCGATGATGATTCCTTAGACTTAAACATAAATGACTAAATAACTTGTGAAACATGACAAGGTTTATACCCATAGTGCTTTTAGGCACAAAATACCTGGTATGAAAGAATAATTAGCAAGAAAATAAGGTAAAGAGATAAACAAAACAAGGCAGTTTTGGCCCCCAACAATAGTCATATTATGTTATAGTTATGTTACGTTATGTTATGTTATAGTTATAATGTTTTATCATACATAATTTATAGTTATTTATAGTCATGTGATATATATATATATATATAGAGAGAGAGAGAGAGAGAATATTTTTTTTCCAAGGAAAAAATCCTAATTTTATTAATGAAAATAAAATTACATGTTGTAGTTGCTTACAAAAATTCCATCATCTAGTCAAAGACTGATGATCATAAGTACATAAATAATCAATTAAAATATGAGGAGAAAAGTTATACTTTTCTCCATTTCTTATTTTCAACCTTCCACCATTCTCCTTGAGATGGCATAGATGAGACAATAGATAGATGGTTTTCTTCTATTCTTGTGGTTTCCTTTTTGAATCTAAGTTATCGAAAGCATGCTCGCACTTTATTCCTCCATTTTCCTTTGCTTCAGATATCGTGATTAGTTGATTTGTGGGGCCTTGTAATTCTGTTGGTATGTGTGTCCTTCCGGCTTGTTCTTCATTTTCTGGTATGTGTTGTTCTTCCTGATTCGAGGTGGGGTCCTTTTCTGCTTCTTCTTTTTCCTCATCTGATTCATTTGGGGGGAATTTCCAACCTTTTGGTTGTTTCCCTGTTTTCTTCTTTTTTCGTTGTTCTTTCTTGGTAGCAGGGCACATGTTTTGGAAGTGTCTTGTTTGGCGACATATTCGACATGTGAATGTTGTGTTCTCATAGTCCAAGATTTGAGTCCAACACTGCTTGTTGTGTCTCAGTTGAATGTGATCCAATAGGCCTTTACTGAGATCCACTTCCACACATATGTGCACAAAAATAGATATTCGTTCTTCCATCCTTTGTTCATCAGTCTTTATGTATCATCCTAATATATTTCCAATAGTTTCTAGCACTTGATAATGCTAGAAGTATAGGGGGAGGTTATGTAGCCTTACCCAAACTAGCATCCTTGATACAATCATATTTTTGTGTCAAATTCTACAAACCATGGAGTCGTGAAGAGCCCCGTCGATACCCATAACCATGGGCCTTCCTGTGAGATAACATCTCATTCTTCTGATGATGTGAATTTTACAATGAAGAACCCTTTGGAGCAGAGGTGAATCTCACAATTTGTTGTCCAGTTTGTGAAGATCTAGTGAAACAGTTCCATTGGTTTTGGCCAAAAACTATTAAATCTACATATGAGGGCTTGTGCCTCATAGGTTGAGCAGAAATCCTTTGTTTCTGGCAATTCTATGTTCAATTCTAGGATATAAGATGCCTGCTCCACAATGTATGGATTGGGGGAATTGGGCATCTGAGGTGAGCTTGTTGTAGCTGTTGATTTCCCTTGGAGGATGTTTTTGTATGAGAGACCAACTTTGTTATGTTCTTGATTCGATTTTGTTCCTTTGGGTAATTTAGATCCAGCAACACCTCCTGTTCCTTTGGATTTACTTGATCTTGTTGCTTCTCCTCTTAGTCTCAGATTGAGAATGATGGAAGTAGATGGAAGAATATTGTATTCATATAAACTTCGATCATCTTGTAGGGATCTACCCCCATAGATTAGGTTTTTTGGTGCTGGTATGGATATCCCAGTTTATTCATAATATTCAGCTTCAGGTGTATGACCCTGTTGGAGGGCTGAATCCAAACCATTATAGATTTTCCTGCCAAGGTTTTTATTAAAATTTGGAAAAACCCCTTCTATGCAACGATTTGTGAGTCTAGGGCAATCTCCATACCTTGTAACATTGCATCGTTTAGTATTGTGTCAATATGCACAAAATAATTGTTGTCCATCAAGTTTGTCTCCGCTCTTTCTTTGTCGCAGTCAACCGCCATTTCCTTCATGTCATCAAGTTGTGTTAACACTCGGATCCAAAAGGATTGATATAGATCTGTCCATATCGGGGTTCGATCAGCTACATATAACTCTGGTTGTGAGGGTTTTAACCAAAACGGAGATCAAATTGTTACAATGTGCAGCAGATCTGGGGCATGATCCCGTATCCCCAAGAAAAAAGGTAGATCCATCCACGTGTGATCCTGCAACCCCATGAGAAAAGCCAGTTCCATCCACAAAGAATGTCGATCTCTCATTATGGACTAGAAATTGGTATCTAAGTGCCCTAAACATCGAAGGAAGCAACCATGAAGAAATCTACCCGACTTCTCAGAAGACCCTTCGTCGCATCGTAACTTAGAGTTATTGGATCAGTGATGAGCAATTATGAATCGAGGATATACTTCTAGATGTGGCCAGAGCGAGGGATGATTTAGCTTCTGGGTGATCAGATCTAATAGGATATGGCCCGATCCATGGATAAAAAAATTATCCAGATTGAGAGAGATCAACCCTTGCCAATGATGGAGCCTTTCCGCCTCTGGGAGATGGCGGTTTTGAAATAGCAGTTGTTTGGCACAGGCTGTAAATCCACATTCATATCTACAGCAAAGGCATTGAAAACCCTTCTTGCAAACTTCATTGGTGCCTGAAACTCTGAGTAGGGAAGCTGCATCAATGCGAAAACAAAAAAAAAAAATCAGATACCCTTGCCATCAGAACTCCCTTCTTAATCCCCAAAACTTTGCACCTTCCTTTTCATCTTGTCAATGGGCGTGAACATGCTATGTCTCATTAAAACCGGAGTGGTTAGATCTGAAGTGACCATCATTAGTTCTAGTCTCAAAGATCTGGGAGTTGGGGATCATGTTCACAAATCTCTCAAGAAAATCATTGGGAAAGTTAGAAGTGAGGATGAGGATGGCAAGTTTCTCATAATCGATCCTCTTTCCTCCTTCGAGAGAGCTATACCAAATATTGGCTCCAATGAATGTGCTAGTATTATGGCTCAATCCCACCGCAAACGGATGCGGACCTGACCGAGGTTCTGAACTCGCTACAAGAAAATCCCAAGGAAATAGCTCCATACAAATCGACAGATCTGAAATTCTCTCCATCCGAATCTCAATTTTCTTCATCAATTTTTTTATTTTCAACACACACACACATATATAATTATAGTTATGTAACATGCTCTCTATATATAGATGCTATAGTTATAATAGTTAAATATATATAGTTATATAATTCTATTATGAACTATAATTATAATTATATTACATGCCATGCTATGATATATATATATATATGTGTGTGTGTGTGTGTTATATTATATTTTATATATAAAACTATAATATATAACTATGCGTGTTATAGTCATAATAGTTAGTATGTTATGTTATAATTATATAGAGTTAAATATTATATATAACTTAAATTTTTGTTATATAGATTTATATGTTATATAATTTCTAGTTATCTATATCTATATATTAAAAATATATTAATTAAATTTAATTAAATGAAAAATTTCTAGTTATTTTTATCTATATATTACAAATATATTAATAAAATTTAATTAAATAACAAAAAAAATTGTTTTAGATTTTTAACTTTAAAGATTAATATATTATTTAAATAATTAATTTGTTAAAACTCCTCATACTATATTTATTATTAAAAAAATATTTAAAATATAAATTAATTTAAATTTAAACTAATAAAATAAAATAAAATTTCTTATTTGATAAATAGAGATTGGGCCATGAGAAACCATATTCATCATGTTAAGCTCAAATTCTTAATTTATTTATTTATTGGTTATAGTTTGGTTTTTTTTTGGATATATTTTTGGACAAATTTGTTCGAAATTTAAAATGCATTATAAATAACAAAATAATATTTTTTTAGAAAATTTATTTCATTAAATTCCTAACGAAAAACTTTAAAAACCAAAATAATTAGAAAATAAAGTTTTAACCTAAAATAGGAAAATATTCATAATAAACATGCTACCATTGCAAGTATGTTTTTTTTTTTTTTTTTTTTAACTTAAACTATAGTTTTTTTTGGTGGTTTCCAAGCGTTTTCTCGATGGTTTTTTGTGATATTCTAGGCTATTTTTTTGTGGGTTTCTAGGTTGTTTTGTGGTTTTCTAAGTTTTTATTGATTTGAAGGGTTTTTTGGTGGTTTTTTGTGGTTTCCATGGTTTTTGTATGGCAAGTTTTTTTTTTATTTTCAAATTAATTTATTTAATTTTGCAAGGAAAATTAAATAAATAAAAAAGACAAAAATGGTAGAAAACCCACCTTGGCTTGAGCCTCTGGGATTTTGGTGGGGTTGTTGGTGAGGTTCGTTGGGTTGCTCCATGGTTCAATTGCTCAATTGAGCTTCAATACCCATGGTCGAGCCTTAATGTCTCTGCCAAGCTCCTATTTTCCCCACAGCCTATGCAAAAATTACTTGTGTAAACCGCAGCTGGGTGTTTTAATAGAAAATAGGGCTTGATCGAGCCTACAATCTTGATCAAGCCATAACGCTCGATCAAGGGTTTGTTTTAAACCCTCAATCACACTATTTTTTTAGCGCTTAAGGGGCTCCATCGAGCTCTCTTTTTTTAACCTAAACGTGGCATTCGTTGCCAAAAAGTGTAACCCAGTTCCATGCTTTTACCCCTTTAAATAGGCTATGTTACATAAGAATAACATTGGCAGGTTATCAAAACCTGGAGTTCAAAAACTGCCAACAATAGATTAACTTTATGACCTCAATTTTATCTAAACTATTGTTGTTGTTTAACATCTACGAAGAGAAATATGGTATATGGAAACTGTTACAACAATAGAGGGCTATGCATGAATCAGTGATTGATTTTTGGCAATGCTTCCATGACTTGGAGTTTCAAGCTCAGAGGAGCTAGATGAAATTAGAATCTTTAAAATAATTTTTAAGATAAAATTAGAATCAAGGTACTATTATTTATATTATTATTGTTTATCAAAATATTCATAAATATGGATGGAATTTGACTCACAAACTTTCCATTCATTGATGATTTCACACTCAAATATATTTATGGTTAACATTATTCATTAAAATAATCAAAACGGACACTAGAGTAATAGGAAATAATTATTTCAGATTTGAAATTCTTACTATAAAGTTATGCTTTTAATTAAAATCAATTATATAAATACATTACTAAAATATATTTTCATATATAAATGAATTCAAGATATATTTAATCCAAAAACTAATTTAAGCAACACAAATCAAGATTTGACCACAATATTAATAAAAATTGTTTTTCTAATATTAATAAAGTTTGTTTTTGTTTATTTATTTTTATTTTTTCAAAATTTCAATTTTTAATTACAGAGTGGTTTTTTTTGTTATTTAAAATATTTTTTTAAAATAAAAATAAATTTAGCAAAATGTTATTTGATTTTTGTAGTTTGAGTAATTTAAGTTATATTTTTTAAAAGTTGTATCAGTTTTTGAAGAAAATTGATTAAAAAAAATTGCTAAAAAATAACCATTTGCTATATTAATTAGACTACATATTAAAAAAACATAACTAATAAAATTAAAATATTATTATTTATATCATTTCTTATCACAATACTCATAAATACGGATGGAATTTGACTCACACACTGTCCATTAATCAATGATTTCACACTTATACATTTATGGTTAACATTATTCATTAAAACAATTAAAATGGGCACTACAGTGAAATTGGAGGAATAGTGAAATTTAATTAGTATTTCAGATTTGAAATTCTTACTCTAAATTTATGATTTTAATTAAAATCAATTATGATTTTAATTAAAATCAATTATATAATTACATTACTAAAATATATTTTCATATATAAATGAATTCATGACGAATGAATTCACGAAAACATTTCTTTTTTGGTTTTTGATGGAATATTTTGAAATCTTATTAAAAATTTAACGAATAAAATTAAAAAATTATAAGGTAGTCGTAGTCAAGTTTTCTGGCTTATTTTCCTATCTAATTTGTCTATAATCAGATAAGGATTAATTGAAGTCAAAAGTTTGATAGGTGACTTCTTCATAATAGAAGTACCCCAGGGGCTTTTGAGGGTGCTAAATCCATATATTCAGTCCAAAAACCAGTTTAAACAACACAAATCATGATTTGATCATAATTTTTTCGCCAGATTAAAAAAAATTATATTAACCAAATGTCATAATAATTTCGACTTTGTTACAATACCATGGGCCAATACTATGGCTTATCAATACCACATGCCCAAAAACCATAACTCATTTCAAAATCAAAATATTTTATAAATATTTTATTTTAATTTAATTTATAACATTTCTTAAATTAAAATTTAATACTTACAATATAACAATATTTTTAACCATGGTTATTAGCCCATTTTACCATGGGTATTATTAACTTCTAAATAGGCTTTGTTACAAGACCATGGGCTAGTACCATGGCTTATCAATACCACTTGCTCAAAAATCATAACTCATTTCAAAATCTAAATATTTTATAAATATTTTATTTAAATTTTATTTTATAATATTTTTATATTGGCAAAGTTCATGACCAAATAAGTACACAATTTCTCTATGTTTATTGTTACCCTATTATATGCGTGATTAGATTTTTGTAGTTTAAAATAAAATTTAATATCTACAAATTTAAATCCATAATAAAGTTTGATATATACACACTCTTAATCTCGTTGCAGATAAAAATTTTGATGTTGCAAAAAAATTTATGAAGAAACTCTTATTATGTTAAATTTTTATATTATTTTTAATATTATATTGATTTAAAATTTAGAGTATATATATATGGATGTGAGGTTTGGGGTTGCAACATCTCTAGAGAATCTTGGAGAAATATTGAGTATAACAATGGGTATTTCCCCTATCGAGAGCCTAGCTATAACTAGGCTTCTGTTGTACAAGCACAAACTCAATAACATAGGAGACCATAGACTTCCTAAGCTAGCTTTAAATTCCAGCCAAAACCACGGATCAAACAAGGTTGGTATAAAGACACTATGGTGTTTCCAGGAAAACTAGTGTCTTTTCGATCTGCTAGTCAGACTAAGATGGGTAGCTATTTTAAAAACAAACAATCAAAGCAATTTGTGATTTCTTTTATGTATGATAGATAAGAGAGAAGAAAAGAGGACCAACCTGGATCTTCCGCTTGACTCCTTGCTTGATTTCTCTCTCATTTGATAGAGCTTTCAACTCCTATCCTACTTGTCCCGCTTTAGAGAATACCTATAGAGACAAAGTAACAAAACACCATCAAAGCATCTCTATCTATAATATCATAAAAAATGCAAAATCAGAAATACATTGGCCATACAATTGCATTCATAAATAACAAGATTCACAAATACACGATTATATGGAGGAAAACTCAAAGAACTTTATTAATAGTAGAAGAGAGGATTACAACCCAGCTGTCTGATCTAGCATCATCCTCTCGGCATCAAAGCCCTCTTCACCTCATGAAAAGCAAGATCACCCAACAATACAATACTTCTTCTCAAAGACAAACTAACAACACTTCTTTACAAATTACAACTTTCCAGCCTCCAGATTTCTCAGATGAGGGATCCATTTATAGATATTTGCAGAGATGTGAGCCAGCTATGGGTTTTTGATCAGTTTCATTCCACTTGTAGTTCTTAGTTCCACTTGGAGATTTCATGGATCTCTTATTCATCCCTGGGCGAATTCAGAGAGGCAAGTATCATAGAGGAAGTTTCTAGAAGATTCCATGAGCATCCACTTAGCAAACAGCCTCAGACATTTGTCCATTCTCACTCATCACACCCCACAGAAGGCTTCTTCAGTATGCATCACACTTGGCTATTGTAGGAGTCAATATGCATCGCACCTTGACCAAGGAGCAGTCAATATGGTCCAGTTTTGACCAGTTTTGAGTGGTTTTTGAGGTGGAACTTCTGGGAAATGATGTAATCAGTTGACCATGATCGTTTAGGGTATGAAACAACACTTTTAGGGGTAAAAGAGCCTTTGGTTTATCGACATATATGATTGGGGTTGTAGTGCTAAAATATGTCTATAACAGTTGCCCCCTAAAACATGAGGTCGTAAATCTTTTGATGTTGGGTGAAATGCTTTATCATGAGGATCCGAGGTATTCGAACTGGAAGGTGACCTGTATAAAATACAATACAATACATCATCATCATTTTATTTTCATGATCTAGCTGAGGCAGGAATCCCCATACTTAGCTTTATAAATTAATTTTCATGTACATAGGACAGATAATCGTCTGTTGTTGCAGACTGGTGATTCTTTGTATGTAGAGTCATCATCCTTTAGCTTGGATGATCATCTGTGCAACTTCACTATACATTTGATGTCTTTATATCCCTAGATATATCGCAGCCTAGATGGATAAAACTAGATTCGGGGTCTTCAAACTCGTTCAATCTTCGCCCGATGTACAAGTCGATCCATATGAAAAGATGTCCTGAAGTCGAACATGGAAAGACATCACCTGATTACCAGCCAATGATGTGAGCTGTTAACAGGCGCAAGAGGGATCACCAATAATGATAATGACCTTCAAGGTACTACAGTACAATTCACGTTGTGTGAATATATGATCTGATGTCGAACACCACGTAAAATCTTTCGATCGAATGTCATTGATGTAAACCTGTCACCGGAAGTGAGAAACTTGCCATTGATGCATGCAAGCTTCAAAGTACTGAAAGGGTTGTTTCTAATTCAACTTCATGGATAATGAGATGATGTCGTTAAGAAGTGACCCATCATAGGAGGACCTTAATATATCCCACATCTATGACACGAAACAAAGAAAATGATTTTCTCGAGGTGAAAACGATCTGATGATACAAGGTTCAGGAATGGCGATCATGAAAAATGAAGGCTGAAGGTATTGCAGTGAATGAGGCGTTAACTAGATGGTGAATTCTCTGAATGACTTCTCTTGAACATATCAGTGACACTAAGATGGATTGCTAGCATTAACCTCAGAAGACGGATGGTATGGTGGACCAATGGTGATATGACCGGTGAACAGAATAACCCAACCTGACTCAATCATGGTGATGGAGTGAGAGTGTCATGTTCAAGAGCAACCTGCTACCAATAAAATTCTTCAAGTTTTCTTCCCTTTTTCCCCAGTCATTGCTGACCAGTACCTCTTTATTTTTTTCAAGCTTGACGAGGATAACATATGTTTGTTCTATAATTGTCCCTTCGGGAAAACCTGTCACTATGTTATAGCGAGCCTAGCGACAGTGAAACTCGTTCTTGTCTAGATGGACAAGTTTGTCCCTATTGTTTTAACGAGTTTAATGATAAGGATAAGTCAGTCCTTTTCATGTTTAGAGAGTTTGAAAAGGGATGAAAATGAAACTCCAACAGTTGTTTTTCATATCATAATCCCTTGAGTCTAAAAAAGATTAAAATAATACAAAAGGGATGACTTTTCCGATCACTTTAGCGAGCTGAAAAAGACAAGCACTCAATCTTTTTGTGGGATAATCCCTCAGGTCCAAAAGATTAAAATACAAGAGGGATGGCACTTCCAATCACTTTAACGAGCTGGAGAGGCCAATTTCTCAACAATCTTTTCATCTTTAGTGAGTCCTAAAAGAGTTCAAAGTAGACTCGTTTTTTAGGAATGAGTGGCGTTTAGGGTAGCAAACGGGTTCTGAGTAAAATTGGAACTAGCTCCGGGTAATCTTGGAACTTCTCAAAACATGGTGGTGTGAAGAGGTTGGCTAACAGGACCACTCATCGTAGCTGTTCCTCAAAATGGTAAACAATCAAGTGGAAGCATATGATCAGCCAAACGAATGGAGGTGATGGAAAGAAGACAACCAAGGTTCGAAAGGCAGATAGAATGACAATCACAAAGGTTATTTACCGAAGGTGGATTCATTTTTTAACGAGCTTGAATCAGGAGAAACTATTCTCGGTGACAGGTTTATTTTTTAATGAGCTTGAACCTTGCAGAAACATTGCTCATTGGCGGGTTTATTTTTTAACGAGCTTGAACCTTGAGGAAACATTGCTCATAGCCTAGTTTATTTTTTAATGAGCTTGAACCATGCGACAACATATGCTCAGAGCCTAGTTGATCCAGGTGGATATTGGTGGCCACCTTCCAAATCCACTTGGACCCCCATGATTGTTTCTTTCAGCTTTTCAGTTTCCTTAATTGTAGCCCAGTTTACTATTTTTAGCAGTTTTTTGGATCTTGAACTTCTGGAGCCGTTTTGAGGCCCTAATCGACGTTTTTTGGGAAAAATGGGAGCAACATGGGTCCATAGACGAAATTTTCTCTTCCCAAAGTTGTAGTTCGTAGATAGATCTTTCTAACGAGATATTGTGTAGGTCAAACGAAGATCGTATGCCAAAGTTATGACCTCGGGAAGTTGTTGTACCAATTTACCCAAACGAGGCCAACAGTTTGGCGTTTCATCTTCTAGGGTTAGGTTTTGGAATGTTAAGGGTTTTCCATTGTTTCTCAATAATAAAAAGGCCTTCGGGCCTCATTGTAACATAGTTCAGAGGCATGTAGCCACCACATCTCTTGTCAGAGATAAGCTACTATCGCCATAGCTGGTTTATTTCCAACTCTGTTTGTAAGCATATTTCAGTATTTTACATTAATGAAATGAAGTATTATTTCCGCTGCATCTCTGTGTTTATGGTTATCTCTGTAATTTGTTGCATTCCTGTTTAAATCTGGATCACTGGTTTATTTTTTAATGAGATTGAACCATGTGACAACATATGCTCAGTTGGTCTGCATGCCCCCAGCATGATGAAAAGGAGAGTCTCTTGTAACCAGATGGAAATCACTGCGGTGAAGCAGGACGGCTTCGTCTAGAATAGACAAAGGTGAATGGTGTGACAGACCAATCACATAACCTACAAGGAAACTTATCTTTACAACTAGGTGCATGCCCCCCAAGATTCATTACATTCACCAGACTACTCATGGTTATCAGGTGGATGGAATGAAGGTTCTTTTACGAGATCAAGTGAAAGACTCGACTGGAATTTTGCTCCAGGGGTCCTCCTTTTATAGTATTTGATAGAAAATCAAAAACTGAAGGATGATTAAGGTCACTTGAATAAACTTCATTGTTATCTTGAAGGTGGGAACAATGGTTTTAATCCTCCCATGGCGTCTCTCCTATCATCATCAATTGAATGATTCCTTCTTCTGTAGAATGTATACAAGACCAAGGATTTGAAGAGGTACTACACTCTAGAGACCTATCTATCCAAACACTCACTGAGTGTTGATTTGGGTTCGCCGCCCAGGCCCAGAAAATTGATTGCTACAAAGATTCTATGGGGATTGGGGGAAACACCTCTCGATGATCCACACTATCAAAATGGTCAGATTTCTTCTTAATCTTTGATGATGTAGAAGATATCATATGACAGGTTTCCACTGTGGCCACTTCCGCCAGATTACTCAATGGCGGGAGGGCAAAAGTACCCATTAAGGAAGGGTATTTTAGGAGACCTACTCTGACATTTTGAAGCGATTGATAACTTCCATGGATCAATGGAATGCTTCCAGTAGCTTGCGAAATGTTGGGGAAAAAGGTTAGTTGGTCAACGATTGTAATTCCGCCTTGGAAGGGAAATGCAATCTTTCTAAAATATGTTGACACAACAGCAGCCATAGCATAAATCTCCCAGTAAGATATTGTAGTCAAGGTTTCCATCAATGACCTCGACTTCAATTTCTATTATCTTGCCCCCCAGTTCAACTTGCAAGTTACTTGATATCCCATATGGCATGTATGTTCTTCCATCAAACTCTTTTAATGTCATTGATGATCTTGACAAGGGTGGTGAGCCTAAAGTTTTCCAGCAACTGATTGAAATAATACAGGTAGATGCCCCCTCATCAATGATTGTTCGATGAATAGTTTTGTTGAGGGTTTTTACCTGTATAAGGAAAGCAAGTTGGGCCGGTAACTAATGTTCATTTCCTTTATGGTTAAACGCCACAAGATTGGAATCCGCTAGTCAATCCCACCTATTGCTGATAACAAAGCCTATTTTTGGGAGGGGAAATTCTGCAGTACTTCAAGTGTCGACATAGTGGATGGTGATTGAGCCAGATCTTCCACTATATTATAATTTTGTGCTACTCGGGCATGAGGATTAAATATCGATTTATGTACTACTCCCTTAGGTGGCTTTATAGTTAATTCAGAAATGATGGGTGGAACAACTTCTGACGAAGTCATTATCGAACTACTAGGTTGATCTGTAGCCTTGTTTTTTGATGACTGTGGGTTCCCATAATCTTTATTCCGTGTCAATATCAAAGCATCATTTTGCTGTTTCGAGATGGATAGCATAAGTACTTGGGATTTGGAAGCATGATCTATAGCAACCAGGTTAGTTTCTGGGTTTGGAAACGGATCAGTCAACACCACTAAGGTAGTTGAAGTCTTTAAAAAATTCGCAACCTCAGCTCGATGTGGACAATCTCTTGTGAAATGCTCATCGTTACATATTAAACATGGATAACGAGGTTTCTGTTTCCCAACAGGGTTTTTGGAAGATTTTTCAGGAGTTGAATTTACCTATTTCTTCTTATTATTTTTCTCTTTCTTCTTGCCCCCTGGTTGCTTTGGTTCTTTGCCCTTGTCAGATGACACGGCATTAACCTCTGAGGCAAGAAGTTTCTCATTTGCTTTTTGAATAGAAACTGCAAGGGCTTTACCAGATGGAGCCTTTGCGGTTTGCGTACTTGAGGTACCGATCATGCCATCATCGGCATGAGAGTCCTTGTTTGATTTAGGAGGGGGAGGAATGGAAAATTAAGGTCTAGGAGCATCAGGAATTTTGTCGTATAGCGTGCCAGACTGAGTATATATCAAGTCTAAATATTGTGCACGAGCAATGACTTGCTCTGCAATGACAAATCCTCCCTTTGCCACATCCTCAGTAATAGAAGGCAATAAGGAATTAATAAACCACTCAGCTAGAAGCTGATCAGGAACATACGTCTTTACCATTCAACGACGACGTCACAACTCATGAATATGATCAAATATGTGAGTGGTTGTTGTCTGTTTAAAGTTGGTAAGGAGTTCTGTCCCTGTTTCATACCTTATGGGTAACTGAAAGTGGGTTAGAAAAGTAGTGGCAAGGGTACTGAAGTTATCAAATGAAGCTCTAGGTAATTCAATATACCATTTTGCTTCCGGACCAGTTAACGTTCGCTGAAAAAAGCGAAGCCTAATCGAATCATCATTGAGGGTGTTAGATGAACACCACAAATGAAAAGTCATTACGTGATTCGATGGATCTTCACCCAAATTTCCATTGAAATTAGGAATATCAGAGGGAAGTTTATGAGGAATCGCTAGCCACCAAGGAGCATAAGCAATTGGATCATTTGTCAGCTGGTTGAGATCTGGTAATTCCAGGGCCGCCACAAAAGGCAACTGTTGGTTCAGGTTTGGTGAAGCATACCCAGGATAAGATGGGATCGCCTGAGCAGTAGGTCTTTGCATGCCAGTATAATGTATCTAATGCTGATAACTTTGATAAGTTTGATGGGCATAACCATTATAGTATGGTTGTTGATAACCGTTTTGAAAATGTTGTTGCCCATTACCTACAAAGCCTTGTTGCTCAGGTCCTCGGTAAGCTTGTTGGAATTGCGGTTGTTGATATTGCACCAGTAATGGTTGTTGGACTATGTGTTGTTGCCCAATACTGGATGATTGACCAAGATGCGGAGTGATAGTACCCATTTGAGCCTGAGTCGTTCCAGGTAAGGAAACACTAATCTAAGGTTGTGATTGAGCCATAGGGATAAGAGGTTGTTGTATTGCAACCTCAGAGACTTGAGGTTGACATACAACAGGTTGTGCTTATACTTGCGACACAGTCACAATAGTAGATGTAGTGGTAATATTTGACATAGGTTGGGCTAGTTGCATTGAATATACAACCCTTGGCTGTTGAGGCAGTATTGGTACCCAACCACTGGATGTAACTCCAGTTTGACCTGAATTTTGTTGTGAGCTCTCATATGGTTGTTCTCCAGGAGGGAACAATGAAAAAGCATACTACCCCCCATATGGTGGCAATCCAATGCTCAAAGGATAGATTGGTCTTTGAAGACTGGGCTGCCCAAATTGAAACTGGTATGCAGGATCAATTTGTTGAGCTTCAACATAAGAAATGCTAGATAGGATCCCGGATGAACAAATAGGAACAGACCATGTCGTCGAAACAGTCCCTGGGTGGACTCCATCTAGTGATTGATAACTAGTTGGGACAGATGGTATACCAACAAACATCGTAGGAGTGGCAGTAGGAAGTTCTGTTGTGGCTATATCAGATGACATAGTCCTAGATGTTGATGGTTGCTCAGACATATTTAGTCTATCCAAAATATTTCCTAATGATTCGACAGGAACTTGCGATGAATGATGATTAAAAGAACTAACTTTAGTAGTAGAAGGATATAAGTGGATCCCAGTGGTCTGATCCAGTATCTGGGAAAACTAGTGTCTTTTCAACCTGCTAGTCCCACTAAGATGGGTAGCTATCTTAGAAACAAACAATCAAAGCAATTCGTGATTTCCTTTATGTATGATAGATAAGAGAGAAGCAAAGAGGACCAACCTGGATCTTCTGCTTGACTCCTTGCTTGATTTCTCTCTCCCTTGATGGAGCTTGCAACTCCTCTCCTACTTGCCCCACTTTAGAGAATACCTGTAGAGACAAAGTAACAAAACAACATCAAAGCATCTCGATCTATAACATCATAAACAATGCAGAATCATAAATACAATGACCATACAATTGCATTCACAAATAACAAGATTCACAAATACACAATTATATGGAGGAAAAATCAAATAACTTTATTAATAGTAGAAGAGAGGATTACAACCCAACTGTCTAATATAGCATCATCCTCCCTGCATCAAAGCCCTCTTCACCTCATGAAAAGAAAGATCACCCAACAATATAATGCTTCTTCTCAAAGACAAACTAACAACACTTCTTTACAAATTACAAAATTCCAGCCTCCAGATCTCTTAGATGAGGGATCCATTTATAGATATTTGTAGAGGTTTGAGTCAGGTCTGGGTTCTTGATTAGTGTCATTCCACTTGTAGTTCTTAGTTCCACTTGGAGATTTCTTAGATCTCTTATTCACCCTTGGGCGAATTCAGAGAGGCAAGTGTCATAGAGGAAGTTTCTAGAAGATTCCATGAGCATCCACTTAGCAAACAGCCTCAGACATTTATCCATTCTCGCTCATCACACCCCACAGAAGGCTTCTTTAGTATGCATCACACTTGGCTAGTGTAAGAGTCAGTATGCATAGTACCTTGACCAAGGAGTAGTCATTATGGTCTAGTTTTGGCGAGTTCTGAGTGGTTTTTCAGGTGGAACTTATGGGAAAGGATGTAATCAGTTGACCATGATCCTTTAGGGTATGAAACAACACTTTTAGGGGTTAAAGAGCCCTTGGCTTATCGACATATATGATTGGGGTTGCAGTTCCCAAATATGTCTATAACATAGGGCCTGGTTAAACCATTGGGAGATGGATGAGAATGTTGCATTGAAAAACATTAATAACATTAAAAATATTGTTACTTCTAAGTTCAAAGAAAAAATGTGGTGTGAGAAAGATTTAGGAGCTAAAAGAAAATTAAGATATTATAAGGAGGTCATCAACCCCATCCTAGAAGATCAAAAGTATCTCTTCGTTTTAACTAGCTCAACGAAGAAAATTAATATAGCCAAGATTAGAACAAAATCTCATGAGCTCCATAGTGAAACGGGTCATTGGGCAATTCCTAAAACACCATGGATGGAAATGATCTGCCATCCCTGTGAGAATATGAACATCGAGGATGAAAATCACTTCCTCTAGAGTGCCCTATGTACAACCACATTAGACCTCAGTTTCATAATCTTTATTGCAATACTGACCTTCCTAGCCTTTTACGATGTCAAAATTATAGTGAGCTCGGGAGGCTTCTTTCCAAGCTTTTTGAGCATAGGAATAAAATATTAAATCAAACTAAATAATTTGTTTCTTTAGGTCTGATAGACCAAAGTTTGGTCTCAGTGGAGGTTAACCATCATCATCATCATCATATATATATATATATATATATATATATATATATATATATATATATATATATATATATATATATATATATATATATATATATATATATATACATATACATATACATATGCATATACATATACATTACTTTTTGTATAAGAGGTTGGTATGGAACAATTGTATTGTGGAAGAGAATTCACAACTTTGATTTGTGATTTTAAAAAGTATTTTATTTTTTATTCATTTTGAAGCGCTTTCTAGCATAGCTTTTGGTCTAATTTACCTAGGGATTTGTGAACTCTCAAGAATCTTAGTGGCCTCTTGGTTTTTGAGGGTGTTGAATCCATATTGAAGTCAAAAACATATTTCAAACAATAAAAATTGATATTTGGCCTAACAAATTTTTTTCCCAACCATCTAGAGTGAAAAATATATCAAGAAAAGTTTTAAAACTTTTAGCTAGTAATATAATTAATAAATATATAAAATAATAATAATAAAAAATGCGATAATAATAATTATTTATATTAACATTTATTTGTTGTAAAAAAAGCATTATTATTATAGGATTGTTTTATTGTATAGGTTTGTGTTAGATATATTTTAATTATAGGTATGTATTTAGTTATCAATGTAAAATATTATCATTTAGGTTTTTACTTTTATAATATATTAAAATTTTATATTAGATTGAAATTTTAATTAATTGGATTTTTTTTTTTAATTTTAATTAATGCATATAATATAAATGTGGTGATCATGGATTATTTTATTGTGGGAATTTCGAGTGTTGCAAATCTGAACTAGGGTTTTGCTTTAGGGTTTAGTCACTGGTCACCATGGCAAGGCGCGGACGGGGGAGTTTGGCTCCCTCCTATAGTCAAGTGGTTGTGGATAGAAGAAAGGGAGGTGGATCGCATCACTTCAAGAAACCAATGGAGATAGTAGCAGAGGCCAAGAATAAAGAAAAATCGAAAACCATTGGACCTCAAGGACAGGAAGAGAATCCTGAGGAAGCTAGTAAGGAGAAGAGAACAGAGGTTAGCACTCAGAAAGTTTCTCCTCTGAGTACATCTTGGGCCTATAAACCCAAGTCAACCACCATTCCTCAAGTTGTTTTAAGTGACCCACCACTACAAGTGCATAGAGAACACATGATGGAATATGCTGTTATCTATAAATTTATGGGGATTTGGTCGGCGGAGAAGGCTTTGTAAGCATGGATTAGGAACCACTAGAAACCAAAGGGGAAAATTGAACTTCACCTTGGGTCTAAGGGCTTCTTCATGGTGGTGTTCACAAGCTTAGAGGATAAAGACAGAGTGTTCGAGGGAGGACCCTATTTTTATGCTTCTGCAGGCCTGTACATGAGACCATGGGTAATGAACTTTGTCCAAGAACGAGAGATTTTCACCTCGGTGCTGGTATGGATAAGACTCTACTCCCTCCCTTTAGATTACTGGTTGTTGGAGTCTCTTAAGGCTATCGGCAACAAACTATGGCATTTTATAAATATCTCAGATGCTACTCTAAGAGGCAAACACACTTCAATTTGCCTGGATATGTGTGGAAATGGACTTATCAGGGGCACTTCTAGATGCAATCATTTTAGAAGTGTATGATGAGGAATGGGTGTAGGCAGTGGACTATGAACACGTCCCATTTAGGTGCCATAAGTGCCATGAACATGGGCACTTATATAGGGACTGCCCAATGAACAAGCTAGAGAGCAATATGAATGCCACTACAGGCAAGGATCCCGAAGGTTTTACTAAGGTTGGGGGTGAAGGGAAAGGAGGCAAGAAAAACCAAAAGAAAATTACTAAAGATGAACAGCCGAACCACAATAGTTTTAAGATCTTAGAAGAAGAAGTCGAAAACAATAGGATGAAACAGGAAGTGGAGAACATTCCCACTAAGAAGGAAAGGGATGTTGAGATGGAGGACATAGTAGAAAAAAACAAACGAATGGAGGATTTGCCAAGTGTGATGGAGCTCAACAGGGACAACGAGATGACCCCAAGTGAGGTAGGAACATAAGACCGTGAACTGTAGGAGATTCTAGAAAGGGAGAATTTAGATCTAGAAACGTTTATGGAGTAGGGAATGACCAAAGGGGTAGACTCTCTGCCAAAAGAGGATTTTGACAGGGTTCAATAGCTCTTCCTCTGGAGATCACAAACAAAGTGTTTTGGAGTCAAAAGAAACCATGTCAGCCAGGAGAATAGGGGAGTGAAAACGATGGAGGATACACCGATGCTTTCTACCAAGAACTTGGGTAGGAAAAGAGGAAGGAAAAAATAGAATGAACTGTTGTCTGAATGTGGGAAACTTATGATTAAATCAGGTAAGATGAGGTATCTTACCAGTTACTCCTTTACAAACATTTCTTAATGAAGCTTACAACCTGGAACATTAGGGGTCTAGGAAGTAAAAGGAAACAAAGAAATATTAGCACTATAATAAAAGAAGAAAAATCAGATATGGTTTTTATTTAGGAAACAAAATGTTCAATGGACAATATCAAAGAGATACACAACAAATGGTTAATCAAGTATGAGTATCTAGAGGTTAAATCAGATAACTCAAGGAGTGGGATTATCACTCTATGGGATCCTCAAAAACTTGGAATCTTGGATGCTAAAGCTTCTAGGAATTATCTATCGATGGTGACTCAACCATTGGGAGATAAGGAGATCTACATGATCACTAATATCTATGGTCCTCAAAAAATAGAAGACAAACTAAAACTTCTCACCTCCCTTGAGGACCTGAGGGAGAGATATCCTGATATGCCCTGGATTCTGGCAGGGGATTTCAATATGATCAATTCTCTTACAAAGAAAAAAGGCGGTACCAGAAAACTAGGCAGGGACTCCATTGCCTTCCAGAACTTCATGAATAACATGGGGCTAGTGGACGCAGAAACAGTAAATGGAATTTTTACTTGGAATAATAAGAGGGGAGGGGCTTCTCAAGTCACCTCCAAATTAGACAGATTCATAATCTCAGAGGACCTCTTTATCACAGGCCTAGATATTTAAGCTTTAATCCTTCCCATCGGAGGCTTGGACCACTAACCTATCCAGATGGAAGCTATTTTTATGGGTACACCAAGGAACAAACCTTTTAGGTTTGAAAATATCTGGCTCTCTCACCTTGATTTCACCAGCAATATTAACAAATGGTGGACGGAAGATAGGCCCATTCAAGGCACTAAAATGTTCCTGCTGCAACAGAGACTCAAACACATCAAATCTAGGCTTAAAGATTGGAACAAACAAGATTTTGATAATATTTTTAAAGCCAAAAAATAAGTTGAGAAGAAACTCCGGGAAATTAATCAGATCAACATCTCAGAGGGTTTTACCGAGGAATGGAAAAGTTAGGCAGACTCTCTTCAAAATGAATGGGAATATTGTTGCATTCAAAAGGATATTTTCTAGAGACAGAAATCGAGGGTGCAGTGGATTAGAGAAGGATAAAGAAACATAAAGTGTTTTCATAGATCAACCTTGGATCATAGATCTCACAACAGAATTTATAAACTTAAGGACTCTCAAGGGAAAGAGCATGTCTCTCACAAAGATATAGAATATGTCCTAGTTCAACACTTCCTTAGCATAGCAGAGGAGCCTCTCGTTGACAGAGCTCAGTTCATTAACAAATTCAGAAAGTTCATTCCTGAGCTTGTAACCAGGGAAGACAACCACAATATTAATAGGCTAGTGTCTGAAGACGAGGTTAGTGAAGTTATCAATGAGATGCAAAATGGGAAAGCTCCTGGCCCTGATGGGTTCAATTTGGATTTCTTCAAAGCTTGCTGGAAAACAGTTAAACAAGATATCCTTGAGGTTGTGGAAGACTCTAGAAGATCCAAAATTGTTTTGAAAGCTCTTGATGCCTCGTTCATAGCTTTGATTCCAAAGCAAGAAAAAGATATGACACCGGACAGATTAAAACCATAGCCTTATTTAATTTGGCGTACAAAATTATTTCCAAAGTGATCGCTAATAGACTCAAGCATGTTCTTCCTACTCTAGTTTTAGAGAAGAAAACTAGTTTTGTGGAAGGAAGGCAGATTCTCAACAACATCATGCAAGCTCATGAGGTAGTATGCTCTCTAAAGAGCAATAAGAAAGCTAGTATGATCATGCAACTAGACCTAGCAAAAGCTTATGATAAGCTAAGTTGGGCGTACATCAGGGAAGTTCTAAGATCTTATGGCTTTGATCACAACTGGATAAGATGGGTTATGGCCCTTGTATCCACAACTAGTTTCTCCATTCTGCTTAGTGGCTCACCCTCTAGAAGCTTTATACCATCCAGGGGTCTCAGACAAGGGGATTTTCTCTCCCCCTTCCTCTTTGTTCTCATGATGGAAGGACTAGGCATAGCGATAAAAATGGAAAATGTTGAAGGAATAATCTAGGGTCTGGAACTTACCCCACCTGGGGCTACCTCTACTCATAAAAAATTTGTGGACGGTACAATGTTGTAGGACATTCCTACGGTCAAAGAATCCAGAGGTTTCAAACAAATCCTAAACGACTTTGCATTAGCTGCTGGTATACAAATAAGCCTTGATAAATCTAAGGTTTTTTTTTTTCAATATTGACATTATTATTCAGAGGAACCTCACCAGAATCCTTGGGTTTCAAAGGGTTCAGTTACCTTCCAAGTACCTTGGAATGCCTCTTACTGACAAACCTCTATGTAAGGGAGTGTGGGAGCTGGTTGTTGGTGTCCAAGTAGGAGTGATTATCTACCTGATTCCGACATTATTCTTATCAATCCGGGTGCGTATCCTTTCAAGGCAACACGCAAGGTATATGCAGGGGTAGACGTGTGATATTGCCCAACCAAGGGTTTGTGGTTTAAAATTCAAAACGTAAATGCAAGATTAACCACTTACAGAACTGCAGAAATAATCATAAACAGTAAAGTACTGTAACAACAACACAAACTAATAAATCACACACACACAAAAACACAACACCTGATCAGAAGAGCGGGCCCAACTCTCTGTTCAAGGCTGTGTTAGCCACGAAAATAATTAGAACAACAAAATGGATGATATTTTATTAATCAGTAACATAATTTTACAATGTTGATGGGTGAACCCCCATTCACAGGATCAACCTGCATTTTATACACAGCGAAGGAGATTAACAGTTCTCCCGAAAACATAGCAACTCCAGATACAAGGATATACATTGGTTGTAATGGTATTAGCATCAGATTCCTGGGATAGCAGGACGGCCCAAGAATAGTTTAGGGCATCCGTTCTCTGAGCTGTGAGACCTCCTGCTGATCGACCGTTACCAGATCTATTGCAATACGCCGAGTTGAGGGTTCTTGTTCTCATGCTGCAGTCAAAAACATAGTTTAGTGCCGCAAATAGATAGACTCCATGCGTTTTACTTCATTAATTAAAATATACCAATAGGACAGTAAAGGGGGGAATTTACCTTGTAAATTTAACATAACAGCATGGGTAAATGAGTGCAAATTTGTCAGAAAGGGTAATGGAAATAGGCAGAAAGATGGCCCGATTTGATACCCAACATCTCCCCCAAACCCGCCTACTACATGTCCTCATGCATTCCTCTGCTTTTGCAAATCTCGGTTCCGTAGATTATATGTTAGATGACACTGGGCAAGATCATATTCCACGACCATTTCTATCCCTAGAACTTTAAATCTGTCTGAGAGGACAACTTCCTTCCACCAATCCGTCAGGACATCTTAGGCTGGAGTATATTCATCAGTAGGTAACCAGAGAACAGGGAACTGGAACCGGAGCCCCATCCACTAAGACCCACATGTCTGGACGCATGCCACATACTTGGGAACCCTATAAAGTACACGTGCAAAATTTGGTGCCCCAAAAGGTTCTCTTTCCCGGACGACTGTTGGTGACATCATCCATCTCCTCTAATAGCAACTAAGGGCCTCTTTCTGAAATGTGGTGAGTAGATTAACACAAAGATAAAGACACCATTTTTGTGTCCTCACCATTCTATCTCTATTTTCCCCAATCCCTAGAAAGGTCTTGTGCTTATTGAACATTGTGTCTGCCCTCTCATGCTCCCCTCTTACTATAAATGGCTTGGTAACTTGATTGGATTCAAAAGTGTTACTAGCCTTTTGCCAATGAACCTGGTTAAAAGCGTAAGAGGTGAGAGCCCTCAAATGAATGTCCCCCACATACAGGACCGGGTTGAAATCTTTATCCAGCGGCAGTAAGTACCTGTGAAAGTACAATTCACACATCAGATGTTGTGTGGGTACATCGTGACTCCTCAAAATCTGGAGGAATTGCACACCATCCTCCATCTCATAGCTAACCTCATTCTTAATACTTTCCATGTAGAATAAAAGGAAATGTTCATGAAAAAATAAGGAATAACAAGAAGCAGGGGGACAACATGCCATAACTTCTTGCACCAGCTCAAACATCTGCTCCTTGTCAGCCTTCAGCTCTACCGCTTTCTTCTCCAGTTGTTCTATCGTGAGTTTCTTTTTTTCCTGCCGTAACCTCATCACATCCATATGCTCCACATACCCAAAAATTGTTGTGGAGGCCCTTTCCTCAATCCGTTTGATTTCTTTTTTATATTGGGCTACACCAGACTTCCAGGACTGAATTTCAGCTGTTCGGGAATACTCCCAATCTTTGAATAATTGGTCAATCGGGTCTGTCTGAGTGTTGGCGGAGGTCATGACTATCTGGTCTATTTGGATCTCTACGTCAACCCAGATAGTTTTGGCCTTTCTGGCTTGCCGTTTATGCTTCCTTAATTGTTTCTGCATTTTATTCACCTTCTTTCTTAGCTTCCTCACTTCCATTTTGAGCCGCATCATTTCCTTGAACTGCAGTTGGTAATTTTATTTCATCGGAAGCCTTCATTGTTCGCACAGCTCTATCCACTCTTGCTTAACCAATATTTCCTCAACCAGAGGAAAATCTCTCGAAACATCTTCTGCTGTGTCGACTGGGGGATTTTCCTTCCTTGCTTGCTCTTCATGCTCAACATCCCCCTTGCCTGGTTGTATCGTTGGCTCAGTCATCGGGACTGTTTCACTTGGTCCCTCCTCTTTGCCAACAACGATCTCCTCTTTGTGCACACGCACTGCAACTGGCGATGTGTTGGCGAGACATTCTCCCGCTACTATGTCTGCTGGAATTCCTCCCGGTTCTCCAACTTCCAGACTTTCTCTTCTCCTTTCCTGCTCCAGGGCACCAGCCACCGGAGTGGCTTCCAATCTATAAGTTTGTGGCCTCTGTAACAAATTTAGAGCCACCGGGATTACAACATCTTCTTTTTCTCCCCGTCGAGGGGAACGAGTCACTCTCGCTCCTCTTGGAATCGAGGTGGAGAAAGAGGACTGTGGTGCATCTTCTACAATTGGTCCCGAAGTTGACACTGGTTCTTGTGGTACAATGTAAACCTCGTGCCCTAGCTCTTCTGCTATTTCATCGATGGGTCCCATAGTTTCCTCAACTCTGGGCCCTTCTTGTCTTTGACCTTCCTCTTCTCTAAATTCCATGGCCAGAGTGATCACAACCTCCTCCCCAACCGGATTGTCCTCCTGCATTATTTCCATGGCGGTAGGGGATCCCTATGGGGTTCCTTTCGTCACCATATCAACTGCTTCGCCCATGCTGGCCTGTTGTGGGTTTGCTCTCGTGACTGCCTTAGCATTCTCTTGCTCTGCTAGTTCCACGAGTGAAGCTAGTTCTTGTGGTACAACCTGATCTGTAGTACTGGTGGGCCTTTCTATATCAGCCCCTGTGACTGCCATTGTCTCCATACTTCCTGCTTGGTATTGGGGAGTTACCTCATCCCCCAATTCCTCTGTCTCCATCTCCATCTCTCTAGTTCCTCCTGATCGACATAGTCATCTTCGACAGGATCCTCCTCCATGGCTTCATATTCTTTTGCCCTAGCAGCCATAACAGCTACTATATGTTCCTCTGTGGAGTCTTGAAACACCTCCCACGGAATCGGAATCTGTCCAATGGCATTCATTATCAGCCACACCAACCCATGATGCGTAATGACCGCCAGTACCTGTCGAGCCCCTTGAGCCGAATGCGCCATTAGATGAAGGCTCCTTAGCAGGAAGTAGGGGACATTCATGGAGAAAGCCTCTGCTTGTGGAAATCGCAGATGGGCTAATATGCAAAGGTGATATCTGAAAATTGTGGAGTATATACCCTCACATGTCATATATTTGATGACAAATTCTGCTACTTCTCCCCACAGATATGGTAGTGAATTCCTATCGTACCCCCTGCCCTTCTGTGCTATCCTCTCTCCGGCTTGAAGGAAGGCCTCGGGGAATTCCGGAAGGGGAGTTCTCCTTACAAACCATCGTTCCCCAACTTGCGGAAGCCCAGTGACTTTCGCAATGATTTCTTCTGTTACGGGAATCACCACTCTGCGAACCCGCGAGCCTTCTTCCCCCAAGTTCCATGCGAATTCCACTATCAATTCTTCATCAAATCCCCTTAACCTGTCAAAATATACATCCCATCCTATGTTCCAAAAGACCTGCCATACCTCTCGATTACTCCGAACTACCCTTGTGCTCTCAGGTTAATGACGGATTGATTGGCCACCCATCATTGCGAAGGCAGAAATAGCAAGTCGACTGTAGTTGGTTGACAGGGGAGAGTGACAGGTCTCCAAACCGTTAGAGGTTGAAATAATGTCATGGCTAATTTGGAAAGGATGGGACAATCAGTACTGGTACGTATGGGGGAGTAATGGCGAATCCAGTACTGGTACGTTTGGATATCATGCCAAGTTAGGGTGGTACAGAGGTGTATTTTGAAAATTAAAAGTGACGCGTGGGGAGATGACCGATATGACCTGGTGGTATGAATCTGCATCCCTAAGTTTTTGAAAAAATACGATTTCAGCGTACTGCCATCATCATATTCGGTTGAGCGTGATTATGTGCACTAAATGCTTTTCATGGTATGCCGTCATTTTTTTTTACGGTTCCCCCTCCCCAACTTTAATGACGCCCGTCCTTGGCATGTTTATTAGTCCTTTTTGGAATATTTCATTAAATCCATAAAACGACGGAGATGTACCTGCGGACTTACCTGATGGAGTGACACCACAACGTGTAGCAGCAACTTGAGTGGCAGAAATAGTGAGTAGCTGCAACAATGCGTAACGGTTTCTTTGAAGTAGCAGAACAGTGAGTAGCTGCAACAGTGCGTAATGGTTGCTCTGAAGTAGCGGAACAGTGAGTAGCAGCAACAATGAGTACGACAGTTTTGGAGTAATAGTAGTTACGACAGTTACGGAGTAATAGCAGTTACGGTGTAACGACAGATACAGAGTAATGGCAACTATGGTGTAATGGCAGTTGCAGAGTAACAACAGCTACAGTGTAATGGCAGTTGTGGAGTAACAGCAGCTATGGTGTAATGGCAGTCACAGAGTAACAACAGCTACGGTGTAACAGCAGTTGCAGAGTAACAGCAGCTACGGTGTAACGACAGTCGCATAGTAACAACAACTACGATGTAACAATAGTTGCATAGTAACAGCAGCTACAGTGCAACGGCAGTTGCGGAGTAATAGCAGCTACGGTGTAACATTATTTGCAGAGTAATAATAGCTACGGTCTAACAGTAGTGACGGAGTAATAGCAGCTACGGTGTAACAACAGTTGCGGAGTAACAACAGCTACGATGTAATAGTAGTTGCAGAGTAGCAGCAGCTACGGTATAATGGCAGTTGCGGAGTAATAGCAGCTATGGTGTAACAGTAGTTGCGGAGTAACAGCAGCTACGATGTAACGACAGTTGCAGAGTAACAACAGCTACGGTGTAACAGTAGTTGCGGAGTAACAGTAGCTATGCTGTAACAACAGTTGTGAAGTAATAGTAGCTATGGTGTAACGGCAGTTTCAGAGTAACAACAACTACGGTGTAAAAGCAGTTACGGAGTAACAACAGCTACGGTGTAACAACAACTATGGTGTAAGAGCCCTGGTGGAGTAACAACAACTACAGTGTAACGGAAGTTGTGGAGTAACAGCAGCTACGGTGTAACAACAATAGTTATGGAGTAATGGTAGCTATGGTGTAACAGCAGTTATGGAGTAATAGCAGCTACGGTGTAACAACAGTTATAATGACAGCATCGATGTTACCTTTCTCCTCGCCATATTTCTTCGTTGTTCCTGCAAAAGATAAACAAGCAATATCTATATATAAATAAATAAATATATATATATAAATATTTCATATATTAATTTTATTTTATCTATATATATATATATATATATATATATACATATATTAATTTTATTTATTTATTTATTTATTTATTTTTTAGAAGAGAGTGAGGTTGTCTTGTTTTCCAATGACCATTAAATCAGATGAAGCAGAAAGATTTTTAACAAAAGCATCTTTAGAGGCTGGATGGTGATATAATTTAAGACGATGTCCGTTTACCAAGAATGAAATATGGTTTTCATCTATTGTACTTAGTCTAACCGTTCCATTGTCGAACACCATGTCCGCTTGATATGGGCCCATCCAGCGAGTGCAGAGCTTGCCCTTGAAATCTTTAAATATGGAGTCATACAATAACGCCCAATCCCCCACCTGAAACACCTTGGTTTTGATGAATTTATCATGCCTTTTCATTCTCTGCTGTTGAACAACAGCATTTCTTTGGACAGCCACTGCTCGAATTTCGTCCAACTCATGCAGCTGTTCCAATCAGTGTTTATAGGCTTCTGATAATTATAGGCCTACTTCCAGAGCTGTTTTGAGTGTGCTAATCTCAAATTCCACTGGAAAAGAGGGGGATTTTCCATAGACTAACTCATTTGGAGAAAACCCTGTTGTATTCCACCATGTCATTCTGTATGCCCAGAGAGCTCCTGGGAGTTTCTGTGCCCAATCCCGGTGATGGCTTGCTACTATCTTCGTCAAGATATTTTCCAATACCTTATTTGTGCTTTCTATCTGTCCATTCGCTTGGGGATGATAGGGGGTTGCCACTCTATGCTTGACCCCATATTTCTGCATTAGTTTTTCTATCATATGGGAAGTAAATTGTGATCCACCGTCTGATACAATCTCTCTTGGAGTCCCGTACCTGGCAAAAATTTCTTCAAAAAGGAAGTTTGCCACCGCTTGCTTTGTTCCTCTTGTGACCACCGTGGATTCCACCCATTTAGTTACATAATCGGTGCAGACCAGGATGTAAGCCTTCTGATGCCAAGGTGGGTTGAAGGGACCAACGAAATCGATGGCCCATTTCTCGAATGGTTCGAGGATTATCTGGGGCTGCAGGGGCATCTCATCTTCTTTCCCAGGTTGTCCCATCCGTTGACAGCTATCACACCTTCGCACATAATCCCGAGCGTCACGGAAGATGGAGGGCCAGTAATACCCCATTTGCAGTACTTTATGACCTGTTCTTTTGTCTGCAAAGTGTCCCCCACAGGGTCCACCATGTGTAGCTTTTAATATCTCGAAAATATCATCTCCTGCTACACAACGCCGAATCTGTTGATCCACTCCTGTGTGGAAGAGATATCCTGCCATCCATGAATATCTGGTACTATGGTGAATGATCTTCCTTTGCTCCTTATAGGATAGGTGACGAGGCACTTTACCTGTAGCCAAATAGTTAGCAATATCTGCATACCACGGAGTGTTAGCAGAAACTGCAAAAAGATGCTCATATGGAAAATCATCTTCAATTGGTGTTTCCTTACCATCACATTCTATCCTAGATAAAAATTCTACGACCACATTGTCTTTACCTGGTTTATCTACTATGGTGATATCAAATTCCTATAGCAGTAACAACCACCTTGTAATTCGACCAGGGGTAACAGGTTTGTTCATTAAATACCTGATGGCCGCATGATCAATGTGCACAAAAGTAGGATACCCGGTAATATAGTGCCGGAACTTGTTGATGGCATAAACGACAACAAGAAATTCCTTCTCAGTCACTGTGTAGTTTAATTCAGCAGGAGCCAAATTTTTACTAACATAGTAGACTGCGTAAGGTACTTTGTCCTCTTGTTGTCCCAACACTGCACCAATTGTTGTCTGAGAAGCATCCGTATGAATGTGGAATGGTAATGCCTAGTTAGGTCCTCTAAGGATTGGAGCACTGCAAACTAACTCTTTAATTCTTGTAAACGCTGCATCACAGTCTTTAGTCCACACAAATTTTGAATCTTTCGTTAGTAATTGAAACAATAGTTGTGCTACTTTTGCAAAATTTTCTATAAAACATCTATAATAACTAGCACAACCAATGAAACTGCGTACCTGTGTGACTGTTTTAGGTGTTGGAAAGTGCAGAATTACCTTTAACTTTGTTGGATCGATTCTGATTCCTTCAGCTGAGAGTAAATGTCTCAGAACGATTCCCTCTTCCATCATCATGTGACATTTCACTGTACTCAGAGAGACGCGTGCTTGTATACATCTTGCGAGAAATTTTTCCATATTTTCCAGTCCCACCCTGAATGAGTCCCCATATGGAGTAAAGTCATCCACATAGATCTCAACACTGTCATTTATCAAGTCAGAGAATATTCCTAGGATTTCCCTTTGGAATGTTGCGAGAGCATTACACAGGCCAAAAGGAAGGACCCGGTATGCAAATTTCCCCTAGAGGCATGTGAACGTGGTCTTGTCCTGGTCCTCAGGAGCAATCTGGATCTGGTTATATCTGCTAAACCCATCCAGAAAATAGAAATACTTCTTACCATCCAATGTGTCCAACACTTGATCAATAAATGGCAAGGAGAAGCGGTCTTTCTGCGTCACCTTGTTCAACTCTCGATAATCTACACAGATCCGCCATTTGCCATTATTTTTGGGGACCATTACCAGTGGTGAGACCCATTGGCTGTCTGAGATTGGGTAGATGTAACCCACATCCAGTAACTTCTGAAGTTCTTCTTTTACCACGTTCTTCAACACCGAGTTCATCCTCCTCTGAGGTTGCCTTATAGGACGACAATCCTCCTTGATGTATATGTGATGGGTGCATAAGTTAGCTGGGATTCCCTTCATATCTGCATAATCCCAGGCGAAGGCCTCCTTATGTTTCTGCAGAACGTCTATAAGCTGCTCCTTCTGAGATTCTGATAGGTTCGGATTAATGTTCAAGGTTCTCCCAAGTTCCAATTCCACTTGTATACTTTTATGGGGTGCATTAGCAGGTGGTTCCTCTAATCCTTCCACTGTTTCCATACATTCCTAAGTCTCATAGCTCAGGATGGATTCTAAGATCTACCGGTTTGATTCCGAAACGGAATGAGGATCATCCATGAAAGAAGTGATCACATCATCTTATGATCCTACTTTCAATTGTAGGGCCTGTCCAGTAGTAAGGACAGGTCGTACTTCTTCCTCTACTGCAGATACAACCTTCTCACTGCCTGCTAGTTTTATGGGTGAATTTGGTTCTGCTGGTGGATATAACACTAAATTATTAGCGTTATGCCCGTTAGAAATGACCATATTCCCTGAGAGGCACCCAATATAAGCATCTGCAGTGGCCAGCCATAGCCTTCCCAGAATTAGGGGATGACCGCCCACTGAAGATTGTGTATGTAATACCAGGAAGTCTATTGGGTAATGCCATGAGTCTACTGAAATTGTCACATCCTCTAGCTTCCCTACAGGTTTGACTGTAGATCTATCTGCTAACTCCAAGACTGTAAGTGTATGCTTTAGATTACGAAGTCCTAGGACGTCCATGGTTTCAGTAGTGATGACATTGATGGCAGCTCCCAGGTCTACTAACACATTTGGAATCTCTACCCCATTAATCTATACTGTGAAGATCAGGTTCCCCGGATCTCCATATTTCACCACCATGGATTTTCCCATAATAAAATCCAACAACTTTCCCATAACATGTATAGTGAGGGGATCTTTAATTTTCTTGGTAGGTTTCTTTGAACAATATTCCCTAAGAGTTTTCGCATAGATTGGCACATCCTTCATGGCTTGTAGCAAGGGAATCTTAACAAATAAGTTTTGCAACTCTCCTAATAAATCAAATTCAGATTGAGGACCTAGTTTGCTCATGATTAATCTCTCTGGATAAGGTAGTTAAGAATGATGTTGTTTGATAGGAGGCATCTGGGCTCGATCGATTTTCTTTGGCTCTTCACTGACCGGCTCTACCTCCCTATCTTTGCTATTAAGTTGTTCAATGATAACTGGAGGAGGTTGGACATTAACTGTCCGACCTGATCGCAGGTTCATTTCATATAGCTTTGCAGTGGAGATACTATATGAAGACAGGTTAAGAACATCAGCTTGATGAGCTCCCTTATTGTTAGGGTTAGGGTTAGGCTGCAGTGGGAGCTGTGGACGAGCAAGTTGGTTACCAGGAGGCACATTGGAAGGTAATTGAAGCTATTGCTGGGGCATCTGCAGAGGCATATGTGATGGCATCCACTGAGGAAACTGACCAGGAGCGGATCCTCGCCAGGTTGGAGCCCACGGGGAGCTCATACTGGCTTGGGGGTTCCATTACTGCCAAGGTGGGTATTGGTACTATGGCCACATGGGAGGATAAGGCATGGTCTGGGGATTCATATTACAATTGTTAAAATATGAGATGGATCCAGGTACATACCTTGATTTCCCATCGGAGGTCGGGACTGCCATGGCTTCCTCAATCCCATGAGATACAGCTACTTCGTGTCCTTCCCCGTTCCTTGAAACACTTCTTTCAAGCCTGGTAAGAAAGGGCATGAGCTGGTCACATGTTTGAGCTCGCAAATCGCGCATTCCTCTATGGAATTCAATGGACATTCCCTCTCTGAATGTTTCTTCCTGCATTTCAGACAAAACACTGCCATAGTCCTGTCCAGCTCTAGCTACTTTTGTTTTACTTTTAGAGTGTCCATCTGCGCTAACAAGGTGCTGAGGATATCTGTTCTCAGGTTATCTAGCAAATTTCCAATTTCTACTTTTGTAACACTCCCGCCAGACCCCTTTACTGAACGGACCCCCTGCTTGTTCCTTGCAAGCCCCTTCAAGCACTGGATACATAATTTACAAATATCTTCGAACTTCTCCTTGGAGATATCTCCCTTCCCCACAATGTTCAATAGTTCCATCGAGTCTTCTCAAAGAGATCGAAGGAGGATAATCTTTAATATTTCCTTATCCAGGTCAGAATGTCCTGACCTCTGTAAGGTGTAGTTGAACCTCTCCACACAATCTTCCAAGATTTCATCTTCTTTATGTGCAAACTTGAAGAGTTCCTCCTTGATGTTCTAGGATTTACAGTAATCCTGGTATTTCTCCAAGAAAGCCGTTTGCATATCTTCCCATGTAGAAATGGACTTTCCTCCAAGGCCCATGAACCAACATAGAGCCGTCCCTTTTAGAGTGGAAGGGAAAATCTTCAGCTTATGGGCATCCGTTGTGTAGTCATACCCCTAGCATACTATATCAAACTCAAATATAAATGTGTCAGGGTCTTCAGAGATAAGCCCATGGAAAGTTGGTAATGCTGCCAATGGAATAGGCTTTGTAGGCACACCGGTTCCCAGATCTCCAATAGGGAAATCGATGGTGGAGTTGGTAGGAGCCATGAATATTTTCCAATAATCACTGGGGATCTCAACAGGCTCTGCAGAGGGTGCTGAGGATTCTTTATTACTGGGATTCGAGCTACTTTGGTAGCACTTCCCCGGTCTCTTGCTGATGTAAATATCTCCTCAGCTCTTTCTCCTGTGGCCTGATGACTTGATCCTTCGGTTGCAACTCCCTTTACTTTACGAGAATGGTCTGATTCTACCGATGCTCTGCTTGCAACTTCCTCCTCTCCTAACACTAGCTCAAGATTCTCTAAATCAGGTCCACTGCTAGATGTTTCCTCCACGGTCAGAGGGACCTATTATGTTTAATCACCATAGAATGTTGTAGCCAATACGGGCTGTTCCACTGATTGTCCTTCTGACTTCACCCTTCTTGCTCCTGGTCTCACAGCTATGTGGGAGGATGCTTCGGATTTAGCCTTTGCTACGATCTCTTGTATATAGGTTTTTCTTCCCAGGTGTGGTCTTCCCCTTCTTGGGGCTCTCCCTCTACCCCTTTTATTGGGTTCATTGTTCATACAAAAGTTGGATTGATGGGGGGTTTCTGTATGAACCTACAATGCTTCGACCCTGGAGTAAGGTGTCAAAAGACCATTTCTTCCCTAGGATGAAGGACTCAAGGAAAAGAAAGGCAGCTATAACAAAAATCTAGGGTTTCAACCCTGGAGCAGGGCGTCAAAAGACTCCTCCCTCCCCAGGAACAAGAACCAACAACAATCAAACACCACGGGAAACCCTAATATTCCAGATCTGAAGCAGGGTAAAAAAAACCGTCCCTCCCCAAGGTAAAAACTAGGGTTTTCCCTCAAAAAGAAAGCGCACACAGATTAAGAAAGAAAAACAATTCTAGCTTGAGGCCTGGAGCAGGGCGTCAAAGGACTCCTCCCTCCCCAGGACAAGAGGATGCCCCAAAATAATCAGAAAACAAAAATGAACAAATAGAAAGAATACCTACGCTTAGGACTTGAAGCAAAGTGAGAGAACTCGTTCTCTCCCTAGGACAAGAGATTGACCCTCTGGCTAGTCTGGATCATTGTTTGCACCTTGTTAGCCTCCCCGGAAATGGCGCCAAAATGTTGGTGTCCAAGTAGGAGTGATTATCTACCTGATTCCGACATTAATCTTATCAATCCGGGTGCATATCCTTTCTAGGCAACACGCAAGGTAAATGCATGGGCAGACGTGTGATCTTTCCTAACCAAGGGTTCGTGGTTTAAAATTCAAAACATAAATGCAAGATTAACCACTTATAGAACTACAGAAATAATCATAAATAGTAAAGTACTGTAACAACAACACAAACTAATAAATCACACACACACAAAGACGCAACACCTGATCAGAAGAGCGGGCCCAGCTCTCTGATCAGGGCTGCGTTAGCCACGAAAAGAATTAGAACAGCAAAATGGATGATCTTTTATTAATCGGTAACAGAAGTTTACAGTGCTGATGGGTGAACCCCCATTCACAGGATCAACCTGCATTTTATACACAGCAAGGGAGATTAGCAGTTCTCCCGAAAACATAGCAACTGCAGATACAAGGATATACATTGGTTGGAACGGTATCAACATCATATGCCTGGGATAGCAGGACGGCCCAAGAATAGTTCAGGGCATCTGTTCTCCAGGCTATGCGACTTCCTGCTAATCGGCCGTTACCAGATCTGTTGCCATATGCCGAGTTGAGGGTTCTTGTTCTCATGTTGCAGTTAAACACATAGTTTAGTGACACAAATATATAGACTCCATGTGTTTTACTTCATTAATTAAAATATACCAATAGGACAGTAAAGGGGGGAATTTACCTTGTAAATTTAACATAACAGCATGGGTAAATGAGTGCAAATTTGTCAAAAAGGGTAATGGAAATAGGAAGAAAGATGGCCCGATTTGGTACCCAACACCGGTAACTAATAAACTTCAGGATAAAGTCAGGAAATGGACCTGCAGGTCTTTGAATTTGGTGGGGTGTCTTGTGCTTATAAGGGTTGTCCTGCAGGCTATACCCATTTTCATGTTTTTATCTCTTCCTACTCCCAAAGGAGGTATACAATAAATCATGAGTATCCAAAGAGATTTTCTTTGGGGCAAAGGGGAAGAGAAAAAGAAGTGGGCTTTGGTAGCTTGGGACAAGCTCTGCAAACCTAAAGCCTATGGTGGGTTGGGGCTTCATGACCCTGAAATCCTTAGCAGAGTTTCAGGAGCCAAACTTTGGTGGAGGTGGCTCAAGGAATCGACAACCCCTTGGGCAAAGCTTTGGAAACAAAAATATGAAAATAATTGGCAGGAGAAGGATCATATTAGAATGTCAGGGCTCATCAAAGGCTCCCACATTTGGAACCTTGCTTGGGAGAATAGAGCTATTTCCCAGCAACATAGTTTCTAGGAGATCAGAGCTGGGAACCTTTCATGGTTTTGGGAGGATAATTGGTAGCAAGAACCAAATTTGTTTAGAGAAGAACTAACCGCTCTCAAAAATGAAACTGACTTTACTCATGGTAAGTGACTTCTGGGATCAGGTAAGGGACAATAGTAAATGGAGAATATGGAAGAATCTCGGTTACAATGAAGAGAGTACTTGGAAAGTCCAGGCGAATTCCCTCGCTCTTGACTTGGAGAAGAGGAAGATTTTAGTGTCTTCCTCGTTTGACCAACTGAGATGGGGTCGAAACACTGAAGGCACATTTAACCTCAGAGAAGCTAAATGCATGGCCCTAGGTTTTGATTATCCAAACCCTGACTAGGTTTGGAAGGACCTTTGGAGGAACCCGTAATGGATGAAAGTCAAGTTGTTTATGTGGTTGGTTCACCAAAATAAAATTCTCACATGGGAGAATCTTCTTAAAAGGGGATTTATTGGCCCATCCAAATTCCATATATGTGGCTTACAGGAAGAAACAATGGAACATTTACTAAACCTCTGCCCCTTCACCTCTACCTTGTGGGATTGGGCGGCCTTAGTATTCAAGCAAACTGACAGGGACAGACTTAGCATAACCAGCATGTCAAAAAATTGGAGGAAAGACTTCTCAGGTAATGAAATCATTAACAAGGCTTGGACTCTAGTTCCATGCTTTATTATTTGGGAAGTCTGGAAAGACCGCAACAGCAGGATTTTCAAGAACAATATGGGCTCGACCCAGAATATCATTGTTCAAATTCTACGACAGATCAAAGATATAGTAGGAACCCTTATGTGGAACATGCTTGGTGACCCCTGTTCGACCCAGGAGTCTTGCATACTGAGGTAGTTGGGTCTCCATTCTCTGGTTCCCATAGGTGTTGTTAAGGGTGTGAGCAAAACAACTGTTGGTATAGATATCTGGCAACCTCCTCCTCATGGTTTTTGGAAAATCAATATAGACGAGCCCTCTAAGGGAAACCCAGAGATGGTTGGATTTGGAGGAGTCATAAGAGATGAGCAGGGGAGCATAAAGGATATTTTACATAGTCATTTGGGGACTTCCACTAATAACATGGCAGAGCTCATGGCCATAGAATAGTGCATGGAAATCCTGATTGAGTTAAATTTACAAAATTCCATCATTGAAGTTGACTCGGAATTGGTTATTAATGTGGCCAAGAAAATGTGTAATGGTACGACACCTGGAAAAGTGTCGAAACATTTGGAGGCTCTTGCAATTCTTTCAGCGTATTCATTCCCACTTGCGAACCTTGAAAACCGTTAGTTTTGTTCATGTGTGAAGAAAATCCAATATGTTAGCTAACCGTCTGGCGAATGAAGGGATGATATGAAAGGAAAGCTATATCTGGTATGACTGGGATTCCATACCCTCTGGTAAACTGAGGGAAGATTGTCATCGATAGGTGGCCAAAGACATAGAGTACTTCCAGATCATGAATAATGAGCATGAGGAAGACTAGCGGGAGCAGGAATGAGTGGAATTCCTTGAGCCTGGTTGAAATGCCACAGTAAATCCTAACCGTCAATCCCACTCTCAATGCTTACGTCATAGCCAACTACGGGTGTTGAGGATGTGATAAACAACGTGCTAATTAAAAGGCGTAGGCCATAGGATCTGAAGTCCTTTGATATCGAATGGATATTGGGTTTCAAAATTATCGGAGGTTAAGCCGAAGAGCAGACCCGAAATTTTTATAGACCTGGTTTTAATCTATATCGACTCCGTAAAGCGGGTAAGTACCGTGCAAGTTTCCGAAGCGATAACTTGAGGACCGTCAAATCAAATGGGTTTTGATCTATGGTGCAGGATCACAGTGCAACTCGGTTGATCAGAGCGATTATCAACCATCCGATGAAAGGTAAGATCGACGGTGGATCTCGGTTGATCGGAGGATCTATCAACCATTTGATTGAAAGAAAGATCGATGGTGGAGATGGAGGGTTAAGGATTAGCGAGATTGAGCAGTAAGAATTGAACGAGAAGAATTGCAGAGAGATCAGCAGTCTAAACACTTAGGAATATTGCCCCAGGGGCTTTTGTGGTTATGTGTGTAAAGTTTTGGGTTCTGTAAACCTTGTTGTTTGTTGATCATCAACGGGTCTATCTTTTGCTAGGCTTTACACTTGTAAATACGTGTACAATATGTAATCTTTGTTCGGTTAATTGAAGCTCCCACTCTTACTTTACCAAGAAAAAAAAATATATGGTGATGATGATGTTGTTTAACATCTATAAAGAGAAATATGGAACCTTGAGAATGTAAGTGATTAACATAGGTCTTTGAATAGTTTATTATTCCGATTAAAGAGAAGAGAGAGAATTGTTCTGAGATCATTATAGTTTCTTCCTTAACAAGTTGATGAGAGTGGGAAAATTCCCAACTTCAAGAAGTTCAATATTGACCCAATTAGGGTTCAAATTAGACTAATTATAGTTTCTTCCTTAACAAGTTGATGAGAGTGGGAAAATTCCCAACTGCAACAAGTTCAATATTGACCCAAGTTCAGTATTGACCCAATTAGGGTTCAAATTAGACGCATTTTCGTTGAAATAGTTTTTTACTCTTTGGAACTGAAGCCTAGTTGCATGTTCTAAACTAAACTAAAATTAAAACTAAAAGGAATGACAATTAAAAATTTTAAAAAAGGAAAAATATATGACATGTTTTTATATCTATAGTTATCAACAAAAAATTAAAAAAGTTGTTGGGTACATGTATGAGATTTGATGAAGAAATATAGACAACAACTAAGGTGGGGGAAAGGGAATTCATTAAAACATAATAAACTTAAAGAAATATTATGAGTGTTTGAATCTTGCTGGAGTTTGACTCCAGCTATATAAAAAATCCAAAAAATATGTTTATAAGATTTTCCTTCTTTCAAAGTGATTATTTTTTTGCATGCATTAACAAGATTCAATAAAAAAATTCAGAGAAAAAATTACTAACTCTAAAATCAGAGAAACTTATATTCTACCTTTTGAATAATAATAAAAAAAAAAGATAACGGTTTATAAATTTATGTTGATAGTAGATATAAAGTGTAACATATCTTAATGTTAAGCAAAATACTTTAATATTCATTCAAAAATAGATGTGCACAAGTTAAAGATAGAGGCATCCATTAAAATATTAAAAATATGACCAGACATTAATTGCATAGCTCAAAAGCACATTTGATTATGAAATGGGTGTACAAAAAGGTTGTCACTTCAAAAATTGATTGAAAAATACAAGTTCAAGTTTTTCACAATTTCTCGACCCTTTCTCCAATGTAAGAGGTCATATAAATACTTCAAAAATAAGATAAGTCTGCTTGACAAATTAAAACTAGAAAATCCTAAATATCTTATCTAATAAAACAATAATTCTAAAATAAAGGTTTTATCCTTCTCAATTGATTCCTTCTTGGAAAGATGACAAGTTGTTCAACTTTCTTTCTCATATTCAAAGTCTTTATCCTGCATGTTGAGTAGATGCACCACATTGGCTTAGATATGACTCACCCATTTTGAATATATCTCAGAAACGACTCAGAAATGAATGGGATGAAGATGAGTTATGTTAACCTATCACATTGAGATTAAATTTTCCTCCATGTTGAGTACATGAGTTGCATTAGTTTAGATATGACTCACCCATTCTGAATATATCTCAGAAACGACTAAGAAATGAATTGGATGAAGATGAGTTATGTCGACCTAGCACATTGAGATTAAATTTTGAATTGTTTTCTTCCTTTTCTAATATTTGATACCAAATTTAGAAATATGCTTGATCTCTTCAAAAGGAAACTGTAAAAATTTCTGGAACTATTGTTGTGTCCAGATTTTGGTTTCACTTATTTCTTTTTGGTCTTTAGTGATGTTGTCTTCTAGTAGTTGTTTGAACTCCCATGGAAGAGATTTTCTCAATGGTTTAGAACCTAGAAGATCAAATTCTTCAATAAAATCAGTTCCATTTAACTATATTGATAAACATTGCTCAGGAGATTTCTTATCCCATTCCCTGATTTCTTTGGCTTTCGTCTCTTTGCGACTTAAAGATGCATGCATAAGTATTCTATCATTTTTGGAAACCTTTAGAATTTTTTCTAGCTGCAATTTCTCTTCCCATTCGAGAATTGACAAAAACATATCCTTGATATATTTATCTTTTTCCACTAGGGATTCAATCCTTTCATTAATATTTAAGATCTTTTGATAAAATTTCAAGACTTTATCCATTTGTTTGTAGAATTTGGATTGATCCTTCCATAATAATAGGCTTCTTTGTAATTCTTATTCTATGAAAACTTCAAGAGTCTTCTTAGCTCCATAGTTTTGATTCAATTGAGATTGAAGAGAATCAACTTGTTCTTTCAAGACCGTAGTCATGATCTCAATATTATTTTCAACCTCTTCTTTTGAACTTTGATTATGATTTTCATGAGATTCTCTTGATTCTTCAATGTATGTAATGCCCTCCTCCCACACTTACCCAAGTTAACTGGCCTGCTAGGGTAAGCATGTGACGAGAAGCTACTACAATATGATTCAACCTTCTAGCTTACATTAAGGAAGTGGAACTGACACAACACAACCAATCTGACCTTCTGCACATACCACATAACCTACAAGATCCAACCAACTCTTCCCAGTGATCAACCCCTACAAAACCTTGACACTTCACTACCATAAAGCCTCAGTCAATCCCACGACATGGGCATGCATGTGAATGGGGCCATCTAGTCTCTCTCACAGTATGGGAATGCAAGTGACTGGGATCTTTTTCAGCTAGTTCTGAGCTCGCGACCTAGGATTTTATGCCACTTTTCAAGGCCAAGACTCAGGCCACTACCCAGAACTCCACAAAACTTTTAGGAATGAAAAGTAACATCGAAAAAATGATACAAATGAAAATACTTGAATAAATACTTGAGTGGACCCCTATTAGCCATGACAGGAATTTTGTCAAACATGTCACAATTATGCATTCTACAGGTCATAACAATAGATTTGAGCATATAGTTCTCATACTTGTCTAAGAATCATTAAGAAGAATTCATGCCTTATCACATTAGCTGCATTATCACCTATTAGGTCATATATTCATTGTACATTCATTTATAGATCAAAACATGATGAGATCCATAAACATCACTTTCATAAAACATGCTCATAACCAGCATATAACCAACAGAAATATCAAGGATACATCAGTCATAAATGTATGATATGAACCAATACATTTGCTCATAAAATACCAAGGAGAAATAGTTCTCATTAATGAATGCAAAAGGAAACCTGGTATGGTACTACCACATTCCACCCAACCATAGATAAGCTAAGCCAAGTCTTTCTTCATCTAATCACACCTGTGCCATATTCCAAGCATGAATGTGGGACTTATCACCAAAATCAACCAGGGCTTCCTGAGGATACACCACCTCACTCTCAACAATAGAGCTATCCTTTACCTCAATTTCCACCAGATCACTAGGCCATAAATAATAAACATAAAGTACTAGGCTTTACCACAATCCTCACCGAATCACTAGGCCAAAAACAAGCATGGATGCCACCGAATCTCTCCACCTACACCGTCAAAAAAAATTCCATTGCAACCTTTTGGCTTTACTGTGTATTCCTCCATTGTCGGTCAAGGGATTCCTAGGCCTACGAGGTCTCCACCCTCTGGGCTTTACCATGTATTCGCGATTCCTAGGCCCAATGAAGGGTATTCACCAATGATATTTAATGTGTATCCTACCATTACTGGTCAAGAGATTCCTAAGCTCAAAGAAGGTGTTCACATTCAGGCTGTTGCAGATAATGGAGAAATATATTTTTAGGAGAGAGTCGGTTCACTAGAGCCTTAGATTAGGAATTAGTTCCTACTTCTTAGGTATCTGTTCTAACTTCCCTATTTGCATGTAAATTATATATTCATGATTTATAATGTGATTTGGAGGTAGAGCGTTCTGCGAGAGGTAGTCTCCAGGTGAAGCCCTCACCTAAGAGTTGCCCAGTTTGATTAATAAATTTGGTTCTTAAAATTTTATAATGGTATTAGAGCTTCAAGTTGAGTGAGTGCCTAAGTGGTAGAAAAGTGGCCCTTGGTGGTAGGTGCGAAGAAAGACTAATGAGGAGAGCACATAATTATTATTTTTTATTTTATTTTTATTTTTATTTATTTATTTATATTTTTCTTATTTATTTATTTATTTATTTTTTAATTTAATTTAATTTTTTTTTTCTTCGGAACAAGAATTAGTTCAACGCCTTATTTGGGTTCACTGTAGTGCTGATCAGCGCCCATCCCAAAAAGAAAGACGCGTTGCTGGACCCTTTCCTTAGAGCGATTTCCTTCAACGCGGGCTTTGAGCACTGATTGCTAGTCGGAGGGGCGCTGCTCCGAGTGCATGTTGACCAGTGAATTCCAAGCCTATGAACTACCGAGCTTGTGGCGCATATCGTGAATCAAACCATGCGGATGCTCAGCCTTCATGCAACTAACAAAGCCCACTTTGTATCACACAGTCACCTCGTTGTGATTCTTCACGTATTTCCTCAAAAGAGGATTAGTGATATTCTTACGTGTGTGTTGTGCAAACATTGTTGCACATGGAGCCAGATGCAACCAACTGAGCTGCACATTGTAGCGTGCCAGGTGGGGTCGAGCGCGAGGCCGAGCGAGTGTAGCGGAGGCAGCTACGCGGAGATTTCGGCTGGAGATGAAAACTGTCACGACTCTAGTTTGATTAATTTCACGAGGAAGTTCTTGTGGACGAGGGACTGAAATTACTCTTATCTGGGTTCCTTTTGTTTGGTGGTTTAATGGATCCAGAGAACTTAGCGTGCAAGCAACATCATATTGCTCTGACCTATGCTTAATGATCAAACGAATTGTCGACCTCAGTAGAGAACCAATGCTTGCACCAGAGGAGAGGAGTAGATTTGAGAGTTGGTTCTGTGAGGGCAGTGGTGCCTGTTTTGCATTCCTTGCATTGTTCTTACACAATGAGTTCATTTTTGGATGAACCTCTCTTCCAACACGGTGAACCTCATTGCCTCAGAGTGTTGGTGGTGTCGGTGGTGTTGGGAGGCCGAGAGAAAGGGGTAAGGCCCATTTTTTTTTAAAATTGTTGGGTGCATGTTTTTATATATGAAAAAAGGGAGTCATTTTTTAAAGAAATGAGGGTTTCAATTAAAAAAAAAGGGACCTTGTTTTTTTTCATCCAAATTAAAGGAATTGTTTTTTTAATTAAGAGAGCACCCATTTTTTTAGATTTCTCTTCGGATCTAGAGATAGATCCGTCTTTTAAATCGCTGGAGGTTGATTTTTTTTATTTTTTTTTATTTCTTGAAGGAGACCTATCAACATGAATAATCAGATGGCAAAGGCATATCTGAACCAGAGAAATAAGCTCGACAGTTCCAATTACTCCAATTGGAAGTTTAAGTTGTAGACCCTGTTGGAGGGGCAAAAAGGATGGGCGATTGGAATCGGTGATGAGTTAAAGCCAACCCTAGCTACAGGAAGAACAACAACAACAATCCAAGATTGGGAAAAAAGGGAGAATAAAGCGAAGGTGTTTCTTAAATTGTCTGTGAAAGATTTCATTATTCCTCATATCCGAGAATATAAATCGGAAACAGACATCTGGACAACTCTCAAGGACCTGTACGAGATCAAGAACACAAATCAGCTATTGTTTCTAAAGAGCAAGTTTCTCTCCATTAAAATGGAGGAGAATGAATCAGCAGCAACGTTCATCTCTTATATAAAGGAGTTCAAGAATAATCTCAGTGACATTGGTGAAACAATGTCAGACACTGATCTAGTCACCATTACCATGAATGGTATGAATGACAACTATCAGAAGTTCATCAGTGGGTTGAATGCAAGAGAAAAATCCCCCACATTTGAAGAATTGACAGGGATCTTAATGCAAGAGGAGGAAAGGCGGTTGACTCTCAAAGCCCAAAGTTCATATCTTACTCTAATGATGAAGAAGAAGCCCTTTAGAGGGAAGGCAAATGCAGGACAGAAAGGTAGAAGTACACCAAAGAGAAAACCACCTCAAGGTATGCCCTCAAACATATGTGATTCAGGACCTAAACGTTTTTATTGTGGTAGAGTTGGTCACATAGCTAAAAATTGCCAGAAGAAGAAGTTTGATGAAGGTTGCGATAGACATAAGAAGCATGCAGGACACTTTGTTGATGAAGATTAGAATCAGAATATCATATTGTTCGTATATGATTCTGCGTTTTATGTTGAGGATGATGAAGCATAAACTTGGTTTGTGGACTCACGAGCCTCCACTCACATGGCAAGTAAAAAACATTGGTTTGATAATTTTAAAGAAACCAGTAGTGGTGCAAATATCTACCTTGGTGATGATAAAGGGTACCAAATCAAAGGGTATGGTAATTTTCCTATCGTTTTACCTAATGGAAATATTAGACATATTCAAAATGTAATGTATGTACCCAGAAATAAAAAGAACCTGGTCTTTGTTTCGACGATAATAGATCAGAACCTTAAGGTAGAGTTTTTGAAGTTTTATTATGTTATTAAAGATCTTTTGGATCGCATGAAGCCAATTTTATCAGGAATTCGAGTGGGAGGATTGTATAAGATGAATGTAAGAAGCATGCCACACCAAGACTTGACCTCATTAGTTATGGCTACAGAATAATTATGTCATCAAAGATTCAGTCATACCAACTTCAATGACCTACTACTACCTCACAAACAAGGTATGGTCAATGGTCTTCCTATTTTAAAGAATGTTCATGTTGATTACGAAGCATGTGCTATTGGGAAGATGTGTAGAGATGAGTTTCCTATAAATGTAGATAGAAAGAAGAGAGATATACTAGAGCTAGGGCACACTCATTTATGTGGGCCAATGTAGACGACATCTTTGGGAGGTGCCTTTTATTTCTTACAATTTTTTTATGACTGTACGAGATTCACTTGGGTATATTTTCTCAAAAAAAGAGTCGTACTTTTGAATACTTTAAAGAGTTCATAAGAATGATTGAGAAGTAGACAGGAAATCAAGATTCTCCACTCGGACCAAGGGGTAGAATACAAGAAGGTTGGTTTGATCAAATACTGTAAAGACCATGGAATACTGTAGCATTTCATAGTATCTAACACTCCTTAACATAATGGGGTTGTAGAGAGGAAAAATAGAACCCTTGTGGATTGTGCTCGCAGCATGCTAAAAGGTAAGAATCTGTCTAATGGATTTTGGTCTGAAGAAATAAATACTGCAGTGTATTTGAAGAATAGGAGTCCAACAAAAAGTCTTGATTTTAAAACTCCTTTTGAAGATTTACTAGGTTTTAAGCTTGTAGTTAATCATTTAATATTTTTTAGCTCCAAAGCTTTTACTCATGTTCCAAAGGAGGATAGGAAGAAACTGGATTCAAAGGCCATTAAATGCATTTTTGTTGGGTATTTACAGAGCTTAAAACTTATAAATTGTTTAATCCCTCTACTCATAAAGACTTTGCAAGTAGATATGTAGTATGTCATGAATAGGTTAATCATGGAAACCATGAGAGTGCCAATTAAGAGTGGCACATGCCTTTGCTGATGGAAGAAGGGAGTGATGAAACAAGAGAAAACCATGAAAAACAGTAGCAACTACAGAAAAAGGAAGTGGATGGTACAGATGCAGTTGCCAGGCCAAGCCCACCAAGGCATGATCAAATTAGGTTTGAAGCCACTCCACCACTTAGGAGATCATGTAGGGAAATTCAGTTTCCAACAAGATATAGAGAGAATTCTTTTATAACTAGTATGTTAAGTGTTGTTGAACTCTCGAGTTATAAAGAAGCTAGTTAATATAGTGAATGGAGGGAAGCCATGGAAGAGGAATATGAGTCAAAACTTAAAAACAAAACCCAGGATCTTGTTGAATTACCATAAGGAAAACAACCCATAGGTTGAAAATAGCTATACAAGCCTAAATTTAAAGCAGATGGGAGTATAGATAAATATAAAGCTAGGCTCATTGCAAAGGGGTACTCGCAGAAAGAAGTTATAGACTATGAGGAAACCTTTACCCCTGTAGCTAAATTAAACACAATCATAATGTTAATTGCTTTAGCTACCAAACATTATTGGATGATACACCAACTAGATGTGAAATATGCATTTTTAAATGGGGAATTAAAAGAAGAAGTGTATTTAGTGCAACTTGAGGGGTTTGTTAAACAGGGGGAAGAACATTTAGTCTGTAGATTGAAGAAAGAATTGTATGGACTAAAATAGGCACTAAGGTCATGGTATGATAAAATTGATTCATTTTTTCTACAACATAGTTATAAAAGAAGCAAGAATGACCCTAATCTATATACCGTGTTTGAAAAAGAGGGGAAAATTGTTTTGATTTCTTTATATGTAGATGATCTTATCATTACAGGAAATGCAGATGAACTCATTAAAGAAATCAAAGAGTAGATGTCATAGGTTTTTGAGATGAAATACCTTGGAGAGCTACACTATTGTTTGGGTCTAGAAGTCTGGAGGGATTCTGGCTAGACTTTTCTGTCACAGGGTAAGTATGTCAGGAGTTTACTGAAAAAGTTTAGAATGGATCAGTGCAAAGCTGTAGCAGTGCCTTTACAACAGAATACCAAACTTCAGAATGATGATGGTTCTAAGGAGGCAGATGCAACATTGTATATAAAGTTGGTTGGGAGTCTAATCTACTTGACTACAACTAGCTGGATTTGGCTTATGCAGTCAGTGTATTGAGCCAATTCATGTCAAAGCCTCTTGAGAGTCATTGGGTTGCAACAAAAGGTGTGTTAAGGTATCTGCAAGGAACCTTAGACTTTGTCATTATTTATACTGAGTTGCTTGATGTTAAATTCTCAGACTTTGACTGGGCCAAAAATCTAGATGACCAACTATCTATAACAGGCTATGCATTCCCGACCGCATAGCTACACAATTTCCCTGTGTTTATTGCTACCCTATTATATGTGTGATTATCTTTTTGTAATTTAAAATAAAAATTGATATCTACAAACTTAAATCCAAAATAAAGTTATATACAGACTCTTAATTGTTAAATTTTATATTATATTAATTTAAAATTATATATATATATATATACATTTTGTATAAGCCGTTGGTATGGAAAACTTGTATTATAGAAGAGAATTCACAACTTTGATTTGTGATTTTAAAAAGTATTTTATTTTTTATTCATTTTGAAGGGTTTTCTAGCATAGTTTTTGGTCTAATTTGTTAAGGGATTTGTGAACTCTCGAGAATCTTAGTGGCTTCCTGGTTTTTGAAGGTGTTGAATCCATATATGAAGTCAAAAACATATTTTAAACAATAAAAATTGAGATTTGGCCTAACGAAAATTTTTCCCAACCATCTAAAGTGAAAAATACATCAACAAAAGTTTTAAAACTTTTAGCAAGTAATATAATTAATAGATACATAAAATAATAATAATAATAAATGTGATAATAATAATTAATTATAATAACAATTATTTGTTGTAAAAAAAGTGTTATTATTATAGGAATTGTTTTATTTTATAGGTTTGTGTTAGATATATTTTAATTATAGATATGTATCTAGTTATCAATGTAAAATATTATCATTTAGGTTTTTATTTTTATAATATTATTAAAATTTTATCTAAGATTGAAATTTTATTGAATTGGATTTTTTTTTTTATTTTAATTAATGCATATAACATAAATGTGGTGTTGATGATGATGTTGTTTAACATCTATAAAGAGAAATATGGTCTATGGAACCTTAAGAATGTAAGTGATTAACAGAGGCCTCTGAATAGTTTATTTTTATGATTAAAGGGGAGAGAAGCGTTCTGAGATCATTATAGTTTCTTCCTTAACAAGTTGATGAGAGTGGGAAAATTCCCATCTCCAACAAGTTCAATATTGACCCAATTAGGGTTCAAATTAGACTCATTATAGTTTATTCCTTAACAAGTTGATGAGAGTGGGAAAATTTCCAACTGCAACAAGTTCAATATTGACCCAAGTTTAGTATTGACCCAATTAGGGTTCGAATTAGACCTATTTTTATTGAAATAGTTCTATACTCTTTGGAACTAAGACCTGGTTGCATGTTCTAAACTAAACTAAACTAAACTAAAATTAAAACTAAAAGGAATGACAAATAAAAACTTTAAAAAAGGAAAAATATATGACATGTTTTTATATTTATAGTTATCAACAAAAATTTAAACAAATTGTTGGGTACATGTATGAGATTTATTGAAGAAAATATAGACAACAACTAAGGTGGGGGGATGGGAATTCATTAAAACATAATAAAATTAAAGAAATATTATGAGTTTTTGAATCTTGCTGGAGTCTAAGTCCAGCCATATAAAAAATCCAAAAACATTATAAGATTTTCCTTCTTTCAAAGTGATTTCTTTTCGCATGCATTAACAAGATTCAATAAAAAATCACTGAAAAAATTACTAACTCTAAAATGAGAAAAACTTATATTCTACCTTTTGAATAAAAAAAAAGAAAGATAATGGTTCATAAATTTATGTTGATAGTAGATATAAAGTGTAACATATCTTAAGAAATGTAAAGAAAAATACTTTAATATTGATTCAAAAATAAATATGCACAAGTTAAAGATAAAGACTAGAGGAATCCATTAAAATATTAAAAATATGACCAGACATTAATTTCATAGCTCAAAAGAACATTTGATTATGAAATGGGTGTACAAAAAGGTTGCCACTTCAAAAATTGATTGAAAAATACAAGTTCTGATTTTTTCACAAATTCTCGACCCTTACTCCAATGTAAGAGGTCATATAAATACTTCGAAAATAATATGAGTCTATTTGACAAATTAAAACTAGAAAATACTCAAGATCTTATCTAATTAAACAATAATTCTAAAATAAAGGTTTTATCCTTCTCAATTGATTCCTTCTTGAAAAGATGACAAGTTGTTCAACTTTCTCATATTCAGAGTCGTTATCCTCCATGTTGAGTAGATGCACCACATTGGTTTGGATATGACTCACCCATTATGAATATATCTCATAAACGACTCAGAAATGAATGGGATGATGATGAGTTATGTCGACCTATCACATTGAGATTAAATTTTCCTCCATTTTGTGTACATGCTCTGCATTGGTTTAGATATGACTCACCCATTCTAAATATATCTCAGAAACGACTAAGAAATGAATGGGATGAAGATGAGTTATGTCGACCTGGCACATTGAGATTAAATTTTGAATTTTTTTCTTCCTTTTATGATATTTGATACCAAATTTAGAAATAAGCTCGATCTATTCAAAAGGAAACTACAAAAATTTCTGGAAATGTTGTTGTGTCCACATTTTGGTTTCACTTATTTCTTTTTGGTATTTAGTGATGTTGTCTTCTAGTATTTGTTTGAATTCCCTTGGAAGAGATTTTTCAATGGTTTAAAACCTAGAAGATCAAATTCTTCAATAAAATCAATTCCATTTTCCCATATTGATAAACATTACTTAGGATATTTCTTATCCCATTCCCTAATTTCTTTGGCTTTTGTCTCTCTGTGGCTTAAAGATGCATGCATAAGTATTCTATCATTTTTGGAAACCTTTAGAATTTTTTCTAGTGGCAATTTTTCTTCCCATTCAAGAATTGACAAAAATATCTCCTTGATATATATATCTTTTTCCACTACGGATTCAATCCTTTCATTAATAATTAAGATCTCTTGATAAAATTTCAAGACTTTATACATTTTCTTGTATAATTTGGATTGATCCTTCCACAATAATAGGTTGCTTTGTAATTCTTATTCTATGAAAAATTCAAGAGTCTTCTTTGCTCCATAGTTTTGATTCAATTGAGATTGAAGAGAATCAACTTGTTCTTTCAAGACTGTAGTCATGATCTCAATATTATTTTCAGCCTCTTCTTTTAGAATTTGATTATGATTTTCATGAGATTCTCTTAATTCTTCAATATATGTAACACCCTCCTCCCACACTTACCTAATTTAACTAGTCTGCTGGGGTAAATATGTGACGAGAAGTTACTCCAATCTAATTCAACCTTATAGGTTACCTTGAGGAAGTGGAACTGACACAACACAACCAAGCTAACCTTCCACACATACCACATAACCTACAGGATCCAACCAACCCTTCCAAGTGATCAACCCCTACAAAACCTTGATACTTCACTACCATAGAGCCTTGGTCAATCCCTTGACATGGGCATGCATGCAAATGGGGCCCTCCAGTCTCTCTCATAACATGGGAATGCAAGCAACTGGGATATTTTTCAACTAGTTCTAAGCCCCTAACCTAGGATTTTATGCCACTTTTCAAGGCCATGACTCAAGCCACTGCCCAAAACTCCATGAAACTTTTAGGAATGAAATGTAACATAGAAACAATGACACAAATGAAAATAATTGAATAAATACTTGACTGGACCCCTACTAGCCATGACAAGTATTTCATCAAACGTGTCAAAGTTATGCATTCTACAGGTCAAAACAACAAACCTGAATATATGGGTCTCATACTTGTCTAAGGATCGTTAAGAAGCATTGATGCCTTATCACATTAGCCACATTATCATCTATTAGGTCATATATTCATTGTACATTCATTTATAGATCAAAACATGATGAGATCCATACATCATCACTGCCATAAAAGATTCTCATAAGCAGCATATAACCAACATAAATATCAAGGATACATTAGTCATAAATGTCTAATATGAACCAGTACATTTTCTCATTAAATGCTAAGGAGAAATAGTTCTCATTAATGAATGTAAAAGGAAACCAGATATGGTACTACCACATTCCACCCAACCATAGATTAGCTAATCCAAGTCTTTCTTCATCCAATCACACCCATGCCATATTCCAAGCATGAATGTGGGTCTTTCACCAAAATCAACCAGGGCTTCTTGAGGCTACACCACCTCACTCTCAACAATAGAAATATCCTTTATCCCAATTTCCATCATATCAGTAGGCCATAAACAATAAAAATACAATACCAGGCTTTACCACAATGCTCATCGGATCACTAGGCCAAAAGCAAGAATGGATTCCACTGGATCTCTCCACCTACACCGTGAGGAATTTTTCCATCGCAACCTTTCGGCTTTACTGTGTATTCCTCCATTCCTGGTTAAGGGATTCCTAGGCCTACGAGGTCTCCACCCTCTAGGATTTACAGTGTATGCCATCCTGGGATTCTTAGGACCAATGAAGAGTACTCACCACTGAGATTTACCATGTATCCTACCATTACCAGTCTAGGGATTCCTAGGCTCAAAGGAGGTGTTCACATTCAGGTTGTTGGAGATAATGGAGAAATGTAATTTTAGGAGAGAGTTGGTTCAATGGAGCCTTAGATTAAGAATTAGTTCCTACTTATTAGGTATCTGTTCTAACTTCCCTATTTGCATGTAAATTATATATTCATGATTTGTAATGTGATTTGGAGGTAGAACATTCTGCAAGAGGAAGTCTCCACAAGAAGCCCTCACTGGAGAGCTGCCCAGTTTTATTAACAAATTTGGTTCTTCAATTTTTATCATGGTATCAGATCTTCAGGGTTGAGTGAGTGCCTAGGTGGTAGAAGAGTGGCCCTTGGTCATAGGTGTGAAGAAAGCCTAGTGAGGAGGCAGAGCACATATTTCTTTTTCTTCGCAAGTGGAATGAGTTCAACACCTTATTTGGGTTCACTGTATTGCTGATCAACACCCATCCCAGAAAGAAAGACACGTTGTTGGACCGTTTCTTTAGAGTGATTTCCTTCAGCGCAGGCTCTCAGCTCTGATTTTCTCGTCGGAGGGGCGTTGATCCAAGTGGACGTTGACCAGTGAATTCCAAGAAAATTGACTATCAATATTGTGGTGCAGATTGTGGATCGAACTGTGAGGATTCTCGACCTTCACACAACTGACAAAGCTCGCTTTGTATAACAGAGCCACCCTGTTGCGACTTTTCACCTATTTCCTCAAAAGAGGATCGAAGATATTCTTAGGTGTGTGTTTTGCAGAGATTGCTACGCATGGATCCGAATACAACCAGTTGAGATACATGCTCTAGTGCGCCAGGAAGGGGGTCGAGTCCAAGGCCGATCGAATGTAGCGAAGGGAGCTACGTGGAGGTTGCCACTAGAGCTTAAAGCTGTCACAACTCTAGTTTGATTAATTTGTAGAAATTTTGAATAGTATGACACTTATTCACAGATATTATCCCGATTATACACTATTTCGGAATACATGCATAATACATAACCTCCTCTACGTTGATCATCAATTTAGCAGCATTAAAATCAATGAAACATCAATCGCATGTGCACATTAACATAGTATGTAACCCAGGGAAAGCATACAGCTAAAAACCCCACACTATCTGTATATTATAATGATTGAGAACATGTAACAATGCATAGTACAATACTCCTCACAAGTACTCAGTACTATCTCCACCTGTTACACACAAAACTAGCTCAGATCTGAACAAGTCACAGGTTCAAATCTCCTCCGCTGCTTTGCCTGCCTCTATTGCACAATACCAAGTGAAAATCACGTGAGCACATGCTATTTCACTGGGCATATACTGCGCAATCCTCATGGGCATACTCAATCCATTGATTGTGCAAGATCTCATGTACAACTATAGTCACAACTGATAGCAATCTCAACCTCTAACACCTGTCTCCACTGAACTGTACATGCACTGAGTTAACTGATGTATTCTTCAGTTGTTTTATGAGTTAATAATTAGTGAATTAATTTAATCAATTTATTCACATCACTCATCACTAGTCTATTTGGAATTAGACTAATTACAACTAGTTTAACCAAGTCAAACTAAACACAACTCCATCAACTCCATAATCAACTCCACCAAACTCAACCACATGAGTTCTAACTGAAGTCCTTCATGCAATAGCTCAACTGACCCACAAAGAAAGCATATTTCCTTCTGACATCTGCATGAGCCACATTTGTAGCTCAAACTGAAGTGCTCCAAGAGGATAAGATAATGTTTATAGTCCAAATATTATTATGAGCTAATAATATTTGACTTTTCTATTTTTGAACTGGCAGTCTAAAAATAGACTCTGATCACTCCACTGTGATCCAAAAATAGAAGTCCATCTATTTTTCCCAACATGACCAATCATCCATAAACAGCATCCTGCAACTCATAGACCATGATCCATATGTCTAAAAATATACATAGTCTAAAAATAGACTTTGCACCAAAAATAGCCTGCGGGCCCACTTAGTGAAGGCGACTCCTATCCACTAAGATCCATCATCTTGTTGCATTTTCAACACTCCCTCTCAACAAGATATGGATTATCTGCAACCCCTAACCTGCAACTCTAGAATGTTTTGCATGCAACACATTTTCCCGTTCCACTTGCTCCAACAACACTTGGAACAAAAAACACTCCCAACTGACCACTATGTTGGGCTAGGAACATACTCTGATGTTGAAGCTTTACCTGCTACTGACAAGTGCTCCCTGTCTGACATCTGCACTACTGAAACATCTCCATGCATCTCGCACCATTGCACACTTCTCTGTGCCACCTAGCACTGTGTAAAACACTTGTGCCTCTCGCATTGCTGCAGCCTGCTAGCTATGCGCTGTCTTGGGATTCCCTACACTGTCGCTCTCTCTGCCACTCCATCCACATCTGTCTCTACCCAATCATTCAGTTCCTACGACTCCACATTGGGGATCCCGTAGCAAGGTCTCATCCAAGAGGTTGGGTACCTCAAGGATCCTGCCCCTCCTCCTTGGGATGATCAATCCACATCACCCCACCTCCTACCTGGAGGTATGGTTGCATGCGATCCCTCAGCCCACCTGGCTTGAAGTTTTCCCCTACTGGAGGTCTCTGCATGAGTAGATGTCTCTACTCAATCTCCTCTCAGCGTCCCTTGTTGTGGCTGCTCCACAACCTCTTGAAGCTGCTGCACCAATCGTGGCTCCTCCACAATCGTCTGAGACTTCTTCTGGCTCTGCATGTTGAGAGGTAATATACGCTCCATCTTAACCACCAAGTCTCCATCAGTTTCCTCGCTGCTCAAGGCTTTGCATGCATCTTGAACCTCAAGAGCATACAGGTTCTTGACCCGTGAACCAATCTGCTTCACCTGTCTAGTGATGATGTGTCTAAGGAAAACCTTTCCCTTACTGAAGACTACATCACAGCCTTTGTCTTCCAGCATCGCGATCGACACCAAGTTTCTCTTCAGTCCTGGTACATACTTGACATCGGTCAAGGTAAGGCGAGCTCCATGCTCCCTCTGAAAAATAACCGTGCCTACGCCTGAGACACTATACTTCTCATCATTACCCATTGCTATGAGTATCTGGAGATCTTTCTCCTCCAAAGTACTGAACAAAATTTTGTCACCAGTCATGTGGAAAGAAGCTCCACTGTCAAGAAACCAACCACTTCCCACCATGGATGAAACCATGCATGCGAAGAGTGTGAAATCCAACTCAAATTGTGAAGCAAGTGCCTCACCTTCAGATCCTTCCCCGGATCCCTTCTTGGATTTCTTCTTTGGGAAATTAGTAGCATATGGCCCAGCTCATGACAACGAAAGCATCTCACCTTTGACTTGTCAACCTTCTTCCCAACATTGGAAGAACTGGATTCGGAAAGAGAACCCTTCTCCTTCCCCTTCTTCACTTTGGCAGCCAAAGCACAATTTTCTTCATCAAATGCCTTTGATGAAGATTTGTCCCTGGTATTCCGCCTGATCTCCTCTTGCACAAGATCCGACCAAAGTCTCTCCCATCCTGGAAATTTCTCCCGACCATTGACAGAGTCTTGATAGGAATGCCAACTCTTCGGAAGACCAAGGAGAGCCAAGCTCACCAAGTCCTCATCATCGACAGTCACCCCCACACTTCCCAGCTCGTCCCTGCATTGGGTGAACTTCGTGAGATACCTGGGCATACTGTCTCCATTCTCACACTTAATGTTTCTGAGTTTATCCTTGAGCACCAACTTCCTCTGTTCGCTCTTGCTTTGGAATAAATCTGCCAACGCTTTCCACATCAACTATGGAGAAGCCTTTCCATGCAGGCTGGACACAATGTGATCCTTCATGCCCTCCAACAAAATCCTTCGACACTTTTCTGTCTTCTTTTGCCAAACCACAGCTTCAGTAGCATCAGTAGGTTTTGGGACCTTAGCCTCTATGAAATCCTTCAGCCCATTATCATCTAAAACCACCTCCATCCTGTCTTTCCATGCAATATAATTTGAGCTGCCCTCAAGAGCGTACTCCAATCGCAATCCGTTGAAAGATTTTTCAACTTTGACACCAAGAAAACACTGCTGTAAATTCGAATTCCACCAGCTCAAAACTCAACCGCTTCTGATCTAAAATTGGTGAGAAAAAAGTATTTCTCGTACAGATATTAATTGTATGGGCTTTTACCGGATATCTCACCTTCCAAAGGAAGGATGAATCCAGAGGCTACCTGGCCCAATTACAGACTCTGCCTGAAGAAATAAAATGTAAACACTTTCTGAATAGTAGATCTGATGATCAACAGCTCTGATACCATGTAGAAATTTTGAATAATATGAAACTTATTCACAGATATTATCTCGATTCTACACTATTGCGGAATACATGCATAATACATAACCTCCTCTACGTTGATCATCAATTTAGCAGCATTAAAATCAATGAAACATCAATCGCATGTGCTCATTAACACAGTATGTAACCCGTGGAAAGCATATAGCTGAAAACCCCACACTATCTGTATATTATAATGATTGAGAACATGTAACAATACATAGTACAATACTCCTCACAAGTACTCAGTACTATCTCCACCTGTTACACACAAAACTAGCTCAGATCCGAACAAGTCACCGGTTCAAATCTCCTCCGCTGCTTTGCCTACCTTTATTGCACAATACCAAGTGAAAATCACGTGAGCACAGGCTATTTCACTGGGCATATACTACGCAATCCTCATGGGCATACTCAATCCATTGATTGTGAAAGATCTCATGCACAACTATAGTCACAACTGATACCAATCTCAACCTCTAACACCTGTCTCCACTGAACTGTACATGCATTGAGTTAACTGATGTATTCTTCAGTTGCTTTATGAGTTAATAATTAGTGAATTAATTTAATAAATTTATTCACATCACTCATCACTATTCTATTTGCAGTTAGACTAATTACAACTAGTTTAACCAAGTCAAACTGAACACAACTCCATCAACTCCACAATCAACTCCACCAAACTCAACCACATGAGCTCTAACTGAAGTCCTGCATGCAATAGCTCAATTGACCCACAAAGAAAGTGTATTTCCTTCTGCCAGTTGCATGTGCCACATCTGTAGCTCAAACTGAAGTGCTCCAAGAGGATAAGATAATGTTTATAGTCCAAATATTATTATGAGCTAATAATATTTGACTTTTCTATTTTTGAACTGGCAGTCTAAAAATAGACTCTGATCACTCCGTTGTGATCCAAAAATAGAAGTCCATCTATTTTTCCCAACATGACCAATCATCCATAAACAACATCCTGCAACTCATAGACCATGATCCATATGTCTAAAAATAGACTTTGCGCCAAAAATAGCCTGCGGGCCCACTTAGTGAAGGCGACTCCTATCCACTAAGCTCCATCATCGTGTTGCATTTTCAACATAATTTCATGAAAAGGTTCTTTCAAATGAGGGACTACAATTATTCTCATCTGTGCTCTTGTTGTTTGGTGGTTTTAATGGCTCCGACGAACTTAGCATTCATGCAACGTCATAGTGCTCTAACCTATGCTTAGTGATCAAACGATCACTAAGCTCTCCGTTTGTAGATCTCCGTTTGACGCGTACAATAGCTCGTTAGAAAGATCTATCCGAGCACTACCACTTTGGGAGGTAACATCAATCTATGGACCCATGTTGCCCCAGATTTCCCAAAAAATGTCATTTAGGGCCTCAAAATGGTTCTGGAAGTTGAGGACCCGAGAAACTACTAAAAATAGTAAACTGTGCTACAATTTAGGAAACTGAAAAATCTGAAAGAGACAGTTGTGGGGGTCCAAATGGGATAGGTGGGTGGCCACCAACATCCACCTGGATCACATAGCTTGCTTGAGGATCAACTGGACAATAATCCAATTGATCAACCTTAACGATTTTCCCTTCATAACGAAAGAAAATGACACGAAACAAAGTCGAAACAACGACATCCATTTCGTATACCCAGTTCCTTCCTAAGAGGAGATTGTAGTCTAGGTTAGCATCTATGACTTCTACTTCAATATTAACGACCTTTCCTCCAACACATATAGGAAAGGCTGGGATAATCCCGTATGGCCTATGAGAATGACCATCAAATGCTGTCAAGAGGGTAGGTGAAGAAACAACCGACGGTGATCCAATGGCCTTCCAGCATGACATAGACATGACACACGTGGAAGCTCCCTCATCTATAACCATCCGAAAAATATTCGTTTTCTGGTAGGTAGACTTTATCTGGAAAGCCATGTGATGAGGAAGTCTCTTTTTGACATTATTCATATCAAAAGTGAGAGCTAAGGAATTACTTGGATCCACTGCCCCCATTGCCGATAGCAAGGCACTTCTTTGAGCCGGACACGACTGGAGAACCTCTAAAGAGGACATAGCACATGGAATCTGAGCCAGATCCTCAACAATGGAGTAATTCTGGGCTGCCCTAATATTAGGGTTGATAGTCGCGCGTTTAGAGGAACCTTTCGGTACCCGAGGTATAGTCTCGACAGAAGGTCGCTCAATATGAAGGGGGTTGTTAGTTTCGGGAACTGATTTACCCTTGGAAGTTTCACCTTCACCATAATCGCGTGACCGTGTGGTCACATTAGCGTGAGAACCCATCATGAAAACATTTGATGACTTGTCCCCTTCCTGGTTGCCCCCTGTGGAGGTACCAGGGTTTGAACTTGCGCCAGCAAGCATTTTCTGCCCTTGGGGAAAAGGGTTGGTTAACACAGCCTGAGAACTAGAAGTCCCTTGCTGCCCTAACAAGTGCTAAGCATCTTGAATCTTGGGGCAGAGATGAGTTAAATGGTCTCCACTGCATAACTTGCATGGAAACTTGACTTTCTTTCTAGACTCATTTCCACCACCACCAGCATTATTGACAGATTTATTTGCATCAGTCTTCCCATCCTGGTTCTTTTTCTTACCTCGTCCTTTCTTTTTCCCATTGTAATTTTGATTTCCTTGGGGGTTATCAGATTGGACGACATTAATCGAAGAGGTTTGGGAAGCTGGAGGGTTAGACGATGTGACTTGGTTGTTAGAAGCAGTTTGTAAAGACAACTGCTGCAATTGGTTCAACAAGTTCATCGCATTCGTGTCTACCGACCCAACGGTACCATCCGCGTGGGGACCTGGCTTCGACTTATCTACGTCAACCTTAGACCCAGGAGCATCTGGCAAGTATTTTTGTAGTATCCCAGACTGAGAGTAGATCAATTCTAATTGCTGGGCCCTAAAAATGGCTTGCTCCTCAGAATAGACTCCAGACATGGAGACATCCTTGGAGATCTCGGGTTGTAAATATTTCAAAAACCACTCGAGATGGTACTCCAGAGGGATTTCAGCTTTAATAAGTCTCTTTATCCGTCTCCATTCCTGAATATGGTCAGAAATGTGAGTTGCCTTATCCTGGTGAAAAGTGGCCAGAATTTTAGTTCCGGCATCATAACGGACAGGCAACTGGAAATTATTTAAGAAAATATTGGCTAAGTTAGCGAAAGATGTAAAGCTGCCCCCTGGCAACTCTATATACCATTTGGCCGCATTACCAGTCAAGGTGCGTTGAAAGAGTCTCAACCTAATCGAGTCATCGATAAGGGAGTTAGATGAGCACCACAAATGGAATGTCATTACATGGTCGCCTGGGTCTTCACCGCTCTTCCCTGCGAATTTTGGAATGTCCGAAGGGAGTTTGGTTGGGACCGGAGGCCAGGCCGGATTGTATTTGATTGGGTCGTTTGTTAACTTAATGAGATCTGGCAAGTTCAACATTGCCAGAAACGGAAGCCTAGGAGGACCTTGGGGATTCCACCCAGACTGGGCAGAACTCCCAAAGTTCTGAAAAGATTGTCCTGGATTTTGGAAGGCACCAGGCTGCCCGAAGTAACTAGTAGAACCAACTGAACCAAAAGGCAAGCCTTGTGATCCTGCAAAATTCGGAGTTTGACCAACTCCGGCCGTATAGCCTCCATAACCAACAAAGTTTCCTCCTAAAGGATTATAAGGAGTTGATAACCCCTGATATGGATTCCAAGCCGAAGCTAGGGGAGGAATACTTTGAAACGAACTAACCGTGGAGTACGGCCTATTCCCTTGTTGGCCGAAAAATGGATTCCCAGTTCCCGCGCTATTAATCCCAGGGTTAGTCCAACCTTGGAAAGGATTTCTGCTTTGTCCTATAGAAGAAAAAGGCATGGATCCTACCGTCGAGTTGGAATGTGGTATATGACCACTTCTGAAAGGAAAACCATGGAATGAAGCCGATCCGCCCATCATGGATGTGGCGACACTAAACGGAACTGATGGAATACCCTGTGAGTGGGTGCCAAATGGGAAGAATGCAAAACCAAAAGCATTGGTTTGGGCATTTCCACTCGTGGACGGAATGGAGGTAGACCCAACTAAAGATGTGCTCACAAAAGATTCGAACAAAGAAGCAAAGGAGATGGAAATGGTTCCTCCTCCTTGCACCAATGTTGGAGTCTGCATAGTTGCAGCACTTGTAGTAGAATCCATGCTTCCAGTAGTGGTCATCGATGGTAAGCGCGTAGCGTAACTTGGACTTGACAGTCTATGCGTCAGAGTCCCAACGTATTGTAATACGTCCGGATGACTAGATGGTAGGGGAGAATTTGGAGCCACTATCGACTCTGAGAGTTCTTATACCTCTATGTTATTCTCCGCTTGAAAGAGAACTCGAGAAAGAACTGGAGTGTCTCTCTCTTGTTCTGTGGAAGTGCAAGGCCTTGATTGCACACTAATGCCCCCAAGAGGAGGATCAATCCCCGATGCGTCAACTTCCGTGGGATGAAACCCACCAGCAGTATTTCCTCTGCGCCTTCTAGGAGAAGGCTCTAAATTTGGTGGTGAAATACCATGAAGTCTTTGAGATCGTCTGGGTGATCGGTTAGCCACTTTGAACTTTTTGTTAAGATCTAACTAAAGACTCAAAAAATTGAAAGCTAGGCAAACTAAGAGCATAGAGCACACACTATAAAGTCCCTAAAGATAATAATCAGTCAAACAAATTCCAAGTATTTCCGCTCCGAGTGATTAAGACTGGACACCAAAATACAAGAAAGTGAAATAAGGGGCCTTCCGAAGATAGTCTGGGATGATGAGGGCCCAGTCCTATCAGCGAAGGTAACAGAGGAAGTTACGCTGACCTCCTAACAACAGCCTGCGCCGGTGCAAGCCCCCAAGCTTCGCAAGGGTGCCCTCCAGTAGTACTGTTGAGAGTGATGCAACGTCAACCTTAGGTGCCACGGGATTCCCCTCTGCAGTCACCTGTGTAGATCCCTAGGAGCAGCAACTATGGATACCAACTCGTCGCAGAAGCCAGGTGGAACAGTCGTGAGGTAAGTTCAGACAAGTAGGAGAGGGGGTATCTCTCTTCCCTGTCTTCACAGACCCTCGTGCTTAACTCCCAGATCCGGAGCTTTCCTGGTCTTCCTGATGCTATTGGATTTTCACTCGTTAATCAGACTCCTACGTTTGATGTTTAAATGGCCTTGGAGAGTTAACTCTCCACTCGCCTAATCCAAGGCCCTAAAATCCTAAAACTTGTTGGTGTATCTAACTTAAATTTTTTTTTTAGTGAATTTTAATTAGCGCTTGATTTTAAAATAGGCTTTTCTTTAAGTCATGGGATAACAGAAGTGAAACTAGTGGTGCTTTTGATGCAAAAGAAATTAATAAAAACTTAACTACATGCACATGCACTTGTTTTCGTTTTTTGATGAAAAGTAATCTCTACAGGGTTCAGAGGAACTTCAAATGAATTTTTTTTTTCTTTTCTTTTTCGTTAATTCACGCTTCACACTCACAAAAGTTAACAAATCTATGGATGCCTAAACAGATATGCAAATCTATCCTAATGCAACAAATATATGCTGATGCAAGATTCAAAACTACTCTAAAAACAAGAAATGAAAGTTGCTTGCTTATCACTTTTTATTTTTCCACTTAAGATGTCTAGATGGAATATGAGATGCTACCATTCATTTCGTCTAAACACTAAAAACAAGTTTCAAGACAAACATAAAGCACTTTCATTCACTAAAAGGAAACCAAATGAAAACAAAGTTCAAGAAAGCAAAACGAAGTTTTTCAAAAAGTTTTCTTCAAAAGTAACAACAAAAGAGTCTTTTCAAAAATGATCTCAACAAGACTGAAACTTTGTGATTGAAGAATAAGCAATCAAATACTTTTGCAAGTTGACACCAGACAACAGATGAAAACTCAACAAAAATAAATGTTTTTAAAAGTGCTCTTAACAATCAAAAGCAGCAATGAAAGCTTTGGCAATGAAAACCAAAAAGATCAAAAAGACCAATTTCAAGAAAGTATTAATCAACAACTTTCATGAAACAAAGAAGTGGATGGTCACAAAAAGCGATTTTGTCAAGCAAACAAAAAGTCTCCAAAAGCAAGATTAACACAAAGATTGAGATCAATCTTCCTGCCCTGGTGAATCAGAGTAGCCAAGATTCCTAGCAAGAAATATTGCGTGCTTTAGCAAAAAACGATGACGCTTGCAATCAACAAAAAACAAGACCAATACTTCTTATAATCAGAGAGAATTCGGAACAAGATGCTTCTTGTAAAACTAACAACTAATACTGGATAGTGACTGTTTCAGACCAAACCAAACCACTAGACAAACCTTCAGAGGTAAAAAGATTTACAAATCTTGAAAATTACAAGATATACGCGACTGTACTGATGTACAGATTGCGTGTATATGCGACTGTAACTGAGGAAACCTGCATATACGTGGGTTCACTCAAAGAAACAAGCGTATATACGCCTCTGTAACTAAGAAAAACAACCTATATAAAAGGTTTCAAGAAAAATAAAAAACAAACTGAAGAAACTGGAAAAACTTAAAGTTCAAAAACAGACCACTCAACAACAGCAAGCAAATAGGTAGCTGAGCCCTGATTGGCTTGAAAAACACCCAAACTAGGAACAACAACAGTGTTGTCCCCAGTGGAGTCGCCAATTCTATTGAGGGAAAAGTTCCCCTAGGGCTTTTGGGTTAAAACCCTAGCAGACTGAAAGTTGTCTATACAGAGAAACGCACATTCATACAGCCATTATGCTATTATAAGCAAATTCTATGATAAGGGTACGTACCTTCGGTCCTACGTTTGAGAAGGTCCTCAAGGGTCCAAACCCTTCTTCAAGTTCCTCTTGCTTCTTTGTCTTGCAAAACAACCAATTCCAAAGAACATAGCAGTATATGGACAAAAACTTATAAAGAAACCATATTCATGTTATAAAGAAAGGTAGTTAGTTATAAAATATAAACAACCATTCACATATGAATTCTAACACGAATATCATTAACATAAAGAAGATTCATTTCGGGAACCAAGACATGTGTTTCTTTTATTATAGACAAATCAAGTACAGAAAAGGAATATTTTCACCTGAGTCACCTTTCGCTGGCTCCAAGCAAAGCTTCCTTTCGGATTCATCCAGCCTCAAGCCTTTAACAAAACTCCTTCCATGACTCTCTCCATGATGTCACAAGTAATGGATGAACATCAACACACAAGGAAACAAGGGTTTCCTGTACAAATGGGGGAAGTGCAAAAGGCACAAGGATCTTCAGACCTGGTCAGGGGAAAAATCTCAGCATAATAACCTTTCTCTCTCTTCTCTCCTCCCTTAGGCCTTCCCTTTGAGGTCTTTTTATACCTCTCCCAAAGTAGTTTTTTAGTTGGGAGTTGGTTGGGAACAGTTGGGCCACAGGCACTAACAGGTAATCAGCAGGTAAAACCCACGATCTCCGCCCAAAAATAAAGAGTTTTATATTTTTTTAAGTGTTTTAATACATATACGCGGGTTGGGTATATGCCTACCCGCGTATACACGCGTTTAACTCAGAGCAATGTCGCGTATAAGGGATAAAACACTATTTTTTAAATTTTAGGACCAGGTCTAGAAGGAGGGGTTGCCCTAGGCCATGAGTGTAGCATCACAAACCATAAGAGTGAGATTTGGAACTATAACAACCAGTCTGCATGTCCCCACAGAATCCGTGGTTCAGTAAGCTCTCAATGGAATAAAAGGGCAAGGCTGTCACCATTGAGACAGATGATGAGTAGGATTACCTACTGTCTCTCGTCAATGAGATAGAGGAAGCACAGGACATGGAAGAGGATATCCAACCGGTGCGCTCTGCAGTGAAATTTCCCGAGTACGTCCCTTCGTGGAAAGGGAAAACTAAGATACAGAAGGATCTGGATTCCACCAAGAGCGCACTCCAGATCCCGTTCCTCCCTGATGGAATTGTGTTTGAGGGCTCGCACCTATGTCACGTGCCCACAATGAAATTTTAAGATTGGGACTCGTGGATAGCAAGAAGTTCCCACACCTAGAGATGGAGAGCCTCATGAAGCAAATCACGGAGGGGCCAGTCACAACATTAGAGCCACAAAAATGGCTGCACGATGTGGAGAAGGTTGAATTGCTTCACCTGCTATGGATTCCACACTTTCACCATGTGCACATCACTATTTTTGTCATCAGGCAGCTGCTTTTCCTAGTGCACGATGGGTACTTATGGCTGGAGGAGCCTATTCCCATCATGGCGGACCACATCCATAGAATTTCTTTGCTTTCTTGTAAGGGGAAGGACCCTGCAGTGATAGAAGGAAAAAGCGGAGATTTGGCTCTCACGAAGGCCATGAAGAAAAAATATAAGCTTGAGAAGAAAAAGAGGGGTTACGCAATCAGCAACATCAAAGACAAAGGAGTGTGTGTAGCCACCCAACTCCTAGCCGAGAAGGTAATGAGAAAATGCCATGGTGATGAGGTACTAGTGCTAGTAGTTGCATTGGCCAAACAATGTGTAGAGGGGGTCCAATTCAACTAGGCCGAGTTTCTTTGTGAGGAATTCTTGATCAACTACAAGGAAGCCTAGGAGCAGGGCAAGACCTTCCACTATGCATGGTTTTTCTTGTCCATTTTGCTGGTAGTGGGAGAACTACTAGAGGACAGTCAGTTCTCAAGCATTGAGCAGGACTTAACAGAGGCCACAAAGTATGTGTCGCTCTGGGCTACCAAGGACGTGAAGAAGATTCGTGAGACAAAGATCTTCTAGGTGCTCATGGAGTCGAGTGTCTGGATGTGCATTAATAGGATGTCGCACCTGTCCCCCACTGTGAACAATAGTTTGCGAAGCTTTGCAGACTTCAAGGTGAACATGCACAACATCTACATCAAGGCGCGTAAGGATTCGACACAGTAGTGGACCAAGCTCCCCTTCATTGCCATTGATGATGCAATTTTTATAGTGCTAGAATCATGGCCTCCCGAGTGGTGTGCCTCGGATCTAGCGGAGTTGGATAGGACAACAGCACAAAAATGAAAGGATGAGGCCAAGTTGCACGTCACGAAGTTGGTTGAGAAGAGGCGGAATGAAAAAGCAGCCATGGAGGTAAGAGCAGTCCACGAGGCATCAAAGGTAGCTGCAGAGCAGGAAAAGGTTGCTGAAGTAGCAGTAGTAGCGCAGATAACAAGGGCCGCAACAACACAGGGCAAGGAGGGCCAGGACTTATCTATAGGATAGGAAGTAGAGGATACAGACCTTGTAAAAGAAGGCATGGACCCGAGCACAACTTCCACCCAACTAAAAAGGTCGTATGTCACAGAGAGATCGGGTCCACAGGAAAAGGTCAAGGCCTCCAAATTGGCCATCGACTCGATCACGTTAATAGAAGGCGACCTCTATGACATCAGTGACATGGTTCGTAAGGTCACTAAGGAAGCACTCCAAGAAGCCATGTCGGAGCAGCAGATTGTGTTGGGGGCCCTAAGGGTGAAATTGCAGGAACTACAGGTGCAGGCCCCATAGGAAGGAATCGTAGCCACCCATGGCGCAACAGGCACATCAGCAGCAGAGCAGCTGCTGTGTGCAAAGATGGACAACACCATAGTGCTACCGGAAGGGGCACTAATAGTAGAGAATGAGGTCGACAGAACCGCGTTGGGTAGGATCAAGGGACTTGGCCTTAATTTGGCTGCCCTTCTATGAGACACACTGTATCAAATGCAAGATGGCATAACAGTAGAGCTCCGTGCCAGGGAGGGCTACGTGATTCAGGTGATAAGTGAGCGAAAGATCAACATCCAATAACTCAGCCTGCAATGTGATGAACTGGTGTCACAAAACTAGCAAATAGTGCAGACAATTGATGAAGTGTGCCTGCGAGTCTCAAAGTTGTTCATCGTTGCAGACCTACCAACAGAAATGTGGATCCACTTTCTGGCAAATGGAGTCCGAAATGCGCGCGAGGAAACAATGTGTGTGTAGATGGAGCTGAATCTCCAGATTACTGAGTTGCAGCTAAAGGCGCAGCCTTCCACTCCTCTGGAAGTTAAAGAGTAGTGCATTAGTGCTATTCAAATAGGATTGGAAGAAATTGGATGAGAAATGTGGGACTATACTGGTATGTTGGACCAAGCCTTTATCGTCACATCCTTACAGGAGGACCCCAACATATAGTGCCTAGAAATAGAAGTGCATGAGCTTCAAGAGTAGTACGATAGTGTAAGGGGAACTATGCAGATAGTTGTCCAAACTCAACAACTGGCAAAGATGCAGCAAGCAAGGGAACTAAAAGAGCAAGTGGATGCCGCACAACAGAAAGAGGCACTTCTTAAAGTGTGCATCCAGCCATGGATTGATGAGGCCTTTACCATTACGACAGATATTGAGGGCAAGATCGCATAGATGTAGGGGATGTATGTGCTAAGGCAAGTAGTTGATCCTCACAAAGAAGCATCGGAAGAGTGCATGCAGCAGGTCCAGCAAACCGCAGAACAGTGCGTTGCGGACCTTCGAGAAGTACGGGACCAGTTGGAGGGACTCCATGCCAAGATCACCATGCCAACAAAGTGGATTAGGGATGAGTCATGATGATTGTGTTGGGGGCCTGTTGGGCATGGAATCCCCCCCACAGCATGTTTTGGGGCTCAAACCCAAAGTTTTGGTCAAACATATTGTAAGATTGTGAATTTCAAGTGCAGAGCGCGAAGCATAGGTTGAGTCATAGGGCTGTCCGCCCTAAGTATTGCTATGTAATGTAATGTCATGTCAGCCTACCCATGGTCCACGGAACATGGGATTGTATAAATAGAGTGAGGCTCTAAGTTGTAAAGATAGCGAATGGGAGAGATAGATGAATATGAATGGTTGGAGCACAGAGTAAGAGTCAAAGTGTATTGGGTCATAGTAGTAGGAAAAGGATCTGTAACTGAGTGCGTAGAGGCCTAGTAGATTCCGTAGTTGAGTGTCTGGACCCGTGCAGCTGAGTACACAGGGCAGTGTCGAGTCTGTAATCTTGAATGAAGAATAATAAAGAGAAGTTGATTCCAATTTCTATGCATCTGCGTGTATATTTCCTTCTTTACATTTATACTGTTCTTTTTATCATGCACACTTATATGATTATCGGATATATTGTTAATTATCACTAATCTTACACAAATAGAGTAAATGGGTAATAACAGGTTAAATAGTAAGGAGCTTTGGTATAATACAGATCGCGCCCTGGGTGGGGATACGCAAAGGAAACATCAAAGGTTGCGAGGGACTAATAGGTGTGCGTAGTGACGTGCACGCAGGGTGAAACTGCGGACTGCCGAAGCTCATCAGACATCCCCAGGGTGTGGAAACCTGGTTCTAGCACCCTCCCATACTACTTCGGGTGAGACCTCAGTCTGTGCTCTGCGGACTGTTGTCGAAAGGGCCAGTAGTACCAAGATTTTCTTGGCAAAATCACCTCTGAACCTCAGTCAGCACCATACAAGCCAACACTCCTGTCTTGATGGAACAGGAAGACTGCCCCCAAGCTCGTTAGAATCTAAAGAAACAAAAAGAACTTGAGTGGTATCAATTTCACTCTCTTCGGGAAAGGTACGATTAATTGAAGGTGAAATCGGGTCAACTGTTACCTCGACCTGTTGATTTGGGTTGGGTATAGACTCATAGGATTCACTTTCAGAGAGAGTGGGTTTGACCGATGGTTGATTTTGGTCAGTCAATTCATCAACTAGTGAAGGATTTAGGGAGAGTTTCCTGTAACCAGATGGAAGTCGCTGTCGTGAAGCAGGACGGTTATCCAACACTTTTTTGGCTTCATCTAGACAGGGACAAAGGTGAATGGGGTGATTTCCTTCACATAACCTATAGGGAAACTTAACTTTACCCTTCTTTCATGAACTTTACTACCACTAGTTGATGGTGTGTCACTAGCGTGATCTCGAGAATTTAATGACACAGGATGATGTGAACAGGAAGACCATTCTTCTAAGATCTAAGGAATATCAAGAAAATTTCGAAGAAGATGATCTCCCACACAAAGTTTGCATGGATATCGAACTTTGTAAGACTTGATGGATGGTTTCTCATCAGATGTTGCATTCAAAGCAATGGTTGCTTGGTTTCCCCTCTACTGAATTTGATTCTTCTTCTTCTTCTTCCCTTTCTTCTTCTTGTTAGCCACCTGGTTACTAGTACCAATACTTTCACCAGGCGAAGAGGAAGAAGGGGAGGAAGAAACAACCGAGGAAGAAGGCAAAGGGTCAACTTTAGGATCAACTGGAGATTGATTTTGTCCAATTGGAGGAGTAATCGAATGCAGATAAATCACGACATTTTAAACCAAGGAGGTTGAAAACAGCCATACTGGCAAGCTAATGGTAAATCCTGGAAGGGACAATGTAGCCATATAAGGAGCATCAATATTTCCAAAAGGAGGAAAAGGACTAGGATTCCCATCAAAAGGAATTCCTTGATCGGTGGACTCTGAATTTGTCGCCATATGTTTCAACATAAGATCAACTAAGGAGCAAACGTGGAGGATGTTATGCATTGTCAATTAATTTTATTTTATAACAAAACAAAAGAAGGATAATCTAGGCAAAAGGTTTACCAAGCAACTGTGAACTGCAGAATACCTCCTGGAAAATTGAGAAGTACAGGCAAGAAATCTCCCTGAACGCTATGTTCAGTGTATCACAATGTACAAGGCAACCAACTCGGTTACCTAAGGATGGATAGCAACCTAGTGTTGTCCTCCCATATATACCCAAAAGTACGTGGATGCCCAATCCGTATAAGCGTTGTCTAATGCAAAACCGCACAGTGAGAGCATTCCCATATACTTTACGTACTGTAACACCGCCCTATATACCCGAAGGTACGTGGATGAGATACGATATATTCACATATGTGGAATGAGGTATCACACTCAGGATGTATTGCAGACAAGTTAGAGATAGTTGCTTTGTTTTATGACACTGGAACACGTATCTAGTCTAGACCTCTAAATGTTTTTCGTTAGGTGACAATGCTCCAATAGGTAAATTCTGATAAATTTTAAGTTGATCTTCTTTAGAATTTGCCTTTCAAGGTTCACCATGTGATATATGTTTGCAATTCCTAAAATGCAACTAATATGATAAGAATTATTCTCATTCAATTTAACAATGAAAATCCTAGCTACTTAGGGATAGAGCAATCAGAATTCTTTCGATCAAAGAGAAAAGAGCACATTCTAAATGCAATTTCCATACACTATTCCTATGAGCACACACAAAAATTTTCAATGCAACATGCATGTATTTATTTTTTGTTTTCTTACTTTGAATATGAACAAAAGGAAATATGCACATACAATTAATCAATCTTTCATAAGAATGAAGACTTTTACGACAGTTCTAATTCAAAGGAAGAGAAGAATTTACGACACTTTGTTTCGAATGAAGATTACTCAATTATATCCTAACTTTGACTATTGATCGATAATGAAAAAGAAAACATGAATAGACATTAATCAATCCAATCAAAGTTGGGCTAGACCAGGAGATAAAAACTCATTTTCTGAGACATAACATTCATTGATTAATCAACAAACAATCAAATAGAGAAAATTTGGAAAAAACTCTTTCCAAAGGTGGAAAACTGATCCTAGGAGGATCAACGTAGCCCATAGTGGGAGAAAGTGCACTTCAGAGCACTGTCCCTAAGCCAGGGATTCTCTGTAGTGCATTGTGTCCCTCACAAGCCTACGCTGGTGACAGTAAGCCATTTCAAGAGGCAATTTGACACAATTTTGACAAATTTTTCAATGTAAATAGTTGAATTACAATCTATGAACACAAATAAGGTCTACAAGGATGTCTTAGGAGGTGGATAAGCTACTAGGAAAGAATATTCTTCCCCAGTATGGTCGCCAATTTGTTTTGGAGAATTTAGCATCTATGGATAAATACTAATTCCCTAGATAAGTAGTTGTATTTAGAACATCAGTTTAAAGTGTTTTAGACTTTTCCTATAAACAATAGATAAGACGAGAAGATAGAGAGCCTACCTATAGTTTCACTTTCCTCTCGTCTCCCTTGTATCAATTCCGTTGCTCCTTCCCATACTTAATCCGCTTGAGAAGTACCCTGTAAACACAACAGAAGACAAGAACTGATCAAAGCATACTATCTATTGAATATAAGTGAAAGGAATCATATACAATTCACACACATAAGCATTATGAAACAATACAAACATATGGGAAAAAGGATCAAACACTTTATTAGATAGAAGAAGGAATTACAACCATCGATGTCTGATTCAAATCCATTCCTCCAACTTGGATCCCATCCACATCACATCAAAAGCATGCCAAAATTGTATCATCACAATACTTTCTTCAAAGCCAAATCTCATAGAAACATTATCTCCTTACAATTAAACATAATCCAGCCCCTGATCACTTAGATGAGTGGTAAATTTATAGTAAGATGAAGGAGGTTTTGTCATTATGGTGGCATTGAATGGCCTTCCATGCTTAGAATTAGTTCCATGGAGGAAGGGATGAGAGGATAGGATGCACTTTAACTCATTCCTCATCCATTTTTGAGTCCATAGGAGTTGATAAGTGAGGGAAACTTCTAGATGTCTCCAAAAGATAAGAATATTCCCCAAACCCTATGTGAATTTCGCTCATTCTTGCCCAACATAGGTGAAAGAAAGCCTAAGTGCTCTGCAGAGCACCCTGGTAGTGGACTTAACTTTTCTACAATGCACATTCATAAGGCCTTACCTGCGCTGGTCCCTCTAGAGGCTATTTCTAGATGTGTTCAAGTCATGAAACTATTTTGGAAGTGTTACAGGGAAAAGTGTCTATACAGAACTGCTCTATCCAACTAAGGTGTGATAGCTACCTTAGAAACAAACAAAGTAAAGCTACTTTCATTTTTCCTTTATGATGTATAGATAGAGAAGAGCAAAGAAGACCAACCTCTGTCTTGCGCTAATCTCCTGGTTCGATTCCTCTATTTCTTGATAGTCTTTCGCTACTTGTTCCCTCACACACCCAGCTTCACGGAGTACCTGTAAGATCACAGCAGCATAGCACTATACAATAACATGGATCTATAATCATAAACAATCTAGGATCAGATGTAAATTTACCATACAAATGCATCAAACATGAATGACACAAAAGTATGGAGGAAAACTTGAATAGCTTTTATTGATAAACAAGAAATAGCCAAGGGAGTTACAACCAGTTGTTCTGACCCAGCATCATCCTCTCAGCAAGTAAGCCCTTCTTCACCTCATACAAAGCTTAGATCACCTAACACTCTGATGTTATCTCAAGAAACCAACAACAATTCCTTACAATATGCAAAATTCCAGCCTCTGGATCTCTGGGATGAGGGATCCATATATAGATATCTGTAAGGGAGATGAGTCAGCTTGTGATTTGACTAGTTTCTTCCCTCTGATAGTTCTTGCTTCCACTTGGAGGCTGATGATCTCTTACTCATCCTTGGTCGAATTCAGAGAGGTAAGTGTCACAGGAGAAGCTTATGGAAGATTCCATGCTTTTCCACCTCGTAGATTGACACTGCCATTTGTCACTTCTCGCCCATCGCACCCCATAGAAGGGCTTTTTGAAATGCAACGCACCCACACAGTGTATTTAGGTGCAATGCAACTCACTTTGCCTATGGAGCAACTGAAATGATCCTGTTTTGACCAGTTCTGAGTATTTTTTCATGGAGAACTTCTGGGAGAAGTTGTAATTAGTTGACTTTGTTCCTTTAGGGGTTAGAACAACACTTTTAGGGACTTAGGATCCCTTGGTTTATGGAAATTTTATGCTTGGGGTTGCAGTGCCCAAAAATGTCTATAACAGTTGCCCCCTAAAGCATGAGGTCGTTAATCTTTTGATGTCAGGTGAAATGCTTTATAATGAGGATCTGAAGTTCTTTCAAGCTGAGAGGAGACCTGTAATAAGATACAATACAATACATTATCTTCATAAATTTTCATGATCTAGTTGAGGCAGGCATTCCCATGCTTAGCTTTATAAATTCATTTTCATGTACATAGGACAAACAATCGTCTGAGTGTAGACTGATGATTCTGGTAGAGACATCATCCCTTTGATTGGATGATTATCTGTGTAGCAATGACGTATATTTGATGTTTTTATTTTCCTGAATATATATCGCAGCCCGGATGGATGAAACTAGATCTGGGGTCTTCATCTCGTTCGATCTTCACTCAAAGTACAAGTCGATCCATGTGAGAGATGTTCTGGAGTCGAACATGGAAAGACATCGCCTGATTACCAGCCAATGATGTGAGCCGTTAATAGGCGCGAGAGGAATCACCGATAATGATAATGACCCTCAAGGTACTGCAGTACAATTCACGTGGTGTGAATAAAGGACTTGGCATCGAACACCACGCAAAATCTTTCGGTCGAAGGCCAATGATGTAAACCTGTTGCCGGAAGTGAGAAACTTGCCATTGAGGCATGCAAGCTTCAAAGTACTGAATGGGGTGTTCCTAGATCAACTTCTTGGATAATGAGTTGATGTCGACAAGAAGCGATCTGTCATAGGAGGGCCTTAATGAATCCCACATCAATGACATGGAACGGAGAAAATGATTTTAATGGAGGTGAAAACGGTCTGGTGATATAAAGTTCAGGGTGGCGGTCATGAAAGAATGGAGCATAAATGTTTTGTAGTGGGTAAGACACAGGTGAACTCTCTGAATGACTTCTCTTGAACATATCGGCGACACTGACATGATGGATTGGTAGCATTAACCCCAAAATGTGGATGGTGTGATGGGACCATGGTGATGTGACCGGTGAATGAAACAACCCAACCCGACTTGGATGCGGAGCGAAAGTGTCATGTTCAAGAGAAACTTGCTACCAACAAAGTTTCTTCAAGTTTTCTTCCCAATTTTCCCTAGTCATTGCTGACCACTACCTCTTTATTTTTGTCAAGCTTAAGGAGGATAACATATGCTTGTTCTATAATTTTCCCTTCGGGAAAACCCATCGCTATGTTTTAACGAGCCTAGCGATAGTGAAACTCGTTCTCGTCTAGACAAGCTTGTCGCTATTAGGTTTTTTAACAAGTTTAACGACAAAGAATACTCAGTCCCTTTTCAATTTTAGAGAGTCTGAAAAGGAACGTAAAGAAAACTCCAAAATTCCTTTTTCGTCATCTAATCCCTTAAGTCCAAAAAAGTATAAAACAATACAGAAGGGATGAATTTTCGATCCTTTTAACGAGCCGAACAAAACAAGTGATCGATCGTTTTGTGTAATAATCCCTCAGGTCCAAAAAGATTAAAATTTAGAGGAGGGATAGCACTTCCTGTCCCTTTAACGAGCTGGAGAGGCCAATGGCTCGGCAATCTTTTCATATTTTACGAGTCAGTTGAAAATAGCTTAAAGGAGACTCGTTTTTTGAGGAACGAGTGATAAAATTGGTTAGCAGCTCATTCCAGGTAAGGTTTGGAATTTTCCAATCACGGCAGTGTCACAAGGATGGCTAACAGAATCACTCTTCGTAGCTGTTCCTCAAAAGGGGTAAACAATCAAGTGGAGGTGAATGATCGGCCAATGCAAAAGTGGAGGTGATGGATCAGAACACGACCAAGGCTTTAAAGGCTGAATTATTACATTCACGATGGTTATTTGCCGGAAATTGGTTCATTTTTATTGAGCTTAAACACTAGGGGAAACATTTGCTCATTGCTTATGTTTATTTTTAAACGAGCATGAAGTCCGCATTAAAACTGCTCGATGCGGGTTTATTTTTTAACGAGCTTGAACCCTGCAATAACACTGCTCGTGGCGGGTTTATTTTTTAACGAGCTTGAACCCTGCAGTAACACTGCTCATGATAAGTTTGCATGCCCCCAGCATAATAACGCAAATCGAGGTGCATGCCCCCCAAGCTTCATTGCATTCAACTCGGTGGTTGGAATGAAGATTTACCTTCGAGATCTTCGAAAGACTCGACTTTGATTTTACGAGATCGTAATCAAAGACTCAATTTGGAAAGGGAGTCGTTTCATTTTTTAATGAGGTTGACACAGTAAAAGAACTATCCTCATGACTCCTTGTTTCATTTTTTAACGAGGTCGACACGAGATAAGAACCATCCTCAAAATCCACCGTATTTACAGTATTTGATAGAAAATCAAAAACTGATGGATGATTAAGGTTGCTGGAATAATCTTTGTGGTAATCCAGAAGATGGGAGCGATGGTGGTAATCTTCCCATGGTGCCTCTCCTATCATCATTGATTGAATGATTCCTTCGTCTGTAAAATGTACATGCGACCAAGGATCTGAAGAGGTGCCATATTCCTTAGACCTATCTATCCAAACACTCGATGAGCGTTGATTTGGGTTTGCCCCCTAAGCCAAGAAAATTGATTGCTACAATATTTCTAAAATGGCGATGATCCATGCTGACAAAATGTTTAGGAATCTTCCGAATCCATTAGATATTGAAGATTTCATATTGCAGGTTTCCACTGTGGCCACTTCCGCCAAATTACTTGGAGGCGGTAGGGAAAAAGTACCCATTAAGGCAGGGTCTTTTAGGAGGCCTACTCCAATATTTTGAAGCGAATGATTGCTTCCATGGATCATTGGAATGCTTCCCGTAACTTGTGAATTGTTGGGGAGAAATGTTTGTTGGTCGACGATTGTAATTCCTCCTTGAAAGGGAAATGCAATCTTCTTGAAGTAGGTCGACACAACTGCAGCCATGGCATATATCCAGGGCCTTCCCAGTAGGATGTTGTAATCGAGGTTTCCGTCGATTACTTCAACATCAATTTCTACTGTTTTGTCCCCTAGTTCAACTTGCAAGTTACTTAAAATCCCGTATGGAGTGTATGATCATCCATCAAATGCTTTTAACATTGTTGATGATTTCGACAAGGGTGGTGAGCCTAAATTTTTCCAGCAACTCATCAACATAATACATGTAGATGCCCCCTCATCAATAATTGTTCGATGAACAGTTTTGTTGGGGGCTTTCACTTGAATAAGGAAAGCTAGTTGAGCTGGTAACTGAGGGTCATATCCTTTGTGATTAAAGGATACAAGATTGGAATCCGTTGGGTCAATCCCACCTATTACTGATAATAAATCCTGCTTTTGGGAGAGGCAATTTTGCGGTACTTCAAGTGTCGACATAGCGGACGGCGATTGGGCCAGGTCCTCTACTATATTATAATTCTGTGCTACTTTGGCACGAGGATTAAATGTCGATTTGTGTACTACTCCCTTTGGCAGCTTTATCATTGGTTCAGGAATGATGGGTGGCACAACTTCGGTCAAAGTTGTTGTCGAACTACTAGGTTGTTCATTAGCCTTGTTATTCGACAGCTGTGGATTCCCGTAATCTTTATTCCTTGTCAAAGCATCATTTTTCTACTTTGAGATAGACAACATAAGCACTTGGGATCGGGAAGCATTTTGATTAGCAACCAGTTTGGTTCCCGGGTTTGGAAACGGATCAGTCAATACTGCTGAGGTTTTTGAACTCTTAAAGAGTTTCTTAACTTCAGCTTTATGTGGACAATCTCTCGTCCGATGATCCTCATCGCATATATGACACCCTGCAGGGGGTTTCCTTTGCCCAGAAGGGTTTGTAGAAGGTTTTTCAGGAGATGACTCATCCTGCTTCTTTTTTCTCCCTTTCTTTTTCTTCTTGCCCCCTGGTTGCTTGAGTTGTTTGCCCTTATCGGTCGACACGACATTTACTTCTGAGGCAAGAAGTTCTTCATTTTCATTTTGACTAGAAATATTACGGGCCTTTTTAGATGTAGCCTTTGTTGATTTCGTGTTTGTAGTAACAATCACGCCATCGCTGGCATGAGAGTCATTGTTAGATTTAGGAGGAGGTGGAACGGAAAATTCTGGTCTAGGAGCATCAGGGATTTTATCATAGAGCGTGCAAGACTGAGTATAAATCAAGTCTAAATATTGTGCACGAGCAATAACTTGCTCTTCAGTGATGACTCCTCCCTTTGCCACATCTTCTGTAATGGAAGGTAATAATGACTTAATAAACCATTCAGCTAAAAGCTGATCAGGAACGTACGTTTTTACCATTCTACGACGACGTCGCCACTCATGAATATGATCAGATATGTGAGTGGCCGTTGTCTATTTGAAATTGGTAAGAAGCTCTGTTCCTATTTCGTACCTTATTGGTAATTGAAAATGGGTTAAAAAGGTTGTGGCTAGGGTGCTGAAGTTATCGAATGAAGCTCTAGGCAATTCGATATACCATTTTGCTGCTGGACCAATTAACGTTCGCTGAAAAAGGCGAAGCCTAATCGAATCATCGTTTAGAGTGTTAGATGAACACCACAGATGAAAGGTCATCACATGATTCGATGGGTCTTCACCCGGATTTCCATTAAATTTAGGAATATCTGACGGAAGTTTATGCGGAATCGCTGGCCACCAAGGGGCATAAGCAATTGGATCATTCGTCAGCCGGTTTAGATCTGGTAATTCTAGAGTTGCTACAAAGGGCAACTGTTGATTCAGGTTAGGCGAAGCATACCCAGGATAAGATGGAATCACCTGAGCAGTGGGTCTTTGCATACCAACATAATGTATTTGATGCTAGTAACTTTGATAAGGTTGATGGGCATAACCATTATAATATGGTTGTTGATAACCACTTTGGAAATGCAGTTTTCCATTACTTACAAAGAATTGTTGCTCAGGTCCTTGATATGATTGCTGGAATGGCGGTTGTTGAGATTGAATCAGCCATGGTTGTTGGACCATTTGCTATTGCCCAATACTAGATGATTGACCAAGATGAGGAGTCATAGTACTTGTTTGAGCCTGAGTCACTCCAGATAAGGAGGCACTAACTTGAGGTTGTGATTGAGTCGTTGAGACAAGAGGCTATTGTATTGCAACCTGAGAAACTTGGGGTTGACCTACAATAGGTAGCGCTTGTACTTGCGACGCAGTCACCATAGCAGGTATAATGGGAATATTCGACACAGGGTGGACTGGTTGCATTTAATATACAACCCTTGGTTGCTGAGGCAGTATTGGTACCCAACCATTGGATGTAATTCTAGTTTGACCTGAAATTTGTTGTAAACTCCCATATGGTTGTTCTCTGGGAGGGAACAATGAAAAGGCATACTGCCCTCCATATGGTGGAAATCCAGTACTTAAAGGGTAGATTGGCCTTTGAAGACACATTGGATCAATTTGTTGAGTTTCAACATAATAAATACCAGATGATAATCCAGATGAAGAAATAGGAATTGACCATGTCGTCGAAACAATCCCTGATTGGACTCCGGCTTATTGTTGATAACTTGCCAGGACAGATGGTATACCATCGAACATCATTGGAGTAGCAACAGGAGGCTCTGCCACTGCTGCATCGAATGACATAGTCCTAGATGTCGACGGTTGTTCAGACATATCTAGTTTATCCAAAAGATTTTCTAGTGATTCTACAAGAACTTTGCGATGAAGGGAGACTAACTTCTAAGACCAACAAGGGAACAGTGACGTTATTCCAATTAAAATAAATTTTAGATGCTTTGACACAACTTATTTTTTCAATTTTTAAGAGTCGAGAAAAAACAAAAGATGACTCTAGTCGCCTTCGATTTTTAATGATACTGAAGTGACAAGTGCTCAGATGGACCTTTTCCATTAAGGAGTCTGAAAAGGAACGAAAGGGACTGCTCTGGAAATCTAGGCAGAGGGATTACCAAACCAATCGCAAAACTGTAGAATACTTTTTACGGTACGGTAGTCAATCTTCCCGAATGCTGTGTTCAGTGCATTGCGATCGATAGGGCGGCAGACACGGCGTCCTATGGATAAAGGATTAAGCCTATTGTGGTCTCCCAAAATATACTCGACGGTACGTGGGAGCACAAGTCCGTACTGGCACTTATTGTCTCAAAGTGGAGGAATCACCCAACCAATAGTGAAAGCAACAGTTACCAGGCTTTACGACGCCGGAATACGTCTCTAGCCTAGACTTCTAGATGTTGTGCGTTAGGTTCCAAAGCGTTTGTTAGATTCATTGAATTTATTTTATAGTTGATCTTGTTTATGAAGTTTGCCTTTCAGGTTCACCGCGAGATGTAGTATAATTCCTAAAATGCAATCTAAGATGATAAACAATCTTTTATCTTCTTTGTGCAATGAAAATCCTAGCTACTAAGGAAAGAAAGACATAATTCTTTCACAAAGAGCAAAGAGCACACTCTAAATGCACTTTTCCTAAATCAAACCAATCAGACAGTCTAAATGCAAATGCACATGCATGTATTTGTTTTCGACTTTCTTAGTATGTAAATGATAAAAAGAAAGTTGATGCACAAATCTGAATTACTTTTCAAGCGACAGTTATCAACAAGTTTCTTTTCGAAATAAAAAATGGAGACAATCACAATACCTTACGATTTGGAAATGAATACTTGTTTTCGACACTAGAAAAATTAAAAATTCAGACCAAAAACAATAGTAACAGGATAACTGACTATCAACAACAATCAAACTCTTTCCTATGACTGAAAATGACACTTGCTACACTTTCAAATCAAAGGGCGACAATGCGATTATGTTACTTTTCGCAAAGGAGAACTGAAAATGACTCAACAAACACACAAAAACATTTACAGTTCTTTTGTACAAAGGAGGCGGAATAACAACAAGGACAAGTGGTTTCAAACAAAGATATACTGATTACAGGCAGCAAAATTCATGAATAGAACTGGAAAGAATGAGTCACAAAAACCAAAACTGAACAATGCCTAGTCTGATCAGCGCACCTGTAACACAGGGAATTTGAAATGCAGCGCACCTACTACACTCGGGAAGTGCACTGAATTTTAGATTCTCAGAACAGTACCTGCGCTGGGCCAGAGACGAGACTTTGCTTGGGTTCCGGGTCACAGTTTGCAATTCAGTTCATGGGTTTTGGCCGAGAAAATGGTAATCAGTAATGCAACAATCAGAGGTAGATCTAAGGAGGATCTAAGAGCTATCACAAGGGCAATCAGAGAGTTTGTGAATCAATTGTTGAAATCATAAACAAATCCCGGAGATTGACTGAAGCGGCATTTATCTACTTTTCATTTGTATAGCAAATGCAGTTCGAAAGCTACCTGGCTCGACTTCAGGCTCCATCTGTAAGTCTATAAAATAGACAACAAGGAAGATAAACAAACAAACTAATTCGTCCCCAGTATGGTCGCCATTTTGTTACAGGGAAAAGTGTCTATACATAACTGCTCTATCCCACTAAGGTGTGATATCTACCTTAGAAACAAACAAAGTAAAGCTACTTTCGTTTTTCCTTTATGATGTATAGATAGAGAAGAGCAAAGAAGACCAACCTCTGTCTTGCGCTAATCTCCTGGTTCGATTCCTCTCTTTCTTGATAGTCTTTCGCTACTTGTTCCCTTGCACACCCAGCTTCACTGAGTACCTGTAAGATCACGGCAGCATAGCACTATACAAGAACATGGATCTATAATCATAAACAATCTAGGATCAGATGTAAATTGACCATACAAATGCATCAAACATGAATGACACAAAAGTATGGAGGAAAACTTGAATAGCTTTTATTGATAAACAAGAAATAGCCAAGGGAGTTACAACCAGTTGTTCTGACCCAACATCATCCTCTCAGCAAGTAAGCCCTTCTTCACCTCATACAAAGCTTAGATCACCTAACGCTCTGATGTTATCTCAAGAAACCAACAACAATTCCTTACAATATGAAAAATTCTAGCCTCTGGATCTCTGGGATGAGGGATCCATATATAGATATCTGTAAGGGAGATGAGTCAGCTTGTGATTTGACTAGTGTCTTCCCTCTGATAGTTCTTGCTTCCACTTGGAGGCTGATGATCTCTTACTCATCCTTGGTCAAACTCAGAGAGGCAAGTGTCACAGGAGAAGCTTCTGGAAGATTCCATGCTTTTCCACCTCGCGGATTGACACTGCCATTTGTCACTTCTCGCCCATCTCACCCCATAGAAGGGCTTTTTGAAATGCAACGCACCCACACAGTGTATTTAGGTGCAATGCAACGCACTTTGCCTATGGAGCAGCTGAAATGATCCTGTTTTGACCAGTTCTGAGTATTGTTTCACGGAGAACTTCTGGGAGAAGCTATAATTAGTTGACTTTGTTCCTTTAGGGGTTAGAACAACACTTTTAGGGACTTAGGATCCCTTGGTTTATGGACATTTTATGTTTGGGGTTGCAGTGCCCAAAAATGTCTATAACAGGAAGGAGGCATTCAAAGGGGTGACTTGTTTAGGTTATGAAGCAACTAAAATTAGGGTTTGATGAGCCCTAAAACACTGATTTGGATGTTGGGATTTGATGTGCCCAAATGTATCTGTGACAAGGAGGTGTAGACTAGGAAGGATGAGTAGGGGGTCCCCAAGAAGGTATAGTTGTGGTTTGGTTGGGTCTATAATATGCATGGGATGATCCTTGCATACCTTGATGGTAGGGTCTAGGCCCAAGAGGTATCCTTTGGTTGATGTAGCAAAGCTACTCAGTGACCCCTTCAACTCCTTGATATACAACTTTGAGTCTAGGTAAGGGAGGGCACTTATCTGTGGAGTGGTTTTCTTCACAGACTGAGCAAATCTCAATACAGTTCAATGGGCATTCATTCCTAGGATGCCTCTTGGTGCATTTAGGACAAAATATGGCCAAGCATCTCTTTGCTTCCTCTTGCTTCCTTTTGATATTAATGGTATCCAATTGTAAGGCAAGGGTTTGCAACATCTCAGTTTTGAAGTCCTCCAACATATTTCCAATTTCACCCTTGATGGATGAGTTGGAAGATGATGTATTGGCCATAGGTTGACTACTCCTACCCTTTTTCTTGGTTGCCCTATAATGGTTTCTAAAGATAGTCTTGATATCCTCATAGGGTAGTTGGTAGATATTTCCTCCTGTTAACAAATGCAAGGTATCTAGGATATCCTCCCTTACTCCTCTAAGTAGGACCAACTTCAGTGACTCAGGGTCAAGTGTGCACCTGGCCCTTTTGTAACTGAGCTGGAATCTTTCTTCATGGTCTTCTAAGGATTCATCCTAGCGTATGGTAAACCTAAAAATATCTTCTTTAGTGTCCTTTGACCTATAGTAGTCCCTATATTTGTTGTTGAAGGCCTGCTGCATCTGAGCCCAAGTTATGATGCTATCTCCAGGTAAACCCATGAACCAACGCAATGTTGCATCCTTGAGGGTAGATGGAAACAATTTTAACTTTTTCTCATCCTCTGTATAGTCATAGGTTTGGAATATAACAACAAACTCAAATAGGAAAGTGTTAAGGTCATCTATGGTCAAGCCATGGAAATGAGGCAGAGAAGAGGGGCTTATATTCTTCATTTTAGTGTCCCCATTGGTTTCCCTAATGGGGAAGGCACCCTCAATTCTCTTTCTATCTCCTCTATCTTCTTGGTTTTCAGCCATTGGCTCAGTAGGAATGGGTTCTTCCTCTTCTTCTTCCCCTATAGGTTCTTCAAATATGTCAATTTGCTCACCTAAAGGTTCTTCCAATTCACAGTCATCGAATAAGAGAGAAGGTTGACTGTTGGATATAGTGGGGGTATTTGGCAAGAATTTTCCTGAATTATCGCTATTCCTACGAGGCATGAAAGGAAATGTTTTTGGGTTTATTTTTGTAAGATTTTCTTTAAAGCTGGAAAGTACTCTACAAAAAGGAAATTGATGATTAAATGAAAAACTACTAATAGAATGGAAACTACTTGTAGAATGAAATTGCTAATTGAATGGAAAGAATTCTGACATAAAGAAAACTACTTGCAGAATGAAATTGCTTAATTGAATGAAAAACAACTAAAAAAAACTAAATTACTTGCTGAATTGAAATTGCTGATTGCAGAAAAGAAAGGAAACAAGATAAATGACAAATGAAAGAAAGAAACTAGACTACTCTTGCAGAAATAAACTAATGGAAAAAAATTGAAGACTAGAAGTAGAAGAAAAGAAAATTAGAGACTAGAAATAGAAGAAGGAGTAGTAATTCACATCCTACTCTGACACCTCCCCAAAAACAGTGCCAAACGTGATGAGCCAAGGTATTGCAGCAAGAATGCTGCAACTCTCAGGGCTACCAGCTTTACTTATCAACCCAAGGTTCGTACGATCTTGGAGGTGACAGTGTTATATGCACAAGTAGAAGTGAAGGTACTTCCTGTTGTCATTGCTCATCTGGCAAGAGACCCCAGGGGTTCCAAGTCAGACTTCTATAGGGTCAGAAGAAGCTTGATTTTGATGGAAGAAGAGCAATTCTATTCTAAGGGAGAGCTACTCTACTGCAGTAATGAAGAAAACAACTTGTAATGCTAACTCACACTATACCCTAACTAACCATCTAAACAACTATGTGAAGCAGAGTTGCTAAAACAACTCTAATCTAATGCCGCTATCTAAGTTGCAAAAGTAAAACAAAAAAAACATCAAAACTAGACAAAGGGGTAAGCAAAGGAAACTAAGCTAAGTCCTTGTTTAAGCGGAAGAGCAGTCGGAGATCAAAATTTGTCAAAAGAGGATGTAATGAGCAACAGTGCATAAGAGTCATTGGATCAGGTGGGTGAAAGGTAAATGAATGGTTGAGATCGGATTGTAGGAGGGTACATAGGTAGATGGGCGAATAGGGTTAACTAACAGGATGAATGGTGGAGATTATGTTGTGGCAGTTGAGTGAATAGATGAACGAACACGGTTAACAGGAGATGGATGACTGAGATTATATCACGGAGGCTAAGTCAAGAGATGGAAAAACATGATTAATTTGCAGATGGACAGTGGAGATTAGATTGTGGGTAAAAGAAACGTGCAGAAATGGTAGCGGGTTTGCGAAGGTTGTAAGTTGTATTTCTCATGCCCTCAAAACCATAAGTTGTATTTTGATATTTCACGTGATTAGCCTTACCGAGCGACACGTAGCATGAGAAATCCACTTTTCTCGCGTGCTCTTGGTTGAATAACGGTTGTGCAAGTGTTCGCGCGAGATTGCGCAACAACCGTTGGATTAGGCAGGGCTGATTAACGGTGGAGATCAGCCAAGCTAGTTGGTGATCAGGTGAAGCAACATCTGTTGTATCAAGAGACAGATCGATGGTGGAGATTAAAGAGAGAGAAGAAAATGTGCAGAAATGATGGAAGGGGTCTAGAGGGCGGTAAGCTATTTATCATGCACCCTCAAGGCTGTAAGATGTTTTCTAAAATTTTACGCAATTAACCTCCCTGGGTGACACGTAGCATGGGGAAACCACTCTTATTGCGTGCCATCAGGTGGATAATGATTAGACAGGAATCCATGCGATATTGCGTGATAGCCATCAGATCTATCGAGGCAGATCAACAGTGGAGATTTCACCGAGCTATTTGGCAAGCGGGTGTGCATTAGCCATCAGATCAGACAAGGAAGATCAAAAGTGGGGATTTTAAGTGCATAAAGTCAGTGTTGAAAATGAATTGGGTGGTGATTGGTCAGGTTTTGCTGTGTAAGGCAATCTACGGGTAAAATCTGATTACAACGTGAATTAATAGCTTTCGCTGAGGCATTTCATGCTGAAGGAGAATGGGTGTATGAGTGAGGTCTTAGACAAAGGATGAAGGAACAAATGACTAGGAAATGAATGAATGACCATGAAATGAACCATGTAACTGCATTAAACAACAAACTCCATGCAAAACTAAAATTCTGTGTTTTTGGGGTTGCTGGAGGGTTCCTTCCTCACGTCATGGTCCCAGAGGGAGGAGGTGAGGCCGAGACACCTGTGGGCAACCTTGTGGATCTTTTCCTTGCTAACGTACTAATTGAATGAAAGCATAAATGAAGAAAATTGAAACAACACTAATCTACTCTACACTACTGTAATGCAACTGCAACTAGTTAAGAAAATGAACAATTAAACAATAAACCTCTGTAATGGAAATGCAACTACTTAAACAAATAACTAGTTAAACCATGAATCATCTACTCTATAATGTGGTGATGAAAATGCAAATACTTAAGAAATAAACAACTAAACCGTGAAGCTATGCTATTTTTGTAATGGAAATGAACTACTTAAGCAAATGAACAAGAAACCATGAATCTGTAATACTGCTATAATGAAAATGCATCTAATTAAGCAAATGAATAGAAAACAGGAATCTATGATAGCATAACAATAAAATAAAGGGGAGCTTTGGCTGCTAGGGTTGAGCCCTAACCCAAGAGCTTTAGCACTTTGAGCTAACTCAGTGATGGCTCAAAACAAAACTCATCTTCATTATAAATCAAAAACTGTTACAAGACTTGCAGCTTGAAAAGAAAGTAGAGTTCTACAGTGAGAAGTCTGAATTCTTGCTAACTCTTTGTAACTAAAAACAAATGAGGTCCTAAGCCTCTCTACTTATACATCTAAAATCTCTAATGAATTCCTTCAAAATTAGGGAGTCACAACTCCCAATTCAATGATAAACTCATGCTTTCCCTTTTACTTGCTCGGTTGCCTTCTAGTAGGGAGACTTGGCTCCCAACTCAAGATAAAATCGTACTCTCACTTGCTTGGCTACCTTCTAACACACATGATTTGGCTTGTTTTTCACTCTAACTTGCTTGGTTTCCTTCTAGTACTCCTAATTTGGCTGTTTGCACCTTCACCTACTTGGTTGCCTTCTAGAAGGGGGGTTCTTTTTACTTTCAGCATATGGAGGGATATTCGAATGGAGGGGAAGTAAATGAGGAGGATTTACCTCCTGTAATTCCTCTCCCTTGTCCCATTTGAGTTTTTACCAAGGTCTTTACCATAGTTCCTTGCTTTTATCTTTTATCCATGCATTTTCCTTACTTTTATCCTTTATTCCTGCATTACATGCACATTAGACCACAAAGAAAAATATCCAACTCTACTCATCTCATAAACAAAATATAATCAAAAGTATGCAATAAGTTGTGAGAATAGTTTGTTTGACTAAGCTAGGAGGTGAATTAAGGTCAATTAAGGCTCATATAATTACTCAATGATGAGGCTCATCAGTTAGAAGGGATAAAAGAGGCTCCACAAAGCTGTCAGTAGGTGTCTTGGCCTCACTTCTTCCTTCTAGGATCATGATTTGAGGAAAAGACCCTTATGCAGCCCAAAAAGACAAATTTCCATTTCTTTCATGATATTTAGAATTTGTTGTACTTAAACTAGCATTTGATAAGTTTTGCAAAGTAGGATTTCATTTCCATCTCTTCTATCTTCATCCTTGTTTTTGGGTGTGGAATCCCCCCCAAGGCTTGTTTTGGGGCTTAAAGCCCAAGTTTTGACCAATTCCATTGTAAGGACTCTGCGATTTGTGGGTGTGGAGCGCGAAGTCATAATAGAGTCACAGGGTTGTCTGCCTTTGTTTTTGTAAAGTAATGTCGGCTTGAAAGATTTTCCCATGGTCCACGAACGATGGGATTGTATAAATAGAGCAAGGCTCTAAGTGTATAAAATATCAGATAAGGGAATAAGGGAGAAGTATGATGATTCTAAGGGATTGAGTTGAAGTGTAAAGTGTGTCTTTGGGTCGTAGAGTAGGAGAAGGCTCTGCAGCTATGTGCGCAGAGGCCTAGTAGTTTGCAGCTGAGTACGCGAACCCCTGTAGCTGAGTGCACAGGGCCAGTCGAGTCTGTAACCATGGGAAGTGTTACACAGTAATTTGTCACTGTTTGTCACCGTCCCTGTTACCCCTCACCTGTACACTGGAGGACTCATTCCGGGACCTGTGAGAAGTGACATGACCTGAAACCACTTGCATCATATTCCTCTAAGTATGAGTTTCATATGCCCTGAAGACCTCTCCTGCAAAATCTCCATGAAAATAGCTCTTTTTGCATTAGCGCGGGTCCACAGTTTACTGCCCGTGCCAATGAGGGAAATCCTCTAAATAGAGTGCGCCATTGGCGCTCTGTCCCAGAGTCGCACTCGCGCCAACCAAATTGAGTAAAGTTTTTAACGAACAAACTTCCGAAGGTTCTCTTCAACCCATTCACCAACTGAATCCATGTTGAGCTAGGTTGGTTTGGCTTTGAATCTCCATAGAAGGGAAAGTGGTTTGCCACCTTTCATGGAAGTTTCCAAGTGATAAAGCTAATCCCATGAATAATGTGGTTGATCCTATCTCTTTCCTCTCTATATATAAAAGCTTGCCTCTATGCCTTGAGCAAGCTAGTCATAGTCATAATAGTCAGTAGTTCCAGGAGTTCAAGAGTTTGAAGCTGCAAGAGCCTTCTTTGCACCCATAAGGCCAAATCTAAGTAAGGAGATTCTTGTCACCCAAAGAGAGAGAGGCTTGTTCCTCATCCCAACAAGCTTTGCAAGACTTGTGTAGCTGACTACCCAGCCAAAGGAGGATTTGACGTCAGAACAATGGTTGTATTCTTCTTTGTTATTTATTAATAATAGATGACTATCATTATGGTTCCACTCTCATTGTCTTATGTTTGATGTTGAGTTATATCTTTTCTGACCGATATATAATTGCATCTACTAGATTTTATGCTTGTTTTCGTGTTGTTCTTTGCATGTGCAGGTGTCCAATGACGGAGATCGTGGGGATTGTGACCGGCCAAGGAAAATGAACGAGGGCGATATCTCTTCGACGAACACTAGCGTTGGAATCCAAGTAGGTTCTCACCATCTACTTTTTATTTGCAATTAGGAACTTGCGTGATAGCATTGTGTGATTGTTGCTAGACCCGGTCTGGGCTAGTAGGGATCGTCTCTGTCCACAGAGAGGATTTACCTCCACAACAATTTGGCGACTCCGCTGGGGAGATCTTGTTGTTTGATTTGTAAACTTTAGATGGAGCCTGAAGTACGGCCAGGTAGCCTTCGAAACGCTATTGCTTTGCATTAGCGAAGCAGATCAACACCACTTCAGTCAATCTCCAGTTTGGTTTACGGACTAAACAACTTGGAGTTTGTCTTGTCTCTTTGGTTTTTCTTGCTTTGATTGCTTAGATAGCTTTCTGGGTTGGACTTCTTGTTGTTTCTTGCTTCCTGGTTTGCCTAGATACTGTTCTCAAGCCCTGAGTTGCTTGCTTTTGTTTTTGATTTAGCAAACTTTATTAGCGCGCTTTTTAGCTTTACAGTCGCACTATTGGCGCAAGTTGCTCAAAGACAACCCGCGCCAATCCTATAAAAGAGCAAGTTGCAGCTTGACAGTCGCGCCAGGCCTGTCAACTTTTCAGTTCGCTTGTCCTTAAGCCCTCTGAGCTTGGATTTGTATCTTGCTGTGTCTTTTTCAATTACTGGAGTGTGTTTGATCCTGGTTTGACTGGTTTTAGACCTTCATCGTTCGGGTGTCTGCCTCTTTCTATCGATTTCACATTTTAGCCCTAGGGCATCTAGTGGTTTTGTGCGTCGAGCCTCCCGTAGGTGTTTTGTGTTCTTTGATCATCCGGTCAACATTGTGATTATCCTTTTGCATTTGCTCAGTAGTTGTCAAAGTTTTTTCTTGTTATTCAAGTGATTTGCTTCTTTTTCGCTTGGGTTTCGCTTGGCTTCGTTTGGGCTTAGATCACATAGCTCATAGAAGTCTTTGTGCTTTCTTCTTGGTTTGAAGGACTGTTTTGGTGTTTTGGGGATTCTATTGTGTTCTCATTGAGTGAAATTGATCTTTTGCTCGGTGTTACTGTCTCTCAAAATTTGTTTAGTGCACTTTTCCATTGAAAAGAAAAACGAATAATCTCTTTTGCGTTGCATTAGTTAATTGAAATTAGAAGCTTTTCATTGATTAAGTGATTTAAAACAAAGAAAAGTTTCGTTTATTTGTCATTAGCTGCATTAGAGTGCTTCTTGGTTGTTCGTGGTCATTTTTTTTGAAAAACTCTCAACTCTCTCGTAGTTAGTATTCATCGAACGAAATGATATTCTTTGGCATATAGTTTGCATTTAGGGGATTGTGAGAGATTACATACGGTAGGACCTCGAAATTGAAACTTAACTAAAGATCAACCATAAAATGAACTGAATAAACTTAAAAACGCATTGGAACATAACGCTCATTGTTTATAGGTCTAGGCTAGAGACGTGTTCCGGCGTCGTTAAACCTAGTCACTTTTGTTTCACTTAAGGTTGGGTGATTCCTCCTTCCGTGACGCAACAAGTGGTCTAGCACGGACTTGAGTTCTCACGTACCGTCGCATATATAGGGGATACCCCACTAGGTTATCATCCTTTATCCACAGGAAGCTGTGTCTGCCGCCTTACAAGCCGTAATGCACCGAACACAACATTCGGGAAGATTGACTGCCGTACGGGAAGTCCTTGGTTTTCATATGACTGCCAAGGTGTATATGCAGTTTTACGGATTTGTTTGGTAAACCCTTTGCCTAGTTTCTCTAGAGTAGTCACTTTTGATCCTTTTCGGACTCCTTAAAAGAAAAGGCTCACTTGAGCACTTGTCACTTCGGCCTCACAAAACATTCAAAGGTGACTAGAGTCATGTTTTTGTCCTTTTCTCGACTCTTAAAACGTGAAGAGGTCAAGTTCAGTTCCTTTGTCTTAAAATTTATTCGGCCGCGTTCACATTTACCCAGTTAGATATTGTTTGCGTTAGCTTGAGTAGGCTTCTTTTCGTTCTCGATGGCAACTTTTCCGGGGTTCACCAACCCAGGGATCCCCTCTGACGGGAACCCTGGTCATTGTGCTCCTTTTGGAAATGTTGGTGCTCCTTATATGGCGGCATTGTCCCTCCCAGGGCTAATTGTTGGGTTGCCGGTTTGGTTGTTCTCAACCTCTTTGGTCCCTGTCGTCTCACCGTCTAGTCAATCCGTCCCTCCACCTGAACAGCATCATGTTGATTCTAAGGTGGATCTCTCCCCTTCTACGCCCACTTCTACGTCCGCGTCTTCTACTTCACCTGGTGAAAGTCTAGATTCGAGTAACAAGGTGGCTAAGAAGAAGAAGAAGAAGACGAATATGAAGAAGGCTCCTAAGGGAGAGGTTACAAGTGCAGCCACCCCCTCGAGTACACCTGAAGTCGAGCCACCTTCTGCTCCTCCGCGGAAGGTCAAATTTCCTTGTAGATTATGCAAGGGGGACCATCTTCTTCGTGATTGTCCTGGCATCCCCAGGGTCTTAGAAGTATGGTCTCGTGATCTAGCCCACCCGCCATCGTCCACTGAGGCTCACAGCGATGCTACATTATCAATCGGGAATGGTAAGGGAAAAGGGAAGATTTGAATCCCTTGTAGACTTTGTGAAGGCAATCATCCCCTTCACCTTTGTCCTCTCATGGATAAAGCCTCCGTTGTCTTGGAAAGTCTTACAGCTCCTTCACCCCAACTTCCCATTGGTTATCAACGTCTCTCTGTAGCCATCGATCATTCCCCTGCTAACAAAGAGATTGATTCATATTCTTCTCTTGTCCAGCCTCCTCTTCTCGAACTCGGCTGTCCCCAGCCTGTTCCAGACCAACCATTGGTCGGAAAGAGTGTCAACTCAAGTTCACCACCCGTCGATCACTCTATTTCGGATGAGCATCACGCCCATGTTCTTCTCGTCTCTTCAGATTCTCCTGAGTCCCAAAATGACTCTCCTAACCCAGCTGCTCCCGAAGGTTCTCCTTCGGTTCCCTTAGCACATGGGGGCAATCATACGATTCCCCCACCAAATAGTCTGGTCGCTTCCTTTGATTGGAATCACTTGATCGCCAGTCGCCTTCCATCCCATATGCCTTTCCAGATCATAGTACATGCCTGTGCTAAGGCAGTACCTGGCACTATTTTGGATGAAGGGGCGTCTGTCAGTGTTATGTCGTACACTACTTGGCAAGCTTTAGGTTCCCCGCAGCTTGGGCCAGTCACTCAGAATCTGTTGGCCTTCGACAGAGGAGCCTGTCCATCTCTAGGAGTTCTACCGAAGTTCCCTATTACTTTGGGAGGCAAAACCGTCTATATAGACGTCTTGGTTACCCAAGGTGTTTTAGACTTTAGTCTTCTCCTTGGTCGTGACTATGTTTACACCATGGGGGCCCTCGTTTCTTCGCTTTTCCGTGTGGTTTGCTTTCCGCACGATGGAAGAATTGTGACTATCGATCAAGTGTCATTCGTTAGTCCCCCGATGCCTCCTGCGCCGTTGTCGTCCCCTCCTAGTTTTCATCCACCAGTTGCATCTACCCCACCACAGATCAACTACGTGGCCACCTATCCCATGGCTAGATCCAGTGATGCCGCCATCGTGCATAGTGTCCTGGGGGCATTGGGCCTTGACTTCCAAGATGTTTCCCTTCCACCGGGAGTGGAAATCTTGGAAGCCCCGACTTTCTATTCATTATGATGAAGTTCGGGTGGAGCATAGTTCCTTTCCAGTGTCAAGCTCCTTAAAAAATGAAACTAGGTTTGGTGGAGCATAGTTCCTTTCCGGTGTCAAGCTCCTTAAAAAATGAAACTAGGTTTGGCAGGGCATAGTTCCTTTCCTATGTCAAGCTCCTTAAAAAATGAAACTAGGCTTGGCCCGAGCATAGTTCTTGATCTTGTGTCAAGCTCGTTAAAAAATGAAACAACCCCTTTTCCCAATCAAGTCTTTGATTAAGATCTCGTAAAATCCAAGTCGAATCTTTCCAAGATCTCGAAAGTGAACCTTCATTCCATCCACTTTGTTGAATGCAATGAAGCTTGGGGGGCATGTACCTCATTTTGCGTCATTATGCTGGGGGCATGCGAACTTATAACAAGCATAGTTTTTCGTTTCAAGCTTGTGTAAACATGAAACAGAATCCAAGCGAAGTTCTCCATGGTTCAAGCTTGTGTAAAAATGAACCCAAACCCGATTTACATCTCGTGATTGCCATTTTTATTTGTTGAATTATGCTAGATGAGCCTTGGTTGTTTCATTCCATTGCCACCATCTCTTTGGTCGATCATATGCTTTCACTTGGTTGTTTTTCCTTTCCTTAGGAACCGCAGTTATGAGTGGTTTTATTAGCCAGACTCTTGACCATTACATGTTTTGAGCAGTTCCACCATTACCGGAACCAGTTGCTACCCTTTATACCACTCGTTCCTCCAGGATGAGTCTCCTTTTAAGCTCTTTTCTGACTCGTAAAATATGAAAAGATAGCCGAGTATTTTTCCTTTTTGACTCGTTAAAGAAAATAAAAATGGAGGTCTGCTTTTAGCTCTTTTCTGACCGTTTAAAGATGAAAAGATTGCGGAGTTCCCTCTTGACTCGTTAAATGGAAATAAGAGGCGGTCGTCTTTAAACTCTTTTCCGACCGTGTAAAAACGAAAAGATCGTCGGACCCTTGTCATTTCAGGTTCATTAATGGTTACGAAACGACGTGATGTTGATCACTTTTCTACTTTTTCGGATCAATGTCACTATAAATGAAAAGTACTCCTCGATCGTAATGGTTGGGCGGTTCTTTCGAGCATTGTTTTATACTTTTTCGGTCTCGCGAGACACAACTTTATGAAAAAGGACACCCCTGGAGTTTTCTTTTTTGCTGTCTTTTCAGACTCTCTAAACAAGAAAAGACGCCGAGTTCTTCCTTTGTCAGGCTCGTTAAAACTTAATGACATCAGATTCTATCATAATGTCGCCTTACAAGCATATGCTATCCCCGTTAAGCTTGTTAAAAATAACTGGGGTACTTGCCAGAAATGGTGGGGAAAATGGACCCATAATTATTGTCGTGTCGACAGTATGTCGCTCTTGAACATGGCACTTATCTGCATTCGTGTCTGGGTGGGGACATCTCATCTTGTTTTACACTAGCCTCCGTGGGTTTGGGTTATCCTATTTGACCTCTCATCTGCTCACTACCTTGTCACCATGACCTCTGCTCATTTGATGTCAAATACTGCCAAGTCCACTGTCGTGCCGCCGATATGTTCAAGAGAAGTTGACCTCTGCAGAAGTACAACCTCCTCTGATACCTCACATAATTTTGATTCACCACAACATTCTTCCTCTGTCTCGTGTCACTGATGTGGGAAACACTATGGCCCACCTTTGATCAAGGTCACTTCCTGTCGACTTCAGCTCATTATCCAGGAAGCTGATCTAGAGACTCCCTTTCGGTGCCTTGGAGCCTGCATGCCTCAATGGCAGGTTCTTCGTGTTCGACGTGAGGTTTTCATCATTGGCCTCCGATCGAATGATTCTACGGGTGTTCGACGCCAGCTCATTGATTCACACGCCGTAGATTGTACCTGTAGTACCTTGAGGGCCATTGTCATTATTGGTGGTACCTCTCGCGTCTGTTAACAGTTTTCATTATTGACTGGTAATCAGACGATGTTCATGCATGTTCGACTCCAACTCATGAATTCACATGCTTGAACTTGTACTCTGTTCGGGTCGAGATGGAGCGCAAGACCCTGGATTTTGTCTGTTGGAATCCAGGTTGCGATTTGTGGATCATTATGTTCATTACATGACTCATTCACTGGATGGCTGCGACCATGCCTGAGTCTCTATATCGATCCTCACTGGATGGTTGTGCCCATACCTTGGATCTGGATTATTATGTACTCTGTTCTGGATGGCTGCGCCCATACCGCATATATCATGTATTTGAGATATCAGTTGTACTCCTTTACGTAGGTTCTCCGACGGCCGTGTTTTCAGTCACGCATGTTCTTGTAAAGCATTTCACCCCTCTCTCTCTCGGGCCTCATGCTTTAGGGGGCATCTGTTACACAACAATTTGTCACCGTTTGTCACCGTCCCTGTTACCCCTCACCTGTACACTGGAGGACTCATTCCGGGACCTGTGAGAAGTGACATGACCTAAAACCACTTGCATCATATTCCTCTAAGTATGAGTTTCATATGCCCTGAAGACCTCTCCTGCAAAATCTCCATGAAAACAGCTCTTTTTGCATTAGCGCGGGTCCACAGTTTACTGCCTGTGCCAATGAGGGAAATCCTCTAAATAGAGCGTGCCATTGGTGCTCTGTCCCAGAGTTGCACTCGCGCCAACCCATTCACCAAGGTTCTCTTCAACCCATTCACCAACTGAATCCATGTTGAGCTAGGATGGTTTGGCTTCGAATCTCCATAGAATGGAAAGTGGTTTGCCACCTTTCATGGAAGTTTCCAAGTGATAAAGCTAATCCCATGAATAATGTGGTTGATCCTATCTCTTTCCTCTCTATCTATAAAAGCTTGCCTCTATGCCTTGAGCAAGCTAGTCATAGTCATAATATTCAGTAGTTCCAGGAGTTCAAGAGTTTGAAGCTGCAAGAGCCTTCTTTGCACCCATAAGGCCAAATCTAAGTAAGGAGATTCTTGTCATCCAAAGAGAGAGAGGCTTGTTCCTCATCCCAACAAGCTTTGCAAGACTTGTGTAGCTGACTACCCAGCCAAAGGAGGATTTTACGTCAGAACAATGGTTGTATTCTTCTTTGTTATTTATTAATAATAGATGACTATCATTATGGTTCCACTCTCATTGTCTTATGTTTGATGTTGAGTTATATCTTTTCTGACCGATATATAATTGCATCTACTAGATTTTATGCTTGTGTTCGTGTTGTTCTTTGCATGTGCAGGTGTCCAATCATGTAGATTGTGGGGATCGTGACCGGCCAAGGCAAAGGAATGAGGGCGATATCTCTTCGACGAACACTAGCATTGGAATCCAAGTAGGTTCTCACCATCTACTTTTTATTTGCAATTAGGAACTTGCGTGATAGCATTGTGTGATTGTTTCTAGACCCGGTCTGGGCTAGTAGGGATCGTCTCTGTCCGCAGAGAGGATTTACCTCCACAACAGGAAGAATTAATGAAGAGAAGTTTTTATCATATTTCTGTGTATATTTTCCTGTTTTATGTATTATTTGGTATATTTTGCAAGTGTACCATTTATTTGCTGCGCGAACTGATATGAATGTGCTGTATAAATAAATATAACATAAGGCATCCATTTACGAGAAGATAACTAACTACTGTAAGAAGATAAGTAAGATCGCTGGTGTGACTTAGGGAAATAGTGTAGAGTGTTGCTCCAATAGTGCAAAATCCCCAGAACCATAGTTAGGGTTGCGAGAAGGTGAATATATCAGGGCGCAAAGTCCAGGGAAGTGCGTGAAGTAACCTTCACGCAGGGACTGACAGTTGGACCGAATCAACGCCTTAGACATCTCAAGGGTGTGGAAACTTGGTTCCAACCCCTGCCCGCCGCCCCCCCCGCGCCCCCCCTCCCCCCAATACTACTTCGGGTGAGACCTCAGTCCATGCTCCACAGACTGTTGCCAAAAGGGCCAGTAGTGCAGGGATTTGTTTGGCTAATTAACTCCAAACCTGGGTCAGGCCCCAATAAGCCAACAAATGGTTCTATTGTCGGGACCAGGATCTGCATAGAGATGTCTAATGTCATATCACTGGAATTCAACTAAGAAAGGAATTGAATATTGGTTGGATAGGAAGATTCAGTAGTTCGCGGTGTAGGAGTACATGAGTCTACAACTATCAAAAGAAGAGTGGTTAGATGGCTACCTGTACATAGAGATCCATGAAATTTTCTTCGCATCTTTCCCTACAGAGTTGTACGAGTGGATTGCGAAGCTAGCAGATAGCCAAGGAAGGTGCAAGCTCGAAAGACCTATTGTGTGGACTCCAGAATTGGTGCGCAGATTGGAAGAACCAGAGGATAAGATCGCGTGTGCTGTTGATCACTGGCTTGATTGAATTATAGGAGGATTCATTACTGAATTCATGGTAGATACTGCAGTCAGCTATAGCGAGGCAGAGCGATGCTTCCTTAAAGAACCACAAGGTAAGTACATTAAGTCTTTGAACACTTGGATTAAAATGCTACTGTGTGAAAAGCAGGTTATGCGAATAAATTGATGTTTGGGGCTACACGAAGTGGGAGAATATATAGAAAAGAAGGTAGTGTAGAACTAGAAACTAGCCCCTTGATTTCACCTCCACAGGTGGACAAGGAAGAGCTCACGAAGGTCTCACCAAGAAGTGCGATCAATTTGATAAGGCAGAGGATTCCACGCATACCACCCCCACCCACACCAATGCTAGTTTCACCATATTCACCCCCATCTTCACCCATAACACCTCCCCCACCACTGTGAGTCAATATGGAAAGCATGATAAAGTTTCCAGTGTTCAAGGGAGTAGGAAACGAAGATCCGGACCAGTTTTGGTTTGTGATAAGAGCTGTATGGGAAGCACAGGGAGTCACAGATGACAAGATAAAGAAGGCAACATTGGTCAGCTCTCTGCAGGATCATGCGCTGACCTGGTACATTAAGCATTCTAATGAAAATCCAAATGCAGGGATCGCGGATATCCAAACTGTGCTAAACAAAGAATTTAGCAAGCTGAAGTCAGAGGTGCAGTCGATCATTAGGTTCAAGGAAATCACAATGCTACTAGGCGAGACCCCTTAGGAGTTGGATGAGAGACTGAAGTGCAAAATTCGTGAAGCTAACATGATGTTGACGGATGGAAAACATCGCGAATGGTTTGTAGCATCATTAATGCCACATTCAAGGTACGCGTTGTCACATTAGAGGCTAACAACTCAAACCGAGGCCTAGGAGATCGTGATGAGACTGCATGAGACCCTGATACAAGATCCAAACCTGGGAGTTCAATAGATTCACATGCAGTTGAAAAACTTGTGCCTTGAGATGTTGAGTCTAAAACAAGATAGGACAACTTGCCTAGAAGTGCGCAACAAGGTATGGTGCGTAAAGTGCAACGGTCAAGGACATCACAAGGACCACTACGTGGTGTTCATGAATTACCTCGTAGGAGGAGGACCAATTCTGTTGAGACCAGAGGCACAAGCAAGACCTAGTGCAACGCCTACATTGTGGTGCATGATTTGTCAAATAGGAGGAAAGCATGCTATGAACAACTGCCATATGTTGTAGAAATACAAGCAGAATTCACAACAATTGTTCTATAATTTCTATAGATCAGTGGGACATGATGAGCACACCTATAGAAGTTATGAGTTGATGATGGATAAAACTCCTACCTATAGGGTTTAGGCCAAAATGCGGCCCCTTGACCAGAACGTAGGGATGGCACGAACTAGATTTCAGGGGCACGGACGAGGCTGAGGTGGAGGAAGACTTGGAAGAGGTCGCAGACAGCTAATATGTTACAATTGCAGAGGGCCAGGACATTATTCCTGTGATTGTATGAATCCAACGTGTCCATCATGCTTGTGTTGAACATTGTTTGATCATGAGATGGAGGATTGTCCCACACTGATAGCAAGGCTATGCGACAAGGGAGCTCTCCATCCTCCCTCGACTCAGAACCTACAAATGATGAGGTTTGAGCAGCATGAGGAATACCCTAATGTGAATATTGTGCTCCAAAGTGGAATTATGACAGGGAATGACAAAGGCAAGCAGCCTGAAGAGAGTACTTGGGTTCGCAAGGCTTCGACAAAAGAACCAGAGTTTGATTTGGAGCACGCTAAGGAAACCTTCATGAAAGCCTGGAAGAGTTTCACTAATGCCTCCACTTTAGGAAGCAAAGATAGACCGGAGCTAGAAATGGACCCATCGATGCTCATAATGTTCCTGGAAACATGCATGAAGCTGCTGCGTGACAACAAGGCTGTAAAAGGGCTACAGGAACTCATAAATAGATGTGTTGGGACTGCGCTAGGAGAATCGCATGTATTCCAGAAGCTCAGAAAGCACATGATGAGGATAGGAAGGGAGATGAGATTGAGCGCGCATATTGGAGAATATGAGATGGACCTAGTGATTCTAGACCTAGGATTAGATGCAAACGTTTTGCTAAAGCAAACATGGGAGCACATGGGAAGTCCTACATTGCAATGGTCTCCTATCCAATTGCGAATGGCAAACCAGCAAAAGATCCTACCTATGGGAAGATTTCAGGGAATCACATTGGATATCAAAGGAGAAAGTGAGCTGGCAGATTTTGAATTGATAGAGATTGTTGACGACAACAATCCCTACCCCGCGCTATTAGGGATAGATTGGGCCACTGATATGAATGGGGTGATAAATATGAAGAAGTGCAAGATGATTTTTGAGAAAAGTTCTCTATGCGTAGTTGTACCTTTGGACCCTACAGAAGGATTGTGCTACATAGAGCCAGTGTGAAAATATGAAAGCGACGACAACTTGGACTACATCTAGAAGATAACTGCGCGAGAGAAAGACTGGGTAAATCCAACTGTGGATGGACGAATCTCATGGGAGCACGAAAGCTCCTACAAAATGGATTTGGACGAGGAGATAGAACGATGTTAGAACCAGTTACATGAGGTAACCATGCTAAACTGTAACATGATGACAAGATCATTTCACTGCGTATCAACGAAGGTAAGGGATCTGCCTACGTATGATGGGTTAAGCGAGGTAGATGACTTCTTGAATAGATTTGAAAGAGAGGTGCTGGAACAACAACATTTCGAAGCTTTGAAATGGGTATTGCATGTTGGAAATAATACTGAGGGGGGGGGGGGTGAATCAGTATTATCAGGTCAAATATTTCCTTTCTCAACTCCAGATAATATACGCTACTTCAGTTAATAAAAACCGCGTATATACGCAACTACAGATAAAGAAACCCGCGTATATAAAGCAGACTTATAATTTGATTTATCTTTCAGATGTCAGTTATTAATCTGTGAATCAGAAGCAAATAAACAGTACCAGAAACAGTGAAACAGAGCAGAAGACAGTCACACACAAGAACACAAGATATAAGGAGGAAACCCAATGTGGGTGAAAACCCCCTGCTACAATTCGTCTCTATCTTCTTTTTAATTAGAAACTTCTCTTTACAATGTTTTGTACTGGTGCAGTCTTTACCAGTACGCAGGCTGCAACCTACAGAGAGCTACAACTCTCTCTCGTTCTCCAGCTTTCCTGGAAGGGAGCTCCAACCCCCTTAGTTCTTGTACTAGCTTGAGATACTAGTACGTAGGCTCCTACCTACAGAAGGCTGCAACCTTCTCTTTTCTTTCAGGGACCTCGTTTCATTAATTTTCAGACTAGATCCACAGATAACATCAATCAAACATCAAGAATTTCTGCGTCAACCAAACTCCTTTTCACCAATCAAAAGCTGAATCAAATAAACACTTCTCTGACCGCTGTACCCAGAACACAGTTACTGTAATCAAACACCAATTCTGAACCCAGAACACTGCAGCAATAAAACAGAAGCATCTAGAACATAAATCAAGATATGTACGCTACTTCACTATTCAGTAACCTGCATGTATACGCTTCTATACCACAACCAACCTGCGTATACGCTTCTTTCATTCACAGAAAAAGCGTGTATATGCACCTGCACTTCACTGAACCTGCGTACAGATCTATAAAGGATAATTCATTCTTTTAAACATTCAGTGATAAGTTAACCCAGATTATCAGATTTATAGATCAAGAGTGCACCACATATAACAGATCAAAATCATACAGAAATACCAATGTTCAAGCCTTGAGATTTTGATCCATCAATAGACCTTATCCTTCTTGCGCTCAGGTTCCTCCTTCATTCAGATCTAGATCTGCACCATAACCCAATCACCAGTATTCCAAATCTAGCACAATATCAGATATTCAATAAATCAGATGGTGACTTTTCCTAATGATCTCCTTCCTCTTTTATAGTGCTAGGCCTTTCTCAATACCAAGGTAAAAAACCATAACAAAACAATACCATGGACCGAATACTTAGGGTCAACACACTTGTCAAGATACTATGGTCCAAAACCATAGGTCCAAATTCCAAGGACTAACTACCACAGACCAAAAATAAGTTTCCCACCATGTACGCTCTTTTATGTACGTGAAAGTGCGTGTATATGCATACGTGACTTTGTAACGTATAACCCGCATGTATACGTGTCTTCATCAACTTGAACCTGCATATATAACATTTCCTTCATTTTGAGAGCCTGAACTGAGATCTGTCACCACAGTGAGTTGCCATCAAGGACAACACCTGTACAATAGCGCCACACCTGTGCCATAATGCCAACAATCTCCCTCTTTGTACTTGATGGCAACCCAAAAATCCTCAAAGTCATTCTCCCCCTTTGCCATTAAGGGCAAAGGGCTATGCTCCCCCTGAGTACATGCTGGTATCTCTGCTCTGCTGTGCTGAACATGCTCCCCCTGACTGTAGGCAAGATCTGCAAAAAGGTGTTCTTTAAAAAAGAACCATGATGTACACATCATTAATGACCTTCCTATCACCAAAAGACTCTATACATACATTCATCACCCAACCAAGTGGGGATCATCCACCCAACCAAGTGGGGATCATCCACCCAACCAAGTGGGGATACATCAGAAATTTACATATGACAACCAATTACATTGCAGCAATCATCCCAGGCATAGTGGGGAAACCAAAATAGGCTGTTACATGACCTTGATAAAAAGAAGATATACATGACATAGAAACAAAAAATCAAGACTATCCAAATCACCAATAACTACTATCAGCAGCATCTGACAATCATTGTATATATCAACAACCATGTTCTCCTTCTGTTCTTCTTTCTGCAGCTGATTCACCTGAACCAAAACAGATTGAGTACTTGAACCAAGAGCTTCTAAGGTAATTCCAACAATGCTTTATTAGAAGATTATCTGCTCCCCCTGAACCTGTGCCAGATGGTCTCTGTCAGACCCATATCAGACTCTCTTCAACCAGAGTTTGTCCTTGCTGATTTTCTTCAGAACTCCGTATACGCGACTGCACCTGCATAAATCGGCGTATGTACGCGGATGCCCCTCATCCAACTCGCGTACACCAACTTTTCTTTGAAACAAACAATCTTCAACAACAGGATGAAGCATAAACTACTCCCAGCTTCTGTCTGAGATATTCAAAAGTTTCCCTGGGCAGTGGTTTGGTGAGTATGTCAACAACTTGTTCCTTAGAAGGAACATACTCCAACTTGACTTTTTGCTCAAGAACTTGTTCCCGAAGAAAATGATATTTGATAGGTATGTGCTTGGTCTTTGAATGCATGACATGATTCTTTGAAATGCATATTTCACTTGTATTATCACATAAGATAGAGACAGGTGGAGTACAAGTGATTTGAAAATCCTGTAAGGTTTGCATCATCCAAAGAAGTTGAGTGCAACAAGATGCAGCAGCCACATATTCCGCTTCAGCTGTAGATAAAGCAATCAAACTTTTTTTCTTGCTGAACCAAGATACTAATCTAGAACCCATAAAGAATGCACCACCACTTGTGCTCTTCCTGTCATCCACGCTTCCAGCCCAATCTGCATCTGTGTAAGCATGAAGTGTAAGATTTGTATCTCTAGGATACCATAAGCCATAGTTTTGAGTTCCTTGAAGGTACTTGAAGATTCTCTTGACTGCCTGAAGATGAGTTTCCTTTGGATTTGCCTGAAATCTTCCAACTATTCCCACTGCATGCATGATGTCTGGTCGGGTACCTGTCAAATAAGGTAGACTTCCAATCATAGATTTGTAGGTTGGTTGATGCATTGTTGTTGATTCATCATTTTCACTGAGACTGCATCCTGTAACCATCGGGGTACATACTGGTTTTGCATCTTCCATGCCATATTTCTTCAAGATTTGCTTGAGATACTTCGTTTGAGACAAAAAGATACTGCCTTTATTTTGTTGGATTTGCAATCCAAGAAAATATGTCAGTTCTCCAAGCAAGGACATTTCGAATTCTTTCTGCATCACCAAGGCAAAGCTTTGACTCATAGCCTCTTCATTGCTGCCAAAGATAATATCATCTACATACACAACAAGTATTAGCAATTTGTCATTTTCAATTTTTATATAAAGATTGCTATCTGCTGATCCTTTTGAAAAACCTTGTTGATGAAGATATTTGTCCAAACGGTAGTACCAAGCCCTTGGAGCTTGTTTAAGACCATATAGAGCATTTTTTAGTCTGCATACAAGATTTGGATCATTCCCAAGAATAAAACCATCTGGTTGCTCGATGTATACTTCTTCTTTTAAGTCTCCATTCAGAAAGGCTGACTTCACGTCCATTTGAAATAATTTGAACTTCTGAAAGCTTGAGAGAGCAAGGAACATTCGGATGGCCTCAATTCTAGCAACGGGAGAAAAAGTTTCTTCAAAGTCTATTCCTTCTTGTTGAGCATACCATTTACAAACAAGTCTGGCCTTGTTTCTAATAACTTCCCCATTTTCATTCAACTTGCTCTTGAAGATCCATTTTGTTCCTATGACATTCTTATCTTTTGGTCTAGGAACCAACTCCCAAGTGTTGTTCTTTTCGATCTGCTCAAGTTGTTCATCCATTGCCTTGACCCAGCATTCATCTTTGCATGCCTCTTTTACATTTTGTGGTTCAGTGGAGGAGAGAAAATCCAAATAGCTTGAGGCTTCTGCAATTGTTCTTCTTGTTTGTATACCTGCTTCTTTCTGCCCCAAAATCTGAGATTCTGGATGATTCTTCTGAACGTACCTAGATGGAGTCTTCTCTTCTATCCTTATCTGTTCCTCTGGTGCCTCTTGAGGTTTTTCTTCATCATCTGTCTGATTTGGAGAGTAGTCCTCATTCTCTTCGATATTTTCATGATTTACTTGCCTGGGGATGTATCCTTTTTCATCAACCACTACATCAATGCTGTCAACAATTCTTCCAAGTCTTTTATTGTAACACTTATATGCTTTGCTGTGGGGAGAATAACTAAGGAGAATGCCTTCATCTGCTCTAGGTTCAAGTTTGCCAAGCTGTTCATCAGTATTCTTAATATAGCATTTGCTCCCAAAAATTTTGAAATGCTTTACCGAAGGAGTCTCACCATACCAGAGCTCATGCGGAGTTTGAGTGCTGTTTACTCAGACATTTGTTTTGTTGAGAATAATAACCACAACAAATGCAGCTTAACCCCAGAAGGTTGCGGGAGTTCCAGACTCATCAAGCATAGCACGAGCCATTTGTTGAACCGTTCTGTTCATCCTCTCCACCACTCCATTTTGCTGAGGAGTCCTAGCTGTAGAGAATTCCCTTCTTATTCCATGTTCTTCACAGAAATCAAAAAATTCATTTGAGGTAAACTCCCCACCTCTGTTAGACCTGAGGCACTTAATTTTGTGATCTGATTCGTTTTCAACCAAGGCTTTGAAAGATTTGAATTTTTCGAAAGCTTCATCTTTGTGCTTCATAAGTCCTAACCAGACCATCCTGGAGAAGTCATCAATGAGCAATATAAAGTATTCTTCTCCTCGTGGTGACCTTGTCCTAAATGGACCACATACATCTGTATGGACTAGCTCAAGAGGCCTGCTGGCTGATCCTTCCTTCTCAGGGAAGTTAGTTTTGGTTTGCTTACCAAATTGACATGATTCGCATATAGTTTTGTCTGGAATTTTGATGTTTGGAAGACCACGAACTGCCTGGTATTTACATGCTTTCCTTATTTGTGAAAAGCTTAGATGCCCCAACCTCCGGTGCCATAACCAGTGTTCATCATCCTTGCTCAAATAGCATTGTTGTTCTCCTTCTTCAAATATGTATAGATTATTTGGAGTTCTTCTGCCTTTCATCACTGTTTTTCCTGTATCAAGATCACGAACACTACATCCATTTGATCGAAATATTACCTCGGTTCCTTGATCGCACATCTGACTGACACTCAGCAAATTATGCTTCAAGCCATCAACATACAAAACATTTCTAGCTTTGACCTTTTCTTTCAACTGAGCAGTGCCTTTTCCGTTTATGGCTGCAGGGGTATCATTCCCAAAAGAAACTTTCTTTCCCTTTTCTAAAGCAGTATATGATTCAAGTTTTTCTTTATCACCTTTCATATGCTTCGAACATCCGCTGTCGATGTACCATTGATTTTCCTGTCCTTCTGCATATAAAGCTATCCCACATCTTTCTGGTTGCGGTTCCTTCATTCTCCATGTTCTAGCATTTGAGGTTTGTTCCTTTTGAGTTGTCTTCCAAAACCTGCTCCTGCATTCAGAATCTTCATGACCAAAATTATTACAAATAGAACATTCAATTTCACTTTCAAGGGCGAAAACGTTGTTATAGGTCCTCTTCGTGATTCCAGACATGCTTCTTTGTTTTTGAGCTTCTCTAGTCATGATTGTCTTATAGGAAACACATTGAGCTGCTTTGTGACCAAAGTTATGGCAAGAGAAACATTGGCCATTGAAGAAATTCCTGTGACTATCATCCAACCGATTGTAGTTTCTACTGACATCCATTCTTGAGGCAAATTGGGAAGATTTTACCTGTTGCTGGTTGTAGCTTCTGTTTGTCCTTAAGGTAGCTTGCCCTCGATTTTCTTGATAGTCTTTGTTTGTTCTTGAGAAAAACTGTCCCTGATTTACCTGATGATTTCTATTAGGCCTTTGCTCGCTCCTTCTTGCTGCATCAAGATAACTTTTGGAGGTGGATGCTTGAGATGTTTCTCCATTATACCTTAGACCTGTCTTGATTAGTGGGGAACGCTGCACATTGATAATCTCATCCAGAGTTTCAGATCCTTTAACAAATTTAAGATTAAGGGCCTTTGTTTTCTCAATTTCTTTTCTAAGGCCAACAATTTCACTTTCTAACTTCTCAAGAAATTTTTCTTTTTCATCAAGTTGAAATTGCAAAGTATCAATCCTCACATTCTTTTCTTCTAAACATGTTTTCAGTCTAGAAATCTCTTCATAAAAGCCATCCACATCTATAGCATCCATGTAATCTTCATCTTCAAAGGCCATTAAAAGTTTATAGTGATTACCTTGTTCATCTTCATCACTATTTGATAGTCCATCACTATCTTCATGAGTGTAATAGCTTTTCTTATTTGCATTCTGTTTCTTGTTCCATCTAACAGGTTCCTTCCCCTTGTCAATCTTATCCTTATGAGGACATTTGGCAGCATAGTGACCTACTCTTCCACAAGAAAAGCATTTAAAAGGTAACTTACCTTGGAATCGTCCAGCACCCTGTTGAAGATTTTTGACAAAATTTGATTCTTCTTCTTCTTCTGATATGTGTCCTGACTCATAGTAGTCTCCTTTGCCAGAAGCTTTGAAGGCAGCTTCTCTCCTGTCTGATGGTCCTCCTTTCCTCATTTCATAAGCAGTTAGAATTCCATGCAGCTGTGACATTTTAAGATTTTGAAGATTCTCCTTTTCTTCTATTGCAGAAACTTTAGATTCAAACCTAGGGGACAAAGATCTTAGAACTTTTTCAACCACAACAACCTCCTTTACTTCTTCACCCAAAATTTTCATACAATTAACAATCTCATCTACACAAAGAAAATAGTTAGCCACACTTTCATCATTGTACATTCTTAGATTTTCATACTGAACTCTGAGGGTTTGAAGTTTTGCTCGTTTTACCTAATCATCTCCTTCATAGCTCAGAACAATCTTGTCCCATATTTCTTTTGCGGATTTATACTGCATAACTTTGACAAATTCTGATTGCGATAGACATCCTAATAGAGTATTGACTGCCTTTGCATTTGTTTCATATTTCTTCTTCTCAGCCGGATCTGTAGGAGTTGCTGCTGGAAAAGTATACCCTGTATTTATGATATCCCAGACTTCTGTACCTAGATATTGAAGATAGGCAGTAACCCTTACCTTCCAATATACGAAGTTTGTCCCATCAAAAACCGGTGGCCTGATTGATGCTTCCCTCTCGTAGTTACTCATGATGAAAGATATTCCTTCAAGCGATCAAGCTTCTTCCGAAGGACCTGCTCTGAAACCAATTGTTGGAAATAATACTGAGAGGGGGGGGTGAATCAGTATTATCAAGTCAAATATTTCCTTTTTCAACTCCAGATAATATACGCTACTTCAGTTAATAAAAACCGCATATATACACAACTACAGATAAAGAAACCCGCGTATATAAAGCAGACTTATAATTTGATTTGTCTTTCAGATGTCAGTTATTAATCTGTGAATCAGAAGCAAATAAACAGTACCAGAAACAGTGAAACAGAGCAGAAGACAGTCACACACAAGAACACAAGATATAAGGAGGAAACCCAATGTGGGTGAAAACCCCCTGCTGTAATTCATCTCTATCTTCTTTTTAATTAGAAACTTCTCTTTACAATGTTTTGTACTAGTGCAGTCTTTACTAGTACGCAGGCTGCAACCTGCAGAGAGCTACAACTCTCTCTCGTTCTCCAGCTTTCCTGGAAGGGAGCTCCAACCCCCTTAGTTCTTGTACTAGCTTGAGATACTAGTACACAGGCTCCTACCTACAGAAGGCTGCAACCTTCTCTTTGCTTTTAGGGACCTCGTTTCATTAATTTTCAGACTGGATCCACAGATAACATCAATCAAACATCAAGAATTTCTGCATCAACCAAACTCCTTTTCACCAATCAAAAGCTGAATCAAATAAATACTTCTATGACCATTGTACCCAAAACACAGTTACTGTAATCAAACACCAATTCTGAATGCAGAACACTGCAACAACAAAACAGAAGCAGCTAGAAAATAAATCAAGATATGTACGCTACTTCACTATTCAGTAACCTGCGTGTATACGCTTCTGTACCACAACCAACTTGCATATATGCTTCTTTCATTCATAGAAAAAGCGTGTATACGCACCTGCACTTCACTGAACCTGCGTACATATCTATAAAGGATAATTCATTCTTTTAAACATTGAGTGATTAGTTAACCCAGATGATCAGATTTATAGATCAAGAGTGCGCCACATATAACAGATCAAAATCATACAGAAATACCAATGTTCAAGCCTTGAGATTTTGACCCATCAATAGACCTTATCCTTCTTGCGCTCAGGTTCCTCCTTCATTTAGATCTAGATCTGCACCATAACCCAATCACCAGTATTCCAGATCTAGCACAATATCAGATATTCAATAAATCAGATGGTGACTTTGCCTAATGATATCCTTCCTCTTTTATAGTGCTAGGCCTTTCTCAATACCAAGGTCCAAAACCATAACAAAACAATACCATGGACCGAATACTTAGGGTCAACACACTTGTCGAGATACTATGGTCCAAAACCATAGGTCCAAATTCCAAGGACTAACTACCACGGACCAAAAATAAGTTTCCCACCATGTACGCTATTTTATGTGCATGAAAGTGCATGTATATGCATACGTGACTTTGTAACATATATACCGCGTGTATATGCATCTTAATCAACTTGAACCTGCGTATATAACATTTCCTTCATTCTGGGAGCCTGAACTGAGATCTGTCACCAAAGTGAGTTGCCATCAAGGACAACACCTATACCATAGCGCCACACATATGCCATAATGCCAACATTGTGTTCTACACCCATGAGGTGGTGGGGTACGCACCAAGGAAGCTTTGAGGACTGGCATGAATGCAAGAGGATGATGCACATACGATTTGGGAAGCCTCAGATGTGATTAGCAAACAAGTATGACGGACAAGATGATCCACGCGTGCACCTCGCCAAATGGACAAAGGTCTATGGGGAAGAGCCACAACCCGAGTGGGTGCACCTGTTCTGTCATACCCTAGATATTATACACATGAACTAGTATATAGAGACGGAGCTTTTCCATGGGATGAGTGAATTGGATAACTTGCGTGAAGGGTTCTTGTTAACGTTCACATTTGAGGATCATTGGTGGGACACTATTGATGATGTGCTACTACAAAAAGTTCATCAAAAGCTATGCCCAGATCACCACGCCAATGGAGAAATTTTTGAAAAAGGATGTCACGTTCTGCTAGAATGATGATTGTATGAAGAGCTTGGATGTACTAAAAGAGAAATTGGCCTCCACACCAATCCTAGTCTTCCCAAAATGGGATGTGGAGTTTCATGTCCATGTTGACGCATCGAGAGCGGTACTAACACAGGAGGGGGAGAGGGCTTAGACCACCCTATCATGTTCGCGAGCTGCAGGTTGTCTAAAGTAGAAAATAACTATTCCACAATTGAATGCGAGGGATTGGCTATGGTGTACGCGCTCCAAAAATATCAGCACTATTTGCTAGGAGGACACTTCAAGATGTATATAGATCACTCTACACTGAAATACTTGGTCAATAAGCCTGTGTTGGGGGGGCACATATGCAGGTGGCTCTTATTGTTCCAAGAATATGATTTTGAGGTCGTTGTGAAGCCTAGACGCCTGAACACGGGACCAGATCACTTGTCGCACATTGAGACAGGAGAGGAACCTACTAGTTTGGAAGAAGGATTACCGAACGTACACCTCTTTGCTATGTGCATAACGGGTGGACACTTTGAAGACATAATCCATTTTCTTACGACTAAAACTGTGCTGAAAGAATACTCCATCCAGCAGAAGAAAGAACTAGCGGTGCGCATGACATATTTTTTTGTCATTGCGGGGCACCTATATGAGATGGGCAATAATGAGATACCGTGAAGGTATGTACTTGAATTCGAGCGTAGTCAGATCCTTACAGAAGCACATGGGGGCATTTCGGGAGGAGACTATGCACGGCGAGTGACCGCGCAAAAGATTCTCCATGCAGGGTTGTGGTGGCCAACCCTTCATCAGGATTCAAAAGCACACTGTAAGGCCTCTGATATATGTCAAAGAACTAGTAAACCATTGCGGAGGGATGAGATGCCTTTGAGTCCGCAAATGACGTTGCATCCCTTTGAAAAGTGGGTGATTGACTTTGTAGGCCCTATGAAACCTCAAGGAAAGATGGGCGTGAGATACATTATCACCGCATTAGAGTACCTGACTCATTGGGCAAAAGCACAACTGGTCAAAGATTGCATAGCCACCACAACTATGAAGTTTCTGTTTGAACATGTATTGACTCAATTTGGATGTGCGAAGATCTTGATGAGTGATCGTGGTATGAAACAATCAGCACGCTAACCGAAGAGTTTCAGGTGTATCGTTAGAAAAGCACACCGTATCACCCACAAGCCAATAGGACAGTAGAAGCATTCAACAAAATCCTAGAGACTGTGCTGACCGAAGTCTGAAATGCACAGCGGAGTGATTGGGACTTGCGCATTCCTACATTATTATGGGCTTATAGGACAACGTGAAAGAAAATAACAGGCAAATACTTTTCTGGTTGGTCTATGGTGTGGAAGTTGTCATGCCAATGGAGTATATTGTGCCTAGTCTGTGCATCACAACACTTATAGGTATGACGGACCGCAGAGCCCTGGAAGAGAGGCTCGTGCAATTGGAAGAACTGGAAGAGGAACGGTTTCTGGCTAGCTTCCATCAACAGGTACAAAATCAGCGAGAAAAGAATTGGCATGATCTACATATTAGGTTGCGCACCTTCAAAGTAAATGATTTAGTGTTACTATATGATAGTAAGTTTGATAAATTCCCAGGGAAATTCTAGATGCATTGGCTGGGCCCGTACATTGTTAAGGAAGTCACAAACAGAGGCGTGGTGTAGCTGGTTAAGCTAAATGGAGAACCTTTCCCAAGAAAAGTGAATGGCAGTCGATTGAAGCCATACATGGGTGGCCTGGTTATCTAACTAACAGATGGAAACACAGTCTTCATGCTCCAAGTAGCCAAAAGAAGGCACGAGGCTATAAGAAAATACAGGGGACACAGGAACAGGTCCAGGGAAGTAGTTCCGACATCGCGGTCTCGGAACAATTGGTACAAGAGATTCAACAAGTAGCCACTCAGTGCGTTGTCGACCTTGCAGCAGTTCGAGCAGAACTGGAGGTACTCTACGCGAAGATCTCTGCACTGACAGAGTGACTCGAGGGCGAGTCACGATGTTTGTGTTGGGGGCCTGTTGGGCATTGAATCCCCCCCGAGGCATGTTTTAGGGCTTAAAGCCCAAGTTTTGACAAAGTCCATTGTAAAGACTCTGTGATTTGTGGGCACGGAGCATGAAGTCATAAGAGAGTCACAGGGTTGTTTGCCCTTGTTTTTGTAAAGTAATGTCGGCTTGAAAGATCTGCCCAAGGTCCCTGGACCATGGGATTGTATAAATAGAACAAGGCTCTAAGTGTAGAAAATATCAAATAAGGGAATCAGGGAGAAGCATGTTGAGTCTAAGGGATTGAGTCGAAGTGTAAAGTGTCTTTGGGTCGTAGAGTAGGAGAAGGCTATGCAGTTGTGTGCATAGAGGCCTAGTAGTCTGCAACTAAGTGCATGGACCCCTATAGCTGAGTGCGCAGTGCAGTTTGAGTCTATAACTGTGGGAAGAATTAATGAAGAGAAGTTTTATCATATTTATGTGTATCTTTTCCTGTTTTATGTATTATTGGGTATAATTTGTAAGTTTATTGTTTATTTGATGCGTGAAATCATATGAATGTGTTGTATAAATAAATATAAAATAAGGCATCAATTTACGTGAAGATAACTAACTAGTGTAAGAAGATAAGTAAGATCACAGGTGTGACTTAGGGAAATAGTGCAGAGCACTGCTCCAGCAACACCGAAGCCCCACAACACTGGTTAGGGTTGTGCAAAGGCGAGTATATCAAGACGCGAAGGCCAAGGAAGTGTGTGAAGTAACCTATGTGCAAGGACTGACAGTTGGACCGAATCAACCCCTCAAACATCTTGAGGGTGCGGAAACCTGGTTCCAACACCCCCCATACTACTTCGGGTGAGACCTTAGTCCGTGCTTCGCGAACTGTTGCTGAAAGGGCCAGTGGTATAGGGATTTTTTTGGCTAATTAACTCTGAACCTGTGTCAGGCCCTATTGGAATATAATCCTAACATCTACATTTATTTTCTAGCCTAAGTATCCTTGACTTAGCAACATGCACTAAAAATCATGTTCACACTTGGTTTTTGGTAAACTAGCTCGGTGGACCAACTTTCCCTTGTTTTTTGCATTTAAAGGCTTAATATTATGGAAATATTGGTCCAACCACTTTCCTAAACCATTTAGACATCTAAGTGCATGTTCACACCTAACCACAGCTCATCCGCTTGAGTTATTTGAGGATTGATGCCCCACATGAAGATTCCCCTTAAATCAAGGGAATTGGTCCCATGGACCATTTTAGCATGTTTTAAAGTTTCCTTCCTTGGGAAATGCACCCCTCCTAATGATTTCCTCATGGTTGATAGTTGGCATAGGTTGTCTCGAGTCATTGTTGCTATTTTAGGCCTCCCTTTAGCTTTTCTTAGCCATTTCTAGTTTTCTACTAGTTTTTTCCTAGTTTTCTAGATTCGACAATTTTTATATAACCACCTCCCTTTAGGATTAGAGGTTTTTGGTTACTCATGTATTACTATTGTTCATTAATTTAATACATGATTTTATGTCGAAAATTGTTTCTCTCCTCTCTTGAATATCAACAAATTACTTGTGTTTAATTTAACTAGAATTCTATATCTATTGGAGTTTCTACAGGAATTCTACATGGTATCAGAGCTAGTTCTCTAGTGGATTGTACACAGTTTTATTTGAAGGTATAGATCATCAAGAGAAGTAGCAGGAAAAAATGGATCATCTCTCTCAGCCTGCAAAACTAATTCTAAATCCTTTCAATTACTTCGAATGGAAGACAAATATTACTCTGCTCCTTCGAAGCTAAGGGCTTTACAGGGTAACAATGGGAACAAAGATTGAACCAACTTCTGCAGCGAAGAAGATAAGTATTTCAATAAATTAGATGAAGCAATTGGGCTGATATTCCTATCAATTTCTAGATAAATCCTCTTTCATGTCAGTGGAACCACTATTCCCAATGCGGTCTGGACCACATTGGAAGGACTATTCGGCAAGCAGGATGAAATGAGAGTGCATCAACTAGAGAATGAACTCATATCCCTCAGTCCAAATCATTTCAGCAACCTGCAAGAATACTTCACCAATTTTAAATCCCTCCTCATTTAACTTGATGCATGTGGAGTCAAGAAAGAGGAAGATCAACTCATCCTTTCGATTCTCTCGAAATTAGGCCCTGAATATTCTGTATTTGTATCATCTTTTCAAGCATCTAAATTGACTCAGTAAAAATGGAAAATGCCTCCATTGAATGACTTCATTGCAGAATTGACTCAAGAGCAAGCTAAGTTAGCCCAAATGGGTGCCATCAAGTGTTCAAAGAATCAAGCACTTGCGGCTACTAATGCTCCAAAGAGCAGTGGAAGAGAAGCAAAAAGGGAAGGGTAAATTTAATGAAACAAAGGAGAGACCTATACAATCTTCAGAGAGCTCTTATTTTCGTAAGGGTAAGAATAAGAAGGAAAGAACACTTTGCAACTACTATTCCAAAGTTTTTCATCCTGAAGTAAATTGCATGAGGAAAACAATCGATGAGATGGCTAAGCAATTGCAGCAGCATAATCTCACCGTGCATGAGAATGCAAAGAAGAAGGATGATAACAGAATGGGAGATGGGATAGGGAGAGCACGAGATGGTCATGCTTTAATGGCTGTCACATCCACTCCATTAGCTTGGATCCTTGATTCAGGTGCATTGAACCATATGGCTGCATCAAAAGATGAATTTTCCTCCATCGAAGAAAGCACCAAATCCCCAATTTACTTGGGAGATGCCACACCCGCAAAGGTGTGCGAAGAAGGAATTGTAGACCTTGAAAAGGGATACTTCAAAAATGTGCTTCATTTTCCCTCACTGTCTACAAATATTCTCTTGATATATTAGATCACTCATTCCAGCTCTGGAAGGAAGGTGGAGTTCACTCCGGACTCCGCAGTGATTACCGACATTTCCACGAGCTCACAACTTGCACATGGAATTGCAGATCACGGTTCTCGTTTGTATATCTTCTCCCACTTTGTTCCTAAATCTATTAGCGCTATAGTTCTGTCAAAATATAATGATATCAGCAGGTTATGGCATGAAATATTTGGCCATCTAAACTATAAGTAATTGCATCAACTCAGCAAGGAAAACATGGTAGAAGGATTGCCCGCTATTGAATTCACAACCGGTGTATGTCAAGGATGCATTATTGGCAAGCATACAGAGCAAAAGTTTGACAAAGGGAATACACATAGAGCTTCTTCACCTCTTGGGCTGATTCACTATGGCATCATAGGCCCATTCCCTAGCCATCAATTAGCAAGGCTCGATATGTACTCACCTTCATAGATGATTCCTCTCACTTTACTCGGGTATTTTTTCTGAAATTAAAATTAGATGTATTTGAATGCCTTATAGAATTTAAAGCACTTTCTGAGAATGAGTCTGGGTGTGATATTAATATACTCCATACTAATAATGGGGGGGAGTATGTCAACAAATATGTGCAACAACTTTGTATTGATGCAGGTATACTGCTACAACACACAGTGCCATATACACCACAGTAGCATGGTGTCACAGAGAGGAAAAACCGGTCGTTGAAAGAGATGGCCAATTGTATGCTACAGTCCAAGTCATTAGCTCCTAAGCTATGGGCTGAATCTATTAATTGTGCAACATACAATCAGAACCGCATTCCTCACAAAGCACTCAAAGGCACAACTCCATTTGAATGTTGGACAGGTAAGAAACCAAAAGTGTCGCACTTTCGCATTTTTGGTTCACGAGAATGGGCTCAGATTCGGACAAATAAGAGGAAGGATTTGGAGCCTCAAAGTGTTGAATGTATCTTTGTTGGATATCTTGACAATGTCAAAGGATATAGATTTCTAGACTCTCACACTGAAAAGTTCCTTGTAGCTCGAAGTGTGAAGTTTGAAGAAGAATCACTGCATGATTTTTCAGCAGACCTTGCCAAGGAACTGCTTGTTGCCAATGATGAGGAGGAGTCCGAAACTTCTTCGAGCACTTCAGAGTAGAAATAAAATAATCCTCTTGGGTCTGATTTAGAGGATGAGGATCAGGTCATGGCTGCTCCAACTCAGCTACCAACTTGGGTAGAGAAAACCTTGCAAGATGCGGGTGAACTAGTCAGTGATCCTGCAGATGCGAGAAGGACTAGATCACAATTTTTTGGGGCTCCTCAAGCCTTGTCTACCACCAAACCATTGCTTCCCATACATTGCTATATGGAAATTGGTTCAGATCCACAGCCACACTCTTGAGGCTGCTGGAAACCCGCTTTGGGAGGCTACTATGGATGAAGAGTACTATGTTCTCATGGAAAACAACGCATGGGACTTGGTTCCACTTCCGAAAGGAAGAAAGCTTGTTTGATGCCGATGGATCTATCAAACAAAGATTGTTGCAGATGGTGATATCAGCAAGTACAAATCTTGACTTGTTTCAAAAGGATACTCACAGGTACATGGCATAGACTACACAGAGATATTTGCACCTGTTGCAAAAATGGACTCCATTCCACTAGTTTTAGCTATTGCTGCTTCTCGCAAATGGGAAGTTCATCACATGGATGTGAAGAGTGCATTTATTCATGGAGATATCAAGGAGGATATATATCAGCCACAAGGATACATTCAGAACTCTTCCCTCGTTTACAGATTAAAGAAATCTTTGTATGGCCTAAAATAGGCTCCCAGAGCCTGGTATGCAAAGATGGATTCTTTCTTGCTTTCCATTGGATTCATTCAATGCAAATATGATCCAAATGTTTATTTGCTGCAACATGATGATTGCATTTTTCTGATAGTACTTTATGTAGATGATTTATTGATGACAGGAAACCTTACCTCAGCTATTGATTTGGAAAAATCAGCATTGCATGATCGATTTTCCATGACAGATTTGGGACTGTTGCACTACTTTCTTGGTCTTGAAGTTTCTCAGTCTACTTCAGGGATCAAGATGGCACATTCTAAGTATGCATTAGATATACTTGTCCACTTTCAGATGACAGAATGTAAGCTAGTAGCATCTCCCTTTCTTTCAGGGATTAGATTTGAGGATGCAGGTACGACACCTTTGGTGGACAGTACACTGTATCGACAGTTGGTTGGGATTTTGTTGTATATTACTCACACCAAACCTCATATATCTTTTGCGGTAGGATTTTATTCTAGATATATATAGGAGCCCCATGAGCTTCACTGGAAAGCCACAAAGAGAATCCTTAGATATGTGAAAGGTACTTCTAGTTTTGGTATCTTTTACGCTGCAAATTGCCCACTTTCACTGATTGGGTACACAAATTCTGATTGGGATGGCAATGTTACATACCAAAAGTCCACCTCTAGTTATGTTTTTAGCTTTGGTTTAGGGCCTTTTTGATGGTCTAGCAAGAAGCAATCCACGATTTCTTTATCTACAGCCAAGGAAGAATATATAGGTGAAGTGAATGCAGCTACACAGGTTGTTTGGTTGCAAGGGCTTCTCTCTGAGTTTGGTATTCAGTATCCACTTCTGACTGTAATATTTTGTGACAATCAGGGGTCCATTCAGATATTGATTGATCTAGTTCAAAGGCAGAGGACTAAGCACATAAAGATTCACATGCATTACATCCGCGAGCTGATCCGTGACCGAGTCATATCACTGCAATACTGCCCCACTGAGTAGCAAGTTGCAGACATCTTCACCAAGTCTCTCACTAAAAAGAAATTTTTAGAACTGAGAGCTATGCTTGGAGTGGCGGAGACAGCTAAGTAAGGCCTTCTGGCCACTTAGCCCTTGTTGGGCAGCGGATCCCCCCATAGCATGTTTTTGGGGCTTAAAGCCCGAGTTTTGGTCAATGTAATGTAAAGACCCTGCGAAACGCAGACGCAGAGTGCGAGAGGCTAGGATGAGTCATAGGGTTGTCCACCATAAAATAATGTAATTTAATGTAAAGTTGTGTTAGCCTACCCATGGTCTATAGACCATGGGATTGTATAAATAAAGCGAGGCTCTAAGTGTAAAGATAGTTTTTTGGCAAGCAAGTAATAGATAGATGTGAAGTCATGGTTAGAAGAGAGAAGTGGATCTGAAGTGTATTGGGTCATAGTAGTAGGTAAAGGATCTGTAGCTGAGTGCGTAGAGGCCTAGTAGAGTCTGCAGCTGAGTGTGTGGACCCCTGCAGCTGAGTGCATAGGGTGGAGTTGGGTCTGTATTGAACTAAACTTGAAAAGGATTATTAATAAAGCTAAGTTGATTCGGCATATTGTGCATCTATTTCGTAGATCTATATTTTGATGTTATGCGTTAATGGTATCTGTTTATTTATATGCGTGCACTTGTATGAATGCTTATGTATGAAAACCTTCTAAGTAATTAGTAAACAGAACCTAATTAAGGGAGACTTGGGTAATTAGCACTGGTCGCACTGCGACTAGAGTTGCGTAAAGGCAGTACCACAGGACACAAGGAGTTCACTGGAGTGCGTAACCTAGTAAGTGTGAAGGTTGAATCACGTACCTATCGCCACATATGAGACATCCCCAGGGTGTGGAAACCTGGTTCTAACACCCTCCCATACTACTTCGGGTGAGACCTCAGTCCGCGATGCGTGGACTGTTGCCGAAAGGGCCAATAGTACCAGTATTTTCTTGGCTAAATCACTTCTAAACTTGGGTTATGCTTCACATAGCCAACAAATGGTTCCATTGCCAGGACCGGGATCTCCCTAAGGGATGTCTGATGTTGTGCCACTGGAACCCAACAAAGAAGGAAATTGAAGAGTAGTTGCACAAGAAGATTCATGAGTTCGCGACATAGGAAAATAGAACTCCGCAGGCATCTGAAAAAAGGTGGCTGGATTGCTACGTGTATACAGAAATCCACGAGATTTTCTTTGCATCCTTTTCTTCTGAACTGTATTAGTGGATCGCGAGATTAGTCGACAGCCAAGGAAGGTGTAGGCTCGATCAACCGATAGTGTGGATTCCAGAATTACTGCGCAGACTAGAAGCCTCAGAAGATAAGATTGCGCGAGCTGTGGACCATTGGCTTGAGCAGATAATAGGGGGATTTATCACTTTGTTTGTGGTAGACATGACTGTGAGCTACAACGAAGAAGAATGATGTTTTCTCAAGGGTACGCAAGGTAAGTATATTAAATCTTTGAATACCTGGATTAAGATGTTGTTATGTGAAAATCGGGTTATGTGAATACAATACTGTTTGGGATGAGGCGGAGCAGAGAGATCTACAAAGGTAACAGGGAATTAGAAAACAGTCCCTTAATTTCACTTTCATGAGAGAGTGAGGAAGAGCTCACTCAGGTCTCTCCGAGAAGTGCGGTTAGTTTGATAAGGTAGCACATTCCGCAGTTACCACCTCCACCCACACCACCACCTACTTCACCTCCCTCACCTCCATCTCCCCCCAGTCCATCTCCACCACCCCCACAGTTCAGCATGGTGAGCACAATCAAACTACCTTTATTCAGAGGTGTAGGGAATGAAGATCCGGACCAGATCTGGTTCATGGTAAGAGCAATGTGGGAAGTGAAAGGGGTCACAAACGACAACATTAAGAAGGCTACATTGGTGAGCGCGCTGCAGGATCGCACATCGACATGGTATATCAAGCACTCTAATGACCACCCAAATGTAAGGATAGCATAGATCTAGAATGCGTTGAATAGAGAATTTAGCTGGCCTAAATCAACGACACAATCAATCATCGGGTTTAAAGAGATCATGATGCTTCCAGGCGAGACCCCCTAGGATCTAGATCAGCGGCTAAAAAGTACGATCCATGAGGCCAATATGATGCTAACGGATGCACAACATCACACATGGTTTGTGGCATCCTTGATACCGCACTTCGGGATGGTGCTGTCACAACAGAAAATTTCCACCCAGGCCGAATCATTGGAAATGGCGATGAGGTTGCATGAAACCCTGATACAAGACCCTGGGTTGGGGGTTCAACAAATCCACGTGCAACTACAAAATCTATGCCTGGAAATGCAGAGTTTGAAGCAAGATAGGGCACCGCGGCCAGAGGCTTGTGAAGAAGTATGGTGCATAAAGTGCAAAGGCCAGGGCCATGAGAAGGATCATTGTCCAGTATTCGTGAACTATTTGTTGCAGAAGTATACACAAACTCCCCAGCAGTTGTTTTGTAATTTTTGCGGGTCGGTAGGCCACAATGAACACACTTGTCACAGCTACGAGCTAATGATGGATTGGACCCGAGCCTATAGGATGCAGACAGAAACACGAGCCCTCGACCCAGCTGCAGGGATGGCGCGTGTTGGATTTCAGGGGTGAGGTTGAGGATGAGGAGGAATGGGAACAAGAAGGGGCCGTAGACAGTTAATTTGCTACAATTGCGGAGGACCAGGGCACTATGCCCGCGATTGTACCAACTCGACGAGGATATCCTATTCGTATTGTACTTAGTTTGATCATGAAATAGTAGATTGTCCTATGTTGATCACACAAATGTGCGAAAAAGGTGTATTTCAGCCTCCTCCGACTTAGAATATCCAAATGATGAGGGCTGAACCACGCGAAGAAGACGCAAATGTGAACATGATGCTTAAAAGCGGTGCGAGCACGGGGGAAGATAAGGGGAAGCAACCCAAGGAAGATACATGGGTTTGCAAGGCTCCTGCAAAGGAACCTGAGTTTGACTTAGAACGCACAAAGGATATGTTTATGGAAGCTAAGAAGAGCTTCACGGAGGCCTTCACTTCAGGTAGTAAGGATCAGCCAGAGTTAGGAATGGATCCTTTAATGCTTACTAGCTTTTTGGAGACATACATGAAACTACTGCGCGACAACAAGGCAGTTAAGGGACTACGAGAGTTGATCACCAGGTGCGTAGGGTCAGAAGAATTGCGCATAGTCTGAAAACTGGGAAATCATGAATTGCGCACCAGGAGGGAAATGATATTGACGGTGCAGATTGGTGAGTACGAAATGGATCATGTAATCCTAGACTTGGGGTCAGACGCGAATGTGTTATCGAAGCTAACATGGGAACGCATGGGTAGGCCCACGTTGCAGTGGTCCCCATTCAATTACGAATGGCGAACCAATAGAATATTTTTCCCATGGGGAGGTTACAAGGGGTAACAGTTGATATTGAAGGTGTGAGCACACAGACGAACTTTGAGGTGATAATGATTGTCGATGATAGCAATCCCTATCCCACATTGTTAGGAATACACTGGGCCACTGATATGAACGGTGTTAGGGTCCAAAACTAACCCCCTTATTTATGTAATAGGATCAAGTCATAGTTATAGTTAAGTAAAGAGTCAATAAAGGCCATATTAATAATTGTAAGTGGTTAACCCGCATTTAATGAAGGGACCACAGTTAGTTGCAAATGGTCCATGGTATTAGATAGATGGTATCAAAAAGAGCCATGGTATTTCCCCATGGTATTGCATGTATGAATCCTATATAAAGGATAGAGATTCCCCTCAAGGAGCATCGTGTCCTATTTTGTAATTGAACTCAGCTCTATTGGAGACTGCCCCCTCGAAGAGGCAAGTGAACATTACTTTCTGAATAATAAAATACTTGTTGTTATTTCTCATTGTTCTATGTTATGGGTATATTTCTTCGTATATTTTTTATTTCGGTATCGTCTTGCAAGTTAAGAGCATAATAGTGGTATCAAAGCGCTTTCCAGGGCCGGTGGGATCTCCAATTTTTAGCAATTTTTTTTTTTTTTTTGGTTAGAGATGTGTTCCGACGTCTTTAAACCATGGGATCTGTCGTTCAGTGCATAAACCTATGGATTTGGGGAGGCATGCATGTAGGAAATACAAGAGGTGGTCATGCTTGTTGGACTCCCTTGTAACCCCTGTGGGTACCCCTTCGAGTAGTAGTGCATTAGATAGAACCGCACATGGACTGTCTTCCAAGTACCCTCTGGGTATATCGAAATCCCCCCTAGCTCCCTTGAAACCTCGCCATAGATAAACTGTCGGTTGTCTTGCTGCTATAGTACACCAAGAATGGCACTCGGGGATATTACTCGCATGTACGATAGGGTAGTCGGGTTGTATAGCTAAGAGTATGGTTGATCCTCCTTGGTTAGTGCCCTGAAATATTGGGCCAAGTACTACTATCAGACCCTTATGTATATTGCGATCTGTAGCACCTGACACTCCTAGAGACCATAGTTCCCTTCTCTATCTTTGGATCAATCATCATCTTTTCCAGATCAGAGCTCGCAGGTGCGGTTTTGTCGCGGCAGCAGCAATCAGTCCCGCTATTTAGATCTATCAGATCAGCCATTCATATCTATTAGATCCATCAGATCCGCCATTCAGATCTAACTAATTGTGTGGGTTCCTATACCTAGGCGTGATTTTTGCAGGACTTTGGGCAGTACTGAATTTTCTAGGATTCGGCCACTGCAGTATTCCTAAGCAAGGAGTAAAACTATGTTTGGAGTAAAAAGAAAGAGTCTGAGACCCCCTAGGATGCTTATTGGAGACTTATCCCATAATAATTAGGTCGACGAGCTGAGCAAGGTGGTACCATTCAATTGTTAGTGCAAAAAAAATAAAATTCGGGCGGTCCTAAATTTCAAGTACATCGGATCGGTGCATGGTACAAACTAGAGCTCAAGCTATGGCCAATGAGAGGATTGACAACCTTGAATCACAATTGAAAGTTGTACTATTGTAGCTGAAGAACTTAAATGAAGACTCTCAAAGGGCAAGATGGAGGAACGCGCGGAGGCATATATTGGCAATGAAAACATTGAGGGTGAGTCTAGTTAGTCTCTTCACCTCTTTGGCACCCACCAACAATCCTAGCCATGACCACCCAAGCTGGACATGTATAAATTTTATGGTTCTCACCCGACCACATGGATAGCACAAATGGAGCAATATTTCACACTGACTCACATCATGGATGATGCGACTCAGCTTAGTGTGGGTAGCATGTACTTGGACAATGAAAGATGGTAATGGTGGGAATGGCATCAACATTGCTATGGAAGGCCCTTGACTTGGAAGACATTCAAAAAAGCTCTTATGGATCTCTTTGACCATGAATCTAACTTTTTGGGTCGTCTCACTAAGCTCCGACAAACAGGAACATTGAACGAATATATTACAGCCTTTGAAGCCTTAGCCTTCCACACAGGAGGTCTACATGATCAGTGCTACTTGGAATGTTTTCTCAGTGGTATCAAAGAAGCCATACAAGCCCACGTCTAATTGCAACACCCTATCTCATGGCTAAATGCTTGTAGGATAGCTCGTGAAGTAGAACATGCGTTTGCGGCCTAGTCCAATCGCCCGAATTTCATAGCCAAGGGTTGCCCCATCCAGGCTCAAAGCACTATCCAAACACTCATGGTTCAAAAGGTGTCACTAGCAGAAATGGCAGAAAGAAGAAAGCAAGGATTGTGTTACTACTTTGATGAGAAATACTCCCCCAGGCATAAATCAAAGGAGCCCAAATTCTTTCAAATTTATGCTACTGATCACAGTTCATCAGAGGAAGCCGCACCACTTGAGGAACCAGAGGAGGAAGAAGAGGACAACCAACAGGACAATGTGCCTGAAGAACTAGTTATCTCACTGCATGCTTTGGCCGGGATTTCTTCTCCCCAAACTCTCAAAATCAGAGGCTTTATTAAGCATCACCTAGTAGTAGTCTTGATTGATAGTGGCAGTACACATAACTTTATCCATCAAAGAGTCGTGGAAGCAGGGCATTGTTTTGTTCGAGCAATTTCTAACTTCCAGGTCCAAATTGCTAATGGGGAGACAATGAAATGTGAAGGCCGCTATGAAAATGTCAAACTTCAAATGGGGGATTATCAGTTAAAGATCCACATGTTTTCCATACACATGGGAGGGTGCGACATTGTCTTAGGTGTTGAATGGCTTCGCACACCTGGCCCAATCACAATGGATTTCCAGGAGTTATATATGAGCTTTAAGCAGAACAATCACACACATACCCTCCGCGGACTCCAGGCGGGAGCTCCCTCTATCATCAACTCACATCAGATGGAAAAATTGTTAAAAAAGGGCCACCATGGAGTTATATCCCAATTTAATGCCATCCAGGCCTTCGAATCCAATTCTCTTCATATTCATCCTAAGATGCAATAGATCTTAAATAACCATTTGCTAGTATTTGACAAGCCTCATGAGCTTCCACCCTTGAGAGGGGAACATGACCATATCATTACTTTGGTCCTAGGGGCCCAACCACCAAATGTGCGCCCATATAGATATCTGTTTGCCCAAAAGAATGAAATTGAAAAAATCATCAAGGAACTCTTGGAAGCAAGCGTCATTCGTCCCAGCATTAGTCCTTATTCATCGCCAGTGGTCATGGTGCTCAAGAAAGATGGGGAATGGCGTATGTGTCCAGACTTCATGGCCCTCAATAAGTTGATGGTCAAAGATAAATTTCCCATCCTGGTTGTCGATGATTTGCTGGATGAACTAAATGGGGCTCAATTCTTTACTAAGCTCAACCTTCGCTCAGGCTATCACCAAATTCACATGAAAGAAGTAGACATTCCAAAGACTGCTTTCCGAACTCATGAAGGCCATTAGAGTTCCTGGTCATGCCATTTGGTCCTTGTAATGCCCCATCCACTTTTTAGAGCCTTATGAACCACCTGCACAAACCATATCTCAGAAATTTTTTCCTTGTTTTCTTTGATGACATCCTCATCTACAGTCACTCCTGGGCCACACATCTTCAGCATGTAGATCTACTCTTGCAACTGCTCCACAAGCATAAATTATTTGTCAAGATGTCTAAGTGCTCTTTTGGCATGGAAGAAGTTGAGTATTTGGGCCACATTGTGCGGCGCGAAGGTGTCAGGGTGGACCCAAAAAATATCCAGGCAATGCAAGATTGGCCTCAACCAAAGACCTTGAAGAGCTTGAGAGGATTTTTGGGTCTCATAGGCTACTATCGCAAATTTTCCGCAATTATGGTCGCATTGGTAGGCCCCTCACTCAACTCCTCAAGAAAAATTCATTCCTCTCGAATGATGAAGCACAATAGGCCTTTATAGCTCTCAAACATGCCATGTGTTCCACTCCAGTCTTAGCATTACCCGACTTCACCAAATCGTTTGTGATTGAATGTGATGCTTCTAGTACGGGTATTGGGGCGGTCTTAATGTAGGAAAGTCAAACCTTGGCCTTCACGAGCCAACAACTAAGTGGGAAGAATCTAGGACAATTTACCTATGAGAAGGAGATGATGGCCATCTTACATGCAGTAGCTACCTGGCAACCATACTTATTAGGGCGACGTTTCCAAATCAGCACAGACCATCAAAGCCTTAAATAATTTTTGGAGCAATGCCTATCGTCACCACAACAAAATAAATGGCTCGCCAAAGTGCTGGGATATGATTATGAGATCATTTACAAGAAAGGGCATGAAAACATTGTAGCAGAAGTGTTATCCTGCCAATTTGAGGAGGAAAGAACCTTGCTTGCAATTTCCCTTCCCATTCCAGAATGGATTGAAGAGGCTCGCAAGGAATGGTTTTCACATCCCTAGCTCTCCCAACTCATTAATCAACTGTAGGCGGATCCAAATTCCACAGTGGGTTACTCATGGCAGGATGAGATTCTTCGCTACAAGGACAGAGTCATAATATCACCAACATCCACCCTCAAAAGCCGCATTTTGGTGGAGTTGCACTCATCTCCCACTGCAGGACATTCAAGTTTTCAGAAGACGTATGCTCGCACTCAAAGATCATTTTTCTAGATAGGCATGAATAAGGACATTCTTGCTTTTGTAGCTGAATGCGACGTCTGTCAGTGCCACAAAGGAGAAACAGTCAAATCCCCAGGCACATTACAGCCCTTGCCCATCCCAGCCTCAATCTGGATGGAGGTTTCTATGGATTTCATTACGGGTCTTCCAAAGTTAGGAAACAAGTCCGTCATCATGGTGGTTGTGGACAAACTTTCTAAGTATGCTCATTTTTTCACCCTACCCCACCCTTTTACACTGGCTTTGGTCGCTCAATCTTTCATGGATCAGATCTTCAAATTGCATGGCATGCCCACGTTCATTGTGTCTAACCATGACCCGGTCTTCACCAGTAACTTTTGGCAGGAACTCTTTAGGCTACAAGGTACCCAACTACAACTCAGTACTTCATATCATCCACAAACTAATGGTCAAACTGAAGCAGTCAACAAATGTTTGGAGACCTCCTTAGGTGTTTCACTTCAGAAAAGCAACATCTCTAGGTACAGTGGTTACCTCTAGCCAAATGGTGGTATAACACCAACTATCATGACACCACCAAAATGACTCCATATGAAGCAGTTTATGGTCAACTCCCTCCTTCCCCTATTTCTTATATCAAGGGATGCTCGAAGGTACAAGCAATGGATCAACTCCTATAGAACCGCACAACCATTTTGGCCCACCTTAGAGAGAATCTTCATCAAGCCCAAAACCACATGAAGCAACAGGTAGATCAACATCGCTCAAAATGCCAATTTCAAGAAGGGGATCAGGTATTTTTGAGGTTGCAACCATATAAGCAGACATCACTCAAAGACAAGGGTTGTCAGAAATTATCTCCAAAATTCTACGGATCGTATCAAGTACTTCAGCGCATTGGAGAAGTCACCTACAAACTATCTTTGCCACCCACTACAAAAATCCATCCAGTCTTCCATGTCTCATGCCTCAAAAAAGTGATTAAGAACCACTGTAGAATTCAAACCAGTCTACCTGAAGTGGATGAAGAAGGGTCAATCTGGCTCCAACCTGAACAGGTTCTTGACACATGAGAGCGGCACCTGTGTGGCCGCATGATCAAGGAAGTCCTCGTCAAGTGGAAAGACACGTCTCCGGAAGATGCAACCAGGGAAATAGCTACTGTCCTTCAGCAGTTTCCACAGCTTCAGCCTTGAGGACAAGGATATTCTTATGGGGGAGGGTATGTTAGGGTTCAACCCTAACCCCCTTATTTATGTAATAGGATCGAGTCATAGTTATAGTTAAGTAAAGAGTAAAATAAGCCCATATTAACAATTGTAAGTAGTTAACCCGCATTTAATGAAGGGACCACAGTTAGTTGCAAATGGACCATGGTATTAAATAGATGGTATTAATAAGAACCATGGTATTTCCCCATGGTATTGCATGTATGAATCCTATATAAAGGATAGAGACTCCCCTCAAGGAGCATCGTGTCTTATTTTGTAATCGAGCTCAGCTCTATTGGAGGTTAACCCCTCGAAGAGGCAAGTGAACATTGCTTTCTGAATAATAAAATACTTGTTGTTATTTCTCATTGTTCTATGTTATGGGTATATTTCTTCGCATATTTGGTATTCGGGCATCATCTTGCAAGTTAAGAGCATAACAAATGGAGTCATCAACCTGAAGAAGCGGAAGATGATATTCGAGAAAAAGTTACTATGCATAGTAGTCCTAATAGACCCAGCCGAAGGAGCGCGCTACACTGAACCAGTGTGCGACGATGAAAGCGATGATGAGTTGGATTGTATTTACAAGATAACTACACGAGACCAGGATTGGGTGAATCCGACTGCAGATGGGAGAATCTCATGGGAGCGCGAAAGCTCTTGCACTTCGGATTTAGACGAGGAAATAGAACGATGGCAGAATTGGTTGCACAAAGTGACAACGCTGAATTGCAACATGATGATTAGATCATTGCACTTCGTGACAACAGAGGCAAGGGAATTGCCAACATATGATGAAGTGATAGTGGTGGATGAATTCCTAAGCAAGTTTGAAAGTGCAGTATCGGAACAACAGCTATTTGATGTGTTGAAGTGGGCGCTGCGTGCAACACATGTGCGCTGGTGGGGGACACATTAAGGAAAGTTTGAGGACTGGCATGGATGTAGAAGGATGATTCGCCTATGATTTAGGAAACCAAAACTATGGTTAGAAGACAAATATGATGGATGAGATAACCTACGCACACACCTCGCGAAACGGACCAAGGCATATGGGGAAGAACCACAGCCTAAATGGGTACATTTATTCTACCATACCCTAGAGGTCATACCCATGAACTAGTATACTAAGACAGAACTTCAACATGGTACTGATGAATGGGATGTCTTCTGTAAGGGATTTTTGTTTACATTCACATTTGAATACCGATGGTCGGATAATGTTGATGGCGCGCTGCAGGAAGCAAAAGTTGCCATCTTCAAAATACCACAAGAGCCACTAGAAGTGCTTCAACCAACATGGGCGACCTAGTTAAGGAGTGCCCTCGAATGTTATAACATGCAGGTAGAGGCGGATGATGACGATCCCCGAAATATTAATATTCCATAAACTAAAGGCTGTTGTGAGGTTCGAGGACCATCAATTGAGGATCCCGACATCACCGCGCCGCTAAAAACAAAGCAGGTAAACATTGGCATAGAAGAAGAGTTGAAGTACGCGACGCTTGTGGACTATTGGGATGATGATATAGTAGATAAAGTTGCCGAGTTACTCCGTGAATATCAAGACTTGTTCCCGACCAAAATCATGAACTTAAAGGGGATCATTGGCGACTTAGGGATGATGAATATCACTCTAAAACCGGACGTGAAGCTAGTTAAGCAACGACCTTACCTCTTGAATCCAAAGTATAAAGAAAAGGTCTGTGATGAATTATACAAAATGCTCACAGCCAAAATTATTGAACCAGTGGAAGAATTGTTAGAAAAGTATATATTACGGAGCAATGGAACACATAAAATATTGCAGAAATATAAACACAGAAAATGCATAAAACAACAGAGACACAGATATACGTGGTTCACCCATTTTGGGCTACATCCACCCCAAATAGCTAGTCCTTCCTTTCTATTATCCAACAAAATGAAGAGACACAACCTACAACAGATCTACTGTAATATCCTCTATTTTCTCTCACAGTCTCACCTCTCTTTTTCTAGCTCAAAGAATACACATCTATTACACAGCCTCAAATACAATGCCCTCATACAAAGAGAGGGGTTTCCTTCTAGGGAAAAAAACCCTAAACTAAACATAAGTTCTACCGTCAGATTATCCACCTAATGAACAACCCAGATTGACTAGAAATTACTATACTTTTACAAGGCAATTTTACATCTGTTTCTAGCTTCGGGGGCGCTGCCCCCAAAACCCCTGCCGGGGGACCACTGGCCTTCAGACCCCCTATCTAGGGGGGATCGGCCCGCCCAAACCCTCGCAGGGGGGGAAACGTCCCCTCCACACCCCCCCGCGTGGAGGGGTGTACAAACTTTCTGGGGTATACATCCGGCTGAAGCAAAGACCTCTAAACAATCATGCTCCACACCCAACAATCTCCCACTTGGAGAATGATTGTAGCAACTCCATTGCTGCTTCATTTGCTGGACAATGACTCCTGTTTGGACTTGGCTATTTCTCCTCTTCATCGTCATCCTTGAAGACCAATTGAAACTGAGCATATTCTCAGTTTCTCCCTGGTTACAACTTTTGTTAGCATATCTGCAGGATTCTGGCTAGTGTGTATCTTTTCCAGCTTCAACTCTCCATCTTCCAACACTGATCATATGAAATGGTACTTGAGCTATATGTGTTTAGTACTGGAATGAAATGTTGATTTCTTTGCAAGATGAATGGCACTTTGGCTATCACTGTATAACGTGCCCATATCATGCTCATTACCCATTTCACCCATAAACCTTTGTAACCAAATCATTTCTTTACTAGCCTCTGTAGCAACAACATACTTTGCTTCTGTTGTTGAAAGTGCAAAAACACTTTGGATTTTTGAAACCCAACTGACAGCTATTCCCCCTACAATAAATACATATCTTGTAGTGCTCCTCCTGTTATCTCTGCCACTTGCCATGTCTGCATCAACATATCCCTATAGAGAAATGTTTGAACCACCAAAGCATAATGCTTGATTTGTGGTACCTTTCAAATATCTGAGAATCCATTTCAGTGCCATCCAATGTTCCTTTCCTGGATTGTTCATGTACCTGCTTACAACTCCCACTTCATGTGCAATATCAGGCCTTGTGGAGACCATTGCATACATTAAGCTTCCAACTGCTGATGCATATGGAACTTTAGACATATAATCCATAACTTCTTGGGTCTTTGGGCACATTTCCTCACTAAGTTTGAAATGGTTAGCAAAAGGTGTACTAACTGGTTTTGCATTGTGCATATTGAATCTTTTCAACACCTTTTGTATGTACTCATTTTGAGATAATGTTAATTTGCGATTTTTCCTGTCTCTAGTTATTCTCATACCAAGGATTTGTTTTGCAGCTCCCAAATCCTTCATTGCAAATGAATTTGCCAATTTTCTTTTGAGCACATTTATTTCCTGCATGTTAGACCCTACAACAAGCATGTCATCTACTTACAATAACAATATAATATAGTTGCCATCATTTTGCTTTTTCAGATAAACACAATGATCAGAGTGACATCTAGTATAACCTTGTTTAGACATAAACTTGTAAAATTTTAGATACCACTGCCTTGGAGCCTATTTTAAGCCAAACAAGCTCTTCTTCAACCTACACACTAGTTTCTCCTTCCCTTTTACCTCATATCCTTGTGGTGACTACATATATATCTCTTCCTCTAAATCCCCATGGAGAAAGGTTGTATTTATATCTAACTGCTCAAGATGCAAATCTTCAACTGGTACTGGACTTAAAATAGTTATGATTGAAGTCATTTTAACAATAGGAGAAAATATTTCATCAAAATCAATACCTTTCTTCTGTGCAAACCCCTTCACCACAAGTCTAGCTTTGTACCTTTGTTTTCCTCCATCTTCTTCCTTTAGCCTGTAAACCCATTTATTCTTCAATGTAGTTTTTCCTGCAGGCAACTTGACTAAGTCCCAAGTCTGGTTATGCATTAAGGAGTCCATCTCTTCTTCCATGGCTACCTCCCACTTCTTCCTGCTTTCAACCTGCATTGCTTCTTCATAACATTCGGGTTCACCAGAATCAATCAACAATAAATAATATAATGAAGGAGAGTATCATTCAGGGGGTCTACTTATCCTGGTAGATCTTCTAACAACACTTTCAGGTGTTTGGGGTGCCTGTTGCTATTGGGGTGGTTGCTGTTGTTGTGGTTGTTGATTATTATTATTTTCAGGCACCTTTACTTTTTTAGTGATATCATCAAGAACTGTGTATTCCTTGTTTTCTTTTCCCTGTTTATTTTCCTGCAATTGATTCTTATACAAGACATTTTCATTGAATAATACATCTCTGCTCCTAATGATTTTGTGATTTTCATAATCATATAAGCGGTAACCAAAATCATTAACACCATATCCAATAAAGGTACATTTCTTTGATTTTTCCTCAAGCTTTGTTCTATTTTATTTATTAATATGGACAAAGGCCTCACAACCAAAAGGCTTTAAAAAGAGTAGTTTACCTTTTTACCTGTCCATGCTTCCTCTGGAACACCACCATCCAAGGAACTTGAAGGCCATCTATTTATTAGATAAACAACAGTATCTACAACATCTGCCCAAAATTGTAAAGGCAATCCTGCATGCAATCTCATGCACCTTGCACACTCCATGATTGTTCTGTTCATCCTTTCTGACACACCATTTTCTTGTGGTGTTCTTGGAACTGTCTTATCTCTGCAAATTGCATGCTCTGAACAGTACCTATCAAACTCTTTGCTGCAATATTCACCTCCATTGTTTGATCTGAGACACTTCAATTTCTTTCCTGTCTCAATCTCAACCAAAGCTTTCCATTTCTTGAAAGTATCAAATGCATCAGATTTATTCTTAATACAATAAATCCAAGTTTTTCTAGTTGCATCATCAATAAAAGTAACATAATAACGAGAGCCACCTAGAGATGATACCTAAGCAGGTCCCCATACATCTGTATTCACAAGCTCTAATTTTTCACTCTTCTTTTCTTTCCCAACTCTGAGAAATCTGACTCTCTTCTATTTTCCATAAATGCAATTCTCACAGAAGTCCAAATCAACATTCTTCAAACCCGACAACAAATTCCTTGAGTGAAGGATCTTCATCCCCTTCTCACTCATGTGTCTGAGCCTATGATTCCATAATGCTGCATCTGCTCCTTTGGAAGTTAAAGCATTAACAGAGTTAGAAATACCGTTGCATAAATACAATGTACCAACCTTTTTGCCTTTTGCTATTACCAGGGCTCCTTTGGTGACCTTCCAAGCTTTATCTATGAAAGTTGTCACACGCCTAACTACCCTGTTGAAATCAGATTTTTCTTCAGATATGGAACATGTCTTACCTCCTTTAGTAGCCATTGGTTTCCATTCTACTGTTTTACAAGAACCTTACCCATTCCAATAATTTTACAAGGTTTATCATCACCCAAATGAAATTGTCCAAAATCTCCTTGAACATAGTCATGAAAGTATTTCTTATCAGGTGTGGCATGGAATGAGGCCCCTGAATCTACCACCCAAGAATCAGTAATATTTTAAAAAGAAAGAATCAAAGCATCTTGTAACACCTCACCTGTCACATTTGCTTCATGATTGTTTTCTTGCTGTGCATCTCCTTATTTTCCTTTCTGAGATCTAGAGTCTTTCTTTAGGTGTCCTTTCTTTCCGCATTTCTAGCACACTATCCCCGATCTGGACTTGGATTTTCCTTTCCAAGATTTACTGCAATATCCTGAGCTCTTTCCTCTTTCCATTTTTCTTCCCCTAGACTATGCACTCAAAGCATTACCCGATGTCTCATCGGAGCTTTTCCGTCGCATTTCCTCGCTAAGGATAGCACCGACAACATCATCAAACTTTAAAGTAATAGATCCAGAAACAGAGTTATTAATGGCCATTACTAAACCATTCCAACTTTCTGGCTATAAGCACAAGAATAATAGAGCTCTAACTTCATCATCAAAGTTTACCCCTACAAAACATAACTAACTTGTAACAGTATTAAAATCATTTAAATGGTCTGCAACAGATCCACCTTCTGACATCTTCATATTAAATAACCGTTTCATAAGAAATACCTTGTTTGAGGCCGAGGGTTTTTCATATAGTTTCTCCAACGCCTTAATCAAACCCTCTGCCATTGTTTCCTTTTAAATGTTGAAGGTGACCGACACTGCGAGGCACAACCGTACTGTTTCAAGTGCCTTTCTATCGAGAAGGTTCCATTCTTCATCTGTCATACCCATTGGCATCTTTGTTTTTCCGCCCAATGTTAGGTACAAATCTTTCTAATACAGATAATCTTCCATCTTCATATTCCACAACGAGAAGTTTTGGCCATTAAATTTCTCGACCCTAAACTTACCATCTTCCACCGTTGCTCCCACTCGAACCAGGAATCCTTATCTCCTGCGAGTTTGTCAGCCAAATAAGAAAATCAGCTCTGATACCAGTTGTTAGAAAATTATATATTATGGAGTAATGGAACACATAAAATATTGCAGAAATATAAACATAGAAAACACATAAAACAAGAGAGATACAGATATACGTGGTTCACCCAGTTTGGGCTACATCCACCCCGAACAGCCAGTCCTTCCTTTCTATTATCTAGCAAAATGAAGAGATACAGCCTACATCAGATCCTCTATAATATCCTATGTTTTCTCTCATAGTCTCACCTCTCTGTTTCTCGCTCAGAGAATACACATCTGTTACACAGCCTCAAATACAATGCCCTCATACAAAGAGAGGGGTTTCCTTCTAGGGAAAAAAACCCTAAACTAAACATAAGTTCTACCGTCAGATCATCCGCCTAATGAACAACCCAGATTGACTAGAAATTACTATACTTTTACAAAGAAATTTAACATCCGTTTTTAGCTTCAAGGCGTCGCCCTTGAAACCCCCATCGGGGGATCACTGGCCCCCGGACCCCCCAGCCGGGGGGGGATCGGCCCCCCCAAACCCCTGTGGGGGGGTAAAGGTCCCCCCCACACCCCCCCCACGTGGAGGGGTGTACAAACTTCCTGGGGTATACATCTGGCTGAAACAAAGACCTCTGAACAATCATGCTCCACACCCACCAAGAATTTGACTGGGTGAGTCGTACGGTAGTGCAGGAGAAAAAACAGAAGGGAAAAATTAGAATATGCATGGACCTCAAAAAGCTTAATGATGCCTGTGTTCATCATCCATTCCCGACACCATTCATAGATGAAGTATTGGAGAGTGTGGGTGGTCAGGAAGCTTACTCATTCACGGATGGCTTCTCAGGGTACCATCAGATCAAGATCTTGCCAGAAGATAGGAGCAAGACAACCTTCACAATAGAATGGGGCTGCTTTCAATACACCGTTATACCTTTTGGACTGAAGAATGCACCAATGATATTTTCACGCATAGTGGTGGCCACGTTCAAGGAATACATCCACAAGTTCTTGGAGCTCTATTTGGACGATTGTATTGTTTTTGGGTTAGTTAAACACCATATAGCGAGCTTACATTTAATGCTGGATGCTTGCCGCCGACAATAGATTGCGCTGAACCTTAAAAAGTGCACCTTCTTTGTTCCCTTTGGAAATCTACTAGGCCATGTGGTCTGCAAACAAGGCTTGATGGTGGACCCTGTGAAGATTGTTGTTATACTGAATCTGGAAGTGTCGCGAAGTGTCAAACAACTACGTGCTACTTTGGGGCACACTGGTTACTATAGAAAGTTTATCAAGAGCTATTCCCAAATAACAGCGCCAATGGAAAGACTATTGAAAAAGGGCACTACATATTGTTGGAATGATGATTGTATGAAAAGTTTGGATGTTCTTAAGGAGAAACTAGCATCTGCTCCCATCCTGATCTTCCAAAAATGGGACATGGAATTTCATGTACATGTTGATGTGTCGTGTATTATGCTAGGAGATGTACTCACGCGGGAAGGCACAGAATGCATGGATCACCCGATCGAGTTCGCGAGTCAGTGGTTGTCCAAAGCCGAAAATAACTACTCTACTACTGAGAACGAAGGGTTGGAAATGGTGTACGTGCTCCAGAAATACCGACATTATTTACTTGGCGGGCACTTCAAGATGTATACAGATCATTCCGCATTGAAATACCTGGTGAACAAGCCTGTGTTGGGGGGGCGCAAATGCATATGGTTGTTACTGTTTCAAGAATATGACTTTGAGGTCATCGTCAAGCCGGGATGCCTAAATGTAGGACCGGATCACTTATCACGAATTGAGACAGGCGAGGAGCCAACAAATTTGGTGTTGTTGTTTGACAGCAAGTTCGAGAAATTTCCCAGAAAATTCAGAATGCACTAGTTGGGACCATATGTGGTAAAAGAGGTCACAGACGGAGGTGTGATCCAGCTAGTCAAACTTAATGGAGAACCCTTCCCAGGAAAAGTAAATGGCAGTCACCTGAAGCCCTACACGGGTAGGTCGGCTATTTGACTAATCAACCAAATCACAGTCTTCGCAACCTGAGTAGCCAGACAAGGGTTCAGGACTATAAACACAGGTACTAGAAGCTGACACCAAAGAAGCAACTCAAGTCAGACACAGATGATTCAGAAGTAGTAATGGAGCAGATCTAGCTGACGGCAGAACGATGCATTGCAGACCTTCGAGTTGTGCAAGCACAGTTGGATATACTTCGTGCAAAGATTGCTGCACCAGAATAATGACTTGAGACGAGTCACAATGATTGTGTTGGGGACCTGTTGGGTAGCCAATCCCCCCATAGCATGTTTTTGGGGTTTAACGCCTGAGTTTTGGTCAATGTAATATAAATACCCCGCGAAATGTGGGCGCGGAGCACGAGAGGCTAGGATGAGTCATAGGGTTGTCTGCCCTAAAATAATGTAATTTAATGTAAAGTTGTGTCAGCCTACCCATGGTTCGCGAACCATGGGATTGTATAAATAGAGCAAGGCTCTAAGTGTAAAGATATTTTTTTGGCAAGCAAGTAATAGATAGATGCAAAGGCATGGTTAGAATATAGAAGTGGATCTGAAGTGTATTGGGTCATAGTAGTAGGTAGAGGCTCTGTAGCTGAGTGCGCAGAGGCCTAGTAGAGTCCACAGTTGAGTGCACAGACCCCTGTAGTTGAGCGTGCTGGGCAGAGTCAGGTCTATATTGAACTGAAATTGAAAAGGATTATTAATAAAGCTAAGTTGATTCGACATATTGTGCATCTATTTCGTAGATCTATATTTTGATGTTATGCATTAATGGTATCTGTTTATTTTTATGTGCGCACTTGTATGAATGCTTATGTATGAAAACCTTCTAAGTAATTAGCAAACAAAACCTAATTAAGGGAGACTTGTCACTTGGGTAATTAACATTGGTCGCACTGTGGCCAGAGCTGCACAAAGGCAGTACCACAGGACGCAAGGAGCTCGCTGGAGTGCATAAACTAGTAAGTGTGAAGGTTGAATCGCGTACCTATAGCCCCATATGAGACATCCCTAGGGTGTGGAAACCTAGTTCCAGCACCCTCCCATACTACTTCGGGTGAGACCTCAGTCCGCACTTCATGGAATATTACCGAAAGGGCCAGTAATACTGGGATTTGCTTGGCTAAATCACTTCTGAACCTGGTTCAGGCCCCACGTAGCCAGTAACCCTTTTTTCCTCTTTTTTTTAGTTGGGGGGGGGGGGGGGGGTTCCCACGAGGTTCTCTTTCTTCATTTTATGAGGATCTTTTATTTATTGTACCTAAGTACCGAACATGGCATCTTGGTTGGGACTCAGTTTAGATAAGTGAGTTAGGATGAAGGGGGGTGTTGGAATATAATCCTAACATCTATATTTATTTTTTAGCCTAAGTATCCTTGACTTAGCCACATGTACTAAAAATCATGTTCACACTTGGTTTTTGGTAAACTAGCTCGATGCCCAACTTTCCCTTGTTTTTTGCCTTCAAAGGCTTAATATTAAGAAAATATTGGTCCAACCACTTTCTTAAACCATTTAGACATCTAAGTACATGTTCACACCTAACCACACCTCAGCCACTCGAGTTATTTGAGGATTGGCACCCCACATGAAGATTCCTCTTAAATCAAGGGATTTGGTCCCCCAGACCATTTTTGTATGTTTTAAAGTTTCCTTCCTTGGGAAATGTGCCCCTCCTCATGCTTTCCCCATGGCTGATAGTTGGCATAGGTTGTCTTGAGTCATTGTTGCTATTTTAGGCCTCTCTTTAGCTTTTCTTAGCCTTTTCTAGTTTTTTACTAGTTTTTTCCTAGTTTCTAGATTCAGAAATTTCTATATAACCACCTCCGTTTGGGATTAGAGGTTTGGTTGCTCACGTATTACTATTGTTCATTAATTTAATACATTGATTTTATGGAAAAAAATCTTTCTCTCCTCTCTTCAATATTAGCAAATTACTTGTGTTTAATTTAACTAGAATTCTAGATCTATCAGAGTTTCTGTAGGAATTCTATAGGCCCCAACAAGCCAACACTTGTAGTAGATCTCATCCATGGTTCCATGTTGTTCAACAATTTATTCATGCATAAGGTAGACAATTAGTTCATTAAATTCTACTTTTCTAGCTCACGAGAACTCTTCTTGTTTACATGACTTTTTGGAAATTACACATGTTTGATGCAGAGTAGGCACTTCAAAATTATACAGAGATCTCATAGCAAGAAACCACCTTCAAACTTAATTCACCCATAGGGATTCCTCGTTTTCATCAAAACCTTCACCAATTTCATCATTTTACATAGAAATTTCCTCAAGCATTTTGAGCGAATCCAACCGTCTCCTAAACTTGGTTTTGGGTTCTGAGTGATCCTAGGTCACTTCTCACTCCATTCCACCCATCAACCACCTTCCCTAAGCTTTCCATCACCTCCAACACCCATCGATTGTCTCACGGCTGCATCCTATAGAAATACAGGGAATCCTATAGGTTTCTAGTATATCCTATAGGTTTTCTTGTAGTGGCTTGTTTTGAGGCCGAATTGAGAGAAAATCTCTATGAAGCTTCCCAAGGTCACCCAAGGGTCCCCCAAACCTTCCAATCATATCCGGAACCTTCTAGCCATCCATCAGCACCCCTAAACCACCTGCCACATCACCAAAAGATATTAGTTTGCACACTTGATTTTTCATGAAAAGCAGAAAAGACAAAACATATTTATTATAGTCCTTTACATTCATAATAGTTGTGTTTGATGTTTTTAACTTCCATGCTTAGGATAGTAGCATTTTGTTCATGTTTATTTAGCATCATTGCAAAGCATAGCTCTTAACAGTTAATTAGGAAATGGTGTGCCTTAGCATTGAATTTCATTATTTTTCATTATTGCAGTAGAGCAGCTCTTTCTTAGGGTAGATTTCTATTTCTTTCATCAAGGAACCAAGCTTCTTCTGAATCCATAGAAGTCTGGCTTGCAACCCCTAGTGGTCTCTTGCCAGCTAAACAATGGCAAAAGGTAGAACCATCACTTTTACTTGTGTATACATCACTGTCACCTCCAAGTTTGTACAAACTTCGGGTTGATAAAGTAAAGTTGGTAGCTCCAGGAATTGTAGCATTCTTGTTGTAATAATGGTGGTCATCAGTCCCTTTGCCAAATGGAGGATAGACTTCGTTACTTGCAACCCCACTTCATCTACTGGACATAACTACATTATTGTAGCTGTGGATTATTTCATGAAATGGGCCGAAGCCCTTCCCATTTTCCGGGCTGATGGAGAAACCGCTGCAATATTCCTGTTCAATCAACTCATCTGTCACTTCGGTGTGCCCCACACAATCATTACATACCATGGGTCTCATTTTCAAAATCACATGATGTTTGACTAAACATCGTTGCTCAGTTTTCGCTAGGATCAACCATCCTCCTACTACCCCCAAGCTAATGGCGAAGTAGAATCCATCAATGGCGTCTTAAAGACCATGATCCATAGGTTAGTTGGGAATCATAAAACCCACTGGTATCAAATGTTGCACTGTGGGAATACCGAACTTCAGTAAAAATTGCTACAGGCTTTACACCTTTTCAACTAGCTTATGGCATAGAAGCAGTTTTACCAATCGAGTGTCAAATTCCTTACAATTCATTGTTGAACTCTTTCCTGACACTAAAGCCAAAGAAGAGAACTTGCTATACCTAAATCAACTGGATGAAACCCGTCAAGATGCCGAATTGGCACTAGAAGCCCACAAGTGCCGGGTCAAAAGCCAATACGACAAAAAGGTCAAGCCTCGTTCTTACCAAGAGGGAGATCTTGTTTTACTCTACGATAAAAAACATGACCTCTTGGGGAAGAACACTTCAACCCTTATGGATCGGTCCATATGTCGTCACGAAAGCCCTCTCGAAAGGGTCATATGAACTTTAGGATTGGGAAGGAGTCCCGTTTGTTGAGCCCTAAAATGGGCTATATCTGAAAGAATATTATGCCTAGTACTATACTGGGTATGTGCTTTGTAATTTTATTTATTTATAAGTTTTAGTTCTATTTGATGGGATTGGATCATTTGATATTTCTTGGGTAGCTATCTCATTCATATTTCTTGCTATGCAGATGCCTTCATTACCCTTAGGATACGTAGGATACGCGAATGGTGCCAGTCATCACACACAGCACATTGCATCAGTTGCTTAGGTCATTCACACACCTGAGTCAGAACTGCTTTGTTCCGAGGAGTCTTTCTTGGTACTTCCACCAAAAATATTGCTGAGTAGATGTCCGTAATTTCACTTCTCACTGAAGCATCATCAAGGGACATCTCCAATCTGGTGGTCGGGCTAGATTCTCTGCTTGTTGTTATGCAATTTACAAATCATTATCACATTCATAATTCAATCTTGTTGCATCATTATTTAAGGGTATGACTCTAGGAATGTCAATTTTAGTTTTTACATATGAACACATTCCTCAAGAATTTAATATAGTTGCTAATTCATTGGAAAAATATGTGTTAGATTGGCATCTGTCTCATTTATTATAGATCCATGTATGAAAGTAAAAATTTACATAGTTAAAATTTTACAAAAGCACTTAAAAAACCTTTACATCATAAAATACCAAAATATCTGTAGATATATATATATATATCGAATCTAGTCTTTTACACTAGAAAATTTTCCCAAATTGGGTGTTTCAGGTACAAAATGGCTACTAAGCCTAGCTATAAACACCCATTGGCTATACCACGCATCTGCTAATAGAGCCTACTGCTCATGAAAAGACAATACTGCTCTAGCCATCCTTCAAAGAGGAACCATAAACTGCTCAGGCACACCAACTGTGTGTCGCTGCATGTGAGTAGGGATCTCCCTCATAGGAAGGAGGGGCACACCCATGCTCACGCCCTCCATGTTCCTCAGAACCTCATGAAGACTCTTAGCATCACCCTTGCCTTCGAGTAGTTTGCCTCCTCGCCTCATTTGGGGAGGCTCGCCTGCAGGTCACACTGGTGCCACATCTGTGTCAAGAAAAAAGCTTCATGTCAGTACTTGTTCACCCATAAAATCAACAAAAACATAACATAAACATTCAAAAGCTTAAAAATACTTTAAGTACTCTCAAATAAACCTTCTTACCTTGAGGCCCCCTTTTTGTACCAAATGGAAAAATCAAGTCAAGATCACCTGTGAAGTCCATGCCCTCATAGGCATAGTCGTCTATCATCACAATATGACCACTGAGCCATTCGAAGAAATCCTCTTTGAAAAAATGTCGGATGGGTCCTCCTCCTATGCGAGGATCGAGCGATGCCCATCACCTCTACCTAGGCTCCCTCAGATCGAGGGGACCTAAACTCATCTATGGTCGCATAATTGGCACCCTCTCAACTATGAAGGATACAATGAGAGTGTCGTACCCAAAACTCTATTGGGTCTGGGTCTTATATGTAGTCAATTTTGCCTTCAACTGACGAAGCACTGCCTCACACTAGTTGAAGATCTGCAGCTAAACATGTTAGAGTCAGTATTTTCATACTGCCACCAGTGATCAAAACTCCTCTTTTATATCATATTAGTGTCCCATTTGAAATTTTTATCATTCCACCAAGGTCATCATGTAAAAATTTACTCACTAATGGTAGCCCAAAATCAAAAATCACACTCCCCTCTCAAAAAAATTGTATTTTCTAGCCCTCCTTCATGTGTCTTGCTAAGCATCCATTGACTATAAAGTCTCATTTCATCATGTTTTACATTAGTCATGTCATCTTGAAATTCAGTCCTTCAAGGTCTCATTAGGTCTTTTAGGGTTTTTCAAGGTCCCATTAGGTCACTTAGGTTTCAATTTCCCAAGCTCCAATAAAGCACCATCTCACTGCATAAGGCCAGAAAAGTATGAGAGTAATGCAAATAATGTCCCCTTTTCAGACAAATAAGGGTTTACAAGTATGTAACCATGGTTGTTGAAGTTCCAAAGTTGATTTTAAGCAAGAAATTTATTCCAATTTGTAATTTTTATTTCATGAGAGATGTAATATTTTTTTTATTTTTTTATGTAATTTTATGTTATCATATGTAATAAGTCACCATTTTAGCTGTTTACTCAATTCCATTGCCAAATTCTTCAACAACATCCACCTACAAAAGAAAAATTCAGAAGTCAAAGAGCATTAGTGTGAAAATTTGAAAAGTGACATGAAACATTAGAAAATGGGTTTTCAAAGCATAAATTAGACCCATTCAAATATAAAAGCCCTCAAAGACATCAATTAAACATTCATTTTCACTCCTACACTCTCAAATCATCCTCAGAAATAGGGAATTTTCAAGTTTTAGTTGAAATTGTGCAAAACAGGGGTAGAGAGCGCGTTCTAAACTTGGAGGGTGTGTTTGACTAGAGTGCTACGTGTTTTCCTGAAAACATTGTGCATTTCATAAGGGTGTTGCATGCCTGTTAAGAGAGGGTGTGTTTGACCATATTGTTGCAAATTTTCCTAAAAACCTCCAGAGGTTTCCCACAGAGCACTACATCATCTCCAAGCTTCAAAATGTGTCACCAACATGCTCCAACAGACAAGTAGGTTGAAATAATATCACTCCTCTCCTCCACAATTAATTTATATGACGTTTCAGTATGTTTTGGTGTCCTATTAAATTCAAAACCCTAGTAACATAATCCCATTCCTAAATTCCATTTCCTAGCTTCCCACTAACATTACTACATTTCAAAACTACCCCTTGTCACCTCCCTCATATCACACATCACCATTTCTATCTCCTCAATTTCCTCACACCATTCAATACTCTCTACACCTACATTCCATTTCATCATCTCCATAGGATTTGACTCCAATAACTGATGGCAGAAGAAGTAAATCGAAGTCATAGTGAGGAAGAAAGATAGGAGAGGAGGTTATTTAAGAAAGGAGGGAGAATCATTATATATGAGCCAACCAATACCAGAGAACTCATGGCGTCTCCCATCACTGTGATAGGATTTAAGCATGTGGGTTGTTTTGAGTTTTGTGAGAAAGTACAAAGGATCCAACATCATCCTATGTTGAACAGATTATTTATCACCAACCTCCATGACAACTAGGTAACCCTTGCTAGTGTCACCTCCTAGACAGATATGTTCCTATGATGAAAATCACCATGAAGTACTTCACTTGTGAGGGTAGGTTTTCTAGGCTTCATTCCTATCATATCCCCTGTTTTGGACAATTTCAACTAAAACTTCATTTGGGCAATGAGAGAGAGTTATGTCATTCATTTCCCAAAAGAAATATTGTGATCATAAAATGAAAATTATCTTTCACCACTCCCTCATCAAGATGATGGTCCTCCATTACTTTGATCAGCTAAACATTACATGGGACACCTATATATCCAATGAGATTTTCACTGTCCCACCTATTCATTTCCCAAAATAAATATTATGATCATAAAATGAAAATTATCTTTCACCACTCCCTCATCAAGATGATAGTCCTCCATTACTTTGATCAGCTTAACATTACATGGGACACCTTTATATCCATTGAGATTTTCACTGTCCCACCTATTCAGCATGGCCAAGAAGCACCTTCATCATCTCATCCACCCACCTCCATTCCTCCACCTCAACCCATACATCATTCATCTTCATCTAATGAGTCAGCCACACCATCACCTCCACCATCACCATTTCATGAGCCTATTAATTCACCCGGCAGTGATGAAGGCAGTGAGCAAGAAGACATTGAGCATGGCGAGAGAAGCAAACCTAAAAGGGCTGGTTTAGCTACCTTGACACATACCTATCAAAGAGGGCATATGCAAGTGTTTTCCCCATAGATTGTGGGAGGGGCCTTGCCTTCTTCATCAGTAATGCAAGTATAAAACGGTAGGGAAAAGGTGACAGAGGCAGAGTTCCAGCATCAGGAGGAGGAACTCCATGAGACAAAGCAAGATTTTCACTTAGTTGAACTAAGTGGAAATGATGATAGTGAGAACATAACCATTATCATAAAGGAGAAGAATTCACTCATAGGAGGGCTCCAGGTCAACATGGAAAGAGACAAATACATTATTTCATACTATGAGCAGGAGAACATGCAGTTGGAGGTCAAACATGAGCTCATGGAGATTCAACTCATCTAAGCAAAGAGAGAGGCTGAAAAGGCTAAGGCCTTACTTGATGAGGCATATGGAGAATACAGTGACTAGTTGGAGGAATAGGTGCCAAGAAAAAGGCTAAGGACTAGAGGGTTAAAGAGAGATTTGGAGCTACAAAAGCAAAGGGAGGTAGAACTAGCTAATGAGCTCACGCTAAATGATCAATTTACCAAAATGGTAAATGAGAACCGAGAACATTGGCTTGAGAGGGTAAATGGTCGTCTTGAGAAAATCTTAGTCAAGGCCAAAGAGGACAATGATATTCTGAGAAGGATGGCAAAGTATTATGCCATGAGAAACAAAATTGCAAGAGCCAAGCTTCAAAGATCCCATGCAAAGATTGAAGCCTTGTCCAAGCAAGAGGAGAAAAGGAGGCTAGACATTATTTTTGAGGCATCACTCCATGCCTAAAACACATGATCAGCTATGATCCCACCAATTTTGACAAGTTTTGAGCAATATTTTGTAAATTTTGAATTATTGTGTTTTTTAAGGCATTTTTAGCATAATGAAAAGGGTCAAACGTGCAACACCTAGGGTTCTGTGCTCTTTTTTGTGGCATCTAATGAGAAAACGATCAACATAATTGGATACAAAGTGATGAGGACATGCACCCTGTGAATTTTCTAGGAGTTTAGAGACAAATAGGTCAGTCAAAGAGGTAAAAAACCACCAAAAAACCACCTTTCTACCTCATTTTTCGCTTGGGCATGGTGCGTTTACCAATATTGGGAGATTGAGTTTTTGACAAGGCAAATGAGCTCCAAATTGAAAATTGAAGACATGTCTGGAAAGTAGACTTAACAAGCTTTCCAACAAGCGATCTTGGAGAAACTTTGGACACCGAGAAGGCACCCAAAAGTAGCCCTGAATTTGGAGGGTGTGTTTGACAAAGAGAGAGTGTGTTTGAAAATTTGCCTAGATTTTCAATGTTTCTCTCCAAATTGGTTTTCACCTATGGGAAATTGATGTTTTACTCAAGTAATTGAAAAGGATGATGTTGTAATAAAAAATTGTGTGCAGCTTGTCACTTATGCCACAATTGATGAATAGCCAAATAGCTTAATCTTGGCTAGTTCACATTTAAATTTCATGTTTAGAGATAGTGAATAAATATCTGACCAAACAGTGTAATCTTGGCAGATAAGTAGATAGGTAGAGTAAATAAAAAGGAGTTTAACAATGTAATCTAAGCCCTTGGATGTAATAAGTGCAGATTTAGGTAGGCTTGCCATGTAAAAGAAAAAGAAGATTGGTAAGGGTTTGCCAGTCTAAGTGCACCCAAATAAAGAAGAAAAAATGTCAGGCTAAAGTAGGTAGGGTAGGTAGATGGTGTTGCAGAATTACATGTGATAGATAATGTCTCTAAATGTGTTAATTTTTAATTTTATCACAAGTGCAAGGAAGACATTACACTTGATGCAGTTCAAGCAAGACAAGGTCAAATAACTAACTTCCATTCACATTTTTCCCTAAACGATTTCACTAATTCCACCTAAAGTATTAAGATCTTTGAAAATTAAAGGGGCTCAGAACATTTCTCTAACATTTGGAGGGACCGGACCCTCGACACAATAATTCAAAAAGCATAAAGTACTTAGAATCATCCATAAACCATTCATTTCATTTTCTTAAAGTTTTTCCTAAGTAAATTCCTACTTTACTTAGAAAAATACACAATATCACCTAAAAACCCCCTTTTTCACTTTAGCCTAAGTTTAAATGTAAATCTCTAACGTTTACTTAGCGCTCATTCTCATTTTATGTCATATTAACTTTTAACACATATTATATAAATCCCGCCTTATTTTGCCCTTTCCCGTAATATGTAAATATACATAAAAAGACCCCAAAATGTTATATATCTCACCCTGGTTAAATATAACCATAAATACGTGTCAAAAGGATTAATTGGAATTAATGAACCCTCAAGGTTAATTAAGAACCACTCCTCCAACCAATCGCAATGCCCCCGATACAATTAAAATATTTTTTATTGTGTCGGGCCCGCTATAGTTAAAGCCCCGCCGTATCCCTCACCCGTCCGCCATTCGATCACTCCCCGATCATACAATGGTTGACATCGATATCGCGCCCCCCTCGTGACCGCGCTTTAACATGAGATCACCAGGGGGTTTTTCCCTCGTACCCTCACCACGCATCATCCATTCGACGTGATCGCTCGCCCTCCTCCTGATACTGCTTAACTCCAACAGCGGTGCGATTGCATACCGCTTACCACCCTCCACAAACGACAAAACTTCATTTCTCCAAAACACCCGATAAATCCAAAAAAACCCCGCCAACCTTAGTTTTGTTAAACAAAACGAACAAAAGTCATTTTCATAGTTATATGCTATAGCTCGTGCTCCCATGCAAAACAATGTCCAAGTTAATTGTTCGAGCTTTTAGACCACCACCTGCTTAAGAAATTTGTAGCGACGCAGCCTGGAACCTGTTATCCTTTCGTCTTGGTATTGTTCACTTCCTTGATATAGGTATTTATCCAATTTTCACTTAAACCCTGTAAATTTTGGTTTTCTACTAAAAATTCTACATGAAAGGGCCAAATTTAGTCCTAATCCAAGTCTGTGTTCACCATATAAAGTCCTCAACCTGCTGTCTTGCCCATTTTCCACAGAATTCCCCCAATTCCATTTTTGAATCCACAAGAACCAAATATGGAAACCCCTATAGCCCTAAATGTAGCACCCATGAATGCTCCCCACAAAGACTTAGATTATCTACCTCTGGCTGATAAACAATTTCAGATAAAAGACCTATCTGGTGATAAAAACCATCTTTAGGCCTTTTGCCAAGTCAGAGATAGTTATTTGAATAAGTCTGACATTTTTGGACTATGGGAATCTAACCTTCCCATGTATTGCCTCCCCTTAGTCCATGTTTTCCCAGACATAATTCATCAATGTTTTACTAATTACGATCCCAACCACAGAGCTGTTATGTCCCTAAGCCAAACAATCCTTTTTCCCATAACACCTCAATCCATCAATGAAATGTTGCAGTTACATTCCAGTCAGCCCCTCACTCCTATTTATATGGCTTATTTACTTGAAAAAGCATCTCAGTTATCCAAATCAGAGATAAATCGTATCACTCAAACCTTCATGTTACCAAAGCACCAACCCAAAGGCCCACCACCTTATCTGCAAACTTTCTTCACTGAAACTGGAAGACTCCTTGTTGATATGATATCCCTGATTATGGGATTTAACTCTAGTAAATATGCTGATGATATTACCCTAGTGTTACTATCAATATTTACTCCAGGACAACCCCTCTGCTATCAAATATGACTATGCCTCCTATATTGCCAACAGAATCCATGACCAATTCCTGAATTTAGAAAGGGAAGGAGTTTTCAAATACACCTCTTTCATATACCACCTTATGTTATATTATCAGTCAGACAACTTTCCTTTCCCTATCAAGAAACTTGACACCAAAGGAAATCCAAGGTTTGTTATATTTTGGAGTTCAATCTTTCATAATACCATTGAGTCCCCTTACACTTATAGTGAGTTCATTGACTTATTTGTACATCCAACAACCACTCTGTTAACAGGAGTTTCCCCTCCTAGGATCAATGGTGACATGAAGAAAATTCTCCAGCTCTCTAAGCAGTACAGGATAGGTGACTGGTACCTGTATAAAAATCACACAGAAATTAGGATGTATGAGTGTGAACTTTGCCCTTTTAAGTTACCCAAGTATGTTTCCATGAGATTATTTGCATTGGAGTATTTCAGACAGATCATAAATGCATGTTTAGTCCATTTTTGTGGTACCAAGAAAAAAACTCAGCTAAGAATTAAGAACCAACTAGGTCCTTTTGTCATCAACACTAGGGATGCCTAGAAAGAAGCTGAAAAGATTTTAGAAGATCACCTTAGACTAAAAAAGAGTTTTAGGTGGGTACCATATGACCCCAACAATTTTATATGTGACAGAAGGATGAAGAACAAGTTATCCCCATATATTCACCATAGGATCCCAGAAATTGAGCAGTTTGCCAACTTGGATGAATGGATAGAGGGGACCCTAGTAGAAGATGTTTGTGAGCAGGCCAATATAGAAAATGCTATGAGAGATCTTGGAAAAACCCTTGACCTGGATTCTTTTGGGCAGGTACCATTCAAGCTGTTTCAAAAATCAGCATCTAGTGCATCCACTACTGGAACCTCTCAACAGCCTCCATAGGAAGTCAACATACCAGCCACAGGAACATCCAAAGGCAAGAAAGTTGAGACCACAGAATAGCCTACAATGTCAGATCAGCCTGAAATTTCCAAAGAACAGGGTCAAGTGCAAATTCCTCCAGCTCAAACTATTGTAGCAGAAAGTCCAGCCTTGCAAACTCCTCTAAATGAGGAAAGAAATAAAAAGAGGGACATGGAAACTACTACCCCTGCCAATGGACCTACAGGACAGCCTGGGACAAAAAGACAAAGACTAAACCCTCTGTCAGAAGAGGAAATAATTGAAGAGACTATAGATAGCCAAAGAGAAGAAAGAGCAGTTAGCCAACAAACTTTTACATTGGGAGGAACATCCACTAGCTCACATAGGCAAGAGCTAGAAAGACAACAAAGTGTAGAAGTATCATCCCTTAGGTTACAAAGTAAAGAGGCCATAGATATCAAGAAGACATTCACAGAAATAAAGGCCATGAACGACCCAGTGAGGATTCAAATGTACAATCAATATTTAAAAGTGGCCCCTACGAATCAGCAAAGACTCATGTCAGCGTATGGCATTAAAGAGGGCAAGATGATAATGAGTTACTTCAAGCCAAAGCTGCAACAACTTCAGTCAGCAACAGATTACATCAAAACTAACTTGGAAGTGTTGGCAAAGGATATTTATCCTATGGATCAAATTGAACTTCACAAGCAAACTAGAGAAATGGTCTATTCCACATTGGCTAGTAAAGCAATGATGGCTCACAAGCTACAAAATTCCTTTGATAATGCAACTGCTCAACTACACTTGGAGAAAGCCTCTTCCCTGGCCAAGGATAACAGAATAAAATCATTAAAAGAAATCATCATTGGATTGGGACATGATCCCAAAGATGTTAAAGGTATAGAAGCACTGATTAAAAAGAAAGAAGAAGACATTGCTGCCCTGAGGAAACGGCTAAAGCTACCCCCTTCAAGGCATCCACAGACTGCTGAGGTTATAAAACAGAAATTTGAAGAAGAGATGATGGACCTACTCTTGAAACTCAATGAAAGATTAAATGACATAGAGCAGGCGTTAGAAAATGCACTAAAGGACAAATAGGGAGATTCGACCTCTCAGCCTCCTGAACTAATACCCATAGTCTCAACAGCAGTCCCCTCTACACTTGGGTCAGTCTTAGCTCCAAACATCTCAATAGCCACAACAGAGGTGGTCGCCGATACAGTTACAACAAGAACAACACCAGGAAGCAGTGCCAATTTGAGCATAGAAGAACTGATAAAGGCAATGGAAGACATGAAATTACAAGTTTCAGAATTAAAACAGTTAGAAGAAAAGTTGGCTAAAATGGAAAGAGATTATGATATCTTAAAGATAAACTATGTAGAAAAAACAAGGGAGATTAAAGAATTAGAAAATAAAGTGAAATCATTAGAAAAAGATCTCACTTTTGACAAGCCTCTGGTAGAGATCAAGGAAATCCTTTGGGCCAACATCACTCAATCTATAAATGATGTGTGGCTGTCCATCCAATTGATCTTTGAATAGATTGATCTAGTGAAAGTAGCACATGGAGAAATTCAAAAGACCAGAGCATTGTTAGGAAAAATGCCAGATGAAGCCAACCGGCTTATACACTTTTTGAATAAAAGAAATAAGGAACAACTGGAAGAACTTGGCATCTTAGACAAGACATAAACTATTTTGGAAATCAAAAGGGTGTTGACCAAGAGAACTTTAATATAGAATTTAGAGAGAAGATGTCAGGATATGCAGGTGGAAATAAATTCTGTTATGGGAAAGTTCACTATTTTGCAGAATAAAGGGCTACCAAGTCCTTTGGTGATTAATGACAGATTAATGAAGCATATAGATTATGTAGATAAACTGAATAAGTATGCTGGCAATCAAGCTAGTTCATCAACAAGTGCATCAGGAATAAAAGCACTCCCCACAGGCCGAGTTCTCTATGACAGCTTAGAGAACTTATTCTATGTTGAGCATGAGATAAAGCACTTGTTCACAATCCAGCCTACCTTTTTCAGATATACAGAAACTGATGAGACCCTGAGGAAACTTCAGAAGCACAAATTGCCAGAGCAAAAATGGTGGGAAGACATGTTAGAAATTTTGTAAATTTATCTTTAGTAAAATGTAAATTTTGGGCTATTTACCATAGTAAGATAAACAAAGATGAATAGGGATCAAACAGGTCGAAGTGTATCAAAACAGGTAAAGAGTATTAGTCAAAACATGGTAGCCAGCACAGAATTACTAAAGAAGACAACAACAAGCCAAATCACAGGGCCTGCCTCCAGCACACTCAACGAGAATAGGAACAGCACAACAACAGTTTACTTTTCTCCTATCTTCGAGACTAGTTTTCTCTATTTTCTTGTAACTTATTCTTAGTCATCCTAGAATATATCTCACTCTATTATGAGATATTTTTTGTAAATTTTTTTGTATAAATACCCCCTCAATTGGAGTATTGGGTGTGGATTCAGAGACATTGCTGTAATATTGATTATTTGGAATAAAGTGTTGTTAGACTCAACTTTTGCATGGCTTGTTGGACAAAGAATTAATGCAAGGGACTTTTCTCAGATTTCTTGAATCAAACACTGGATCAATAAGTCCTCTATACCTTGTGTTTTAAAGTTTTCCTTGTTTATTATATCATCTATGTTTCACATCTGAATGATAAACGAAAAAGAGTAATTCAGAATATGCTTAATTGCACTCTGTTTTCAATCGTTATTATTCCCTATGTTTTCTTCTGAATTAGTATAAATAGTGAAATCTTAATTGCTCCTGTTTTCTAGTTCTTTCATTTTAATCATTTAGTAAAGAATTCTTAATTGCTCTTTATTGATGGTTAGTCACGTTCTGCTCTCTTAAGTATGTTGAAGGATTCTTAACTGCCCTTCACCTATTTTGAAACCATTCCATTTATTCCAAGTCTTTATTTGTTCCCTGTTTGATTATCTTGCCCTGTGAAACCATCCTTTGTTAAGAAACCAAGTCCAGTTAAGCCATCTTCTTTGACTCCATTAGCCCAATGGCCTAAACTAGTCAGTCCTACCCTCTGCTATTGAATCTCACCACCCAAACTCAAACAAAACCCCTTAAACTTCACAACTAGCCTAATATCTTTCAAAACAAAGCTAAAACTTAAAGAGAGAGCCCTCTCTGGATACAGATTGGCTAGATTCTGTATCTAAAAGATTGGTTTGTGGTTACCTCGGACCCCTTTCCCCTTCTTACAACTTCTAGGAAAATCTGAGTGATAACATAGTGGCGACTCCACTGGGGAACTGAATAATTTGTTTGTTACTGTTGTCTACTTTATAAGCTACAGACGAAGCCTGAAGTTAGCCAGGTAGCCATTGAAATGCTGTTGCTTTGCAATTGTAGAAGTAAATGAATGCTGCTTCAGTCTATCTTCGATCTAGTTTATAGATTGGACATTTGGTTCCAAATACTTGATCAGTTCCTCTTATCAAATAAGTCTTTGAGAAAGTTCAAATCCCATATCTAAAGCTTCTTGAAGAAACTGTTGAAGTTGTATTGTTAAAACCCATCTAGAGAAAAAACCAAAATACACCTAGAAACTTGGCTTTAGAAAGGATTAATTATACCAGATCTAATCCTGATCCAAATCCACCACCTGTGTTTGAAAATCCTAATCTAATTCCTAGGATTCTTAGGAGACAAGAGAGCTAAGATAGTTCTACTAGTTCTCGGCCTTTATACAGATCAAGATCCTGTACTGTGAAGTGGATTTACCTTGAGGACGAACCCTTTGATGAGTTTTTTGAAACTTCTTTATTTGTAACCTTTTCAGACTCTGGGTTAGCCTACACAGTTCATGACCCCATATTTATTGAAAACTTACAACTTGAAGTTGTCACTTCACATCTTGACAGACATTTGCAGAATTCCATTCAATCTGAGCTTACCTCTGAAAGAACACCAAACCTTTCCGTGATCACTACAACTTCTCCAAGTTCATCATCAACACCTCAGACTTCCCAACCTCAAGCCACCCCTTCTACCCCTCCATCTACCACTCCAAGACCAACCCTAGCTGTTGTTTCAACCCAATCTACTACAATGGCAAATAGATACACTCCTCTGCACTTATCTGCCAACTTGGATGGAATGCCCCAAGACTATCAGAGTAAAATCACCCCATTTGATGGCACTGGCACTTACACAACTCAACAACATACCAAAAAAATGACCGACTATTTTGAAATATATGAGGTTGATGCTGATGATGTTAGAATGAGGGTATTTGTTCAAAGTTTGACTGGAGATGTTAGGACTTGGTTTAGAGCCCTCCCTGCAAATAGTATCAATGACCTACAAGCTCTTTATCAGACATTCTTAAATATAAGGGGGAAAGAAAAAAGATCCTCTTCAGATTTTATCAGAATATGAAAACCTAAAAAGAGGTACACAGGAAACTGTCCAAGATTATTGCACTAGGTTCAATAATGTTTACAATGCTATTCCTCAAAATCTCAGACCTCCTCCAGATTTGGCATTGATAAAATTCCCTGATGGATTTGATTCTGATATGGCATACCAACTTAGGGAAAGAGCTCCTCGAACCTTAGAAGATATGAAAAGTATAGCTGTCAGTGTTGAAGCCAACCTGATATCCAAACGAGCTAAAGCCAGAGCTGAAAGGAGGATACCTTTGAAAGAAGAACCTTCGGCCTTTGAACAGAAATTAAATGCTATTATTAAAGGAATGGATAGGTTGGGAGAAAGAGTTGAAACCATTGAGAGGAAAACCCCTTGGGATGGTCAACCAAGCAATACTGGTAGAAATCCAAATTTCAGGAAGAACCAAAATCCTAACACAGGAAAAACTGGACCTTACCAAAATATTAGGCCCCCATTTCAGGAAAATTATGCTGAAGCCTCAAATTCTGATGAACCAACAGAAGACACCCAAATCAATTGGATGGGACTCAACAATGAACAACAAGTTTTCTTGACCCAAGAGGATCAAGAAGCTCATATTCTTAAACAATTCTAAACTCAGTCAAGTGAATCATTTTGACTTTAGGGAGGGATATGATACAGCCATTTATGAAGTCCACAAGCAATATAATCTAAGGAGCAGAAAAATTGATGTCCATGAAATTAACAGACAGAAAGATACAAAACAACCTAACAAAGGTAAGATCAATACCACCCCTGTACATATTCTTTCCAGAACAGATCCTAATCCAAATAACCCAATTATTGAAGATGTATCCGATAATCAACCGAATAACATACAACTTTCCACTTCTATTCCTTCCAAAGGAAATGTGGAAGAACCTTCAGAAGTTGATTTGGAAACAACTTCAGCCCATAACCCCACTCCTGAAAAGGAGAAAAGCATAGAGAATACAGCGGAAAAAGAGAATCCAACTGTTCGAAATACAAGAACTTAGACTGAAAAACCTTTTAATCTTGAGACTGAAGTAGGAAAATTAAAAATTGTTGTTCCATTGTCTGAATTAGCTAAACATGATGTCTATAAAAGCCAAATCAATAGATCACTCCAAATTTCTATGAATGAGGATTCAGTAAATGTTTTTGATGATCAGCTTGAATTGATTTTTGGCCCTGAAGTAAATGGAAAAATAGTAGATGGATGAGTCCCTCCTTTCTATGTAAGTTTGAACATACATGATAAAATACTTCATAATGCCATGTTTGATTCTAGTGCTTCTCATAACTTAATGCCTAAATTTGTAATGGAGAAACTAGACCTAGACATTACCAGGCCATACAAAGACCTTTTTCTTTTGATTAAAGTCGGGTTAGATGTCTAGGATTAATCAAAGACTTATGTGTATCGTTAGTTCAATATCCTGCCAAAACAATCTTAATGGACATAGTAGTAGCTGATATTCCACCAAAGTATGGCATGTTATTGTCTAGATCTTGGGGTGCAAAGCTCCAAGGATCTCTACAATTGGACATGTCTTATGCTACTATTTCAGTGTTTGGTCAACCTAAGAAACTATACAGAGAAACTTTAATGAAATATGTGGTAAGTAGTCAGGAGAAACCCCAAAATTTCCCTATCTACTCATTACACTTTGATATAGATTCTTTCATTCTTTATAATGTTGAAAGTGATTCCTCAACTGAAGTAAAAGTTTTAGTAGCAGAACCAAAAGAAGTTACAAATGAAAAGTCTAGTGTTCAAATCCAAGAGATTCCGAGAACAATGAAACATCAGACATCCCAGAGAAACTGGAAGAAACTAAAGAACCAGATCTCCCTATTAAACAGATTCTTGAGACTCCTGACACCAATTATGAACATGAAATTCTTTGGCACTTAGAATTTGATGGTTCAATTAACAAATTAGGAGCAGGAGCAGGAGTTTGGGTGCACAATCTTGAGAATGATCATGCTGAAGGCCATGCCTACAGATTAAACTTTAAATGCACCAATAATATGGCAGAATATAAAGCTCTGTTGCTAGGTCTTAAACTTGTTAAAAGATTAGGGGCAATTAGGGTATCTGTCCTAGGAGATTCTGATTTAATCATTCAACAGATCAAAGGGAAGTTTCTAACAAATGATTCCAGATTAAGATATTACAGAGGAACAGTGATAGAGATTCTCAATACATTTTTAGAAACTCAGTTTACTAAAATCCCAAGAAAACATAACCTACAAGCTCATAGTCTGGCAATGTTTGCCAGCACCTGTAAATTACCATTTGAACCCAATCATCAGTTCACATCTGAGATTAGACACAGACCAGACATACCTGACAATTTAAAGAACTGGCAAGTGTTTGACAGTGATAAGCAGATTAACAATTTCTTAACTTTAGAGGAAGAATTTTCTAGCACTAATATAGATATAGATACAGTTAGTGAGTTTGATCAAACAAATCAGATAGAAACAGACATTTCAGCTGAAAGTGCAACTCAAATGCTTCACCCAACAAAATTTACCAACAAAGAAATACAGGATCTTAAAGAAATGGATATTGATGAAATTATTGAAGGAGAATCTGAAGTTATCAATTTAAAAGATAATCATTTGCCCAAAGGATTAACCCCTTTGGAAGATCTTTTTGATTTCAATGATATTCCAAAGAAACCTAAGATGGAACCTTTAAAAGCAGACATTGAAGACTATAACTTGGGAACTGAAGAAATCTGAAAATGATAAAATTATCCAAATCTTTGCCCCCTGATCAAAAACTCAAATATGTTGAACTAATGAGAGTATTCCAGGATGTTTTTGCCGGGAGCTATGAAGACCTGAAATCTTATGACACCTCTATAATTCAACATACAATACCTTTGAAGGAAAATCAAAACCCATTCAAACAAAAACTCAGAAGGATTAACCCTGTACTGCTTCCTTTAATTGAAAAAGAAATCAAACGAATGTATGAAGCAGGGATAATTGCTCCTATCAGATTTTTAGAGTGGGTGTCTAACTTAGTGCCTACCATGAAGAAAACGGGAGAAATTAGATTATGTGTTGATTTAAGAAATGTAAATAAGGTTTCTTTGAAGGAAAATTACCCTTTACCTAAGATGGATCATATTTTATAAAGGGTAGTAGGTGCTTCTAGGATTTCACTCTTGGATGGGTTCTCAGGCTATAACCAGATTCTGGTTCATCCTGATGACAAGGAAAAACCTGCTTTTACAACACCATGGGGAACGTTCAAGTATGTTAAAATGCCATTTGGACTTAAGAATGCAGGGGCTACCTTCCAAAGAGCAATGGACATAGCATTTGCAAAAGAAATTCATGATTTTCTGGTTATATATCTAGATGACCTGACCATTTTTTCTAAATCAGATCAGCAACATTTAGATCATCTGAAACAAGTATTCTGGAAATGTAGAAAATATGGTATTTCTTTAAATCCTAAGAAGTCTTTGTTTGGTCTAGAAGAAGGCAAACTCTCCAAAGATGGCATCAGAATTGATCCTTCTAGAATAGAAGCTATTCTGCAAATACCCCACCCTAGAAATGTCAAAGAACTTCAAGCTTTCCTAGGAAAGATTAACTTTTTGAGAAGATTTATATTTAACTTAACTGAATTGATTAGATTGCTTAATAATATGTTGAAAAAGGATTCAAAGATTGAATGGACAGTAGAAGCCAAACAAGCATTTGAAGAAATTAAAATGGCTTTGACCAAAACACTGGTCCTTACAAGTCCAAAGTTTGATAGAGACTTCATAATATTTTCATTTGCATCAGAACACACCATAGCAACTGTTCTACTACAAAAGGATGATCAAGGATGTGAGAAACCCATAGCCTTTTTTAGTAAAGCACTAAGGGATGCACCATTAAAGTACAAAATTATGGAAAAACAAGCTTATTCACTTGTAAAAGCTATTAAAGACTTTAGAGTCTACATATTGTACTCCCATGTAATAGCCTATGTGCCAAATGTTGTTGTCAAAGACATCTTGACCTAGGATGGAATTGAGGGCAAAAGAGGTAAATGGATAGCTACTATATTGGAGTATGATATTGAAATAAAACCTACAAAGCTTATAAAAGGACAGGGTTTGGCAAAGCTCATGACTGAAACAAATTGCCAAGCCCTAGATATTAATGAACTGGAAAATGAACAGGAGATGGCAACTCCACAAATCAGCCAGGCCTTCTTAGATTCACCTTGGTATGCTGATATAATTTATGTACTATTAAACCTGCAGGCTCCTCCAGGGTTATCCAGAACAAAGAAAAGGTTTTTAAAGATGAAAGATTTAAAGTTTTGTATTTTAGATAGTTTTCTTTTTTGGAAAAATCATGAAGGCATTCTATTGAATTGTTTAGTAAAGGAAGAAGCTGACAAGGTTCTCAAAGAATTTCATGCAGGAGACTGTGGTGGACACCTTTACTGGAAATCACCCGCAAAAAAAATCCCAAGGGCTGGAGTTTATTGGCCAACCTTGTTCGCTGATGTAAAGAAGTTTGTCACTGCTTTCCATAACTGTCAAATTTTTGAAGGCAAGAGGAAACTATTACCTTTACCCCTGAGACCAATTTCCACAGAAAAACCCTTCCAACAATGGGGTTTGGAATTCATTGGAGAAATCCATCCTCCCTCTTCTGGCCAACATAAATGGATCCTAACTGCCACAGACTACTTCACCAAATGGATAGAAGGCATCCCTTCTAGACAAGCCAATGACACAATTATTATAGGATTCTTAGAAACCAACATATTGTCTAGATTTGGCTGTCCTAAAAAGATCATAACTGATAATGCTGCTGCCTTCAAATCCAAGAAAATGATAAGTTTCTGTAACAAATACCATATCACTTTAGGCCATTCCACATCCTATTACCCTCAAGGTAATGGTCTAGCTGAGTCTTCCAACAAAAGCCTAATTAATATTATCAAAAAATTATTGGAAGAAAACAAGAAAAACTGGCACAAGAAACTTACTAATGCACTATGGGCAGATAGATTCACTATCAAGAAATCTATTGGAACTAGTCCTTATGAATTAGTCTATGGCATGGAGGCTGTATTTCCTTCGTCTTTAGGAGTTCCTGTAATGAAATTACTTTAGGAAGCTCAAGTGGAACCCAATGACGTTCAAAGGAGAATAAATCAGACCATCCATTTGCAGCAGACCAGAGAAGAAGTGTATCAAAGATCCCAAATATTACAAGAGAATCTTAAGAAAATATTTGATAAAAGAACCAAGGCAGAATATTTCTACCTTGGAGACAAATTTTTAAGATGGGATTCCAGGAGAGAGGACAAGGGAAAACATGGGAAGTTTTACTTCCTATGGAAAGGACTTTTTATTATTGAGGCCTTACAAGGGAACAATACTTATTATCTGAAAAACCTGGATGGTACAGAAACAGAAGAAGGGCCAATCAATGGTCGGATGCTGAAACATTACTTTGATCCAACTTTTTAATGTATTCTAATGTTAACATGTACATATTATATCCTTGATAATGTCACAGTTTGGATTGGATAGTAACTTGCTGGAGTTGAAGCCCAAAGAGAAGGCCCTAAGCTTCACAAGTGTTACTATCATATATACAATAAAGAAACCAGTAGAAGGAGATTTCAGAGTACAGTCAAAGTCATTCAGAAGGCCATCTAACCTACTGTTCTTGACTTTCCACTAGCAAAAGCCATCCCCAAGTGGAGCCAGTGTGATGCTTCTATACCAATAGGTGTCATATTTCATGATTGACTTGATGAGCTCTGTAATATGTTCATACCTTTTCTTGTTACAAAGGTTTTCCATATTTAAAAAAAAAAATCAAAAAATTTAAAAAAATGTAAAGAGGGTATACCCTAAAAGAAAAATCAAAGGGTAAAAAGAATAAAATGGTCAAAAAAGTGAAAGAAATGAACCCCAAACAAAGAAAGACTAGGAAAGTGTGCAAGTCTAAATGCCACTCCTTTTTCATTTTCTGTAATAAACAATTGTGTGCAGCTTGTCACTTATGCCACAATTGATGAATAGCCAAACAGCTTAATCTTGGCTAGTTCACATTTGAATTTCATGTTTAGAGATAGTGAATAAATATCTGACCAAACAATGTAATCTTGGCAGATAAGTAGATAGGTAGAGTAAATAAAAAGGAGCTCAACAGTGTAATCTAAGCCCTTGGATGTAATAAGTGCAGATTTAGGTAGCCTTGCCATGTAAAAGAAAAAGAAGATTGATAAGGGTTTGCTAGTCTAAGTGTAGCCAAATAAAGAAGAAAAAAGGTCAGGCTAAAGTAGGTAGGGTAGGTAGATGGTGTTGCAGAATTACATGTGATCGATAATGTCTCTAAACGTGTTAATTTTTACTTTTATCACAAGTGCAAGGAAAACATTACACTTGATGTAGTTCAAGGAAGACAAGGTCAAATAACTAACTTCCATTCACATTTTTCCCTAAAAGATTTCGCTAATTCCCCCTAAAGTATTAAGGTCTTTGAAAATTAAAGGGGCTTAGAGCATTTCTCTGACTTTTGGAGGGACCGGACCCTCAACCCAATAATTTCAAAAGCCTAAAGTACTTAAAATCATCCATAAACCATTCATTTCATTTTATAAAGTTTTTCCTAAGTAAATTCCTACTTTACTTAGGAAAATACACAATATCACCTAAAAAACCCCTTTTTTCACTTTAGCCTAAGTTTAAATGTAAATCTCTAACGTTTACTTAGCGCTCATTCTCATTTTATGTCATATTAACTTTTAACACATATTATATGTATGAATTTACAGGGTAAGTTCCTCAGAAAGAACACCAAAAGGACACCGCTCACAACCAGATCTCAAATCAATACACCAGTATTTTTGACGTGGTTAAAACCCTCAAAGTGCAAGGAGGGAAACAGTCCACGACCTGTCCCAACGTGGGTACTACAGGAAATTTATTAATCAAAGAATGAAAATTTACATAAGCTTCTCTCATGCACAGATTACCCGAACAATGACCCTCCATGCGCTTTAAATAGAACTCATGGACCAATCGGGTGTCAAGCCACGGATCAAGTGTCGGTAATACCGAGGTGAGAGTGAACCGTCGGATCACTACATATCGTGACCGTCAGATTGTAAGTTACAAAATGTACAACGGTAAAGAAACACACTTTACCTAACTCTAACCTAACTCTATACTAGACCAAGTTGAACTTAACTATATCCTATGTGTCGGAATATCCTAACATCCCCCCTTAAGAACAACTTGGGATAGGATTGAAGGATTTACAAATATGACACAATAGGAGAAGGAAGGAGGCACTAGAGCCTATCCCCCCTTAGTGACAACTTCCTGAACTCCAAGCATATATCGAAGTTTAGTGAACTTCGCCTCTGTGAGAGCCTTTGTGAAGATGTCTGCAACCTGATCATCTGTTGGACAATATTGCACTTCAAGAACATGGTCATGAATGAGCTTTCTGATGAAGTGCATGTGTAGTTCAATGTGTTTGCTGCGCTGATGGTGGACTGGATCTTTGCATAGCTGAATGGCACTTTGATTATCACACCAAAGTGTGGTTGGATGTTGCTGCTCAAAGCCAAACTCTGATAGGATCTGACGAAGCCACAAGGCTTCCTTACTAGCTTCCATGGCACCACGATACTCTGCTTCTACTGATGAAAGAGAAATGGCAGCCTGTTTCTTACAAGCCCATGTAATAGGTCCTGAACCAAGAGTGAAGACATAACCGGCAGTAGACTTCCGATCATCAGGGTCACCAGCCCAATCAGAATCAGTGAAACCAACTAACAGAGGAGCTGCTTTGGCACTGTAATGAATCCCAAACTGTACTGTACCTCGAACATAACGAAGTATTCTTTTAGCTGCTTTCCAATGACTTTCACGGGGTTTTGCATAAAACGAGCAACAAGGCCAACAGCAAAGGAAAGATCAGGACGAGTATGGGTTAAATACAAGAGTTTTCCGACAAGTTGACGGTATAAGGTAGCATCAACTTCAGGAGAAGTACAAGAGACTGAAAGTTTGACTCCAGACTGAAAGGGAGAAGGGGCTGGCTTACAGTCTTCCATGTGAAAATGACGAAGAATATCACAAGCATACTTGGACTGGGAAAGGAAAATACCCTCTTGGGATTGCAAGACTTGAAGACCGAGAAAATAGTGTAAGTGTCCTAAGTCTGTCATTTCAAATTTCTTTTTAAGGCTGGACTTCACATGGTTTATAAGGTTGGGATCACTACCAGTAAGAATAAGATCATCAACATAAAGAACAAGGATGATAAGAGAGTTGCCCACTTTCTTGGTGTAGACAGTATTGTCAGAATGACACCTAGAAAAGCCAGATTCTAAAAGAAAGCTATCCATTTTGGCATACCAAGCCCGAGGAGCTTGCTTGAGGCCATAAAGGGATTTCTTAAGTCGACAAACAAGGCTGGAGTCTGTTTGTATGAAGCCAATGGGTTGTTCCATATAGATTTCTTCCTGCAAGTCCCCATGCAAGAAGGCAGATTTAACATCCATCTGATGGACTTCCCATTTTAAAGAGGCAGCAAGGGAAAGAAAAAGGCGGATAGAGTTCATTTTGGCAACAGGGGAGAAGGTTTCAGTGTAGTCAATGCCTTCAACCTGTGAAAAGCCCTTAGCAACGAGACGAGCTTTATGTTTATCAACTTTCCCATCTGGTCCATACTTGGTTCTGTAAACCCATTTACATCTAACAAGTTTGCGTCCCTTTGGTAGAGGAACAAGATCCCATGTATCATTTGTCATCAATGAATGATATTCTTCATTCATAGCTGCTTCCCAATGTGGATGGCCTGAAGCTTCTGCAAAAGTGTCAGGATCATGATTTACTGGAGCTTGAGCCAGTAAAGAAGAGGCTCTTTCAAACTGAGAACGTGTACGTCGCTGATCTGTAGGATCACCAGCAAGATCACCTGCTGCATCCCGAGTAGCACGGACCCATCTTGGAAGTTGAGGATCCTGAGAAGGTGGGGGAGGATTATCATCCTCACTTTCATCATCTGAAGAAGAAATGTTTTCAAAAGTAGAAGAGATAGGAAGAGGTGGCACATCCGCCGGACTAGGCTCGCAGGCCGATTTATTTTCATCAAATTTTACATCTCTTCTAATGATAACATTTTTGGACTTAAATGGAATAAGTCTATAACCTTTTACATCTTCAGAATATCCAACAAAAGTACATTTCTCACTCTTAGGTTCTAAAGCTTTATGCTTTTCATCTGGAATATGGGCCCATGCTTCACTTCCAAACACACGAAAGTGACTTACATCTGGTTTAATGGAACTCCAAGCTTCTTCTGGAGTGATATTCTCTAGAACCTTAGTAGGAGTGCGATTGATTATATAATTTGCACAATTAATTGCTTCGGCCCAAAAACTAAGACTGAGTCCTTTAGATTGCAGCATACAATTAGCCATTTCCTTTAAGGTGCGATTTTTCCTTTCAGCTACACCATTTTGTTGTGGAGTGTATGGAACAGTATGTTGCATTTGAATTCCATTTTCGGTGCAAAAGTTGATGAATGTGTTTTTAACATATTCTCCACCATTATCAGTTCTTAGCTTAAGAATTTGATGTCCAGATTGTTTTTCAACAAAGGCTTTGAAGGCCAAAAAAGTGTTAAATACTTCGCTCTTGAGTTTTAAGAAGTATACCCAAGTGCGTCTGGAGAAATCATCAATGAAAGTTAAGAAGTACTTACAGCCAGAGAATGAAGCAACAGAAGAGGACCACATAAATCACTGTGCACAAGCTGTAAAGGGGCTGAGGCGTGCCAAGAGGCACGTTTGTCAAAACTGTCCCGATGATGTTTTCCGAGTACACATCCGGAACAAACACCATCTCTGCAAGATACCATAGGAAGACCTGTCACCATATTTTCTTTACATAGATGCTGAAGGGAGCGATAGTTTAAGTGACCAAATCGCTCATGCCAAAGTTTGCTCACTTCATCATTATGAGCAACAAATACTGAGGGAAGACTTGATGACCCAAAGTTGTGAAACTTATACAGCCTTTTGGAATCATCAGCAAGACCAGTAGCTAGAATCTGTTTAGGATCTTTTAGATCCTTGATTACAACATCATGAGGTGAAAATTCAACAATTTTACCTTCACCTGAATGAGTTATCTGATAGACAGATAGAAGGTTGCAGGATAAGGTTGGAACACATAATACATCATTAAACTGACCATTGTCTAGATGAACAGTTCCAGTCCCTACAACATTAAGAGATCTATCATCACCAATATATATATTTTTGGTGTTACAATCATTTAAAGAAGAAAACATGGCTTGGTTTTTGGCCATGTGACAAGAGGCTCCAGAATCAATGAGCCACTCATGAGAATGAGAAGAAGAAGAAGATACATTTAATGCATAACCAGACTGAGATGATTGACAATGACATGCAGAAAGTGCCATTCCGGAAGTTGAAGTTGAAGTAGGCTCCACATGGATGTTATGTTTCTTCATTGCGGCTTCCAAGGCTTCCATCTTCTTAAAGCATTTAGATTCTAAGTGGCCATCTCGATTACAAAAGTTACAATGTCTATCAGTCTTCTTCCATTTGTTTTTATTGGTCTTATCATTTTGCTGAAATGATCTTTCATTTTGAGGCTGAGATGGTTTAGGACCATTCTTTTGAGGATATGACTTCTTAGGATTCTTTGAATTTGGTTGCTGCTGGGCGGCTAACGCTTTCGTGGAAGAGTTTCCAAGATTAAGAAGACCAAGGTGTAAGAGTTTTTCTTGTTCTCTTATTAAGGAATCACAAAAGGAGTCAAAGGAAGGGGCCTTGTATTCTTGTCCTTGACAAATGAAAGCTTCCCTTGTAGAATGGAAAGTGGAAAAAAATACAGAGTAGGCTGGTCCCAACTTAGTAAGGATGGAATAAATAAGGTTACCATCTTCTTTCTTAACTTTAACACCTTCCAAGAGATATCTAAGGGTCTTGAATTTGGACAAGAAATCTTCAATGCAAGAAAAATTATTAGGATCCAAAGTAAGCAGCTCATTTTCAAGTTGATGGGCTCTAATTTCATTTTTAATCCCAAAAACTTTAGCAAGTTTTTCTAATGCTTCATGAGGAGTCTCAAGGTCTGCAATGTGGAATCTAAGATCAGGAGAAATAGACATCCCTATCAAACCACGTGCTTGATCTTGTCTATTTTCCCATTTTGCCGCCTTTTCTTCATCTTTCGGTTTCTTCTCTTGGTCTGTGGCTATTCTGAAGAGACCTTTACTTCTAAGTAAATCTTCCATGTAGGCTACCCATTGGAAGTAGTTAGTGCTGTCAAGAATGACTTGGCATGGACTTTCCATTTTTAAAAAAAAACTGAAGCTGAAGATGCTGAAAGTAAGTGTTCCAATGGATAGATCTCGAAAAAATAGGCGGTTTTAAAAAAAATGGCTCTGAAAAAGGCTTCCGGATGAAGAAGTTATGGCTTTTTGAAAAAAAATTGTTGACGTTGCCGGCAAAGTGCGCGAATGTGCGGGAATGAAAAAATTCCGCCCCCAAAAAATGGAGACTTGAACCCAAGACCTCTACTCTCTTAAAATAGCTTTGAACCAATTGATCTATACAAAAAATTTGAGAGAGAGAGAGAGAGAGGGGGGGGGGGGCTTGGTTTGCGTGCTTGCCTTGAGAAAGCTCTTTTTCCCTACAAAACACAAAACACAAAACCCAACACGAATATGCAAAGAAAAACGAACCTTGCGGCTCGAAGTTAGCTTTAGCCAAAAAAACTAGAAATTTAAAAAAAATCTCAAAGTTAGCTTTAGCCGAAAAACTAAATATTTTTCTCAATGTTTCTGATTTTCTGAGATCACACTAAGGTGCAGGGAAAAGAGCATACGCATGAGAAAAATCCTTCCTTTCTGTTTCTGGTTTTCCCAGATCACACAGAGTCGCAGGGAAAAGAGCATACACAGAAATGAAAGGTATAGATCCGGTTAAAAAAAAAGGCTAAATAAACTGAGACCGAAATAAGCAGAGCGAAAATAACAGTAAACGACAAAAAACACTGTATACCTCCCGATCTGAAAAATGACGCAGCTAGGGCTACCGGAAACCTTTTCGCGTGAAACAAAAGGGGTTCCTCACTGGAATAGATGCTCTGAACGCAACAGAGCAGTCCTCTTGGCCCGAAAGCAGTCAGAAACAGCAGATCTAGGAAACGACAGCCGCATGCAGTTCTACCGGCTTCAGATTTGGATCACCAACGGACGCGGCCCTCAAATAGCTCCGATACCATGTAGGAATTTACAGGGTAAGTTCCTCAGAAAGAACACCAAAAGGACACCGCTCACAACCAGATCTCAAATCAATACACCAGTATTTTTGACGTGGTTAAAACCCTCAAAGTGCAAGGAGGGAAACAGTCCACGGCCTGTCCCAACGTGGGTACTACAGGCAATTTATTAATCAAAGAATGAAAATTTACATAAGCTTCTCTCATGCACAGATTCCCCGAACAATGACCCTCCATGCGCTTTAAATAGAACTCATGGACCAATCGGGTGTCAAGCCACAGATCAAGTGTCGGTAATACCGAGGTGAGAGTGAACCGTCGGATCATTACATATCGTGACCGTCGGATTGTAAGTTACAAAATGTACAATGGTAAAGAAACACACTTTACCTAACTCTAACCTAACTCTATACTAGACCAAGTTGAACTTAACTATATCCTATGTGTCGGAATATCCTAACATTATATAAATCCCGCCTTATTTTGCCCTTTCCCGTAATCTGTAAATATACATAAAAAGACCCCAAAATGTTATATATCCTGCCCCGGTTAAATATAACCATAAATACGCATCAAAAGGATTAATTGGAATTAATTAACCCTCAAGGTTAATTAAGAACCACTCCTCCAACCAATCGCAATGCCCCCGATACAATTAAAATATTTTTTATTGTGTCGGGCCCGCTACAGTTAAAGCCCCACCGTATCCCTCACCCGTCCGTCATCCGATCATTCCCCGATCATACCCCGATCATACAACGGTTGATATTGATATCACACCCACTAGTGACCGTGCTTTATCGTGCGATCACCAGGTAGTTTTGCCCCCGGACCTCCGCCACACGTCATCGATTTGACGTGATCGCTCGCCCTCCACCCGATACCACTTAACTCCAAAGCGGTGGGATCGCATACCGCTTACCACCCTCCACAAACGACAAAACGTCATTTCTTCGGTTGCGTCATCCACCCGATAAATCCAAAAAACCCCGCCAACCTCAGTTTTGTTAAATAAAACGAACAAAAGTCATTTTCACAGTTATACGTTGCAACCCGTGCTCCCATGCAAAACAACGTCCAAGTTAACTGTTCGAGCTTTCAGACCACCACTTGCTTAAGAAATTTGCAGCGACGCAGCCCGGAACCTGTTATCCTTCCGTTTTGGTATTGTTCACTTCCTTGATATAGGTATTTATCCAATTTGCACTTAAACCCTATAATTTTGGTTTTCTACTGAAAATTATACAAGAAAGGGCCAAATTTAGTCCTAATCCAAGTCTGTGTTCGCCATATAAAGTCCTCAACCTGCTGTCTTGCCCATTTTCCACAGAATTCCCTCAATTCCATTTTTCAATCCACAAGAACCAAAGATGGAAACCCCTATAGCCCTGAATGTAGCATGCATAAACGATCCCCACAAAGACTTGATTATCTACCTCTGGCCGATAAATATTTTTAGATAAAAGACCTATCTGGTGATAAAAACCATCTTCAGGCCTTCTGCCAAGCCAGAGATAGTTATCTGAATAAGTTTGACATTTTTGGACTATGTGAATCTATCCTTTCCATGTATTACCTCCCCTCAATCCATGTTTTCCCAGACATAATTCATCAATGCTGTGCTAATTATGATCCCAACCACAGAGTTGTTATGTCTCCAAGCCAAACAATCCTTTTTCCGATAACAGCTCAATCCATCAATGAAATGTTGCAGTTCCATTCCAGTCAACCCCTCACTCCTATTTCTATGTCTTATTTACTTGAAAAATCATCTCAGTTATCCAAATCAGAAATAAATCGTATCATTCAAACCTTCATGTTACCAAAGCACCAACCCAAAGGCCCACCACCTTATCTGCAGACTTTCTTCACTAAAACTGGAAGACTCCTTGTTGATATGATATCCCTGATTATGGGATTTAACTCTAGTGAATATGTTGATGATATTACCCTAGTGTTACTATCAATCTTTACTCCAAGACAACCCCCTGTTGTCAGATATGACTATGCTTCCTATATTGCCAACAGAATCCATGACCAGTTCTTGAATTTGGAAAGGGAAGGAATTTTCAAATACACCTCTTTCATATACCATCTTATGTTATATTATCAGTCAGACAACTTTCCTTTCCCTATCAAGAAACTTGACACTAAAGGAAATCCAAGGTCTGTTATATTTTCGAGTTCAATCTTTCATAATACCATTGAGTCCCCTTACACATATAGTGAGTTCATTGACTTATTTGTACATCCAGCAACCACTCTGTTAACAGGAGTTTCCCCTCCTAGGATCAATGGTGACATGAAGAAAATTCTCCAGCTCTCTAAGCAGTACATGATAGGTTATTGGTACCTGTATAAAAATCACACAGAAATCAGGATGTATGGGTGTGAAATTTGCCCTTTTAAGTTACCCAAGTATGTTCCCATGAGATTATTTGCATTGGAGTATTTCAGACAGATCATAAATGCAGATTTAGTCCATTTTTGTGGTACCAAGAAAAAAGCTCAGCTAATAATTAAGAACCAACTAGGTCCTTTTGTCATCAACACTAGGGATGCCTGGAAAGAAGCTAAAAAGATTTTAGAAGATCACCTTAGACTACGAAAGAGTTTTAGGTGGATAATGACCCCAACAATTTTATATGTGACAGAAGGATGAAGAACAGGTTATCCCCATATATTCACCATAGGATCCCAGAAATTGAGCAGTTTTCCAACTTGGATGAATGGATAGAGGGGACCCTAGTAGAAGATGTTTGTGAGCAGGCCAATATAGAAAATGCTATGAGAGATCTTGAAAAAAACCTTGACCTAGATTCTTTTGGGCAGGTACCATTCAAGCTGTCTCAAAAATCAAAATTTAGTGCATCCACTGCTGGAACCTCTCAACATCCTCCACAAGAAGTCAACATACCAGCCACAGGAACATCCAAAGGCAAGGAAGTTGAGACCACAAAATAGCCTACAATGTCAGATCAGCCTGAAATTTCCAAAGAACAGGGTCAAGTGCCAATTCCTCCAGCTCAAAGTATTGTAGCAGAAATTCCAGCCTTGCAAACTCCTCTAAATGAGGAAAGAAATAAAAACAGGGACAGGGAAACTACTACCCCTGCCAATGGACCTACAGGATAGCCTGGGACAAAAATAAAAAGACTAAACCCTCTATCAGAAGAGGAAATAATTGAAGAGACTACAGACAGCCAAAGAGAATAAAGAGCAGTTAGCCAGCAAACTTTTACATTGGGAGGAACATCCACTACCTCACAGAGGCAAGAGCTAGAAAGACAACAGAGTGCAGAAGTATCATCCCTTAGGCCACAAAGTAAAGAGGCCTTAGATATCAAGAATACATTCACAGAAATAAAGACCAGGAACGACCCACTGAGGATTCAAATGTATAATCAATATTTTAAAATGGCCCCTATGAATCAGCAAAGACTAATGTCAACCTATGACATTAAAGAGGGCAAGATGATAATGAGTTATTTCAAGCCAAAGGTGCAACAACCTCAGTTAGCAGCAAATTACATCAGAACTAACTTGGAAGTCTTGGCAAAGGATATTCATCATATGGATCAAATTGAACTTCATAAGCAAACTAGAGAAATGGTCTATTCCACATTAGCTAGTAAAGCAATGATGGCTCACAAGCTACAAAATTCCTTGGATAATACAACTGCTCAACTACACTTGGAGAAGGCCTCTTCCCTGGCCAAGGATAACAGAATAAAATCATTAGAAGAAATCATCATTGGATTGGGACATGATCCCAAAGATGCTAAAGGTATAGAAGCACTGATCAAAAAGAAAGAAGAAGACATTGGTGCCCTGAGGAAACAACTAAAACTACCCCCTTCAAGGCATCCACAGACTGCTGAGGTTATAAAACAGAAATCTGAAGAAGAGATGATGGACCTACTCTTGAAACTCAATGAAAGATTAAATGACATAGAGCAGGCGTTAGAAAATGCACTAAAGGACAAGCAGGGAGAGTCAACCTCTCAGCCTCCTGAAGTAATACCCATAGTCTCAACAACAGTCCCCTCTACACTTGGGTCAGTCTTAGCTCGAAACGTCCCAACAAGCCACAACAGAGGTGGTCACCAGTACAGTTACAGCAGGAACAACACTAGGCAAAAGTGCCAATTTGAGCACAGAAGAACTGATAAAGGCAATGGAAGACTGGAAATTACAAGTTTCAGAATTAAAACAGGTAAAATAAAAGTTGGCTAAAATGGAAAGAGATTATGATATCTCAAAGATAAACTATGTAGAAAAAACAAGGGAGATTAAAGCATTAGAAAAAAAAGTGAAATCATTAGAAAAAGATCTCACTTTTGACAAGCCTTTGGCAGAGATCAAGAAAATCCTTTGGGCCAACATCACTCAATCTATAAATGATATGTGGTTGTCCATCCAAGTGATCTAGTGAAAGTAGCACAGGGAGAAATTCAAAAGACAAGAGCTTTGTTAGGACAAATGCCAGATGAAGCCAACCGGCTTATACACTTTTTGAATAACAGAAATAAGGAACAACTGGAAGAACTTGGCATCTCAGATAGGACAAAAACTATTTTGGAAATCAAAAGGGTGCTGACCAAGAGAACTTTAATGCAAAATTTAGAGAGAAGATGTCAGGATATGCAGGTGGAAATAAATTATTTTATGGAAAAGTTCACTATTTTGCATAATAAAGGGCTACCAAGTCCTTTGGTGATTAATGACAGATTAATGAAGCATATAGATTATGTAGATAAACTGAATAAGTATGCTGGCAATCAAGCTAGTTCATCAACAAGTTCATCAGGAATAAAAGCACCCCCAAGAGGCCGAGTTCTCTATGATAGCTTAGAGAACTTATTCTATGTTGAGCATGAGATTAAGCACTTGTTCACAATCCAGCCTACCTTTTTCGGATATACAGAAATTGATGAAACCCTGAGGAAACTTCAGAAGCACAAATTTCCAAATAAAAATTGGTGGGAAGACATGTTAGAAATTTTGTAAATTTATCTTTAGTAAAATGTAAATTTTGGGCTATTTACCATAGTAAGATAAACAAAGATGAACAGGGATCAAACAGGTCGAAGTGTATCAGAGCAGGTAAAGAGTATCAGTCAAAACAGGGCAGCCAACGCAGAATTACTAAAGAAGACAACAACAAGCCAAATCATAGGGCCTACCTCCAGCACACTCAGCGAGAATAGGAACAGCACAACAACAATTTACTTTTCTCCTATCTTCGAGACTAGTTGTCTCTATTTTCTTGTAACTTATTCTTAGTCATCCTAGAATATATCTCACTTTGTTATGAGATATTTTTTGTAAAAGTTTTGTATAAATACCCCCTCAATTGAAGTATTGGGTGTGGATTCAGAGACATTGCTGTAATATTGATTATTTGGAATAAAGTGCTATTAGAGTCAACTTTTGCATGGCTTGCTCGACAAAGAATTAATGCAAGGGACTTTTCTTATATTTCTTGAATTAAACACCGGATCAATAAGTCCTCTATACCTTGTGTTTTAAATTTTTCCTTGTTTATTATATCATCTATGTTTCACATCTAAATGATAAACAAAAAAGAGTAATTCAGAATATGCTTAATAGCCCTCTGTTTTCAATCATTATTATTCCCTATGTTTTCTTCTGAATTAGTATAAACAGTGAAATCTTAATTGCTCATATTTTCTAGTTCTTTCATTTTAATCATTTAGCAAAGAATTCTTAATTGCTCTTTATTGATGGTTAGTCACATTCTGCTCTCTTAAGTATGTTGAAGGATTCTTAACTACCCTTCACCTATTTTGAAACCATTCCATTTATTTCAAGTCTTTATTTGTTCCCTGTTTGATTATCTTGCCCTGTGAAACCATAATTTGTTAAGAAACCAACTCCAGTTAAGCCATCTTCTTTGACTCCATTAGCCCAATAGCCTAAACTAGTCAGTCCTACCCTCTGCTATTGAATCTCACCACCCAAACTCAAACAAAACCCCCTAAACTTCACAACTAGCCTAATATCTTTCAAAACAAAGCTAAAACTTAAAGAGAGAGCCCTCTCTGGATATAGATTGGCTAGATTCTATATCTAAAAGATTGGTTTGTGGTTACCTCGGACCCCTTTCCCCTTCTTACAAATTCTGGGAAAATCTGAGTGATAACAAATGTAATTATTATGTTTTTTACTGTTACCTAGGGTAAATACATTAGCTAAATGGCCTACATGACTTGTAATGTCTTATCACTGAAAATTCTGTTGCCAAAATTTTTTAGCCTAGCTTAAGGACAGGGTGTTCTTGCAGCGCATGAATCCTCTTTTAACAGTTTCGCAGCGCAACATGCTTCAAGTGGTTTCGTAGCGCGCTACGAAATTGGGAATTTGCTCGAGTTTTCAGTAGAAGGTTCATATGCTAAATTTCGATGATGAGCAGAGTGATGCAAAGACCCAAAAAGGGAATGCAGTGGCAATGTATAAAGTTGGTGTATTCTACTACTTTGGTTTGAAGGGGGTTCCCCGTGACCATGCGAAAGCATTATCATGGTTTCTTAAAGCGGTTGAGAAAGGAGAATATATTGCTAATGTACATGTGCTGAGTGTTAATCAACTATTAGAATCGGCTCTGGACACAGCACGGCATGTGGCAAGTAGTATATTCACCTCGACTACTCCTGTACCTTACACCCAAATGACAAGCCAGCGAGAAGCTTTTGTAATTGGCAAACAAAGGAAAATGTCGGTCGTCATGAGCTTCAAGAGAAATCCAGATCCTTTGCTCCTCCCTGCACCGAATAAATGATTTGAGTGGATTGATTGTGTATAAAGCTGATAGTTAAATTGAAGTATACTTGTATTGGTTTAATGTTCTCATTAGCAGTTGCAAAACAGTGTCTGATGGTTTAGTGGCCAATCTTCTGGGTGAATCAAATGTATTGGCACTTGCTCGAATATAGCATATGCTATCTCTGAAAAGCATTTTTCCCCCAACTTATTCAATATTTTTGAATATTGGGATGTTTGCTTGCGAGATACTCATGCTTTGTACCATCACCAAGGCGTATGGCTTCTTTCAATGGCGGCGTCATCTTCTCTGGTAAATATACGTGGATGGTCATATGGATCATCACCATCCACATTCTTGACCAGCGAGTCGAGGGTGTTCGCTAAGTCTGTTTCAGGCCTTCAGCCTCTGCCATGTCGCCTTCATAGCACGACGTGCACGTTGGCCAATCTTGTTGATTCTCCTAATGGCAGAGCATTCACCCATGTACTTCAGAGTCGGGGTTTGACTGGGTTGCTTGGTTCTAGTTATCCACAAGAAATGGTTCAAAGAGACTTGGGGCATGATACAAGACTACGAATTTTCTCAGGCTCAGCAAATCCTTCGCTTGCACAGGAAATTGCATGTTACTTGGGCCGGGATCTTGGTAAAATTAGAATTAAAAGGTTTGCTGATGGTGAGATATATGTTCAACTCCAAGAAAGTGTGAGAGGTTGTGACGTGTTCCTGGTGCAACCAACATGCCCACCTGCAAATGAGAATTTGATGGAGCTTCTTATAATGATTGACGCTTGCCGTAGAGCATCTGCCAAAAATATTACAGCTGTTATTCCATACTTTGGATATGCTAGAGCAGACAGAAAGACACATGGACGTGAATCTATTGCAGCAAAACTTGTTGCAAACTTAATAACAGAAGCAGGTGCAAACCGAGTTCTTGCATGCGATCTTCACATTGGACAGTCCATGGGGTATTTTGATATTCCTGTGGATCATATCTATGGTCAACCTGTAATTCTAGATTACCTGGCCAGCAAGGTGATTGCATCGAACGATTTGGTGGTTGTATCATCCGATGTTGGTGGTGTTGCCCGTGCTCGTGCTTTTGCTAAAAAAACTATCTGATGCTCCTCTGGCTATGGTAGATAAAAGGCGCCAAGACCACAATGTTTCTGAGGTTATGAATTTGATTGGTGATATGAAAGGGAAAGTTGCTGTCATGGTTGATGACATGATTGATACTGCTGGGACAATTACAAATGGGAAGTCTAAGCAGGCCACCTGGGGTAGTTCCTTGCGACCTGTTTACACCTTCAATACAGTCGAGGACTTCTGGTGTGTTTTTAACAATATAATTCAGCCGAGTAAATTGATAGCTGGTTCAGATTTTCATTGCTTCAAAGCTGGAATTGAGCCAAAGTGGGAAAACCCTAAATGTGCAATTGGAGGAAAGTGAACTATTACCGCCTTGAAAGGAAAGCCTATTGTCGATACTTTCAGGCTGCACACTTGGTCAATGTGCGTGCTCGATAAGATAAGATTTGCCATATGGACCAAGAATGCTGCAAATGAAGCTGCATAGATGAACATTGGAAATGCAGGGGTTTTCTCTGTAATACTCTGTTTACTGAAATGCAGGGGTGGTTGCACAGGAAAGAGACATGAATGTTTTCGGTCCATTAATATCTTCAGTTTCCTGGTGTTGAAGGTTTTGCTTTCTATGTTTGTTGCAAGACTTTAAATTATACAGCGGGTAGCCTTGTAAAGGTTTTGTAAGGTGTTCTAACCTAATTGATCTGGAATGTATTCCATATCAATAGTGTTTGTTAAAGACTATAAGCACATCTTGCAGAGGCACATTTATGCCTTGTTTAGTGATCTTTGGAAAATGGGTTCTGTAAGAATAAGGATTCCCACTCAAAGCTGATGTGCTCGATTCAGATTATAGAATGTGCCATTGTTTCTTTGTGTGCACTTAAGGAATCAGAAATGGCAACAGTTTCAGATGGCAGAGCCAAACATGAGTTTGATTCAGATTTCAATTCAACACATAAGGAAGCAGGTATTGAAACAACAGGACAGTTACATGAGAAGGATGGTCAGTGTTCAGACCTTGCTGATGCTGAAGCTACACACTGGCATTCATTTAGCTATGAGAGGAAGACTGTGTTTTTTAAATCACACAGCAGTTTCGTAGCGTGCTACGAAACTGCTGTAGGTGATGTTTTCAATGCAGAATAAACAGTTTGACCGGGAATGTTAGAAGAGAAACACCTGTACATCAATACAGCCTACAGCTCATCTGGAGACATGGTGTTTGGTAGCAGCGTTCCATACTTTGAGTTATTAAAGAGTTGGGAACATGCTGCTACATTTTCGGAGGATGGTAGGAGACAGGGACCTTAAAAATAGGTGTTTTGATCCTGATGATAAATGATCCATCAGCGCTAACAGGTATCCAAAGTCAGTGTTCCTTGCATCTGTAGCTCAATCATCTTGAGCCTAACCAACAAAAGACAGCTGTCAAAGATCAAGAAAGGAATCAGGCATACAAGGAAATGAAGTTAGAGTTTTAGTGTGATTAGGACTTTTTGTAATTACAGCTCAATACTTTATGTATTTAATTAGTTTGTTTAAAAATAGATAAGGGTAGTTAATGATAGGTCATTGAGCTCCCCTCATGCTGGATGAGGAGACTCAAAGTAGTTTAGTTTGTTTTCCTATATATAGTGAAAATTCTGATGTAACAAGGGTTGGAGATTTATGAAAAAAACAGAGTTTTTATATTGGCTAATGTAAAAGACTTTTGACAGTAATAGAAAGATTACTTTTTCTTCCCAAGATTCATCTTGTGTTCAAAGGCTCAGAATATATGTGGTTTTGTCTTTGTCCTTTCTGTTTTACAGCTCAATAGACATGCAATCACTCTGAATTCACCTAGTGCTCAGACTTCCTGTGTATGTTTATGAGTTGAGGTTCTTTTTAAGAAATGTTCTGAGTGTTTAAACATTATATGCCTTGGCTTCCATGATTGAGTAGTTAATAGTTTACTGCAGAGGTGTTTGACTCCATGAGCCCAATGGAAGAATTGTTATTTTGTTGTTCCAACCAGCTTATTTTCATGTACTGTTTGAAGAGTTAGCCATCTTTTCTTGTTATCAATCCATATCAAAAATCTATGAGAGAGCCCTCTCTGACTAAGGAGGCTAAGCCTTAGTCTAAAGCCTGGTTTGAAATAGTTGCATGAGATCTTGCTAAGTAGCAGCCCTTAGTACATGATTTTGTGATAACATAATGAATCTGTTTGCTTAAGTTAGGGATGAGTCACTTTAACCGCCCTATACTCTAGCTATTAGTTCATTCTTTCTTGCAACTGCTCCTCCTCTCATGGATTCAACCCCTGAGGCTAGGATGAGTTAGTTTGAGGCATAGATTATGTATTTTTTTAGTCATTCTATAGGTTGGAATTAGTTGGATGTTTGGCTATTGATCAGAGACACTAGTGTTATCAGTATTTGGCAGAGTTTAACCAATGAGTTGCAACTATTTTAGTGGAATACCCGTGGTATGGAATTTTGACATAGTTTCTTCTTATGTTGCATACTTTTGAATGTTTTGTACTCCCATATTTCATTTCCCTTCTATGATATGTTGATTTCAAGTTAATGACCAGAATAGATCTTATATGCTCTATTTTGGGGAAATCTTCATAGTTTGTCCATTTTCTTCTGTTTAGAAAGAATACATGCTTGTCTTGCTCTTTATAGCACCTCACCAGTCTTATCCATCTCACTTCATAACCTTAAAGTGTTTGATTTCCTACCTACCTTTCTCCATCAGATGTATGCAATCATACCCTTATTTGCCCTGACCCAGTCTCTTTGACCTAATCCTCTTCCAACAATCCCACCAAATCAAATCAAACAACCTCTGCACATCATACCTAGCCTAAAACCCTAATCTAGCTAGACCTCTTGGCTGTGATCCTTTGGATAGAGCCCTCTCTGGCTTGGTAGGGCTAGCTACCAAGTCAAAAGATTGGTTTGTGGTTACCTCAGCTGGACTCTTTCTTAGCCTTGGAGATCTAGAGGAGTAATAAGAAGACACAGTCAACTGGAAGCAACAATTGGGCCTCTGTCATGACATGGGGACTTTTAGACCCCACCAAACGAACAATCATCCATAAAATGGCACTCATAGATCTGGATTTGATCCTCTCTATAAGGATTCTATTGCTGACAAGTCTGATCTCATGGATACAATAAGCTCAGATCAGCGCTGAAGTGGATCGGGGATCGAACCTACTGCCGATCAAGTGTTCTTGTTCTCCTTTGCATGACAAACCTGTCAAGAAATATATGTCATCTCAGTTAATAGCAAGCTCATGGTCCCTGATCATGAACACCTGTTCGTGTTCATCCAACGTTGAATAATCCAGCTCAAAAGGTACTCCTGACCTTTCACTAAGTCTAATTGTGCATACTTCATCAAATCACATCAACACAATGCAAGTATTCAAGCTAGATAATTTCACATAAGCAATTCTTGTCGATCATGGGCCCGTTCTCTCCATAGACTAGTCATAATGGCTCAAAACCTGCACAAATCAACCCAAAAATCAGTGCAAATGGGGCAAAAAAGCTCAAGAAAACATTGCCTGGGGTTTTTGAGAGCGCCCTCATGCACTAATGCCCCCCCTTGTGGAAAACAGGGGAGATTAACGCCCTCTCTGAGGTTGTAAATGGCATTTAATGCTCCCTATAGGCCTAGAAGGGGGAGTTAGGCACAATAAATGATTTAGAGCTCCCAAGATGTCTAAAAATCCACCCCAAAAATAGCTAAAAAAGGTTTAATAATGCAAGATAAATATTTTTTCATCTACTTGGGACTGATGGCACGTCAAATGGTCACCCAGATTGCTCGCAATCATCTGTGGAAAATTTGCTCCTCTTTAGCTCCAAAACACTCTCACAGCTCTCAAATGATACAAATGGTGAAAGTGGAGGCTCAACAACTCCCTTATAGTCACTTTGTGGACATGAATTATCTTAATTGAAGTTATTAAAGTAGAAGTAGGCCATTTCCTATGATATTTATCAGGCACCATGACCCCATATTGGCAGAAATTGCTCATGTTTTGATGAAAGAACTTTCACGGTTGAATGACGCAAATGACCATGTTTGATTATCAATGAGTGCTTTCTTTTATGGGATGTTTTCTCGATCTTAAACTAAAAAATCCATGAGTTCTTCGTCATCGGGCTTATTAAACAACTACAATGACGGTCTAAGTAATTGTTTTTCTCTCTTTTTCTAGCTCACTAAACTAAAAAAGATCGACTGAGAATTCTTTTTTGGGACTTTTTTCTTGCTCATAAAATTGGAAAAACCCCAAACCTTATTCATGCTCATTAAAAGTTTATGAAGAAGCTTTGAAAATTATTTTTATGAATTTTTCTCGCTCGTTAAATTGAAAAAAGCCACGAGTTTTTGTCATTGGGCTTGTTAAACACTTACGACGATGATATGAGCGCTTTCTTTTTTGGGACTCTTTCTGGCTCTTAAATTGAAAAATCCCAAAGTTTTTCCCTTCTTCAGTCTTGTTAAATCTACAAAGAAGGAATGAGAAGTTCTTTTCCCTCTTTTTCCTCGCTCATTAAACTGAAAAATATACCTCGAGTTTTTTTCATTTGACTCGTTAAAATTCGATGAAGGTATATTGAGTTTTTCGTCGTGTGACTCTTTAAAATTTCATGATGGATATCGAGTTTACTCCGTCTCCTTGTACTCGTAACAAAATGAGGTAGACATCTATTGAGCATATGTTTCTCTTTATTCGGACTCAGTAGATTAACTTACAGAAAAGGAACCTTTTTGGGTATACTATTAAACATTTGTCGCACCCGGTTAACAACTATGACAAAGGGACCACCCTGGAGTCGTTCTTTACAATATTTTTAGACTCTTGAAATATAAAAAGACCTCTGATTTGTCCCATATTGACTCATTAAATTAAACATATGAGTAATGGAGTCGCTCTTTACAATCTTTTGAGACTCTTGAAACATGAAAAGACCAATGAGTTTGCTTGTATGGACTCATTAAACTAATCCGATAGGGCATAGAGTTGCTCTTTTATGATCCTTTTTAGACTCTTAAAACATGAAAAGATGGATGAGTTTACTCATCTAGACTCACTAAACTAATCAGATGGAGAAAGTGGACAATACAATTACGTTATGTTTAGTATTTCGAAAAGAGTTGTTTGGCACCAGTTGCTCCCTTGAACATGGCACTCCCTCAGATAATCCTTACTTGTGATGGGCTCTCAATATGAACCTCACCATTCTATGAGTTTAGCTTATATACCTTGATGTTCTTGCATCTCTCTATCCTAACACTCTTTGGTGTTCATGAGTGTAGTGTTGCATGGTTAAAACTGTTGTCAAGCCTTCTATTGTTCAAGGGAAAACCTTTATCTTCTTTTTCCTCCATCAAACCATCAAGCATATCCTATCATCATGCCCTCTCTCGCTTTGAACCAATTCTCAAAATATTCCTAAGAAAACAATCATTCTTGTCCCGTTTTGTGTCGACTGATATAGGACACTTTATTGGCTACCTTTCGACAGGTCTCTTCCTATTGACTTCAACACTCTATCTAGGAAGAAGACCCATAAACACTTCAGTGCCTTGGTACTTACAGACATCAGTGGTAGGTCATCTTGTGTTTGGTCAGGGGTTTTCATTATTGGCTCCTGGTTAAATGATTCTATGAGTGTTCGATGACAAAAACATCATTCACACTCACTAGATTGTACCGTGCATCTTAGAGACCATCACCATTAATGGTGGCCATCTTCACGTCTGTTAACGGTCTCCATTATTGACTGGTAATCATATGATTTTGTGCATGTTTGACCTCAATGCCTATATTCACATGTATCGATCTATGTTGTTGCGGTGAAGTGGGAATCAAGACCTTTGGTAGAGGCTTACATCACTCAGTCTTGTTTCCTCTCCCAAGTTGCACTTATTGTTTTTTGGAGACAACTCATCAGAATGATCCTATTATGACACAGGTTTCACAATGTGCTTATCGGCGACCAACATTGTCATATCTCTTTATTGAAAAAATCACTCTGACATAGCTACTGAGTGTGGGAATGCCTGACTCAGGACATGATTTTAGTTTTTTTATATATGTGTGTTGTATCAGGTTTCTCGTACCACTCGAAGCTCTGATACTCTCTCTCTTTTTTCAAAGAAAAGGACAGTTAAATATAAAATATTTCGGCCATTGTCGCAGCCTCTGATTCAACTTTTAGGGGGAATTTGTTATATAGGAAAATGACCTCCTCAACAGCTCAGAGGAGAAAGACATGATGACTGAAGGACTGACCAAGTTCACAGGCCCAGTTTTCAATCTAATGCTATCTAAGCACTAGCAACCTATTTTATAAAGCTTCCTAGCAAGGCTAAGGGTGCGTTAGTGCCTAGGGTAACTCTGTCTATTACCTCGGGAAGAGTGTTAGTGAAACTAAATGAGTTTCTATGGGTCAAGGGAACAAGTTGACTGAGAAATATCCCGAGATTCTCTCCTATGTCAGCTCACAAAAGTAGGGAAGCATCAGAACTCGGCCTATTTGGAGGAATTACTAATTCCTAATGGAGTCTACAAACAGGAAAGAGCACAAAGGCATGTAAACATCACTTATTTTGCCTAATGGAACTCATGAAGGACTTGGCAACCCTATCCTCACATGTTATATATGCAAGGCTAGGGCCATTGTGAAAAAGGTCGAACCATTTGAAAGGATTGCCTATTTGACTATCGAGCATAGTCTCAGACTAAGGCATCATAAGAGGTTAAGAAGGGAGAGAGAAAGAGGAGCTAGAGGGGTAAGGAAAGGATGATACAACCGATGGTTGTAATCACTATTTTCTACATCAATATAGAACTGCAATTGTGTTGTCCACTCTGTGATGTTAGTAGTATAACTTGTTTATATGATTTTGCAATGTCGTTATTATGAGTGGCTTAGATACATGCAACTACATAGCTTTATATGTTCATGCATTGTTTATCATGGTTTTATGATGTGATATTATGCTTTTTTTATCTATGTGCGGGTTTTGATCTGGAGCTAGCTTAGGGGTCCTCCGCCTAGCTACATTGCGCTCTCTAGCAACACCACACTGATACTTGAGGTATAAGTCCTTCTTCCTGCTTTGATATTCATATGTTAAGTATAGATATGCATGCATCTTTGTGACAGTTGTAGCTAATCTAACTTTCTGCCAAGGATCCCGGGAAGATCCTTGAGGGTTTCTAAATCAGCAAACACCCGTGCATTAATCCCTATAGCAGCGTACCTGACCATCATGTAGGTGTAGGGTGCAGGGCCAAGTCTAATGCTTGGAAGTGGAGATCCTCGAGGACTTCATGCTCAAATTCATCAAGAAACTTATCTACCTCAGTTAGAACATCATAATAGGGTAGTTTCCTTACCTCTGACGATACACAACATAGTGACTTCGTCATCATATTGCAATGTAGTGTGGATACTTCATGCAATTGATTATGCCAATGCTCCATCTCCTCATCTGAATGAGAGGTACAAGAACTCTCCCGGTCCCATGCAATCCATCCATTTGTCATCAAATTGATCCAGTCCCGGTCCCGCGCTATTATTTTGTAGATTTGGTCTAGTTCATCCTCACTTTCTTCATAATCGTGGACCGGTTCAGTATAGCGCGCCCCTTCTGCAAGGTGAAACGGTACTACAACCCGAAGTGATTTCATTTCAAATGAAATTTTCCTCTTCTTCAGATTGATGACCCCATTCATATCAATGGCCTAGTCAATTACCATGAGCATAGGGTATGGATTACTATCATCAATGATCTCTATCACCTCAAAGTCGGCCATCACGCTTGCACCTTCTATATCAACTGTGAATCCATATAATCGTCCCATAGGGATGATTTTCTGTTGGTTCACCATCTTGAGCTGAATCGAAGAACACTGTAGTGAAAGTCTCCCATTTCTTTCCCATGTTTGTTTTGGCAAAACATTCACATTGGACCCCAGATCCAAAATGACCTGGTCCATCTCATAATCACCTATCTACCCGGTAAGCCTCATCTAGCACCCCATTCTTGCCTTATGTTTGCCAATTTTTCTGACCACTCGATGTCCATCAGAGACCTTCTCCTTGCTAGCACATTTATTTATTAACTCCTACAGGCCTTCCACAGATTTTCTATCACGCACGAATTTTATGTAGGTCTCGAAAAATGTGGTAAGCACAGAGGATCAACCTCTATAGGCACGCTGGTTTCTTGCATCTTGTCCTAGCTTCCTAAGGTGGACACCTCAGTGAAGCTTTTCTTGGCTTCCATAAAAATTTCCTTGGCTCGATTTAGATCAAACCCAACTTCCTTCTCTGGGGCCTTGCGGACCCATCTGTCCTCTTTAGGTTGTTTGCGTTTATCATCGCCATTCATTATTCCAATCCTCAGCACTATATTCACACTTTGATCTTTCTCGTAGGTCTAAACTCTCATCATCTGTAAGTTCTGCATAGGCTATTGAGGTTTTGCTTTCTTCTCTTGCTTTTTGGCTATCAGTATCGGGCATTCTTCTATAGTATGGTTAAACTGGCTACAGTATTGACATGACGAGCGTGTCTAATTCTGACACTGCCACATGTAGTTCCCTGGCTGTCTCCAGTTGTAGCAGATGATCTGACCATGACCTCTACCAGGCCCTCCTCCTCCTCGGCTCCGTCCTCATCCCTAAAAACCTTCGCGCGCTCCACCAGCGCCCTACTTTGGAGGCCGATTTTCTGCTTGCATCCGGTATTACATGAAGAAATTTATATGGAATAACCCCCTGGCTTTATACAAATAGACTCCAGCCTTATATGTCGGCTTAAGAAATAACTTTATGGTCTCAAGCATGCCCCTCGGGCTTGGTATGCCAAAATGGATAGCTTTCTTTTAGATACTGGCTTTTATTAGTGTCATTCTGACAGTACTATCTACACCAAGAAAGTGGGTAAGTCTCTTATCATTCTTGTTCTTTATGTTGATGATTTTATCCTTACTGGTAGTGATCCAAACCTTATAAACCATATGAATTCTAGCCTTAAAAAGCAGTTTGAAATGACAAACTTAGGACACTTGAATTATTTTCTTGGTCTTCAAGTCTTTCAATCCAAGGAAGGTATTTCCCTTTGCCAGTCCAAGTATGCATGTGATCTTCTACACCACTTTCACATGGAAGGTTGTAAGCCAACCCCTTATCCCTTTCAGTCTGGAGCCAAACTTTCAGTCACTTGTACTTCCCCTGAAGTTGATGCTACCTTATACCATCAACTTGTTGGAAAACTTTTGTATTTGACCCATACCCATCCTGGACTTTCCTTTGTTGTTGTCCTTATTGCTCGGTTTATGCAAAACCCACTTGAAAGTCATTGGAATGCAGCTAAAATAATACTTCATTATGTTCACGGTACAGTTCATTTTAGGATTCATTACAGTGTAGAAGAATCTCCTCTATTGGTTGGTTTCACTGATTCCAATTGGGCTGGTGACCCTGATGATGGGAATTCTACTGCAGGTTATGTCTTCACTTTTGGTTCTAGACCTATTACATGGGCTTGCAAGAAACAAAGTGCCATTTCTCCTTCTTCAGTAGAAGCAGAGTATCGTGGCATCATAGAAGCTAGTAAGGAAGCCTTATGGCTTCGTCAGATCCTGTTAGAGTTGGGTTTTCAGCAGAAGCATCTGACTACACTTTGGTGTGATAATCAAAGTGCCATTCAACTATGCAAAGATCCAGTCCAACATTAGTGTAGCAAACACAATGAAATAAACATGCACTTCATCATAAAGCTCATTCATGACCATGTTCTTGAAGTGCAATATTGTTCAACCAATGATCAAGTTACAGACATCTTTACAAAGGCTCTCATAGAGGCGAAGTTTACTAAACTTTGATTTATGGTTGGAGTTCAGGAAGTTGTCACTAAGGGGGATAGGCTCTAATTCCTCCTTCCTTCTTTTGTTGTGTCATCTTTGTACATCCTTCAATCTTATCCCAAGTTGCTCTTAAGGGGGGATGTTAGGATATTCTGACACATAGGAAATAGTTAAGTATAACTTGGTCTAGCGTATAGTTAGGTAAACTGTGTTTCTTTACTATGTACTATTTGTAACTTAGAATTTGACGGTCACAATATGTTCTAATGATGAAGTGATTTGACAGTTCATTCTCTCCTCGGTATTACCGACACTTGATCCGTGGCTTAACACTCGATTGGTCCATGATCTCTATTTAGAGAGCATGGAGGGTCATTTGTAAGGTGACCGTTCATGAGAGAAGCTTATGTAAATTTTCTTTCTTTTACATTAATAAATTTTATGAAGTGGCCGTGTTGGCTCAGGCCGTGGACTGTTTCCCTCTTTGAGGATTTTAACCAATTCAAGAATACTGGTATACTCATATGTGATATGTTTGTGTGCGGTGCCCTTTGGTGTTCTATCTAAGGAACTTACCCTATAAATCCCTACAAAGAATCTACTTCTACTTTCAACCAGCAGAAGCCAATAGATCGTTGAAAACAATAATAACAAGAGGAAGAAAAATCAATGGCACATAACACAATAAGTTTTCTCAGGGAAAGGCACAACTCAAACCCCCCCTATTTGTATTTCATTAGATCAGAAATCCAAGATGATAATACAATGTTTTTTCTCTCAAGAACAATCCCAGCACTTGGTATGATCAATCTCCCTTCTCACAAGCAAGCTCAATCCAAATCTTAGCCTCTTCTTCTGTTCTCCAAGCCCCTATTTCCTTGCACAATTCCTATAGCTAAATAACCCATATTAATGGGAATCTAGTGCATCCAAAACTGTGCAATCCAAACTAGTTCCAGTTCTTGATTGCATGCATGATCTATACAACTCAGTAAATCATACAACTGATAGTACATTGCCCATGCACTCTAGTCTCAACTGGGTCTTTCTCAGAATCGAAATGCATGAGTTTCTGATGAGGGAATCTTCAGTTAACTGGAGTAGCACTAGTGGATGCATTAATGCACCAATTGACTATTAACTCTCTATTAGTTCCACAAACAGGTTGGAACTAATTTAACTAAACTTAACTCATTAAACTAAGTTATCTAATTACAACTCACAATTAAACTCAGACTAGACCCCTAAAAAGTAGGGAGAACATATACATGACTTCAGAAATACTTCCAACTCGAAATTCCTAAGATAATTAAGTTAATTAAACTTAATTAACTATTTACAAGTTTCTATGAGAATAGAATTCAAGTTTAATTTTCAATTTAATTCAAGGACAAATTAAATTAGAATTTCTAGATGTTATTTTTAACATTTCTTGTTGCTAGTTTCAACACTCCCTCTCAACAAGAAAGGAATTCAACTCGATCTCGATGCTAAACCTTTGGAATGTTTTGCATTCAACACTTCTCTCTAGTTTTGTTTCTCCAACAACTCCAGAAACAAAAAAACATCCAACCTGAATCAGTATGATGCATCTGTCATCAAAGTCTCTGATTGTTATTGCCTCTATTGACTGAAAACTTTTCACTTCTGTTGACTCTGCCTTTCTGTATTGTTGTCAACCCTTCTCTGCACTCTTTAGTATATGACTTCTCTAGCCTCTGTCACTCTTATCTTTGAATGCATCAATCCCACTTATTCCTCCCGCTACTATGTACTTTAGGCTTCCATAGCAAGGTACGATCCATGAGATAAAACGTCTCAATGGACCCTACCCAATTTCATCCCTCTTGGAACTATCACTTCACATTGCCCCACCTCACACTTGGAGGTATGCATTCAAGTGATCCCTCTTCCCACTTGGCTTGAAATTTATATTGGAGGTCTCTACATGAGTGGATGCTTCCACTTGGTCTCCTCTCTGCTTCTCCAATTGTGGTTGCTCCACAATTGTTTGAGACTGCTTCTTCTGGGGTTGCATGTTGAGAGGTAATTTACTCTCCCTCTCAACCACCAAGTCTCTTACCTTTGCCTTTCTCCTCAAGGCTTTGCATGCATCTTGAACCTCAAGAGCATACATGTTCTTGACCTGTGAACCGATATGTTTCACTTGTCCTATGGTGATGTGTCTAAGGAAAACCTTTCCCTTACTAAAAACCACATCATAGCCATGGTCTTCCAATACCATGACTAAAACAAGATTATTCTTTAGTCCTGAAACATACATCACATTTGTAATCTTGAGAGGGGAACCATACTCCCTCTGAAAGTTAACCATACCGATCCTGGTAGCTATATACCTCTCAACATATCCAAACTCTAAGCTCTTCTTGAGGTCTTTCTCCTCAAAATCACTAAAGAGATCTTTATTCCCCATCATATGGAAAGAGGCAGTGCTGTCAAGATACCACATGCCTCCCATGATAGTAATGGCCATGCATGAAATGAGAGTGAAATAAATTTTGAATTTTGAAGCTAAAGCTTCACCTATTGTCGCTACTGTCGGCTCCTTGTTGCTTGCTTTCTTCTGTGGGCATTTCTTGGCATAGTACCTATGCTCGTGACAGTCAAAACACTTGACTTTCATCAAGTCCCTCTTCTTTCCACCCTCCTTGCCTTAGGACTTCTTTCCCTTGGCCTTCTTTGCCTTACTTGCTATGGCAAAATCCTCTTCCACTTCCTTGGAAGAGGTCCCATCTCTAGTGTTCCTCCTGATCTCCTTCTGCATCAAATATGACTACAGTCGTTCCCAATCTGGCAGCTTCTCCTGACCATTGACAAAGTCCTGATAACTATGCCAACTCTTTGGGAGTCCTAGAAGAGAAATACTCACCATATCATCCTCGGAAATCGTGATTCCAACACTTCCAAGGCCATCTCGACATTGAGTGAACTTGCTCAAGTAATTTGGAATTCAGTCACCCGCCTCCATCTTGATTTTTCGAAGTTTATCTTTCAGTTCCAACTTCCTTCGGTCATTGTTGTTTTCGAAAAGGTCCTTCAATGCTTTCCACATAGAGTGCAGAGTTTCCTTCCCATGGAGACTCAAGACAATGTGGTCTTGAACTCCCTGAAGGATTATTCACCTCGCCCTTGCCACACACTTCTTCCATTTCGCCAAGTTCTGAGCATCCAATGCTGATGGCTTAGGAATGTCCTGGTTAATGAATTACTTCAAGCCATTATCCTCGAAGACGACCTCCATCCTATCCTTCCAGGTCATATAATTAGAGCTGCCATCCAAGGCATACTCGAGCTGCAAACCATAGAATGCCATCTGTCGATCCTAAAGTGTGGATTGCAAATTCAAATTTCACCTGAAACCCAAAACTCAAAACTTCGAAATCTACTCTATTATATTGTTTGCAGCTCCAATGCCATGCAAAAAATCCTGTAGATTCATAAGCTCATGCAATTTAATAAAGCATGGGACAAAAATCTACTTCTACTTTCAACTAGCGAAAGCCAATAGATCGATGAAAACAATAATAACAAGAGGAAGACAAATCATTGGCATATAATGCAATAAGTTTTCCTGGGGAAAGCCACAACTCAAAACCCCACTATTTTTATTGCATTAAATCATAAATTCAAGATGATAATACAATGCTTGTTTTCACAAGAACAATCACAACACTTAGTATGATCAATCTCCCTGCTCACAAACAAGGTCAAGGCAAACCTTAGCCTTTTCTGCTACTCTCCAAGCCCCTATTTCCTTATGCAATACCTATTGTTGAATAGCCCATATTAATGGGAATCTAGTACATCCAAAACTATGCAATCCAAACTAGGTCCAGTTCCTGATTGCATGCATGATCTATACAACTCAGTAAATCATACAACTGATAGTACATTGTCCCTGCACTCTAGTCTCAACTGGGTCTTTCTCAGAATCAACATGCATGAGTTTCTGATGAGGAAATCTTCAGTTAACTGGAGTAGCACTAGTGGATGCATTAGTGCACCAACTGACTGTTAACTCTCTATTAGTTCCACAAATAGTTTGGAACTAATTTAACTGAACTTAACTCAGTAAACTGAGTTATCTAATTACAACTCACAATTGAACTTATACTGGACCCCTAAAATGTAGAGAGAACATATACATGACTTCAAAAAGACTTCCAACTCAAAATTCCTAAGCTAACTAAGTTAATTAAACTTAATTAACTATTTACAAGTTGTTATGAGAATAAAATTCGATTTTAATTCTCAATTTAATTCAAGGACAAATTAAATTGGAATTTCTAGATGCTATTTTTAACATTTCTTGTTGCTATTTTCAACAATTTCACAACTCAAACTTGTGATTACAACAAACCTCTACCAAATTTGGAAAAAACTAAAAATGTTGGCTAATTGCTTTTTGCATAAAAGGCAGATACTAAGCAGAACGTTGCATATTACACTTGTTTAAAAAATCATCAAGGAATGGAAAAATTACAAAAAAAAAAAAAAAAAACATTAACAAATTACTACTTTTTAATTACAGATTTATATCATGGAAAAAAGAGAGTATATATATATATATATATATATAAAAGTCTCTTTACATTTGTAATTTTATGGTTTATCGATGTACAACATATTGTAGCAATTCATCAAACACATATTGGAAAAAGAAGAAGTTGAATTTGTTATGGTTTACGCACTCCATACTAATCGCTTGTTTACTTTGAACTTAAGTCTAAAGCAAACAAATAAGATGATAAATGACATATGCACATAAAAGATGGGTAGGGTAAGTGTTACTTAAATTCGAGAACATTCTTATGAAATCGTTTTTATGCTTGATAACATCCATAATATATCGATATTGGTCCTTTAGGAATATTGCTCTCTTAGTTTTAATTCATTATCGAGTCCGTTCTACCTAGATTGACCTGTTGTAATTGTTTACTATTTTGAACTATTGTAAAATCTTGTAACCTCAGTGATTACTCCATTATGTACTCAAGTCACAACTACATTGATCTAAGATTTGATATATTATTTTTATGACTTTGAATATATTTGATATTGATCTGAGATTTGATATATTATTTTTATGACTTTTGAATATATTTGATATTGATCTGTATTGTCTAAGGAACGAGACTAAATATTGACAAAAGAAAACATCACAAGTGCATAAAAGAAATAATGTAGAGACATAAATAATATGAAGAAAGTTTACTTATTTTTATTTAATGATAAAGATGTCATAAGGCTACATCATGAGAAAACTTCATGGTTTTTACAGTGGTGAAGGCCCATATTTATATTATTTATGGGTGTCTTTTCATTGTGAGTCACGCACTTTCGTTATATCTCAAATACCATGGGTGAATACTATAAATCATTATGGTAAAAGCTAACAAATGGTTGTATATAGTAAAAGCCAATTGTACTATTATTTTTTTATTTTGTTTTCTTCCACTTTGGCTTAACAAAGCCATGGGCTTGTAAGCCACCAACAACATAAAACAATTATTGATGTGGTGATTCACAAACATCCACTTGGATTAAGCATGAAATTTGTTTCATACCTAATCCAAATGGAGTAGTTAACTCATCTTCTCTATACAATTTCAATTCATGAGCTATCTTTATTTCACTTCCCAACACATACGAAAAGGCTCTCAAAATATTATCCCCAATGAAATGATTATTGTTCTTGGTAGTGGTACTTGGCAATAAATAATTGTGTAAATGCAATTCACAAAGCAAGTTTCTTCTCTCTTATATACTTGAAAAATAAATGTCATAAAAAGTGTTGTGAGTGTTTTTTTTTATCAAATAGAAAATTTGAAACAATCATTTCTATTTGTAATCTAAACCATTGTTCTTTCAAGTGTATGGTATGGACTAACGAGAGTGGCCTACATGTAAATGATTTTGATGCTAATTCTCTAAGTTTAACTAATTTTTATTTCAACTCCTTAATCTCTTCATCTTTTTCATTTATCACCTCTTCATGATCCTTTTGTGTTATTGTCAACTTCTTCTTCAATTGCTTATTATTTTTATCTCAATTTCAAACTTGTATCTCCGACTATTACATAATTTAATTATTTGTTTTTTTTTTAAGTTTAATTTACTTTAATACATTTCTATAAAAATATATTCTTCAAAGTGAGAAGAGAAAGAGACTAAATACTTTGAAAATATTTCTCTAAACTCAACATTTAGGTTTCTCTCTCAAACAATGCATAGATTGTATAGGAAATAATGTCGAAAATGTACTTTAAAGAATGATTATAATTTACCATTTGTTTTCAAGAAAATACACAATTTCATAGAGAATACATTTGTTTTCAAGAAAATACACAATTTCATAGAGAATACATGCAGTAATGTATTGGATTTTTTACAAATTCAAATGTACTTTAAAGAATGATTATAATTTACCATTTATTTTCAAGAGAATACACGATTTCATAGAGAATACATTTGTTTTCAAGAGAATACACAATTTCATAGATAATACAATGCAATAATGTATTAGCTTTTTTACAAATTCAAAGTTAATTCAATTCCATAATAACTCATAAATTGTATAGGAAATAATGTCGAAAATGTATTTTAGAGAATAATTATAATGTAAAATTTGTTTTCAAGAATACACAATTTCATAGAGAATACCTGCAGTAATGTATTGGCTTTTTCACAAATTCAAAGTTAATTCAACTCCATAATAACTCTTTGTATTAACTCTTTGTATTATAGCATTCTTTCCCATGCATTGGTTGTATGGTGTTACCAAACTATGACAATCGAACATAACTCTCAATTATGATCATAATCGTTCCTTCAATCCACCCCGTTCAATCATTAATTAATTGGCATATGTGAAATGATAATCTACGCAAAAAGTATGACAAATTCATAGTTAATGGACAATAAATGATAATATAGTTCACGTATGTCAACTTTTGAAGTAACAAATTTCGGGCACGTGAAAATATAGCCAATTTTCTAGCTCGTGGAAGTAACCATAAATGTCAATGGGAGTAATTAAACTAAAAATGAAAAAGTACCCCCTAACGGAAATGGTGGTGGGAAGAAAAACGTTGGACTTTATGATAAATTAGTGGAGATATAAGTATGGATTTAATATTTTATTACTCAAATTAATATATTTTTTTATTATTAATATATTTTTAAGTAGAGGTCAATATTAATTTTTATTAAAATATTTTATTGATAATGTATTTTGAATATATTTTTATATCTTACATTAAAATATTTTATTTTAATAAAATTTTAGTATATAGATATATATGAAGTTAATATTGACATAAATTAGTTAATATAGATCTTCAAATAATTTATTTAAATCTTTTGTTGAAACATCTTACTCACAGATTTTTTTATTTCTAATTACTTTGCAACATATTCAAATTTTTTATATTATAACTAACATTATTTTTCTATTTAGAACATAATTTTTACTTTTATGTTAAAGGGGGGCACACTGACAAACATACTTACACATCCCCTCATCTTGGTTGTAGAATGAGCCTCTCAGCTCAATAATTGAAATAAAAAGAAAAGTTCTAGAAATACCTAACATGTGGGGAAGTGGCGAGTAAGATGTGGGATGTGCTAGAGTGTTGTGGAGTAAGTTGGTAACATTAATCATGCTGCGAAAAGGTTGTAGTGGAAGTAAACAAATGTTGAGAATAGTGGAAATAATTTTTTTTTGTAATTTGTATATCTATTTTATTAACATAAATTTAAATATGTAGTATAATCTATAATAATTAGGAAGACAATTTTACTACTTTATATCTAGAAAATAAAATTGACAAAGCAAGGAACAAAAACCTAAGTAAACTATAAGGTCTTCTTGAGGGAAACAAGGATAATAAAAGTTTATCATTGTTAAGTCTCAATTTATACAAAATTTGAATAATAGTAAATTCAAAATGGAAACCTAAATACACACGCAATTCTAAAATTAATAATACTTAGAAAAGTAAAGAAGAAAAGTATTGCTTAGCCTTGAAGGCGTATGAGCTAAATCCACGTTACTAGAAGCATAAAGGAACTACTTTGGTAGAGTCATCTATTGAGAGATCAATGGGTTGGGCCTAGGAACCAAGCAATGCTACTAGAGATCGAATAATGCCATGATTATTTGTTAACCATAAGTAGAGAGTGAGAAGGAGATTACCTTACTTTTCAAGTATGTCCAAACATCCTTTGAGCTCAGTTGTGCCCCTTCATGACATGAGAGTGTTTGTGCTATGAAGGACTTCATGTGCTGGTATAATTCCAACATTTTGAAAAACTTTGTATCTCGAGTGTGACTAGTACCCACATATGGAGCATAGTCTTTTCCTTTTGGACCTTAGTTTTCAAAATCCTTAAGTGTTTACAACAAGTTGGTGAAACCTTGTGATGGAAGGAGCAAGTGACATTGAGAGCAATTGATTTGGCATGAGTGTGACATAGTAGTTGTGACGACCCTTTCATTTACCCCAATTTTAATGAAGTGACTGTAATGCTAATGTGGGGCATAAGTGCCACAACTAGCTAATACAATGTTTTTTAAAAATTAAATTAAATTATTATGATTGTCGATTGAAGGAGAGGATAACCTTTCTGATCCCAATGTCTGATGGAGTTTCCTTGCTGGGAAAGCCACGAAACCAACCCTAAACATAAATGATGAAGTTAATGAACTACCATTCATAGACTTGATTGACCCACCTCTCGATAGTCAATTTATAAGAAATGACTAGAGGCAATGGAGGAGGAAAAGACGGTGTCCTTCCCCCTAGCGCAAGAGAGAGACATGCCTATGCCCTCTAAAAAATGTGAAAAGGATGCCAAGAAGAATCATATGAAGCACAACTAAAGAGAATAGCGACTTTCGCTGGGTCGGCTTTCATTGGTTGGTCTCCTAACTCTCAATTTCTCTCATGGACAAATTTTTTTTCCTTCTAAGTGTGCTTAGCTAATGGTGGAGTGCATGGGAATCGTTGAGTAGTGGAATTAGAAGACAGTGGGTGAATCCCCTGTGAACGATGTGTGAGGCCACTGGACTATGTTTTCTAGCCCCTATAGATCAGTGGGAGGCTCAGCGAAAGACTAAATCACTGGTGTGCTTGTTGTATAGCTAATAAACCACTTGGATAGTAAACTCAAACTCCCAATACTGAGAAATACCCTATATGAACCTTGGGTGAAATCACTATGAATTTTGGGTGAATTCCCTATGAAATATGTGTGAGGCCATTAGACTGTGTGTCTAAACCTGTGTGGATTGGTGGGAAGCTCAATGTAAGATTGAATCACTATGGTGCTTGTTATATAGATGATAAACCACCTAGAAAGGGAATATTTAGTCATTGTGGTGCTTTCTAAGTAGTTGATAAGCCACTTGGAAAGTGGAAATAAAACCCCTATAGTGCTTGCTATGAAAATATAGCTGATAAACCAACTAGAAAATGGATTCCAACTCCTAATATTAAGCAATACCCCAAATGAAATTTGGGTGAATCCCTGTGAATGAGCTAAAAGGAAAGAGTGGGTCATTATGGTGTTTACTAATAGGAATAATTGATAAACCACCCTAGTGACTGTTGTAGGTATCACTAACAAACCACCTTGGTGCTTTCTGTCAGAGGGTAGTTTATAAGCCACTTGGATAATGGGTTCCATACTCTAAGTGTTAAACCAAGCCTTTGGTGTGAATTCCCTAAGTAAGCATTCCTTAAACGTTGGATCCAGCTCAGGGGTGGTCAACTACAATAAAGTTGTTGTGTAGTTTTCCTGTGGTTGGGTAGAGAGTGGAAGTCCCTCCTTCAGTTTCCAGCCAATTTATGACACAAAAATAAGTATGTTACATTTGTATATTTGAATCATGAACCATATGCTCAATGCTATGCTTATGACTAGTATGAGATCTTGTTTGTCTATGATTTTTAATCAATGTCTGGGTTGTGTTATACAATATTATGTTCATGATTGATATGAGAAATTGTGTGTTTATGCTCTCTTAGTTCACAACAATGGCATCTGAATATAGTAACTCAACTTGTTTAGAGGAGTATCAATTTCTAATAGATGGATTGCAACTCTTATTGTATAGTCATGAGAACCTGTGTGTTCTTGTTTAGTTAATTTATAATCATAGTCCTATGAGCAAGTTTAACCAGATTGCAAGATGGCATAAACAATTTTGAAAACACGTTATTACTACGAAATAATGGTATGGAAATTATAGCCAATTTATCTCTGAAACTAATTCATGGACCATAAATGTATAATTGTGGAGGTAAGTAATTTATTAAATGCTTCAGTGAATTGATGAAATGATGAGATTCATTGAAATAACATGTTTTCTACATGAAATTTGGAGAATGATATGCATGGGATTAATTGATAACCCTCTTAATTAAGACATTTAATCAACATTTTAAATATGCTGACATGGGAATGTAATACCAGACGAAACACAATAACAAGGAGAATAATATTGAGGAAATGGTACCCAGGGGAAATTATACAGGGGAAATGGTACCTAGGGAAAATTATCTCGGGGGAGATGATACCAGGGAGATGGTACCCAAGGAAAATGATCGTGGGGAAGATGATACCAAGGATATGGTACCCAAGGGAAATTATTCTATGGGAAATGATATCAGGGAGATGGTACCTGGGGGAAATGATATCAGGGGAACTCGTACTGGGGGTAAGTATTAAGACAATGGCTTGGGGAAAGGTAGAACTAATAACCATGATGTTATGGAAGCTAAATGATGTGTTGGTATTGATATTATGTATGAGCCATGTGGGACCCCATGTGGTGATGGCTTGGAACCACATGGTCTAGGCATGGCTAGATGGGTGTCAAATAGATTCCTCTCGATGACATAACTTTTTTAATGGACTAAATTTATGAGGGGAATAACTTTCGACTTGGGGCTTTTATTGAGATAAAATTTATATCATCAAAAATATCTCAATGAGATGAAAAAATGGTGAAATTAGTTTTAGGTTTCAAAGCTTTGAGGAAAATAGGTTATTATAACCCCATCTTCATGATAATCTTGGAGATTGGGTCAAAACGAGTAGCACCAAGGTGTTACAATAGTGGCTGGCCCCAACGGCCTAATTTAGGATCCATTGGATTGTAAAGAGATGCAATGGAAAAAGAAATGTGGTGATAGGGGAAGGGGCGAGGCAACAGAGTGGAGAACTAGAGAAGTGGAGGATGAGCCAATAGAGTGATAGATCGAAGTAAAAAATCCAAATCATAAAACCCTGCAAGCCATGATCCGTGGAGTGAAATAGATGTCCCATAATTCCTATGTGCTATCATAATAGCTATTACCCAAGAATTAGTGCCATTGGTACATGATGCATTATGTCATGGATAGGATGCCATTGAATCCAAGGGTTCAATGCAAGATCATGTTGACTCATTAAATCATTTTGGAAATTCTACATGCAAGAAGGAAGAAGGGAGGTGAATGATGGCACAGGGTGAAGGGAGGACAACTAGCCATCCCTTCCCCACATGAACAAGGAATACCTACTGATGGACTCTATAACTACAACACTAATGTTGTCTCAATGTTGTTCTCAACCTCAATTGGAAACCTATGTTTTGTACACACTTAGAACTGTTGTGTATTATATGTACAAACCACACTTTATTATACTTTTAATGCATCTACTAATCCTAACCAATGAAGGATAATGTCACCATACTAGCTCTAGTGAAAGGAAATCAATTCATGGTTGATTACCTAAATTCATTCAAAGCATAATCCATCAAACCAAATCTACTTGTAAGTAAGAAAAGAAACTATTTATATTGTAGGAATGAAATTACTACCACTAAAGTGTAGAAATAAAGAGACTATTTCTAACTTGCAAAAAATAGAAATTTCTAGCTTGAATAATTCAAAATGTAGGAAATGAAAACATTAATAACTTACTTCAAAATAGGACTATCCAATCATTGATTCCCTTTCTATCAAAGCATATTTCCTAATTCCATTAATGTAATGATAGAAAAAATATGCATTGAAATGAAGAAAAATGCTTAAGAGGAAGAATTCAGGACTTTGCTACAAGAAAATCAATGGAGCTATAGGAAACCTTACAGTGCTACAGGAAATTCTTGCAAAAAGTTCAAGAATGCAATTTTGAAACATGTTATTCTAAGGTCAAATATTCATCATAGAGCCTAGATCATAGCCTTCATTAAGCACTAGGCCTGGACCTTAGACTCATAATGAATGGTCAAGGATCTTGGTCTTAAGTCTATTGTTGGCGCCAATGGTAGTAGTTACTATTATTATCAAATTGCTAGTTCAAAGTCTTGCTCACAAATTAATGATGAAATCCCTTATTAATGTTCTATCTTGGCGAAGAAATTTCAAAATTTTGTGAAGTCTTTGTCAAGAGAGATGGATATTCTATAAGTTAAGTTCTATGGACTCTACTAATTTTGAGACCAAGATGAAGTGGTAATTGTAGAAAACGCATCAAATTAGTAGTTATAGCTATTTTTAGGCAAACGATAAGTTGATCATTGTTTGCTATGTGATTATGACTATAGAAAGGATGTAACAATGAACTTGACGATCTGTCATCTTGAATAAGTCTTCAAAATGTCTCTTCCTTAGGCACTACTCTCTGAAATCTAATATTCCATTGAAATGCAATGATGTGCAAAAGGGAAATTTTATTTCACTTAAAGCCTTCGAATATTTGATTGCATATTAGGTGAATCATTGCATTTCATACCTACTTTCGCCTTTGTTTTTTATTTTCATATTGGGTGAAGTGTACTCTTGCAAACATAATTTGTCCATATTACATTTTTTTCAGCCACTCTGCCTTCTGTGGCTAGTGGAAACACATTTTCCTTCGTGTTATTACAATGGGTAAAACATTGTAGGAACTTTGTGAGAAAAAGGAAGTTGAACATATTTGCAACAAGGTTTTTCATTTGCAATCCATCTGTGTTGTCTTACAAAATGAAAATTCAACACTTAAGAAATGCTTCTAGAGCACTCTTGCTAACAAAATTAGGAAGGTTGACAATCTAGAGTCAACCATGGACAAGTATTTCTAAAATCTTGCAGTTTAGTTTCAATAAAAGATTGACCTCCTTAATTATTTTAAGGAGGAAGTTGATTCATTTTCTGACTTGGAAAATGCAATTTTGAAGAAGCAAATTTGCAAGTTGGAGGAGTGAAATAATCAACGAGTTATGGAAGTTTTTTATTTAAAATCTTCAATGTAGTTTTTTCGTGACGAAGAAGGCTCTCTTCAAGTAGAGAACAATAGATTGCTGGATCAAACTCTAAAACAAGATTATGATGCATTGTCACAATAGTTGATTGAGAAGGATGAGGTCATTAAAGACTTGCAAGAGTGCAAGAAACACCTTGAATTTGAATTTTGTCGCGTTCAAAATGCTCAAAAGGAGAATATTATTGTTAAATTGTCAATCCCACCTACTAATGATGATAATGATTCTTTTGTTTCACCTAACTTTAAAAAATACACCATTGGTATTAGGCTGTGATTGCCAAGAAAAATGGATATACTTGAGAAGGAATTTGGAAGAATGGACAAGGTATCATTGTTCTTGTTAACCCTACAGTGTAGACATCAAGAGAAGGTTTTGGATATGATCTTGATGTTGCCTCATTAACTACATCTAACATTGTTGAGACTAGATAGGTGTGGTTTGTTGTAGAAAGAATTCAGACTAAAGCATTGCACGAACATGCTCATGTTGATGATTATGATAAAAAATAAACCACATGGTTGCTAATGTCATTCCAAATGACAGTGTTGTTGCACCCATATTTGAGTCTATAGTAGCACAAACTGAACCATATCAACAAATTCATAAGGATAAGAGGAAATCATATTGGTCACATCGTAGCACTGCATTTAGATCATTGTGGAATAGGCGTGAAAGGATGAACCAAGGATCAATGTCAACCATCGGGATCAATTGTGGTTGGATTGATGGATGGTCATGACATCATTTGAATAATTTTTTGCAGACATCATATTGTTTTGTCTCATATATTGTGTAGTCATACCAATTTCCCCTTGTTAGTTGTTTATTACCGCTACTCCCTAAGTTATGTTTCAAGGGTGGGATTTGTTGGTGACAGAGAATGCTGATTTCTACCCCTTCCGAAATTGTGTTTCCTGGGGGTAAGATTGATGATGACAAATATTTTGTTATTGTTGGGTGATTTAATGGTTAGTTAAACCCCTGTCATTTAATTTGTCAACCCAGGGGTTTTGTAAACTGATCAGGTATACTTGTACTATATGTACTAGGTGGTTATCTTTCAGATTAGATTAATCTAATGCAATCTAAAACTAATTACAAAACAAATTAATGTTGAACCTCTCCCACCTATTTGTTTCCTTGTCTGCTGTGCGGCCTCACATTTTGCCTGGGACTTATCAACAACCTCCTTTTTCCTCTTTTCGGCCAGCTGTGCCATCTTAAGCTTGGCCTCCTCCTTCTTCTTCTGCATGGTTAAATTTCTCCCGCCCACTGCCATGTCTATGGTAGTGCACCACTCTGTCAGCCATTGATCAATAAACACATCAATGGCATCATTCGTTGCCAGATAAGGCAAGTCATACCATTTCCTCCCAGGGTCCTTCTGTGCCCTGGTGGATACTCAATGGAAGTCTGCTTTAAATTCAATGTAGCCCTGCAGGTTGGCATATACTGTAGGTGACAATCACGGTTTGTGATTGATGGCTATCTGAATGTTCATTTCCATCAAGATCCAAAAGATCTTGTTGTCCCTAACTTGCTACACGTCCTTGGTTGCCCACAGCGAAGCATACTTCGTTGCTTCAGGGAGGTTTGGCGTGACCGAAGGGAACTGACTATCCTCTGGCAGCTCCCATGCTACCATCACAATTAACAGTAAGAGCCACATGTAGTGGAACATCTTGCTGAGCTCTTGTGCTTCGCGGCAGTTCGCCAAGAACTCTTCGCGAAGGTAGTTCGACCAGTTGAACTGAACTCCTTCAGTGCATTGTGCTACAAGCGCGACGATAGGCATCGACACCTCATCGGCGTGACACTTCCTCATCACATTCCCTATGAGGATTTGTGTGGCTACCTTCACAACAGGGTCATAAATGCTAGATATAGCATACCCGTGCGACTTCTTTACCAATTTAAATTTTTCCTTCATGGATTCTGTGAGAGCCTACTTGCCACCCTTTCTGCTAAAGATCATGGCCAGATTCTCTTATGTATATGGAAATCACATTATCCGGTGAATCAATCTATCTATGATGGCTATCGGCTCCTCTACCCATAAACACCCATCATGCACCAAGCACAATAGCTGCTTGATGACCAAAATTATCACCTTGGTGTGGTTGTAGTGTGGCACCCAAAGCAGGTTGAGAAAACATGCCTTCTCTACTCCCTTGAGCCACCTCCGCGGCTCCAATGTGGCCATTCCTGTATTTGTATCAATGATGCAGTGCATCAGCTGCTCGGTTGCTAGGTGTGGGAACTTCTCGTGATCCACCAAGTCCCAATCTTCAAGTTTCAGCAGCGGCACTCGTGCCAAGCGTGGTTTGTCTAAAAAAATTTCGTCTAGCAACAGAGGGGTTTGTAGGGGAATCTTACTCTCATTGATGTCCTTCGGCACCTTGGTCTTGGGATTGCGCAGAGGGACATACTTTGACAACTGAGTAATAGGGTCTACACCCTGGGCTTCAACCTCCTCCACTTCAACTTCTACATCCTCATCGTCCATTGGGATGTCTTCAATGTCTTCCTCCTTCAACTCCAAATTTTCCAAATTTATGGCCTTGCCTTTCTCCTATGTGGTGTGTTTTGGAGGGTTTTTGCTTGGCGACGAACACACCGGTATGGCAAGCTGCTTACCCTTCTTATCCTTCACGGTCTCTTGGGTTGGGGTCAGCTTCGGTCTCAGCATTTGCGGTGATTTAGGGACTTCAGCGAGCACCCTAGCGACCTCTAGAGCAGCTACTTCTGCCTCCATCTCAATTTCTAGCACTAATTCTTCAGGATCTCTAACTTTTGTGGGTGTCGACATGATTTTATGCAATAACTCCTGTGTTTCCATCGGCAAAGTCTCAAATACTTTAGTAGCTATCAGAAGTTCGTAGTGCTCACGATTGATGTGCACCTGAGAGCTCAACAACTCAATCCTCAAAATGCCAAGTTTTTTTTCAGTGGACAACCACTTGTAATTTATAGAGCATTTTGAATTCAAATCTGATCGCTCACCCCAAATTCGGTTCATTAATGTTGGATTAGTGACAGATTTTCGAGGATCTGAGCCATAAAGTTCGTCTTAAAAGTTAGTCACCCGCTCCATTTGGCCACATTTCAACTGTCAAATCATGAACAGTGACTTTAACGGTCACTTTCCAGCCAACCTGCATGATTTCTCCCTGGGTAGTGCAACTCCCTCCATGCTGCCGCAGACCTTGTGACACTTCCTTGCTTTGCCTAGTCCTTAAATCGCGCAGCTCCCTAACCCGGGCAATGTAGTTTATAGTCTTGTGCCTCCTTTCAGCTACCCGGAGAGCTAAGACTCTGCTACCCTCATTTAGTCACATGGCTGGACCACTGGTGTATGGCTTCAAGTGACTGCCATTCAACTTCTTGGGAAGGGTTGTCCATTCAATTTGACTAGCTGTACCACTCCTCCGTCGGTAATTTCCTTAATGACATAGGGCCCTAACCAGTGCATTTTGAATTTCCCTAGAAATTTATCAAACTTACTGTCATATAACAAAACCAGGTCATTTACCTTAAAGGTGCGCAACTTAATTTATTGATCATGCTAGGATTTTTCGCGTTGCTTTTGGACCTGTTGGTGAAATCCAGCTTGAAATCTCTCTTCCTCAAGCTCATCCAACTGTGTGACCCTTTCCTCCAGGGATCCGTGATCTGTCATACCTATGAGCACCACTATCCGTAGTCTAGGCACAATATATTCCATAGGCATTACCACTTCAATCCCATAGACAAGCCTAAAGGGGGTTTTTCCAGTCAACGTCTTGCATGTCATTCGATAAGAACATAGTACTGTAGGTATGTGTAGGTCCCAGTCACTTCTCTGAGCATTTAAAACCTTGGTCAATGCATTCTATAGCACTTTATTCGATGCTTCCACCATCCCGTTAGCCTATGAGTGATAAGGCGTGCTCTTCTGGTGATATACCTAAAATTCCTTCGTCAGCACGCTGATCATCTCATTCAGAAAGTGCGTACCGCGATCACTTATCAAGATCTTTGGACATCCAAATCACATCAGTACATACTCAAAGAGGAACTTTGCAGTAGTCATGCCTGTGCAATCCTTCACAAGCTATGCCTCCACCCAATGAGTCAAATACTCCATCGCGGTGATAATGTACCTTTCTCCCGTCTTTCCTTGGGGCTAGATGGGTCCCACAAAATCTATCGCCCATTTCTCAAAGGGTTGCAATGTCATTTGTGGATTCAAAGGCATCTCATCCCTCCACGATGGCTTACCAGTCCTTTGACATACATCACACACCTTGCAATACACTTTTGAGTCTTGTTGGAGGGTTGGCCACCACAAACCTGTGCGTAGAATCTTCTGCGCAATTGCTCTGCCTGCATAATGTCCTCCCGCAGTGCCCCCATGAGCATCTGCGAGGATGATAATTCTTTCAAACTCGGGTACATATTGTTGCAATATCTCATCAGACCCCATTTTGTACAGATTTCCAGTAATGACAGAGAAATCTATTGTGCGCACCACTAATTCCTTCTTCTATTGGACAATGTATCCTTCTGGGGCAGTTCCTATCATTAGGAATTGTATTATATCCTCAAAATGACCATCCATGACATGCACTACAAATAACTGCGCGTTAGGAAATCCTTCCTCCAAATTAGTGGGCTCTTCCCCTATTTCGATGCGTGACAAATGGTTTGGTCCCGCGTTTAGTCGTCCAGGCTTCACAATAACTTCAAAATCATACTCATGGAACAATAAGGGCCATCTCCAGATTCTCTCACCCAGCACAGGCTTATTGACCAAGTATTTTAGTGCAGAGTGATTTGTATACATCTTAAAATGTCCACCCAACAAGTAGTGCCTAAACTTCTGGAGCGCATACACCATGGCTAACCCTTCGTGCTCGGTGGTGGAATAGTTCTTCTTCGCTTTGGATAGTCTTCAGCTCACGAACGCGATAGGATGGTCCAAGTATTCTCCGCCAACTTGTGTCAACATGTTGAAAATGGCAACAAGGAATGCTAAAAATAGAAATGCTAAAAATAACATTCAGAATATTCCAATTTTGATTTGTCCTTGAATTAGAATTGAGAATTAAAATTCGAATTTAGTCTCACTAGCTGCTTGAAAAATAATTAATTAATTCATTATGGATTAATTAGTTGGAGAAATTCAAGTTAGAAGTGTTTGTGAAGTCATGCAACAACTATCCCTTTGATTGAGGAAGTTATCCCTTAATTAAGGAGATAAGGATGATTTGTAATTAGCTAGTTCAGTTAATTGAGTTAAGTCCAGTTAAATTAGTTCCAAATAGTTTGAGGAATTAATTGTGAGTTCAGTTAATTAATGCATGCATGCATGAAACTAGTGTACTCCGGATAGCTGAATATTCTCTCATAAATAACTTGTGCATGTTAGTTCAGACAAAGACCCAATTAAGATTAAAGACAGGGACATTGTACTATCAGTTGGAGGAATTTTCCTATAAAGGAAACTCATCCATGCAGAAGGAATAAGGTTCCTTGAGGATTGCATAGTTTTACAGGGTGTGAGATTAGTGTGAGTGATCACTGTTACAATTGGTAACAATAGGATCACCCAGGAGAAACAGCACAAGGAAATAGGAGGCTTGGAGGGTAGAGGAGAAGGTTTGTGAGAAGCCTTGTTTGCCTGTGAGCATCCAGGAGGATTGTACTAAGAGCTGGCTAGCTGTGAGAGATAAAGCTTTGTGTAATCTTGATGTATTTCCACCTTGTATTATAATACAGATAGCAAGGTTTTTAGCTGAGGCTTTCACCAGAGTATTCTTCTGTGTTTCATGTGTATTGATTCTTCTTCTCTGTTATATGTGTTCTATTTGATCTTTCTCAAATCAATTAAGCTTACGCAAGTTTGATCGTAGAAGTAGATTAGGTATTTTTCTTTAGTATATTGCATTATCAAGTTAATCTACAGTGATAATTTCTACATTGTATCAGAGCAAAGGTGATCAGAGCTATGAACAGTATATAGAGAAGGAAATTCAGAGTTAAGTTCTTGGTTGTAGGTACAAATCGAATTCATATCATACTTCAGGTTGGTCAATGGCGTTCTATGGCTTGAGACTCGAGTATGCCTTGGATGGTAGCTCGAATTACATAGCATGGAAGGATCGCATGGAAGCGGTATTAGAAGACAATGGTTTGAAGGATTTCATTGATCAAGAAATCCCCAAGCCAGTTGCAGCTAATGCACAAGAATTGGTTGAATGGAGGAAGTGTGTGGCAAGGGCGAGATGGATCATCCTTGAGGGAGTTCAAGATCATATTTTCTCGAGTCTACATTGGAAGGAGACTCTGTTTTCAATGTGGAAGACATTGAAGGACCTATATCAGAATAGTAGCAAGTAGAGGAAACTGGCGCTCAAGGATAAGCTTCGAAGAATCAAGATGGAGAACAGTGATACTTTTTCCACATATTCGAACAAGCTCACCACATGTAGAGATGAGCTTGGAAGTGTGGGAATAACTACTGCTGATGATGATATGGTGAGCCTTTCTCTCCTTGGTCTTCCAAAGAGCTGGCATAGCTACCGGGACTCTGTGAATGGAAGGGAGAAACTACCAGATTGGGAATGACTGTGGTCGGATCTCATGCAGGAGGAGATCAGGTGGAGCACAAGAGATGGTTCTTCATCTAAGGAGGATAAAGAAAATATGGCCTTAGCGAGTAAGGCAAAGAAAGGGAAGGAGAAGGATTCTCATCCGAAATCGAATTCTTCTCATGGAGGGAAGAAGGGTGACAAATCTTAAGTGAGATGCTTTAATTTTCATGAGATGGGTCATTATGCGACTAATTGCCCATCATAGAAGTCCAAGAAGGGATACTCAGAAGGATCTAAAGGTGAGGCATTGGCCTCTCAGTTCAAAATTAACTTCACCCTCATTGCATGCATGATGTCTTCACCGATGGGTTGTGGTTGTTTTCTTGATAGTGAAGCCTCATTCCACATGACCAGCGATAAAAGTTTATTGAGTACCTTGGAGGAGAAATACCTCAAGATACTCATAGAGATGGGTGACGATGAAAGGTATAGTGTTTCAGGAGTGGGCACGGTTGCTTTTCAGAGGGAGCATGGAACTTCTATCACCTTGAAAGATGTGAAGTATGTGCCTAGACTGAAGAAGAATTTGGTATCAATCGTGATGTTGGAGGACAAAGGCTATGATGTTGTCTTCAGTAAGGGAAAGGTTTTCCTTAGACACATCACCACGAGATAGGTGAAACAAATTGGTTCACGGATACAGAACCTATATGATCTTGAGATTCAAGATGCATCCAAAGCCTTGAGGAGCAAGGAAAATGTTAGAGACTTGGTGGTTGAGAGGGAGAGTAAATTACCTCTCAACATGTAGCGCCAGAAGAAGTCTCAGACAATTGTGGAGGAGCCACAATTGGAGATGTTGAGAGGAGACCTAGTGGAGGCATCCACTCATGCAGAGACCTCCAGTAGGGGGAGTTTCGAGCCATGTGGGCAGAGGGATCACATGCAGCCATATCTCCAGATGTGAGGTGGGGTGATGTGAAGTTATAGTCTCAAGAAGGCTGAAATTGGGTAGGGTCCATTAAGAGGTTTTATCTCATGGATTGTACCTTGCTATGGGAGCACAAAGTACATAGTAGCGGGAGGAATCAGTGGGATTGATGCAGTAAGAGATCAAAGTGATAGAGGCTAGAGCAGTCAGATACTGAAGAGTGCAGATAAGGATTGACAACAATGAAGAAAGGCTAAGTCAGCAAAAGCGCAAAGTTTTCAGTCGACAGAGGCAATAACAGTCAGAGACTTTGATGACAGAGGCATCATTCTAATTCAGGTTGGATATTTTTTTGTTTTTGGAGTTGCTGGAGCTACAACACTAGAGAGAAGTCTTGCATGCAGAACATTCCAAAGGTTCAGGATTGGGATCGAGTTGAATTCCTTTCTTATTGAGAGGGAGTGTTGAAAATAGCAACAAGAAATGATAAAAATAGAAATGCTAAAAATAACATTCAGAATATTCCAATTTTGATTTGTCCTTGAATTAGAATTGAGAATTAAAATTCGAATTTAGTCTCACCAGCTGCTTGAAAAATAATTAATTAATTCATTATGGATTAATTAGTTGGAGAAATTCAAGCTAGAAGTCTTTGTGAAGTCATGCAACAATTATCCCTTTGATTGAGGAAGTTATCCCTTAATTAAGGAGATAAGGATGAGTTGTATTTGAGTTGTAATTAGTTAGTTCAGTTAACTAAGTTAAGTCTAGTTAAATTAGTTCCAAATAGTTTGAGGAACTAATTGTGAGTTTAGTTAGTTAATGCATGCATGCATGAAACTAGTGTACTCCAGATAACTGAATATTCTCTCATAAATAACTCATGCATGTCAGTTCAGAAAAAGACCTAGTTGAGATTAAAGACATGGACATTGTACTATCAGTTGGAGGAATTTTCCTATAAATGAAAATCATCCATGCAGAAGGAATAAGGTTCTTTGAGGATTGCACAGTTTTACAGGGTGTGAGATCAGTGTGAGAGATCAATGTTACACTTGGTAACAGTAGGATCACCTAGGAGAAACAACGCAAGGAAATAGGAGGCTTGGAGTGTAGAGGAGAAGGTTTGTGAGAAGCCTTGTTTGCTTGTCAGAATCTAGGAGGATGGTACTGAGAGTTGGCTAGCTGTGAGAGCTAAAGATTTGTGTAATCTTGATGTATTTCCACCTTGTATGATAATACAGATAGTGGGGTTTTTAGCTGAGGCTTTCCCCATAATATTCTTTTGTGTTTCATGTGTATTGATTCTTCCTCTCTTTTATATGTGTTCTGTTTGATCTTGCTCAAATCGATTAAGCTTCCGCAAGTTTGATTGTAGAGGTAGAATGCTTTAATATATTGCATTATTAGGTTAATCTACAGTGAGAATTTCTACACAACATTGTTCCCAGCACTATACATGATACGTCGACATGTACATGAAACTCCTTCTTCCAATCCAGGAAGACTAGAATTGGCGCGGTGACCATCTTTTCTTTCAATATATCCAAGCTCTTCTTACAGTCCTCGTTCCAGCAAAATGTGACGTCCTTCTTCAACAATTTCTCCATAGGTGCGGTGATCTGTGCATAGCCTTTGATAAAATTTATGTAATATCCTTGTTAGAGCCTAGATTTGCCTCAGACTGGAAAGGCAAGGGTCTAGGTCCACATCAAACCATGCTCAGCCTCGTAGCTAGCCCTACAAGGACAGGAGAGGGCTCTCTCCAGGTCGATCTCAGCAAAAGACAATCGATGGGGGCTCGAGATGACTGAAATAAGAACTAATTTTAGGCTAGGTATGAAGTGCAAGGATTTGATTTGAGTTTTTGGGGGTTTTGTGCTGGAAAAAGGGAAAGGCAAATTTGGGTCTGGGGATGAGGCCAAATTTTTGCAGAGTTCAGGTTGGGGCAAGGTAGGTAGTAGTTTTGATGCTTTAGATTAAATGAAATGGATAGAAAAGACTGTTGAGGAGCTGAAGAGGGCAAGAGGCTATCAAGAATCCTCTTCAAACTGAGGAAAACATTGAAAATTAAACAAAACTAAAAGGTAGAGCACAACAAACTCATGAATTCTACCTTTGTCACTCAATTTGTTTAATTTCAGAAGCAAAGAGAAGGGAAATGGCATACATAAACATCAATGAACTTACAATTGCATGAAGAAAAACACCATCAAAACACAGAGCCACATGGATCCCAACAAGTGCTGCAAAACCCTGGTCTTTCCTTTTCCAAAAGTGCTGAAAATGAATGTATAATGAAGTGCCAAGAAATCCCAAGTGTCCAACCCTCTACCAAAATCCAACCCCTACACTATGAAATTCAAAAAATATATACATTTTCTCATCCTTGTACTAAGGGATTGATCTCAACCATTTTCTTCAAAATAGAATTAGTTACATTAAACTTGGGACGAATTTCTGAAACTAGGTGTTGAAGATGAACTATTATCTCCTAAACCATAACACCTGTTACAAAACTGAAAGAGGTTTTTGTAAATAAGGTTAGGATGGAGAAAAACCTCTCTCAAAGTTGGGAAATTCGTTTCCAGTAGCTCGCAATCTGTTCCACAAAAGCATCTCTAAAACAGAAAATCATTAAAAATTTAATTCTGTGAAAATGAGCTGTAAATATCTAGTCATATACCCCAATCCATGACACCTGTGAATAAAATAAAAGAGTTTTTTTTTATATGGCTCGTGAGTAACAAAAACCTCCTTGGGTTTTGCAAAATTACTTTCCATATGTTGCAAAATGGCCCCGTAATAAAATGACTAAAACAGTAAAAAATATGAAAATTTTGCTTTGTTTTAATGTAGGCTCCAAATATCACTGTATGTATCCCACATAGTAGCACCTATGCATAAAATGAAGGAGGTGTTTTTTATTTGGTATGTGATGAACAAAAATCTCTTTCACTTTTGAAAAATTCCTTACCATTATTTTAGAAACTGATTTTGTACTAAACTTGTCATTGTGTGCAGCAACTGACCTCAAAACATGCATAACCAAGAATCACTCATTCATTTCTTTTAATCCAGGAACCGGTTATGAGAGTGTGATATACCATTGGAAATATTTTTCCGAGCTCCTTCTGATGGAATCACTTGTGACATGTTTTGTGATGAATATCATGTGCAAAATATCTAACAAAACCAGACATAGTAAGAGCTCATGTTGATCCCTGGTGACAGGCTGCGAAGACTGGAACTAACATCGGCTCCAATGGGGATGGTAGCTCCTTGGAGGTGCCAAGAACTACATATCTCTGGAAAGCAGACAATGCCTCTTCCATTGGGCATGGATGGTCAAACAACTGCAAACCCAAAAAAACTCATACCAATCCAAAAACATATACATACTGCAACATGTACATAAACAAATACCGAAAACTGAAATGCTGCCCCGGGCAGCTTATTTATGTACAAATCTAACCCACTTTGCTGCAAAATTGAGAGATCAAGTAATGTTGTAATGCCAGATCAACCAATCAAGTAACTGTGACAAGGATGCTGCTTGAAAGTGCTTCAACCAGGACACAAATGTAAATGCTAACAGCCATACATGCACATAACGAGTCTGGTTGTGTAAAAGACAAGTTGATCTATCATTAAAACTGAAAAAAATTTCCATGTATGTTGCAATAGGATCAAAGAAACCAGACTCTGTTTGCTTCCTAATTCCTCAACACAGACCTCCAACTGCAATCTATCAATGCAAACATCTACGGGCAGCTCTATTGTTTCTTGTTTTGAAGGAGGGAGAGTGTTACACAGTAATTTGTCACCGTTTATCACCGTCCCTGTTTCCCCTCTCCCATACATTGGAGGACTCATTTCGGGACCTGTGAGAAGTGACATAACCTGAAACCACTTGCATTGTATTCCTCTAAGTGTGAGCTTCATATGCCCTGAAGACATCTCCTGCAACATACCCATAAAAACAACCCTTTTTGCATTAGCGCGGGTCTGCAGTGTTCTCCCCGCGCCAATGGGGGAAATCCTCTATTGGGGGCGTGCCATTGGCGCTCTGTCTCAAAGTCGCACTCGCGCCAACCCAGTTGGGTAAAGTTTTTAACAAACAAACTTCCGAAGGTTCTCCCTAACCCATTCATCAACTGAATCTATGTTGAGCTAGGATGGTTTTGCTTTGAATCTCCATAGAAGGGGAGTGGTTTGCCACCTTTCATGGAAGCTTCTTAGTGATAAAGCCAATCCCATGAATATTGTGGTTGATCCTATCTCCTTCCCCTCTATCTATAAAAGCTTGTTCTTTTGCCTTGAGCAAGCTAGTTCCAGCATAGTGCTAGTGATAGTGAGAATTCCAGGAGTTCAAGAGATTGAAGTTGCAAGAGCCTTCTTTGCATCCATAAGGCCAAATCTAAGTGAGGAGATTCTTGTCACCAAGGAGAGAGAGGCTTGTTTCCCATCCCAACAAGCTTTGCAAGACTTGTGTAGCTGATTACCCAGCCAAAGGAGGATTTGACGTCAGAACTATGGTTGTATTCTTCTTTGTTATTTATCGATAATAGATGACTATCATTATGGTTCCACTCTCATTGTCCTTTGTAATGATTAATGTTGAGTTATATCTTTTCTGACTGATATATAATTGCATCTATTGGATTTTATGCTTGTATTTGTGTTGTTCTTTGCATGTGCAGGTGTCCAATCATGGAGATCGTGGGGATCGTGACCGGCCGAGGCAAAGGAACGAGGGCGACGTCTCTTCTACGAATATTAGCGTTGGAATCCAAGTAGGTTCTCATCATCCACTTTTATTTGCAATTAGGAACTTGCGTGATAGCATTGTTTGATTGTTGCTAGACCCGGTCTGGGCTAGTAGGGATCGTCTCTGTCCGCAGAGAGGATTTACCTCCACAACAATTTGGCGACTCTTCTGGGGAGACTAGTCTTGTCTCTTTGGTTCTCTTGTTTGATTGCTTAGATAGCTTTCTGGGTTGGATTTCTTGCTGTCTCTTGCTTCCTGGTCTGCCTGGATACTGTTAACCAAGCCCTGGACTGCTTGTTTTTATTTTTGACCTAGCAAGCTTGATTAGCGCGCTTTTTAGCCTGACAGTCGCGCCAATTGGCGCATGTTGCTCAAAGACAACCCGCGCCAATCCCTTAAAAGCGCGAGTTACAGCCTGACAGTCGCGCCAGGCCTGTCAACTTTTCCAGTTTGCTTGTTTTCGAGCCCTCTGAGCTTGGATTTGTATCTTGCTGCATCTTTTTCAATTACTGGAGTGTGTTTGATCCTTGTTTGACTGGTTTTAGACCTCCATCCTTCGGGTGTTTGCCTCTTTCTATCGATTTCACATTTTAACCCTAGGGCATCTAGTGGCCTTGTGTATCGAGCCTTCCGTAGGAGTCTTGGGTTCTTTGATCATCCAGTCAACTTTGTGATTATTCTTTTGCATTTGCTCAGTAGTTGTCAAAGATTTTTCTTGTTATTCAAGTGATTTGCTTCTTTTCCGCTTGGATTTCGTTTGGCTTCGTTTGGGCTTAGATCACATAGCTCATAGAGGTCTTTGTGCTTCTTCTTGGTTTGAAGGACTGTTTTGGTGTTTTGGGGATTTGATTGCGTTCTCATTGAGTGAAATTTGTCTTTTTTACTCGGTGTTATTATCTCTCAAAATTTGTTTAGTGCACTTTGCCATTGAAAAGAAAACGAACAAGTCTCTTTTGCGTTGAATTAGTTAATGGAAATTAGAGCTTTTCATTGATTAGTGATCTTAAAAAAAAAAAAAAGTTTTGTTTATTGCCATTAGCTGCATTAGAGTGGTTCTTGATTGTTTGTGGTCATTTTTTTTGATTGAAAAATTCTCAACTCTCTCGTAGTTAGTGTTCATCGAACGAAATGATATTCTTTGGCATATAGCTTGCATTTAGGGAATTGTGAGAGATTACATATGGTAGGACCTGGAAATCGAAACCTAATCAAAGATCAACCATAAAATGAACTGAATGAACTTAAAAATGCATTGGAACATAACGCTCACTGTTTAGAGGTCTAGGCTAGAGACGTGCTCCGGCGTCGTTAAACCTAGTCACTGTTGTTTCACATTACGGTTGGGTGATTCCTCCTTTTGTGACTCGATAGTGGTCTAGCACGGACTTGAGCTCCCATGTACCATCGCGTATATAGGGGAGACCCCACTAGGTTATCATCCTTTATCCACAGGAAGCCGTGTCTGCCGCCTTACAAGCCGTAACGCACCGAACACAGCATTCGGGAAGATTGACTGCCGTACGGAAAGTCCTTGGTTTTCATATGATTGCCAAGGTGTATATGCAGTTTTACGGATTTGTTTGGTAAACCCTTGCCTAGTTTCTCCAGAGTAGTCACTTTTGATCCTTTTCGGACTCCTTAAAAGAAAAGGCTCACTTGAGTAGTTTGTCACTTTGGGCTCACTAAACATTCGAAGGAGACTAGAGTCATCTTTTTGTCCTTTTCTCAACTCTTAAAACATGAAAAGGTCAAGTTGTGTCCTTGCATCTTAAGATTTATTTGGCCACGATTAACATTACCTGGTTAGATCTTGTTTGCGTTAGCTTGAGTAGGCTTCTTTTCGTTCTCGATGGCAACTTTTCCGGGGTTCACCAACCCAGAGACCCCCTCTGACGGGAACCCTGGTCATTTCGCTCCTTTTGGAAATGTTGGTGCTCCTTATATGGCGACGTTGTCCCTCCCAGGGGTAACTGTTGGGTTGCCGGTTTGGTTGTTCTCAACCTCTTTGGTCCCTGTCGTCTCACCGTCTAGTCAATCCGTCCCTCCACCTGAACAACATCATGTTGATTCTAAGGTGGATCTCTCCCCTTCTACGCCCACTTCTAGGTCCCCATCTTCTACTTCACCTGGTGAAAGTCTAGATTCGAGTAACCAGGTGGCTAAGAAGAAGAAGAAGAAGACGAAGAAGACTAAGGCTCCTAAGGGAGAGGTTACAAGTGCAGCTACCCCCTCAAGTACACCTGAAGTCGGGCCCCCTTCCGCTCCTCCACGGAAGGTCAAGTTTCCTTGTCGATTATGTAAGGAGGACCATCTTCTTTGCGATTGTCCTGGCATTCCCAGGGTACTAGAAGTATGGTCTCGTGATCCGGCCCGCCCCTCATCGTCCTCTGAAGCTCACGGCGATGCTACCTTATCAGTTGGGAATGGTAAGGGAAAAGGGAAGATTCGAATCCCCTGTAGACTTTGTGAAGGCAATCATCCCCTTCACCTTTGTCCACTCATGGATAAAGCCTCCGTTGTCTTGGAAAGTCTTACAGCTCCTTCACCCCAACTTCCCGTTGGTTATCAACGTCTCTCTGTAGCCGCAAATCGTTCCCCTACTAACAAAGAGATTGATTCATATTCTTCTCTTGTCCAGCCTCCTCTTCCCGAACATGACTGTGCCCAGCCTGTTCCAGACCAACCATTGGTCGGAAAGAGTGTCGACTCGAGTTCACCACCCGTCGATCACTCTGTTTCGGAAGAGCATCACTCCCATGTTCTTCTCGTCTCCTCGGATTCTCCTGAGTCTGGACATGACTCTCCTATCCCAGCTGCTCCCGAGAGTCCTTCTTCAGTTCCTTTAGAGCAGGGGGGCAATCATATGATTCCCCCACCAAGTAGTCCAGTCATTTCCTTCGACTGGAGTCGTTTGACTACCTCCCGCCTTCCATCCCATGTGCCTTTCTGGGTCACGGTACATGCCTATAATAAGGCGCTACCTGGCACTGTGTTGGATGAGGTAGCATCTGTCAGTCTTATGCCTGCCACTACTTGGCAAGCTTTGGGTTCCCCACAACTTGTGCCCGTTGCACTGAATCTGACGGCTTTTGATGGAGGAACTAGTCAACCATTAGGGATCCTTCCAAAGTTCCCTATTACGTTGGGAGGCAAGACCGTCTATATAGACGTATCGGTTACCCAAGGTGCTTTAGACTTCAGTCTTCTCCTTGGCCGTGACTATGTTTATGCCATGGGGGCCCTGGTCTCTTCACTTTTCCAGGTGGTTTGCTTTCCACACGATGGAAGAATAGTGACGATAGATCAATTATCGTTCGTCCATCCTTGGGTGCCTCCTGCGTAGTTGTCATCCCCTCCTGGTTTTCATCCACCAGTTGCATCTGCCCCATCACAGATCAACTACGTGGCCACCTATCCCATGCCTAGATCCAGTGATGCCGCCTTCATGCATAGTGTCTTGGAGGCATTGGGCCCTGACTTCCAAGATTTTGGCCTTCCATCAGGAGTGGCACTCTTGGAAGCCCCGACTTCCTGTTCATTATGATGAAGTTCGGGTGGAGCATAGTTCCTTTCCGGTGTCAAGCTCCTTAAAAAATGAAACTAGGTTTGGTGGAGCATAGTTCCTTTCTGGTGTCAAGCTCCTTAAAAAATGAAACTAGGCTTGGTTGCAGCATAGTTCCTTTCCGGTGTCAAGCTCTTTAAAAAATGAAACTAGGTTTGGTGGAGCATAGTTCCTTTCCGATGTCAAGCTCCTTAAAAAATGAAACTAGGCTTGGTCAGAGCATAGTTCCTGATCTTGTGTCAAGCTCGTTAAAAAATGAAACAAGGGTCATGAGGATAGTTCTTTTACTGTGTCAACCTCATTAAAAAATGAAACAACTCCCTTACAAATCGAGTCTTTTGATTAAGATCTCGTAAAATACAAGTCGAGTCTTTCATAGATCTCGAGAGTGAACCTTCATTCCATCCACTTTGTTGAATGCAATGAAGCTTGGGGGCCATGTACCTCGTTTTGCGTCATTATGCCTGGGGGCATGCGAACTCATAACAAGCATAGTTTTTCGTTTCAAGCTTGTGTAAACATGAAACAGAATCCAAGAAAATTTCTCCATGGTTCAAGCTTGTGTAAAAATGAACCCATACCCGATTTACATCTCGTGATTTCCGTTTTTATCCGTTGAATTCTACTAGATAAGCCTTGGTTGTTTCATTCCATTGCCACCATCTCTTTGGCCGATCATATGCTTTCACTTGGTCGTTTTTCCTTTCCTGAGGAACCGTAGCGATGAGTGGTTTTCTTAGCCAGCCTCTTGACCATTACATGTTTTGAGTAGTTCCACCATTGCCGGAACTAGTTGCTACCCTTTATACCACTCGTTCCTCTAGGACAAGTCGCCTTTAATCTCTTTTCTGACTCGTAAAATATGAAAAGATTGCCGAGTATTTTTCCCTTTTTGACTCGTTAAAGAAAATAAAAATGGAGGTTTGCTTTAAACTCTTTTCTGACTATGTAAAAAATGAAAAGATCGTCGGACCCTTGTCGTTTCAGGTTCATTAATGGTTACGAAATGACGTGATATTGATCGCTTTTTTACTTTTTCAGGTCGATGTCACTACATATGAAAAGTACTCCTCGATCGTAATGATCGGGCGGTTCTTTCGAGCATTGTTTTATACTTTTTCGGGCTCGCGAGACACAACTTTATGAAAAAGGACCCCCCTGGAGTTTTCTTTTCTGTTGTCTTTTCAGACTCTCTAAACAGGAAAAGACACCGAGTTCTTCCTTTGTCAGACTCATTAAAACTTAATGACATCGGATTCTGTCGTAATGACGCCTTACAAGCATATGCTATCCCCATCAAGCTTGTTGATAAAAATAACTGGGGTACTCGCCAACAATGGTGGGGAAAATGGAACCACAATTATTGTCATGTCGGCAGTATGTCGCTCTTGAACATGGCACTTGTTTGCTTTCATGTCTAGGTGGGGACATCTCATCTCGCTTTTCACTTGCCTCCGTGGGTTTTGGGTGATCCTGTTTGACCTCTCATATACTCATTGCCTCGTCACCATGACCTTTGATCTGTTGATGTCAAATACTGCCAAGTCCACTGTCGTGCCGCCGATATGTTCAAGAGAAGTTTACCTCTGCAGAATTACAACCTCCCTCTGATACCTCACATAATTCTGATTCACCACAACATTCTTCCTCTATCTCGTGTCAATGATGTGGGAAACATTATGGCCCACCTTTGATCAAGGTCACTTCCTGTCAACTTCAGCTCATTATCCAGGAAGCTGATCTAGAGACTCCCTTCCGGTGCCTTGGAGCCTGCATGCCTCAATGGTAGGTTCTTCGTGTTCGACGAGAGGTTTTCATCATTGGCCTCCGATCATATGATTCTACGGGTGTTCGATGCCAGCTCACTCATTCGCACACCGTAGATTGTACCTATAGTACCTTGAGGGCCATTGTCATTATTGGTGGTACCTCTCACGTCTGTTAACAGTTTTCATCATTGACTGGTAATCAGACGATGTTCTTGCATGTTCGACTTCAACCCTCATATTCACATGGTTGAACTTGTACATTGTTTGGGTCGAGATGGAGCGCAAGACCCTGGATTTCGTTTGTTGGAATCCAGGCTGCGACTTGTGGCTTATTATGATCATTACATGACTCATTCACTGGATGGCTGTGACCATTCTTGAGTCTATTTATCGATCCTCCCTGGATGGCTGTGCCCATACCTTGGATCTAGATTCTTGTGTGCTCTGTTATGGATGGCTACGCCCATACCGCATATATCATGTACTTGAGATATCAGTTGTACTTCTTTACGCAGGTTCTCCGGCGGCAGTGTTTTCGGTTACGCATGTTCTTGTAAAAGCATTTCACCCCTCTCTCTCCCTCAGGCCTCATGCTTTAGGGGGCATCTGTTACACAGTAATTTGTCACCATTTATCACCGTCCCTGTTTCCCCTCTCCCATACATTGGAGGACTCATTCTGGGACCTGTGAGAAGTGACATAACCTGAAACCACTTGCATTATATTCCTCTAAGTGTGAGCTTCATATGCCCTGAAGACATCTCCGGCAGCATACCCATAAAAACAACCCTTTTTGCATTAGCGCGGGTCCGCAGTGTTCTCTCAGTGCCAATGGGGCAAATCCTCTATTGAGGACACACCATTGGCGCTCTGTCTTAGAGTCGCACTCGCGCCAACCCAGTTGGGTAAATTTTTTAACAAACAAACTTCCGAAGGTTCTCCCTAACCCATTCATCAACTGAATCTATGTTGAGCTAGGATGGTTTTGCTTCGAATCTCCATAGAAGGGGAGTGGTTTGCCACCTTTCATGGAAGCTTCTTAGTGATAAAGCCAATCCCATGAATATTGTGGTTGATCCTATCTCCTTCCCGTCTATCTATAAAAGCTTGTTCTTTTGCCTTGAGCAAGCTAGTTCCAGCATAGTGCTAGTGATAGTGAGAATTCTAGGAGTTCAAGAGATTGAAGTTGCAAGAGCCTTCTTTGCATCCATAAGGCCAAATCTAAGTGAGGAGATTCTTGTCACCGAGGAGAGAGAGGTTTGTTTCCCATCCCAACAAGCTTTGTAAGACTTGTGTAGCTGATTACCCAGCCAAAGGAGGATTTGACATCAGAACTATGGTTGTATTCTTCTCTGTTATTTATCAATAATAGATGACTATCATTATGGTTCCACTCTCATTGTCCTTTGTAATGATTGATGTTGAGTTATATCTTTTCTGACTGATATATAATTGCATCTATTGGATTTTATGCTTGTATTTGTGTTGTTCTTTGCATGTGCAGGTGTCCAATCACGGAGATCGTGGGGATCATGACCGGCCGAGGCAAAGGAACGAGGGCGACATCTCTTCTATGAATATTAGCATTGGAATCCAAGTAGGTTCTCATCATCCACTTTTATTTGCAATTAGGAACTTGCGTGATAGCATTGTTTGATTGTTGCTAGACCCGGTCTGGGCTAGTAGGGATCGTCTCTGTCCGCAGAGAGGATTTACCTCCACAACAGGGAGTTTCCAAGAACTTTTTGGGATCTCAGAATTCATATGATTGGATCTGATCATTTAAATACTGAATCTCCTTCTCAAAATTTTCAACAACTAACTCAAAGAAACCAGCTTTAACTTTAGGAGGAAACTTCGGAGATCTCAAACATTGAAGCACGGCAATAAAAAATGCTTCATTAATTTCAATATCCACTAACTAATCTCTAACTTCTTTTAAAGCTTCACAAAATACAGGGTCTGCCACATACCCTACCATTTTATTTTAGTGCATGAACGGATCAGTGAGCGCTGGAATCTCTGGATTGAGTTGGAGTCGCCAGGTGAATGTTTCAGCCTTCATATGTTTCTGACTGTTGTCCACCATCAGCAATCAGATCTGAACTTGATACATGTACTGGGGAAATTTGCAAATTAGATATTCTGTTTATAAGACTAGACTAGAGATTGACTGAAGTAGCTTTTATCTACTTGTGCTAATGCAAAGCAAAAGCATTTCGAAGGCTACCTGGCTAATCTTCAGACTCCATCTGTAGTCTATAAAACAAAGAACACTAATAAACAAATAAAATTTTCTTCCCCAGTGGAGTTGCCGCTACAGACGGAGTTGATACAGTGTTTCCTACTTCTCTAGCAGCCCCGGTAGTCAAACTTCTTCAGGAAGCCGACATCGATGAAGATCATATGCAAAGAATGTAGAAATTTTGAATAATAAACACATATTCAATGGAGATTATCCTGATCATGTACTATTGCGGAATACATACACAATACATAAGCTCCTCTACGTTGATCATCAATATAGCAACATCAATAACAATAAAACATCAAGAGCATTCACACATTAACACAGTATGTAACCCGGGGAAAGAATCTCGCTAAAAACCCCACACTATCTGTATATTAATGATTGAGAACATGTAACATTACAAAGTACAATTCTTATCACAAGAAATCCAGTACCAGCTCCACCTGTTACACACAATACAGCTCAGATCTGATCTCCAAATCTATTCCACTGCTTGCCTGCCTCCACAGCTCAATACCTGCTCAAGAATGAATGAGAATGGTTTACCAAACTCGTATTTAACCTCCAAAGAATCACTCACACTGGGAAAGACGTGAGCAGAGGCTATAATACTTGGTATTGGCCAATTCATTGGCATACTCAATCCCTTTGATTGTGAAAATCCTCATGCACAACTATAGTCACAACTGATAGCAATCTGATCCTCTAACACCTGTCCCTGCTGAACTGAACATGCACTGACATGCAACTGAGTTAACTGATGTATTCTATAGTTGCATTATGAGTTAATAATTAGTTTAACAACTCATCATTAGTCTATTTGCAGTTAGACTAATTACAACTAGTTTAACCAAGTCAAACTGAACACAACTCCATCAACTCCACAATCAACTCCACCAAACTCAACTGATTGAGTTCTAACTGAAGTCATGCATGCAACAACTCAATTGACCCACAAAGAAAGTGTACTGCCTTCTGACAGCTGCATGTGCCACGTCTGTAGCTCAAACTGAAGTGCTCCAAGAGAATAAGATCTAGTTTATAGTCCAAATATTATTATGAGACAATAATATTTGACTTTTCTATTTTTGACAGCCAGTCTAAAAATAGACTTTGATCACTCCTACTGTGATCACTCCTGTTGTGATCACTCCTGCTGTGGTCACTCCTGCTATGATCATCCCTGCTGTGGTCACTCCTGCTGTGATCATCCCTGCTGGGATCCAAAAATAGAACTTGCGCCATAATTTTCATGTGGGCCCACTTAGTGAAGGCGACTCTTTTCCACTAAGCTCCATCATCTTGTTGCATTCTCAACAAGCATTTCTTGTTGCACACTTTTCAACAAAGAAGATTAAATCAAATGATCCATTTGCAACAGACACGAGAAGAGGTTTTCCAAAACACATCCAAGTTGTAGGAGAAGATTAAGAAAATCTATGACAAAAAAGCGAAGGCAAACAGATTCCAATTGGAGGAAGTGGTGCTGAAATGGGATGCAAGGAATGAGGACAAGGGTAAGCACGGTAAGTTCGAAAATCTCTGGAAAGGTCCTTTAAAAATTGCTGCATATCGTGGTCAGAATGCTTTTCTTCTGAAGGAGATGAATGGAGAAGAATGTCCCGGAGGGCCGGTCAATGGTCGGCTGCTCAAGAGGTATCATTTCTGAGTTGTTTCTACTGTCTACATTGTCACTGTACATACCATTTTATTTCAGTTTCATTGCAAGAGTGCACTGTGATCTTTTCTTCAGTTTGGGGCCCGAAGTGAAGGCTATAATTCTAAAGAAAGATTTCAGTTTTGGGTTTAGTTTGTCGAGTCATTTTGTCAGTCATTTTGTTTCATATTTGAGTCAGTTTGAGTCAATAAATGAGTCAAGATTCTTGTGTCAATTTCTCAAAATAATGGACTCCATAGCCCAATGGACAAACACACTGTCTAGCTCTCCCAGAGATCTGTCGTTCTTGGCAGCTCCTAGGAGCTACCATCCCCATTGGAGCCAATGTTAGAGTCGGTCTATTCATCCCTCCGTCAAAGATCAAAAATTTTTTGTTGCATTTCATTTTAGGTGTCTCGCTCGATTCACTCAATTGCATTCCGCTAGGGGCATGCCATAATCTGATGGAAGGGTTTTGTCATTCATTCCCCTCATGCTTGTACCTGTTGGCTTAGTTCTTTTCATCGATGTTTATTAAATTCCATGACAGTCAATGTTTGATCTTTTAATGGGCAAAGAGTAATGTCAATCATAGGTCTAGGGTTTTACAAAATTGAGTCATTAAAGTGTCCAATAATGCCAGCAGGCCAGAGGGAGGTTCTACACATGTTTTTTATTTCACAAATTTCATCGTCATATTGATGGATTATGACTGTTCTTCAAAACTCTGTTTTGAAGAAAAGTCAACATTTTGTCTTTTGTAACATTTTCAAAATTTCTTCAGTTATTGAATTCTCCAAGCGCAGCCCTGGTCTTCCTTGGTCAAAACATGCCATTATCCCTGCAACAATAGCCAAAAGATTCATTTTTCAAGTAAAAAATCAGAAGGACATTTGAAAAGACAGAAGTTGTATTAAATGCAAAAAGTGCCAAAGTTAAAAACATTACAAAATGGGTTATTGAGAAGCAAAAATTTAATCCATCTCTATATAAGATATTTCTCAATTTATTGATCCATTTGCATCAAGAGACATTTAGAAATCCAAGAGAGAAGTCGATTTTCAAATTTGGAAGGCCGACTGTGTGTTAGAATACAGAGCGTGGCACACTGGGATAGGTCGCGGCACACCCACAGAGCATGGTGCATAGAGCCAAAATTCACTATGTATTTTTAAAAGGGCGCGGTGCATCCAGGCTGCACGACGCACTGGGTTTGCGCGTGGCGTACAGTACCTCCAGGCCAGTCTCTTGCCACTTCGGTCATCAAACTCACAATTTCTTTTGTTCCAGGTAAGTTCAAGAGCTCTTCTAGTGAATTTAACTTGTGTGGGGTGTTGTCTAGAGGGAAGATTCAAAGGTTCAAGGTGTGAGAATATAAACCCTATGTATTAAAAGTTGCTCCTTTGGTGTTGATGAATTGGTGTTTTCAAATTATAATTTTGGTGCCAAGTTTGTTTTCCTACTTGTGATCCCTTCCCTTCTCATAACCCTGTCATTGTAATTAATCCCTTATCCTCTAACCTCCCATCCCTGCTTCCCATTTTCCATATCCTAAGATCCTATCATTCTCCCTTTCCCATATCACTTTCAAAATCCTTAAATTCCCACATCCCTCAAAGTGATTGTTGCACATTTTAAATTTCACTTGGCAAGCTCCATCATCTACTTTCCCCCCTCCCATATTCTTCCTCACATTCCCTCATTTTCCTGTGGCACATTGGCATTGAAAACACATCACTTATTTCTCTTTGCCAAACCAAACACCTACTCAACATACACATTGTAGCATTATGACAGAGACAGATTCATCATATGAGCAAGAGTATGAGCAAGGAAGTGACTCATCCACTGAGCTTAATGTGTCGAGAAGGCCGCGAAAAGGTGGCAAACACGTCAGAGAAGAGCCTACTTCCTTAACTCAATTGCAGGCCTGCCCGCTTGGGATGACATGCTTTCAGCAAATGTCATGCTTTCAATATTGTGAGATGATCGCTCAGATCCAGCATCATCAGGAGTTAGTTCGGTTGTTTGTTTTACATTTGCATGATAGTCATGTTACTCTTGCTGGAGTAGACTTTACCTTGACACCAGAAACCATCTCTCAGGCCACCGGGATACCGAATATAGGGGAAGAATGGAACAAAGGGCAGCAGCTGGATAGATCATATTATGAACCTTACATCAAGCCTAGCTATTTGAAGCAGCTCAGGAGAGTATTCCCATTTCAGTTTCTGAAGGAATCTTATGCATCGTTGATGAGACTCATTATCAGATACTTCAGTTGTGAAGGTCGCTTCTCACGCCTCTATGCATACCATATCAGGTTATTGATGCATTTCAAAAGAGTGAGATTCATGAACATTCCATATTTCATGTACCAAAACAGCAAGATGATGACCACTCTTGTGCGGAGGAAGATTCCGGAACAGCAGTACAACAACATTTACCACTATGCGCTCATCAAGATCATTGTCGTGCATCAACTTGGTTTACAGGGTATCACATGGGATGATTTCATTTCCCGTGATTTTTTCAGAGCTTCACAGGGGTTTTCAGAAGTTTGGCATGATATAGGTGAACCTTCTCATCAGTATGAGCGCCATGAGACTACTAGTGTGCCGGTATTCATCACATATCAGAGGGGCACTAGACATTTGTTTGCAGCAGCAAAGCGAGTGTTATCTCCACCTGGGGTGGAAGGGGCCTCGCTTCCGACATCAACACCACAGGTACCGGACAAAGGAAAGAGGCAAATGCAGGATGAGGGGCCATCAGGTGAACGAGAGACCCACTTCATTCTCATTCATGATGATGATATAGATACGGGCCTGCAGAGTGCCAAACTTAGAGAGATCATCCAGGAGCAGCGGACAGAGATCCAAGCCTTGTCTATCAATTTGGAGAGAGCTAAGTGGATTATCAGATACTTGGAGCAAAGGAACAAGTAGCTCGAAGATCAGCAGGTGATTATGGAGTTACAAAACATCCGGGAGAATCGTCGAGCTGCCCAAGGGAGGAGGACTGAATTCACTCCATTAGAGCAAGAAGTCAACGCTGATCGAGAGTCTTGGCTCAAGAGAATCAACACCCACTTGGAGAGACTGCTGGACAAGGCTGATAGGGACAAGGGATTGCTAAGACACATGGCTTTCCATTACAGGGTACGAAATATGAGTGCCAAGGCACGAATAAGGAATCTAAAGGCCAAACTAAGGAAGGCAACAAAGAAGAAAAAGAGGCAAAGGGAGCATGATCATCTTCAAATCTTGGCCGAAGCTTCTTTGGCTAAGCATGGCACTTGATGAGGCACCTTCAGCCCAAATTTCAAGGAATTTGGAGAAACTTTTGTCAATTTTGAATTTTTTGGCTTTAAAAACAAGTTTTTCAGTCCTACGCGTAGCGCCACTTGGCGCGTGCTTATAATTGGGAGGTCTCCAAGAGGAAAAATTTACATTTTTGGATTTGTCATCAAAATTTATGTATGCTCATGGATTACCTAAGTATTTCATCAATTTTTGGGTTGCCTAAAGGGTCAAAAACACCCTAACAATGACCTCACTGCCCCTATTTTGACACAAAGAAAGCAGTCTTGGGAGATTGAGGTTTTGGAGAGGCAAATGACATCCAAATCCAGAAATTACACTTGGGTTGGAAAGTAGACAGGCAGGGCTTTCCAACAAGCACACTTGGTTCAATTTAGACTTCAGGAAGTGCCTCAAAATCAGCTCCAAAGTGGCACGACGCACACAGATTTTGGCGCGGCTCAAAGAGAATTTTGGCCTGTTTTTCACTCAGCAGCTCAGAATTTTGCCCAGTTTTGACCAGTTTGACTTTTTAATGTAATTATTGATCTATCTTGATGTAACTTGAGGACTATGATGTAATTTTGGCACATATTTACTTGTTCTAGATGATTCATTCACTAAAAGGTGAAAATTAAATGAATGAATCAGTTTCCTAGCATATAGGAGTAAGTTGTTTGACTACCCAGATTTCAGTTCCTTGTTTAGAATTAGTTCAAACAGCTCCTAGAATGATGAGCTCGACCCCTAGAGGCAAGGGAATGGGTTGGGCTAGTCTATATCATGTATTTTCTGAGTCATTTTCAGGGTTGGATACTTGGGATTGGTTTGGCATATCATTGTACATTCCATCTCTGCATTTTTGGCTAAGGAAAGACTAGGGTTTTGCAGCACTGTTTGGGATCCATGTGGTTTTATGTTTTGATGGTGTTCTTCTCTAAGTAATTGTAAGTTCATTAGTGTTATGTGTATCATTTTCCTTTCTCTTCTTCTGAATTTGAACAAATGAGTGATTAAGGTAGAATCCATTAAATGCTATGCTCTGCCTTTGAATTTGTTTAAATTTCCATGTTTTCATCTGTTTAAGGAGAATTCTTGAGACTCTCTTGCTCTCCTTAGCTCCTCACCAGTCTGATCCATCCATTCACTCACTTTAAAGCATCAAAGTGATTGCCTTCCTTGCCCCAATCAGAACTCTGCAGAAACTGTGCCTCATCCCCAAGCCCAATTTTCCTTTCCCTGTTTCCAACACAAAACCCCCAAAAACTCAAATCAAATCCTTTCACTTCATACCTAGCCTAAAATTAGTTCTTATTTCAGTCATCTCGAGCCCCCATCAATTGTCTTTTGCCAAGATCGACCCAGAGAGAGCCCTCTCCTGTCCTTGTAGGGCTAGCTACGAGGCTGAGCATGGTTTGATGTGGACCTAGACCCTTGCCTTTCCAGCCTGAGGCAAATCTAGGCTCTAACAATCCCATGTGTCCTAAGGTAGCGCGCAACTGCTTCACACTCCTTACTGCTTCCAAGTTCAATATCACCGCTATCTTCGCAGGATCTACCATCAGTCCTTGTCTCCAAACCACATGACCCAACAGGGTCCCAAAAGGAACACAAAACAAACACTTCTTTAGATTGAGCATGATCTGGTATCTTCAACATGTATCCAACATCAGGTGCAACCTTGCTACATGGCGTTTTACCAGTCCAAACACAGTCCTGTCATGAAAGTATACCTCTAGAAAATTATGAATACATTCCTTGAACACGACAATGACGACGTGCGAGAAGATCGCAGGTGCATTCTTCAATCCAAACGGCATTATAGTGTACTGGAAACAACCCCAATATGTCACAAAGGTTGTCTTGCTTCTGTCCACTGGTGCGATTTTGATCTGGTGGCACCTAGAGAAACCATCAGTGAAGGAATATGCTTCCTAGCCACCTACATTATCCAACACTTCGTTAGTGAGCGAAGACGAGAAAGGATCATGTACGCAGGCGTCATTTAGCTTTCTAAGATCCACGCATATCTTTATTTCATTCTTCTGCTTCTTCTCCTGTACCACCATTGGGTTTACCTAGTTAGATTCTTCCATAGGTTCAACGATTCCTGCCCCGAGCATCTTGTCTAGCTCTAAGTGGACCTTCTCCTTATACTTCGGATTGAGATGGTAAGGTCTTTGCTTAATCGGCTGATCTGGATTTAAATAGGAACGCAACAAATTACAGAGATAACCATAAACACAGATATGCGGCGGAAATAATACTTCATTTCATTAATGTAAAATACTGAAATATGCTTACAAACAGTAATGAAAATAAACTAGCTAGGGCGATGGTAGCTTATCTCTGAGAAGAGATGTGGTGGCTACATGCCTCTGAACTGTTCGGAACTATGTTACAATGAGGCTCGAAGGCCTATTTATTGTTGAGAAACAATGGAAAACCCTTCACATCCCAAAACCTAACCCTAGAAGATGAAACGCCAAATTGTGGGCCCCGTTTGGGTAAATTAGTACATCAATTTCCCGGGGTCGTAACTTTGGCATACGATCTCCGTTTGACGCGTACGATAGCTCGTTAGAAAGATCTATCCAAGTACTACCACTTTGGGAGGCAACATCGGTCCATGGACCCATGTTGCCCCAGATTTCCCAAAAAACGTCATTTAGGGCCTCAAAACAACTCCAGAAGTTCAGGACCCGAAAAACTGCTAAAAATAGTAAACTGTGCTACAATTTAGGAAATTGAAAAAGCTGAAAGAGACAGTTGTGGGGCTCCAAATGGGATAGGTGGGTGGCCACCAATATCCACCAGGATCATTCCTCCCCCCTTAGGAAGCAATGGTCCCCATTGCGTTGAGTTCCTCCCTGAGATGAGGAAGCTTCTGCTAAGTTGGGTCTCTGGTGAGCTGTTCTGCATTCTTTGATGTGTCCAGAAATGGTGGGAAGCATGGTCGATGATGGTCCACATTGAACACTCGGTGCAAGCGAAGGAATGGCAGAATGCTGTGCTTCAAAGCATTGTTTCCTGTAGCCTTGGTACTGGTGTAAGGACCATGTTGGAGTGGTTTGAGTTTCAGATGGGTTCAGGTAAGGCATTCTCTTTGCAGATGTAACCAAACTTTGTCACCAACCTGAAACTTGTGTGGTACCCCTGTGGGTGAGGAGAAGTTGTTCCTATGTTCTGTCATGATTGTATCCCTTTGCTGCTACTGCTGCTGTGTGGAGGAATCCTTTGCGGGGGTCATGGATGTAGCAACGATCTTCCCCTTACTTTGGGAGTGAACCAGACAGAAAAAAAATTTCCTAGTCTGTGATATGAGCTTGCTGACTTTCTTGGCAGTGATCAAAGAGGTGGCGGTAGGTGGGGCTACCTCCGGTATCTTGTATAATGAATTATTCAAAGAAATAATGACAGCGCGAGGCCTTGACTCATACACAACATGTCGCCTCCACAAGTATGGCTGGCCTAATAGTACATCACAAATATCCAGAGGTGCAACATCGCACAATACCTCGTTTGTGAAGGGCTTGATGCTGTAGGGAAGGCGGCACTGCTGGCGAACTTTGAGATCTCCTCCTTCATGAAGCCATCCGATACTATACGGCTGGGGTAGGTCCAACCGCTTCATGACCTCTGCTGAAATAAGGTTCTTTTGACTGCCACTATCGACAATGAATTGCAACGGCGAACCCTTCACCCACATCTATGAGTGGAAAAGACGCTCCCCCTCTTCTGGATCTGAAGGTTCATTCTTCTGGATCTTGGCAGTGGCAATAGTGGCATTGGGATCCGCATCAATGATCGGCTTCCCTTTGCCATTCCCCTTGTCAGGTTCTGGCTCAGGGTGAGAACATGCATCTGATTCGGAAGCCTTCAACTCGGCCACCAGCGACTGCTTGGTCCGACACTCACTTGTGTTATGAGTGGGACTCTTGTGGAATTCACACCACTTTCCTATGTCCTTCTTTGGCTTCGTGGTGTTGTTCTTTTCTTGCGGCTTCGATGGGTTGTCTTGGGTCACCCCGCCTTGGCTTTGTCCTTTGGGCTTCGGATTTGCAGATCCAAAGTCTCGCTTCTTCTGTTTGAACTTTTGCTCGATTTTGACAGCGTATCGGTATGCTGTGCCAAGTGAGGAGATGTTCAAGAACCCCATCTATTCCTGGATGTATCTGTGTAGGCAGCCGCGGTATTTGAGTACCAGATGCAGCTCAGAATCTTTGATACCCAACTATGTGCGAAGGGTATGAAAATTTTTTGTGAACTCCAGCACATGTTGGTCTCGTCCCTGTCGCAGTGTGGTCCATTTGATGTATTTGTCCTCATAGCTTCTGACAGGGTAGTACTACTCCTTGATGGCATCCCAGAAGTTATTCCAAGTGGGTGCGGCTAAAAATAGTGAGCCTATACTTTCATCCTTCTGCTCGCAGTAGGTTTCCCACCAGTCCTTGACGTGGGGGGCTGCTTTGAGAAGAGCGAAAACAATCTTTTCCCGACTTGAAAATTCATGAACAGAAAAATACCCATCTAGAAAATTTAACCATTTATCTATGGCATCTGCGTCTATTTGACCCTCGAAGATGGGGATTTCAAAACTAACTTGTACCTTAAACGGTGTGGCGTTTCCAGAGTAGCTGTTGGAAGCCGATGCGTCGCCTCTGGGTAGCCGCTGAAGGATCTATGCAAAGCTATCCATCATCGCGTTCCTTTGCCGCTCGAGCGCTTCTTCGAGCAAGATTTTGATAGGATCTCCTGCCCCCTCATCTTTCTTCTCATCCGCCATGGGAGGCCGTTGGGATTTGTGAGGCTGGTCTTGCAAAGGTTCGACTAGTTCAAGCCCTAGCTCCTTATATCCCGACCTTGTTGGGGACATGCAAAGAAAAACAGAGAAAAAGCAGACCGCTCTGATACCAATGATCTGGATTTAAACAGGAATGCAACAAATTACAGAGATAACCATAAACACAGATATGCGGCAGAAATAATACTTCATTTCATTAATGTAAAATACTGAAATATGCTTACAAACAGTAATGGAAATAAACTAGCTAGGGCGATGGTAGCTTATCACTGAGAAGAGATGTGGTGGCTACATGCCTCTGAACTATTCGGAACTGTGTTACAATGAGGCTCAAAGGCCTATTTATTGTTTAGAAACAATGGAAAACCCTTCACATCCCAAAACCTAACCCTAGAAGATGAAACGCCAAATTGTGGGCCCCGTTTGGGTAAATTGGTACATCAATTTCCCGAGGTCGTAACTTTGGCATACGATCTCCGTTTGACGCGTTCGATAGCTCGTTAGAAAGATATATCCGAGTACTACCACTTTTGGAGGCAACATCGGTCCATGGACCCATGTTGCCCCACATTTTCCAAAAAACGTCGTTTAGGGCCTCAAAACGGCTCCGGAAGTTCAGGACCCGAAAAACTGCTAAAAATAGTAAACTGTGCTACAATTTAGGAAATTGAAAAAGCTGAAAGAGACAGTTGTGGGGCTCCAAATGGGATAGGTGGGTGGCCACCAACATCCACCTGGATCACCAGCTTTGCGTCGGGCTTCAATTTGATCTTCATAACACCTAGGTCCCTGATTATCCCCTTCAGATCCGTAAACTTGGTAGGGAATAAATCCTAGTGCTCGCGGAGCAATTCAACAACCATATGCACTGTCGTGTTGTCCTAGTAGTCTCTAATATTTGCGAATTTTGGATCTACCTCTGTGCCATTGTTTACTTGTTTTGTTTTCAACAACGCGATTATATCAGGGTTCTCAATCTGTGGTCCTTCAACCTCGTGGTGACCTTTTGTTTATGGAATATTAATCTTTTGTAGATCCTCATCTTCTTCTTCAGCAGTCACGTTATAGCATTCTAGCGCATGACTCAGCTGAGTAGCCCATTCAGGTTGAATCAAGTCCAAAGGATCTCGTGGTGTCCTAAAGATTGCTACTTTCACTTCTTGTGGCACCTCATTGATACAGTCAAACCCATCTTTGAAACGGAATGTCATTATGAATCCCTCGCACAGAATATCCCATTCGCTTGTACCATGGCAAAGCCCTATTTCTATGTACCAGTTCATCGGGACGACGTCTAGGGTGTGACAGGACAAGTGTACCCATTCAGGTTGGGGCTTTTCCCCATAAGCTTGAGCCCATTTGGCCAAGTGCGTGCGCAGATCATCCTACCCATCATATTTGTCTTTCATTCGCATCTTCGGCTTCCCAAAGCGTGTTATCAACATTCTCCTACATTTGCACCAATCATCAAAGCTTCCCTTCTGCGTACCCCACCATTTTGCCAGCATAGCATGCAATGCCTAGTCCAATGCTTGGAGGCACTGCTTTTTTGGTACCTCCCTTTCAAATGCATCCAAAAAGATATCTACCTCGTTCAGACCATCATAAGTAGGAAAATTTCTTACCTCTGAGGACACATAATGCAGCGATTGGGTCATCATGTTGCAGTTCAGCATATTCACTTCATGTGACCGATTCTTTCAGTGCTCTAACTCTTCATCGGAGTCCGAGGTGCAGAAACTATCACAATCCGATGTAATTTGCCCATCCACGGTGGGATTCACCCAATCTTGGTCTTGCACTGTTATCTTATAGATACATTCTAGATCTCCATCACTCTCATAATCGTAGACTGGTTTAGTATAGTGCAATCCTTCAGCAAGATCTAGGGGTACTATCACGTGTAACGATTTCTTCTCAAATAGCATCTTCCATTTTTTTAGGTTGATTACCCCATTCATATCGGTATCCCAATCAATTCCTAAGAGCACAGGATAGGGGTTATTGTCATCCACTATCTCTATTACTTCAAAGTCAACCAGTGCACTGGCACCTTCAATATCCATATTCACCCCTTGCAGCCACCCCATGGGGATGATATTCTACTGATTCGCCTTTCTTAGTTGAATCAGAGACCATTGCAATGCAGGTCTCCTCGTCCATTCCCAAGTCTACTTTGGTAGGACGTTCACATCTAACCTCAGGTCCAAAATGACCTGATCCATTTCATACTCTCCTATCTGCGTGGTCAGTCTCATCTCCCGACCCATCCTTGTTTTATTCTTACCAATCTTTCGTACTATGCGCGACTCATCCGGAGCATTTCTGATGCTTCTATTTATGAGCTCTTATAACCCCTTCACAGCCTTTCTATCGCTTATTAACTTCATGCAGGTCTCCAGGAAGGTTGTGAGCATAGAAGGTCCCATCTCTTGATCAGGCTTATCGTTTCTCCATGATGTGGAGGCCTCAATGAAGCTCTTCTTTGCTTTCACGAAGGTTTCCCATACATGCTCTAAATCGAACTCAACCTCCTTTTCCAGAGATTTGTGAACCCATGTACTATCCTCTGGCTGTTTCCCCTTGTCATCTCCTATTGTGATTCCACTTCTAGGCACTATATTCATGTTCGGATCCTCTTCACGTGGCTCAGACCTCATCATCTACCGGTTCTGAGTTGGTGGAGGTGGCAGCACCCTTTTGTCACGTATCCTTGCTATCAACGTAGGGCAATATTTCGTTTCGTGATCAAACAAAGTGCAGTACTTGCACGACAGATGTGTTAGGTTAGTGCAATCGTGGGCATAGTGTCTTGGTCCTCTGCAACTGTAGCAGATCAACTGTCCCCGACCTCTACCTGGTCCTCCTCTACCTTGGCCTCATTCGTGCCCCTAAAATCTTGTCCGTGCCATCCCTGTGTTCAGGTCAGGGGGCCGCATTTCTTCCTGAACCCTATAGGTAGGATTTCTATCCATCATTAATTCATAACTCCTGCAATTACACTCATGATGCCCTACCGACCTACAAAAGTTGCAGAATAATTGCTGCGATGTCTGTACAAATTTCTGCAGCAAATGATAGTTATCCGTGGCATGTTTACCTGCTATCTGACATATAACACATCATAATGCAGGCCCCGTGCTTGGTCCTACTTGAGCCTCTGGCCTTAAAGGCATCGGTCCTCCTCCTGCAATGTAGTTCGCAAAGACTGGGCAATGGTCTTTGTCATGTCCCTGATTCTTGCATTTCAGGGACCATACCTCTTCGTGCACCTCAGGTTGAACCGTTCTTTCCTGCTTCAGACTCTGCATCTCAAGCCACAGATTCTTAAACTATGCATGGATATGTTGAACCCCTAGATTTGGATCTTGCATCGGTGTTTCATGCAGTCTCATGGCAATTTCCAAGGCTTCTGCCTGATTTGTTATCTTTTGTTGTGACAACACAACCCTTAAGTGTGGCAGGAGCTGTAGGAATTTATAGGGTAAGTTCCTCAGAAAGAATACCAAAAGGACACCGCTCACAACCAGATCACAGATCAATACACCGGTATTTTTGACGTGGTTAAAACCCTCAAAGAGGGAAACAGTCCACGGCTTGTCCCAACGTGGGTACTACAGGCAATTTATTAATCAAAGAATGAAAATTTACATAAGCTTCTCTCATGCACGGATTACCCGAACAATGACCCTCAATGCGCTTTAAATAGAACTCATGGACCAATCGGGTGTCAAGCCACGGATCAAGTGTCGGTAATACCGAGGTGAGAGTGAACTGTCGGATCACTACATATCGTGACCGTCGGATTGTAAGTTACAAAATGTACAACGGTAAAGAAACACACTTTACCTAACTCTATACCTAACTCTACACTAGACCAAGTTGAACTTAACTATATCCTATGTGTCAGAATATCCTAACATCCCCCCTTAAGAACAACTTGGGATAGGATTGAAGGATTTACAAATATGACACAATAGGAGAAGGAAGGAGGCACTAGAGCCTATCCCCCCTTAGTGACAACTTCCTGAACTCCAAGCATATATCGAAGTTTAGTGAACTTCGCCTCTGTGAGAGCCTTTGTGAAGATGTCTGCAACCTGATCATCTGTTGGACAATATTGCACTTCAAGAACATGGTCATGAATAAGCTTTCTGATGAAGTGCATGTGTAGTTGAATGTGTTTGCTGCGCTGATGCTGGACTGGATCTTTGCATAGCTGAATGGCACTTTGATTATCACACCAAAGTGTGGTTGGATGCTGCTGCTCAAAGCCAAACTCTGATAGGATCTGACGAAGACACAAGGCTTCCTTACTAGCTTCCACGGCACCATGATACTCTGCTTCTGCTGATGAAAGAGAAATGGCAGCATGTTTCTTACAAGCCCATGTAATAGGTCCTGAACCAAGAGTGAAGACATAACCGGCAGTAGACTTCCGATCATCACGGTCACCAGCCCAATCAGAATCAGTGAAACTAATTAACAGAGGAGCTACTTTGGCACTGTAATGAATCCCAAACTGTACTGTACCTCGAACATAACGAAGTATTCTTTTAGCTGCTTTCCAATGACTTTCACAGGGGTTTTGCATAAAACGAGCAACAAGGCCAACAGCAAAGGAAAGATCAGGACGAGTATGGGTTAAATACAAGAGTTTTCTGACAAGTTGATGGTATAAGGTAGCATCAACTTCAGGAGAAGTACAAGAGACTGAAAGTTTGACTCCAGACTGAAAGGGAGAAGGGGCTGGCTTACAGTCTTCCATGTGAAAATGACAAAGAATATCACAAGCATACTTGGACTGGGAAAGGAAAATACCCTCCTGGGATTGCAAGACTTGAAGACTGAGAAAATAGTGTAAGTGTCCTAAGTCTGTCATTTCAAATTTCTTTTTAAGGCTGGACTTCACATGGTTTATAAGGTTGGGATCACTACCAGTAAGAATAAGATCATCAACATAAAGAACAAGGATGATAAGAGAGTTGCCCACTTTCTTGGTGTAGACAGTATTGTCAGAATGACACCTAGAAAAGCCAGATTCTAAAAGAAAGCTATCCATTTTGGCATACCAAGCCCGAGGAGCTTGCTTGAGGCCATAAAGGGATTTCTTAAGTCGACAAACAAGGCTGGAGTCTGTTTGTATGAAGCCAATGGGTTGTTCCATATAGATTTCTTCCTGCAAGTCCCCATGCAAGAAGGCATATTTAACATCCATCTGATGGACTTCCAATTTTAAAGAGGCAGCAAGGGAAAGAACAAGGCGGATAGAGTTCATTTTGGCAACAGGGGAGAAGGTTTCAGTGTAGTCAATGCCTTCAACCTGTGAAAATCCCTTAGCAACGAGACGAGCTTTATGTTTATCAACTTTCCCATCTGGTCCATACTTGGTTCTGTACAGTGTAAACCCATTTACATCTAACAAGTTTGCGTCCCTTTGGTAGAGGAACAAGATCCCATGTATCATTTGTCATCAATGAATGATATTCTTCATTCATAGCTGCTTCCCAATGTGGATGGCCTGAAGCTTCTACAAAAGTGTCAGGATCATGATTTACTGGAGTTTGAGCCAGTAAAGAAGAGGCTCTTTCAAACTGAGAACGTGTACGTCGCTGGTCTGTAGGATCACCGGCAAGATCACCTGCTGCATCCCGAGTAGCACGGACCCATCTTGGAAGTTGAGGATCCTGGGAAGGTGGGGGAGGATTATCATCCTCGCTTTCATCATCTGAAGAAGAAATGTTTTCAAAAGTAGAAGAGATAGGAAGAGGTGGCACATCCGCCGGACTAGGCTCGCAGGCCGATTTATTTTCATCAAATTTTACATCTCTTCTAATGATAACATTTTTGGACTTAAATGGAATAAGTCTATAACCTTTTACATCTTCAGAATATCCAACAAAAGTACATTTCTCACTCTTAGGTTCTAAAGCTTTATGCTTTTCATCTGGAATATGGGCCCATGCTTCACTTCCAAACACACGAAAGTGACTTACATCTGGTTTAATGGAACTCCAAGCTTCTTCTGGAGTGATATTTTCTAGAACCTTAGTAGGAGTGCGATTGATTATATAATTTGCACAATTGATTACTTTGGCCCAAAAACTAAGACTGAGTCCTTTAGATTGCAGCATACAATTAGCCATTTCCTTTAAGGTGTGATTTTTCCTTTCAGCTACACCATTTTGTTGTGGAGTGTATGGAACAGTATGTTGCATTTGAATTCCATTTTCGGTGCAAAAGTTGATGAATATGTTTTTAACATATTCTCCACCATTATCAGTTCTTAGCTTAAGAATTTGATGTCCAGATTGTTTTTCAACAAAGGCTTTGAAGGCCAAAAAAGTGTTAAATACTTTGCTCTTGAGTTTTAAGAAGTATACCCAAGTGCGTCGGGAGAAATCATCAATGAAAGTTAAGAAGTACTTGCAGCCAGAGAATGAAGCAACAGGAAGAGGACCACATAAATCACTATGCACAAGCTGTAAAGGAGATGAGGCGTGCCAAGAGGCACGTTTGTCAAAACTGTCCCGATGATGTTTTCCGAGTACACATCCGGAACAAACACCATCTCTGTAAGATACCATAGGAAGACCTGTCACCATATTTTCTTTACATAGATGCTGAAGGGAGCGATAGTTTAAGTGACCAAATCGCTCATGCCAAAGTTTGCTCACTTCATCATTATGAGCAACAAATACTGAGGGAAGATTTGATGACCCAAAGTTGTGAAACTTATACAACCTTTTGGAATCATCAGCAAGGCCAGTAGCTAGAATCTGTTTAGGATCTTTTAGATCCTTGATTACAACATTATGAGGTGAAAATTCAACAATTTTACCTTCACCTGAATGAGTTATCTGATAGACAGATAGAAGGTTGCAGGATAAGGTTGGAACACATAATACATCATTAAACTGACCATTGTCTCGATGAACAGTTCCAGTCCCTACAACATTAAGAGATCTATCATCACCAATATATATATTTTTGGTGTTACAATCATTTAAAGAAGAAAACATGGCTTGGTTTTTGGCCATGTGATAAGAGGCTCCAGAATCAATGAGCCACTCATGAGAATGAGAAGAAAAAGAAGATACATTTAATGCATAACCAGACTGAGATGATTGACAACGACATGCAGAAAGTGCCATTCCAGAAGTTGAAGTTGAAGTTGAAGTAGGCTCCACATGGATGTTATGTTTCTTCATTGCGGCTTCCAAGGCTTCCATCTTCTTAAAGCATTTAGATTCTAAGTGGCCATCTCGATTACAAAAGTGACAATGTCTATCAGTCTTCTTCCATTTGTTTTTATTGGTCTTATCATTTTGCTGAAATGATCTTTCATTTTGAGGCTGAGAAGGTTTAGGACCATTCTTTTGAGGATATGACTTCTTAGGATTCTTTGAATTTGGTTGCTGCTGGGCGGCTAACGCTTTCGTGGAAGAGTTTCCAGGATTAAGAAGACCAAGGTGTAAGAGTTTTTCTTGTTCTCTTATTAAGGAATCACAAAAGGAGTCAAAGGAAGGGGCCTTGTAGTCTTTTCCTTGACAAATGAAAGCTTCCCTTGTAGAATGGAAAGTGGAAACAAATACAGAGTAGGCTGGTCCCAACTTAGTAAGGATGGAATAAATAAGGTTACCATCTTCTTTCTTAACTTTAACACCTTCCAAGAGATATCTAAGGGTCTTGAATTTGGACAAGAAATCTTCAATGCAAGAAAAATTATTAGGATCCAAAGTAAGCAACTCATTTTCAAGTTGATGGGCTCTAATTTCATTTTTAATCCCAAAAACTTTAGAGAGTTTTTCTAATGCTTCATGAGGAGTCTCAAGTTCTGCAATGTGGAATCTAAGATCAGGAGAAATAGACATCCCTATCAAACCACGTGCTTGATCTTGTCTATTTTCCCATTTTGCAGCCTTGTCTTCATCTTTTGGTTTCTTCTCTTGGTCTGTGGCTATTCTGAAGAGACCTTTACTTCTAAGTAAATCTTCCATGTAGGCTACCCATTGGAAGTAGTTAGTGCTGTCAAGAATGACTTGGCATGGACTTTCCATTTAAAAAAAAAAAAATGAAGCTGAAGATGCTGAAAGTAAGTGTTCCAATGGATAGATCTCGAAAAAATAGGCGGTTTTAAAAAAAAACGGCTCTGAAAAAGGTTTCTGGATGAAGAAGTTATGACTTTTTTGAAAAAAAATTGTTGACGTTGCCGACAAAGTGCGCGAATGTGCGGGAATGAAAAAAAATCCGCCCCCACAAAATGGAGACTTGAACCCAAGACCTCTACTCTCTTAAAATAGCTTTGAACCAATTGATCTATACAAAAAATTTGAGAGAGAGAGAGAGAGAGAGAGAGGGGGGGGGGGGCTTGGTTTGCGTGCTTGCCTTGAGAAAGCTCTTTTTCCCTACAAAACACAAAACACAAAACCCAACACGAATATGCAAAGAAAAACGAACCTTGCGGCTCGAAGTTAGCTTTAGCCAAAAAACTAGAAATTTAAAAAAAAAAAAAATCTCAAAGTTAGCTTTAGCTGAAAAACTAAATATTTTTCTCAATGTTTCTGATTTTCTGAGATCACACTAAGGTGCAGGGAAAAGAGCATACGCATGAGAAAAATCCTTCCTTTCTGTTTCTGATTTGCCCAGATCGCACAGAGTCGCAGGGCAAAGAGCATACGCAGAAATGAAAGGTATAGATCCGGTTAAAAAAAAAGGCTAAATAAACTGAGACCGAAATAAGCAGAGAGAAAATAACAGTAACCTGCAAAAAACACTGTATACCTCCCGATCTGAAAAATGACGCAGCTAGGGCTATCGGAAACCTTTTCGCGTGAAACGAAAGGGGTTCCTCACTAGAACAGATGCTCCGAACGCAACAAAGCAGTCCTCTCGGCCCGAAAGCAGTCAGAAACAATAGATCTAGGAAACGACATCCGCATGCAGTTCTACCGGCTTCAGATTTGGATCACCAACGGACGCGGCCCTCAAATAGCTCTGATACCATGTAGGAATTTACAGGGTAAGTTCCTCATAAAGAATACCAAAAGGACACCGCTCACAACTAGATCACAGATCAATACACCAGTATTTTTGACGTGGTTAAAACCCTCAAAGAGGGAAACAGTCCACGGCTTGTCCCAACGTGGGTACTACAGGCAATTTATTAATCAAAGAATGAAAATTTACATAAGCTTCTCTCATACACGGATTACCCAAACAATGACCCTCCATGCGCTTTAAATAGAACTCATGGACCAATCGGGTGTCAAGCCACGGATCAAGTGTCGGTAATACCGAGGTGAGAGTGAACCGTTGGATCACTACATATCGTGACTGTCGGATTGTAAGTTACAAAATGTACAACGGTAAAGAAACACACTTTACCTAACTCTATACCTAACTCTACACTAGACCAAGTTGAACTTAACTATATCCTATGTGTCGGAATATCCTAACAGGAGCAAAGCCACAAACCATTCACGATGATGTTTGTCTGTTAAGTCCATGTTAGCTTCACGAATTTTACACTTCAATCTCTGACCTAATTCCCAAGGTGTCTCGCCTGGTTGCATCGCAATTTCCTTGAATCCAACAATCGACTATGCCTAAGATTTAGACCTACTGAATTCTCTATTTAGTGTTGTCTGGATGTCTGCCACTCTAGCATTTGGGTTATCATTAGAGTACTTGATATACCAGGTTAGCGCGCGATCTTGCAGAGAACTAACAAATGTTGTGTTCTTTATGTGATCATCTGTAATGCCCTGAGCTTCTAATATGGCTTTCATGACGAACCAGAACTGGTCTGAGTCCTCATTTCCCAAGCCTTTGAACAAAGGCAGCTTCAATGAATTTGCCATACTGACTTGCGTTGGAGGTGGAGGTGGTATGGGTGAAGTTGCAAGTGATGGTGGTGAAGTTGGAGGTGGTGTGGGTGGAGGTCGTATTCACAGGAATCCTTGTCTTATTAACTGAATAGCACTTCTCGAAGAAACCTTTACTATTCCCTCTCCATGACCTGATGGAGATAAAATCAATGGCCTATATTCAAGACCATTTTTTCCTTCATTCCTGTAAGTTTTTCTGCTCCACGTAGCTCCGAACATCAAGGTAGCTTCATAACTCATTTTTTGCACAATAACATTTCAATCCAGGTATTCAAAGATTTCACGTACTTACCTCGTGGTCCTTTAAGAAAGTGTCGTTCCGCCTTACTGTAGCTGACTGAGGTGTCGACCGTGAATTCAATCACAATCCTCCTATGACACGATCGAGCCAATGATCGACAATGCGGGTGATCTTTTCCTCAGATGCTTCCATTTTATGTACTAGCTCTGGGGTCCAAACAATAGGACCATTAAGTTTCCACCTTCTTTAGCTATTTGCTAGCTTCGTGATCCACTCGTAAGCTCAATCGAAAAGGAGTAGAAAAATATTTCATGGATCTCTATATATAGGTATCTGTCCAACCACTGTTCCTTTGTCAGTCGTAGGTTCCTATTCTCCTGCACCGCGAATTCGTGGATCTTCCTATCCAAACAGTCTCCGATCTCTTTCTTAGTTGGATTCCAGTGATATGACATCACACATCTCTTATGCAGATTTTGGTCCCAAGAACGAAACCATTTGTTGGCTTGAGGGGGCCTGACCTAGGTTCAGCGTTAATTATCTAAACAAATCCCTACACTACTGGCCCTTTCAGCATCAGCTCGCGGAGTATAGATCAAAGTCTCACCCAAAGCAGTATGGGGGGATGCTGGAACCAAGTTTCGGCACCCTGAGATGGTTGTGATGTCAGTTAATTCCTTCCATTCCTGCCTTCACACAGGTCTCTTTGCTATAGGGTTTGCCAAATGAGCCCTTTGTTCCACCCATCAATACCTCCGCAAAAGGGCACGATTGACCTTCACACAGCCGTAACTTATGGCTCAGGTACTTTCACGCTGCTATTGCAGTGTACTGTGTAGATTCCCAAACTAGTCTAAGTGTCTTACTTATCTTATTATATACTCACAGTTAGTACCGTGTAACCAGATATCCTTAATTCCGTTCAGTCATCCAATGTAATTGCATTCATTCGCGCATCATATAAGAATTATAAGGGAAATTCATACATAAAGTGACAAGATGCATTAATCAGAACAAAGACATAGGAAACGCAAAATATTTCTCTTTATTGATATCTTCCAAGTGATTATAGATTCTATCCACCCTGCGCACACAATTACAGGGGTCTGCGCACTTAGCTACAGACTTCTACCCTAGGCCTCTGCGCACTCAGTTTCAGAGCCTCTACCTACGCTAGAACCCGAAACCTTAGACTTCTTACTTCCGAGCTATGAATCTCTTACATAATATCCATTGTGTCTCTAAAACTACTTAGATCTTAGCTCTTTTTATACAATCCCATGGTCCGCGGACCATGGGTAGATCTCTTACAACCGAATTTACTTTACAAAACTAAGGGTGGACTACCCTTTATGACACATGACACCTTTGTGCTCTGCGACCACAAAATGCAGAGTCTTTACAATTTTATTACAAAAGTTTACCAAAATATGGGTGTTTAGCCCCAAACTTGTCCTTGGGGAATCCCGCTCCTAACACCACTTTCATGTAGATATGAAAACAAGTTAATTTTATAATATTTAATCATAAATTCACTTAAAATACTTAAAATAAATGACTTTGGAAAATGTAATGCTAAACCCATATGATCATGAAAATGGTTACTTAATGTAGGGTTATGTAGTTAAAGAGTTATGGAATGAGGGTAAAATGATGGACATTAAGGTGAAAGTGGATGACATTTTTTAGGCCCAACATACCCCCCAACTGAAGTTGTTGCATGTCCTCATGCAACTATTGCATTGATTCACTTAATCATAAGTTGATCTTCTTGAAATGTTTTGCTTCTATATGAGATTTGGCTCTGTATTGATTCTCTTTTAACTTTGCATTATCATATCATTTGATAACTTTATTTATTTTTTGCAAAGTATACTTTGAAATCATTTGATTGCAACATATTTTTTTATGGTTGGTTCTTGTGTGACAACCAAATTTTTTGAGTATTGGTTCTTGTGTAACAATACTTATTTTATTTTGTTGCATCAAATTCATATAGTTGTTGTCAACCATTTAATGTGCTCATCAATTGATCATCGCAAAACATATAAACTTTTGGAATCAAAATGAAATAATAGTTGATTGGGAAAATATGTTGGTTAGGATGAAATGAAATGTGACATGTGACATGAAATATGAATATCCCTTCCCCCAACTAAAGGTGTTTTCAGTTTTCTTGCAAATGAGAAAGGGAATATGAATGAATATGAATGTGGTGAGGGATTTTCAAAAATCACAATTTTAGCATTTAAGGAATTACATGATTAAAAATTAGAAAATTACATACCTTCACTTACCTGAAAAGTGGACAAGTTATGTATATAGAAGAGTGTGGTTGTTGTTGCTGGATCATGTAATATGAAGTAAAAGGATCTTATATGCTTCTTCTTTCCCTTAGTTGTATGAATTGAGGATGTGATTGGAATCTTTATTGCTATGGATGTTGAATTGAGTCCTGTTGCAAACTACTAAAATCATGTAGTCTTCATTTGTTCCCACTCAATGGAATAATTCTTATCTATGTGAATAGATGTGTCGATGTCGAACATAGAAAAGAAATTTTTGGATTACTGGCCTTTAATGAATTCCATTAACCAACACGAGACTACTCACCATTCATGTCAATGAGAGTCAAGATTCCTAAGTACATCTTACTAGGTATGAATAGATGTGTCGAATTCGAGTCACCCAAAAGATCTAACAAACATGGGACATTGATGTATTCCCACTATTTGTTGGTGAGAGTGCTTGCCATTAAGGCATGAAAGCCTCAAGGTACTTGAAATATCTCTAGTTTTGATCCCAGATGATGTGTCAGAGTCGATGGGTCAAAACTTGTTAGAAGGAAGGCCTTAATGAATCCTCCATCATCTAACGCGAGTGTACAATAATAATTTGAAGGACTATGGATGAAAATTTTGCATTGGAGCAAGGTTTATTTGACATGAATGAAGAGGAAAATGGGGTGACTTGGTTTTGTAAGGGAGTTGAATGACTTTTATTTCTGGGTTAACAGTGAATGAAAATGAGGCAGGGAAGTATGACAATTGTGAAGGAAATGAGTTTTTGGTAGTAGGGAGATGGATAATTATGGATCGACTGCAGGCTTAAAATGAGTAGCGTTGGTAAAATTGGTATTTTTTTAGTAGCAATGGTGTAATGGATCTGATTTGGCATGAAATGATCATGCTCTTCTGAAAGAAACTTGGTCTTCTCATGCATATAGTGATCTTATTTCATCATGTCCTGGAACCTGCAAAAACTTAGCACTTTTTTTCTGCAATAGAATGTAAGTCTATCGAGAGAGAGAGAGATGTGATCAGTCTCTCTTCATCTGATATATACACACAAAAAAAAACTCAAAAATAGTACTAATAAAACAAATTCAAGAAAAATTAAATGCATTTTTACCTGTTTCTTACCAATTTTGAGCTTGAGACTTCTTCTCCATACACTTAATGTTTCAATAATAGATCATAAACCAATTTTGCATAAGCTACTGAATTGTATCGATTCTATAGCTACCAAAAACATAGATCGTTGCACAATGTTGCAACTTTTACAACCTGCAATTAGACTCAGATAGTGGGTTTATTAATTATTGTAGTTATATTTTTAATATTTGCAAAGTTTTTATGCAGAATGAAGTTTGTAACTACGTTTTTCCATTTTATTTAGCACTCCACCCTTGTCCATGATCCCGTGGATCAAGAAAATGCTCAAATTTCAAAATTCATGGATCAGCTTGAATCTAATGCCAAAGCATATATCTCATTGTTCTGAATCCAACACACTTTGTTTCACTCAAATCTGACTTTGGATGCTCCCGGAATCATGTTTTGATCGTTTTAGGAAACAACTAAAAATGAAATTTTGAGTTTCCAGGTATGCCTAGTCAGCAGTCCATACATTGACGTGGCAAGTTAACTGTGCCTCATCGTTCACTGTGAGGTTGACACTTGTCACTGGTTAGTTGTTTGACACGTGGCAAGTTTTTTTTTTGTCAACGGGTGGTTGAGATGACCCAACAAGGAAGTGCGACATGGGCCAACCATTGGTTGCCACATAGCATCCTCGTGGTGGCCAAAATTACATTTGACCATCCATGTGGACCAACCATTGGTTGCCACATAACTTCCTCATGGTGTCCAAAATTACATCGAAGATCAAATGGCCTCCATGAGAATTGAGCCCAAGACCTCTTATTCAAGAACAACTCTTAACCAACTATGTTATATTACTTCTTGTTAAAAAAACCCTCGAAAACACTTTTAAACATTAATGCATGTTATTTTTGGGGAGGGGTCGGGGCTAAGCCCTAGCCCCTGGTCCCATGGAGCGGAATATGACCATAGGCGCAGGGGACTTGGGGATAGTTTTAACCATCCTACAAATTCGCCCATTGGTTGGCAAGGCTAGATTCTCACATCGTTCTCGATTTCCGAGTGCACCGGTCGGGTTTGGGTCAATTTGTAGGCTCATTAACAACAGAACTGGGTATAAACTTAAAATAGTCATATCATTCTCAATTTTTAACCAAATGAGGTGAAAAAATAGTCAAAATAGGGGTTTTTGATAGTGCTGGATCCATTGGAGGTATCTTTTTGGCTTTTTGAGCTTTCTAAAAGTCTATAATTGTAATTTTTATTGTGATTTTAGATTTCTTTTCCAATTTTTATTGCAAAATTATAAAACTAACTTTGTTCAATTGTATTTTCTGATCTTCCAGATCGCAAAGAGTGCAAGAAGAGAGCATATTCAACAATATTGAAGCTATTTATTCAATTGGAATGCAAATTTTAAAAGACAAAGCACAAGGATTTGATCTCTAAATTCAGATTGTGGCTCTCAAAACTTTATATGTTCTCCTCTTTTCCTTCTCTTTCTTCAACCTCCTACAAATTATTAATGAGATGGGTGGCTCTTACTACACCACGAATAAAATAAAATTGAAAAAAAAATGAAATCTAACATAAAAAAATTAAACACATCACCTATTCTACTCTACCTGAAATAGAAGAATTGATTAAGTGTATGCATATTTCCATTGTAACCATGTGCGTAATAGGATCACAAATATATTTATACTAAGGTTAAAAAAATGTACATTAAAAATAATCAAAGCATGAAATACTAGTTGCTTAGATAATAGATATTTAGTTGCATGAAATATTTTAGTGTTTATATGGTTAAATAAATTGTTAGTAATTTAACAAGTAGGTGAAATAAACCAGAGAATACAGATAAAATTTCTAATGGGTAATACCTAGAAATTTCAACATTAGGGAGACTCTTGAAGATGCCGAGAGACATATTACACCTAGAGGGACTTTCCGTGAAAGCAAGAAGCCGACCAAGTATCAGGGATACTTGACCATTACGAGCACCATCATTCAAAATGAGCCTACTGTTGGGTCATGGAAAAGGTATGCATTTACTATTCACTTATTATCCTTTTCTTTTATTCGCATCCTTTCTATATCTCAATGCGTTAATCTATTAAGAAATTATGGTAAAAAATACAGAAACTATTTGCATTTATGCTTTGGCTAATTATTATCTTTCTTTATGCAGGAAAGTACGAAAAGGGACAGTTGTTGTTCCCTAACTAAGGAACAATAAAAAAGCAACAAGTTAAGGAAGGGACGCAGCGGTTGCAGATACGTCCAAAAGCAAATCAACAGGATCAGTGCGAGAAGGGAAAGATGTCTGAAGTTAGAAAATTGCACGAATCCCTCAGGATCGAGAGATCTTGAGGGATCGCTTTTATCATCTATCTTTTTACCCCTTTCTCATTATAAAAGGAAATGATTATAAGCAGAAGGGGGACGACTATTGTTATTATTATTGTAATTCTCAATTATAGACTCTCGCTATAGCAAAGAATGCAAATAAGTTGTAACACTCTTTCACGATTAATACATAAGAGGAGTTGCTGTTCCTTTTCATTTATCTAAAGTAACCAACAGTGTACGCTAGCGGCTAAGGGCCCAGCTTCCAGTGGAATTCACTACTTCACCTGTGTCATATATTTTTTATTCTTGCAAGTGTAACAATTGATAGTATTATTGCTTTCTATTATTTTATTTCGTTGTTGTTCCTTATTTCTTTGCGTTGACAGAATAACTCTATTTTATATAATGTACAACATTGTTGTTTAATTAGTTTCCTTTCGCTTTGGATTGAGTTTCCTAGATGAATATCCTGCTCAATGTAATCATCTATAATGAGAATTAACTACTGCTGTTAGGCTCTTAGATTGATTTCATCGTTGTTTTACAGAGTAGTGTGTTTAATTTAAATTCAATCAGTTTCTAAGAGAAGAGTTATCACTGTTGTACTCTTAATTGATACTGATGTTACTTGAATTGCATATTGTTGTTACCTATATTGATGTAGGATTTGATTTCATTAAAAGATTGAGTTTTATTTTAATTGCAATTATAATTTACTTGCTGCATCCATTTACTCTTGTATTTAAAAGATCTATACTGCAATTTAGAAGCATTACTCTCTGAGTTAAATAGCTGCCACATACTGTGTACACTCTTGAAATAGAAAGACCTGCCCGAATTGATAATTAATGTGATGATAATTAGGAGTTGAAAAGGCACCTTTTATTAGTCAACATTTTGGTGCTGTTTCCAGGGGAGAATGTAGCCATTTCTAAGGAGTAATGCACATCTGATTATTGTTGTTGAAGAAAAATTGGGTTTTGAAAACGGAAGATAAGAACCTACTTAACGAGCAAGTAAAGTGCTTGCTCCTCCACCCGCTTTTTAGCACAATTATAGAAATTTGAAGTAGGTATTTGCTGCTTATCTGTTGGGAGAGAATTGGGTATTAAAAATGAAATGTAAGAACCTACGTACGGAGCACGTAAAATGCCTGCTCCCCCGCATTCTTTCTAGCACAATTGTTAAGAACTTAGGGTAGAGATAAACATTTGAATTGTTTGCATGAATGAATAAGAAGAAAAAACCCGAAAACAATCCAATTCCACTACCCAAACCAGATAGATCTAAGGGACTGGTGACCCTTGGATGATCAATGTTCATAGAAGACATCTTAAAGAAAGCCAAATCTCAACCATCACTAGGTCCTAGAAACGTTGCTTCCAGACAACCTACTATCTCCCTTCGGGCCACAAGCTCACCATCTGTAGCCTATGCTAAGTTCCACAACAAAACAGTGGGAACTAAGTAGAGTTTTCAAGAGATTGAAAATTTGCACCCAATTTCATCACAAGAAAGGAATTCTTATAATATTTGTGAAGGAGGAGGAGAAACAGGGGAAACAAAGGAAGTAAGATCCCCTCAGGTAGTAATTCAACAAGGAACACCTAGTATCTCAGATCGAGGGAGTGTTGTTAAGATCATTCCCACCTCTTCTAATCATCCTAGGAATAACTCTCTAGAGATCTTGGAAGCGTATTGGCACATATTTGATCAAATTACCACAACCCACAAGCACCTCAGACCTCTACATTGCAATATCCCATCGTTGACACAACAGTCAATTCTCCCATGAACATTATCCCTCTCCAAAATATTCCCACCTTTCATGGATTAACATCAAAGGATCTAGATGCATTTCTGTTTGAATTTGATGTATTATGTCGGGGTTATGATTATACCACCGACCCCCAAAAACTGAAACAGTTTCCTTCCACACTGAAAGGCGAAACCTTGCGATGGTTTATGGGATTAGGTGGAGGCACAATAAATGATTAGGAACAAATGAAAACCACTTTCCTAAAAAAGTATTAGGACTATTGCAGATCTAGGGAATTGAAAGACGAAATATTCCAAATGGTAGAAAGACCCAGTGAAACATTAGAAGAATATGTGGAACGATTTCAATATAATCTCCAATGGTCCCCCTATGCAACTTTGCCTTTACCTGATAATGTGCTAAAAACTACACTGATTAAGGGATGAAGGAATAATGGATAGAAACATTAAATATTAAGGGAAAAGGTGATATATATCAAGAAGAATATGCCGACATTATTAAACTGTGTATCAGGTCCTCAAGAGGTAGTACGAGATTGAAACTAGCAGAACGTGACGTGACCACTAGGGAACACAAAATCTCTGGTGGAGGTATAACTCGTGCAGAAATTGGCAACCTGCTAGAGGATTTTGAAACATATATTTTGGGAACTCTGACAACACAATTGGACATTATGCAAGCCAAACAAAAGCAGGTGGAAGCAGAAAAAAACTTGGTGATATTCTGTCCTAGATGCAAGAAGAAGCATAGTCACAAAGAATGTCCGCTAGATATGGTGCAAACCTATGCCATATGTACTAAAGATCATACCATAGAAAGCTGCCCATCACTCCCAGGGTTAAAAGCAGTTTATAAGGAGGTAGAGAAAGAAACAAAACCAGTCTAGCTGCTAAATCAGCGTTGCCAATGGCAACCACGACAAACAGGTATGCCAAATGATCCATCTTCTTTCTTTCAAACTTCACAATATAATTCGCAACAATACCCAGGAGCCATGTGGCAGAATCAGCCACCTTTTTCCAATTGGTCACAACAACCATTCCCTATGCCACCTTGGCCCAACCAATCAAATCAAAATAAAAATTGGCCAAATTCCTCTTACTTCCCACCGTTTTGGCAAAATAATGCATATCAATCCCAATGGCCACCCTCGACTTCACAGAACCAGAACTGGCAGTCAAGTTGGCAAAGACCTACAAATCAGCCAGCAGGAACAATCCCCCTACCTCAACCCACATTGCTAGCACCCTACACATTGCAACAGAACCCTCAGACCAACCTACGACCACAACTCCCAGCCCAACCCAACCCGAACCCCAACAACAGACCAGTTCAATCTGTGCAAATTATTGAAGGACCAGAGCCAGAAACTGAGTTAAGGGAGTGCAATGAGCTTCAATTAAGATCTGGGCAGATAATAGAATCAGAGGGGGATAAAAATAAACAAATTGAAGATCAGTTACCTGTAGAACAAGCACCACAAGTGGAGGACATGGTTAAACAGAAAACTCATGATCAAACGATCACCTCTTCTCCACCATTCCCAGAAATATTAATCATACCTTGCCCAATAGAATACCCCGATTTTGATCTTTTGGGAGAATTGAAAAATTTGTGTATAAAAATACCGCTCCTCCAGGCTATTCAGGACATTCCGATTTATGCAAAAACTATTAAGGAATTGTGTATGAAAAAGCCAAAGAGGAAAATAAAAACAACCCCAACTGTCCATGTAGTTGGTACCTTATCTGATTTACTATCAGGTAGAGAAACACCTATAAAATATGAGGACCCAAGAAATCCTATAGTCACTGTGCAAATAAATGGATGCTCCTTCCCTAATGCATTAGTCCATTTAGGAGAAAAAATCAATATTCTTACAACCAAAACTTACCAAAAGCTTGGCATTACATCCTTGGACCCAACCACGACCTTGTTGGAATTGGCTGACCGATCAGTAGTCAAACCAGAGGGCACATTACAAGATGTGATGGTGTTAGTAGACTCTTGGGAATACCCTGCAGACTTTCTGATCATCAATCCTAGAAACTGACTCGATGGACATCCCCTAATTCTAGGTAGACCTTGGCTAGCAACCGCAGATGCTTACATAAGTTGTCGAACAGGTAGCATGACTATAACAAGAGGAAGCAATGTGAAGAATTTGGCCTTATATCCTCCAGCTCAGCCAAGTTTAACAATAATCAAAACTAGAAAAAAATCTGTATCATATCGAACTGAAAACATTAGATCACCATTAACCATAGAAGATGCTCTTGAATTCAAGGATCAAATAGAAGATGACATCATTAACACTTACATTAACCAACCAAATGTTGTATCCCATCTAAAATGTCACATGATTGAAGCATCCCTCGATAATGAAATAGAAGAAGATCCCTTAAAAGATATTAACGATCAATCAATACCAACAACTTCTGTTTATAATAGCAAAACCATAAAAATTGAGCCAGGAAAAACTTTGAATATTAACCAAAATCTAACTGCTGACCAAGAGAAAAAGCTTGTTCAACCCCTGAGAAAATATAAAGAGGCCTTTGCATGGGATTACCTGGACATGAAAGGGATTGATGCCCAATTATGCATGCACCACATTTACAGAGAGAAAGATGCCAGGCCCATTCAACAACCTCAACGGAGGTTAAATCCTCATCTTAAAGATATTGTTAAAGCTGAACTACAAAAATTTTTAGATGTAAATTTCATCTACCCCATATCTAACAGCAAATGGGTCTCTCCATTAGTAGTGGTGCCGAAAAATAATGGAAAGTGGTGTATATGTGTTGACTATAGAGAACTAAATAAAGAAACCCAAAAAGACCATTTTTCCCTTCCGTTCATTGACTAGATCTTGGACACACTGGTAGGAAAAAAATTATTTTCTTTCCTAGATGGCTTCAGCGGATACAATCAAATTCAGATTGCCCCTGAATATCAACATAAGACTATCTTTACCTGCCCTTGGGGAACATTCGCTTACAGGGTCTTACCTTTTGGGCTATGCAATGCACCTGCCACATTTCAGAGGGCTATACTCAGCATTTTTTCAGATCTGATAAATGAAGGGCTCGAGGTGTACATGGATGACTTTACACCTTACAGAGATGACTTCGAGCCAGCGTTACAAACATTAGAAAAAGTTTTGCAAAGATGCATTGCCACCAAACTCTGTTTAAGCCATGAAAAATGCCACATGATGATGACCAAGGGCCTCATCTTGGGTCACTATATCTCAGTAGCTGGAATCCAGATAGATCCAGCAAAAATTCAGATAATTCTTTTAATACCTACCCCTTCCACACAAACTGAGGTACGCAGTTTCTTGGGATTTTCTGGCTATTATAGAATATTTATAAAGAATTTTTCTGAAATTTCTGCACCACTATATGCATTAACATGAAATATTGATTTCATTTGGATTGATAAATGTGACAGTGCTTTGAAGATTTAAAACGGCTTGTATCAATAGCCGTAGTATTAAGGGGCCCAAACTGGGATTTGCCATTCCAGATGTCATCCGACGCTTCAGGCACAGCCATTGGAGCAGTTCTTGGCTAGGAGGAAGATAAAAAGCCATATGCAATATACTATATTAGCAAAAATCTATCTCATGCGGAATTAAATTATACTGTTACATATTTTTTTTTTTTGGCTATAATCTATGCTATCAATAAATTCAGACATTATATAACAGGATACCCTATGGTTTTATACACTGATCACTCTACTATTAAATATCTAGCTAATAAACCTGTTACAAATGGAGGAGTGACAAGATGGTTGATTATTTTGGAGGAATTTGATATCACTATCAAAGATCGACCAGGAAAAGAAAATCTGGTAGCAGATTTCCTTTCACGAATGCCAAAGACAGATGACTCTGCAGTAGTAGAAGACCAGTTTCATGATGAACATTTATTTGTTGTAACCGTGAAAACAATGTGGTACGCGGATGTTGCAAATTACTTGGCAGTAGGTAAGTTACCCAAGCACATGACGCCTAATGAAAGAAAACAAATAATATAGTGCAGCACATGATTCTCTTGGATCAGAGGCTATTTATTTCATACAGGGCCAATATGCACATTAGAAGATGCATCAAGGAAGATGAGATATTTGACATTTTGAAAGCTTGCCATGATGGGCCTTGCGGCGGACATTTTGCAGATCACCGTACTGGTCACAAGGTATTACAGATGAGCGATTATTGACTCACCATTTTTAAAGATGCCCAGAAGTTTGTCTAGGCATGCGACAGTTGCCAAAGAATGGGAGGCCCTGGGTAGCCTAATGACATGCCCCTGCACCCACAGATAGTCATTGAACCTTTTAAGCGATGGGAATTAGATTTCATTGGTCCAATAAACCCATCATCTAATCAAAAGACATATATATTAGTTGCAACAGAGTATGTGACTAAATGGGTGGAGGCAAAGGCACTACCAAGGGCAATAGAGGACTCGGTAATCCACTTTCTTTTCCAACTATTCATGCAATATGGCTTGCCTAGAGAGGTAATTACCGATGGACGAACACAATTCATAGGCCATAAGATCGTTGCAACATTAAAGAACCATCATATCATGCACAGAATCATGACTCCATACCACCCGCAGGCAAATGGCTAGGTAGAAAGCACCAATAAGGTAATTGAGGAAATACTCACAAAGATAGTTGCATCACATAGACGTGACTGGGCTACCCGATTACCCAAATCCCTTTGGGCATACTGCACGACATGGAGAAATACCATGAGATATTCCCCATATCAACTAGTTTTTGGAAAAGAACCTATCTTCCCAATTGAATTTGAAATCCAGACATTGAGGATAGCTCAAGAGGTAGGCTTGGACTTAAACGAAGCACATATTAATAGGCTACATCAAATCAATGAATTGGATGAAATCCGGCTATCAGCTCTTCAGCACACTGCACTGATCTAACAACAAATATTGAAATGGCATGATGCCCTTATCAAAAAGAAGATCTTCCACGAAGGATATTGGGCACTGCTGTACGATTCTAGGTTCCAGGATTTCCTGCGAAAACTCCAGACCAGATGGTTAGGACCTTATGAGATACAAAAGGTGCATGATAATGGCACCCTCTCGTTAGCCACCATTGATGGGTCTGGTTACTCTTTTAAAGTGAATGGACATCAAGTACGACTCTATCATAAACCGCTTACTAAGGAGTCCTTTTGCCAACAATTACGGGAAGATTCCACCATACATATTCTGGCTGAGGAGGGAAACCCATCCTCAACATCGGCTCGGTGAATAATTCATTTGTTTTTGAAATTTGTACATAAAAATTTCCTTTCTATTTTGATTGAATTTGTTTGTATAAATTGTATATAAATTCTCTTTTACTATTCCCTCTAAGGAAAAACTGTTGTTCCCTCCAAAGAATAGTTGTCATTCCCTCTAAGGAACATATGTTGTTACCTCTAAGGAACAATTGTTGTTCCCTCTAAGGAACATCTACTGTTCCTTCTAAGGAACAACAGTTTCGTTTGGATTTTTTTTCTCATTGTTCCCTCTAAGGAACAGTTGTTGTTCGCTCTAAGGAACAACTGTTGTTCCCTCTAAGGAACAGCAATTTTGTTTGCATCTGTTTTTCCACTATTCCATCTAAGGAATAGCTATTGTTCCCTTTAAGAAACAACTATTATTCCCTCTAAGGAACAACAATTTTGTGTCCAATTATTTTTCTCTTTTCGTTGTTCCTTATAAGGAACAATTGTTGTTCCCTCTAAGGAACAGCTGATGTTCCCTCTAAAGAACAACACTTTCAGTGTGCAATTTTTCTTCTTGCTGTTCCTCCTAAGGAATAGTTGTTGTTCCCCGTCACACGGAATGAGTCGATCTTGCGGACAAGATAGACCTTCCTAGAATCTAAAGAAGACCTAATGACAAGCAAACCAACCAGACACTATCTTTCTCTAAATATGCTTTTATAAACAATAGCAAATCAAGTGTTTTTAGGGCCTACCTTAGGTCCAAAGCAAGTTTGTGGATGCCCTCACTCCTTTGTCCAAATGAGCTCCTTTGTTGCGAATCTGCAAACACAAACAAGGCAAACAAATTAAATAGCACCTGAAAAGCCAATATCTTAAAACATATTTAACAAGAAAGTCAAGGAGTCCATGAAACAAATAACATGAGATACTTGTTGAGAAAAATGAGTTTGATTGTATTAATTCAAAAGAAGAAGAAATTTGCAACCCGTGCCTTGACGCTGTACAAGCTCCTCCCAGGGTCCAACAAGAAGTCTCCTCTACTTTGACAAGTTTCACTCACTCCCCAATGAAGCCAAAAAGGTATGTGATCTCTCCTCTTAAGCTCAACTAGGAAGTCTTAATTTCACCAGCATTTACCCTCAAAATCTTCAGCTTCTAACCTCCTTAGCAACCAGCCCAATGCTTGTATTTATAGTGCAATGGAGGGAGGTTACTAGGTCCTCCTTCAAAGGGATAGCTCCTCTCATCAAGGGATTAGCTCCTTCTCTTTTGGGATGCATGAACCACCTGGGAGTGCTCAATCCATGTCAAAATTCCTTCTAGAATCATCTAGAATTAACCCAAAGTGAGTTTTTATAATAAACTTTGCGCCTTTTTGACTTTCACAGGGGTCCGCACCCATGCCTTTAGGGACAGAGCATACAGGTACGCAGTTTTTCTGAACGGGGGGGTACGGGACCACAGGTAATAGTGAGAGAAAGTGTGGAACCAGAGTTACATTGATTTTTAAAGTCTTTCTCTCATTTTCAAAGCCTGACTTGAAGAGCTGAGGTCTGAGACTTGCTTAGGAGGACAATATAAGTGTTGATGGACCTATACTGACTGTAGATAGTCATGGTGACGATATGTTTTTGTAACAGATTGCCCCCTAAAGTGCGAAGTCTGTAGTGGATGAGGATTTTCAATTATCATATAGGAAGAGTGAAGTACTTTATCATTTTGAGGATCATCTTGAGGAGAGCCCGGATGGAACCTGTAAAAACATTCAATGCAAAATATATATATGAGATCATATCATCACTGAGGTAGGCATTCCCATACTCAGATCAAAACTAACTAGAAAACTATCTACTGTTCTGATATAGGAATGATCTTGTAGTACATGATAAGTATAGACACATGTAGACACAGTATGGATGCAGCCATCTATTTTTGAATAGTCCACATCATAATGAATACAAAATTCCTCGCAGCCTGGATGGTGGAAACTAGATCCAAGGTCTTCATTTCTACTTCCCGAAATAGTACGATTCTATCCATGCAAATAAATGTGTTGAAGTCGAACATGGTAGAAACCACTTGATTACTAGTCAATGATGTAAACTGTTAACAAGTGTGAGAGAAACCACCATTAATGTCAATGGCCCTCAAATTACCCAGTACAATCCATGAGATGTGAATAGATGTGTTGATGTCAAACATATCACGGAATCCTTTGATCGAAGGTCAATGATGCAACCTATCATCGAAGGCGAGAAACCTGCCATTGAGGCATGCAGATCCCAAGGTACTGACGATCTCTAGATCATCTTTCTAGATAATGAGCTGAAGTCGATAGAAAGCGATCCGTCGCAGGCAAGCCCATGACACGAAATCATAGATCAAGTTGAAGAAATTTTGTTGCAAGGATTGACTCAGGGATGGTCAAGATGGATGACAGATATTTTACAGATGAATGGCTCATTTGCACAGACCTCTTGAACACATAACGACACGACAGATGGTTTGGTGACAATTGACCCAAAGTTAATACCCAGAAACCGGCTGAAGACTTTCAATGTGGTTTGATCAACTGTTAGGCAAAGGATTTCCCAACCCAGGTGAATGAAAGTGTCGTGTTCAAGAGTGGTTACAAAGTATGACAAGTAGACTCATTTTTCTCTCTTTTCCCCCACCATTTCTGGCAAGTACCTCTTTATTTTTAACAAGCTTGAGGAGGATAACATTTGCTTGATTATAAGTTCATCCTTCGGATGAGTCCAACTTAGTTTAGATTCGAACCCTAAGAAGGAGTGGTTCGTTCCTGTTTGTAATTGAACAAGTCCTTTACTGTGAAATTTTAACGAGTCCAGTATAGGAGAAACTCAGCGTTTTTCAATTTTAGAGAGTCTAAAAAAACTTAAGAAGACTCCAGGGTTGACCTTTTTCGTAAATTTGTGTCTCCCAAGCCCAAAAAAGCATAAAATAATACTTGAGAGAACCACTTGATCTTACGACCAAGGAGTAGTTTTCGTAATTAGTGCCCCTGATCCGAAAAAGTAAAAAAGTGATCAATGACACATCGTTTTATAACCAATATCGAATCTGAAACGACAAAGATCCGGCAATCTTTTAATGTTTTTACGGTCAGTAAAAGAGCTGTAAGTGGACCGTCTTTTTAGTTCCGTTTTAACGAGTTTAAAAAGAGAAAACTCGGCGATCTTTTCATATTTTAGGAGTCAGAAAAGAGCTTAAAGGTGACTCTAAATGTTTTTTCGTTGAAAAAGATAGATTTCGCCTGAATAATCCGTATCCTGAACAAAAAGAAAACATTACTCATACCTGTTTGAAATAGATAAAAATGCTGCCAAATTACCTTTCTAAAGTGAAACATAAACAAATTTGCAATTCATTTACTCAAAAAACTTATAAAAAGGGCTTCCCTCAATTCATTTTTACCGTTTGAGATTTGGGTGAGAAAATAGTGCTTTCGTTCAGAAAACTTCCCGTGAAGATTGCGGAAAATCCAACCGTCGGAATCGAACGCCGTCTTCTCCAGGTATTCCACATCAACTTACTCTTCATTTTTAACTGTTTCATTTCTTGTTTTAGTCATTCATTGCATTTTTTGGAGGGTTTTTAGGTTTAAAACCCACCCGTGGGGGCCTGCAGGTTTACCACTGCTGGCCTGCAGACCCTGACTTTTTCTCCATTAGGAAAAAGCCAGGGGTCCACACCTTCCATGTAGACAAAGTGCGGTCCGACGCACTGTGTCTAAGCCAGAGGGTGCGGTCCCCGCCACGAGGGTTTTTAACCCAAAAATTCTCAAAAATGGACCAAACAAAATAATTCCTAGCAATTTAATTTATCTTTATACTTGATGCAGAGAGTACATCATGCTAGATTGGCGTGAAAGAGAGCATGAGGATGTGGATGCTGTCACATGGAATCATCAACCTTCACTTGATGCTTTGAGGGCATGCGACTTGTACAAATTCTGGGCCATTCCTGGCATGAGGGCTCAGGTGGATTTCTTACAGTGGCTGGTTGACAGATGGAGTGTATAGGACCAGTGCTTTTTCATTGGTGGCCACCAGCTCGAAATCGAGCCGGCGGACATATATTTCTTGACTGGTTTGCCTAAGAGAGGCAAAGACTTGACTCTGTTCGGGGCTAGGCCAGGTGGCCAGTCTGTCGATAGCCTCCGGCTAGAGTACTGCAACAGCCAGGATAGAGACAAAGGGATAGACATAAAGACCATATCTTGTCCTGAACTCATGGTGATCGCGTTTACTGTCACCAGACTTTGCGGGGCTCCCGCTTTACATATTGCCACCGGATCCCAGATGCGTATGGCAGTTGATTGCTTTCGAGGAACCATCTTCAACTGGTGCGATGCTGTGTTGGCCAATCTGAAAGGCCAACTAAAGAGGGCCAAAAAAGGACAACTAAAGACCTTTGGTTATGGGGCTTTGGTTGTGAGTTTTTGCCTGGAGAGGGTTCCCATGTTGATCCCGCAGCACCTTACCATTGGAGCTAGGCTTCCTCGAGAGCCCAAACTGATGCGATGGGTCGTAGTTATGGCCCGTCATCCGGATGAGGGGACAGAGGTAGTTCGATTCAAACCTGAGTATTTCCAATGGTTGGAAAACCAGGTTTTTTGTATTCAGGATTTCCGTTATGCTGGGATAGATTTTTGTGGTGACCCAGACATGGCTCTTCCACCAGGAGAGCAGTGGGATGACTCAGGTAAAATCATTTTCAACATTTTTCCTATTTTATTTTTTTTTATTATTTTTCCATCGTCCCAAAACTGATAGTAAAAATTTCAAAATGCAGATGTGGGTCCACAGCGACCAACCGCTGTCTGGCCTTATGAGAGGAAACAACCAGTTGCAGCCGCACCAGCCCCACAGGAAGAATCAGCAGAGGTTTTGGCCGAGTTGGAGGGTCATCTCAAGTGCTTGACAGGAATATTCCTGAGACCACTATAGATGACATTCCTTGTCGACTTCAGCGCTATGTGATTGGGGTCCCAGGACCTTTTAGGAGGTTCCTTTGCAAGGTGGCCTGTGCAGTGGTTTCTTATAGAGATCATCACCAGTGATAGGATGATCGCCGATTGTGGGCACATATGTCATTTTTGTTTTTTGTACTTATCATTTTTGCCGATCATAAGGTGTTTTTCAACCTATGATCGAGGACGATGTATTTTTTGACACACTCCTATATATATCACTATTACCGGCTTATCTTGTTAAACATGTGTGATGAAATGTTTTTAAATTTACATGTATGATTATTGCAAATGTCTACTTAACATTCAAGAAGCAATTGCATCCGCTAATGTATTTAAAGATCTTGGAATATGCTGATATTCAATGTAATCAAACTCACGTTCCAAGAGACGCACTCTCAAAAATAATCTCAGTAACACTGGATTTCTAATGGCATATACTCTATTAAGCTGTGATACAACGAGTTCAGAATCTAACCTCACTATCAAACTCTGAATCCCAAATGAAATAGATTCAGATAATAACTCAATCACTGCACTATATTCGGCAATGTTGTTCGTTGTTTGACCAAGGCTTACCCCATGCATAGATACCAACTCGTCAGAGGGCGAATAAATGACCCAAGCTACAGAAGAAATATTCCGTGTATTACGACAAGAACCATCAGCAAATCCAATGTATGTTTGGAGAGGCATCGACATCTACAATATCAAAGTAAAACCAAGATAAGCAGGAATAATGACGAAAAACACTCTCTAAGCTAAGCACACTTTTAAAACTAAAACACACTAGCTAGAAAGGAAAGCTGACCTAACTAAAAATCTCCACACCCGAATTTTAAGCATAATACCTCTTCAAGTAAAGACCATTTCTAGGTTTACCTAAAGAGTCCTCGTCAAAGTTTACCAATTCATAGGCCCCTTTTGCTAGCTTTCGCTTAACAACATAGGGCTCGTGCCACATAGGAACGAATTTTCCAGCACCTAATTTATCATTAGCTTGATCATACAATAACACTAGGTCTCCTTCCGAAAAATTTCGAGGGGTCACATTTCGATCATACTGAGCTTTCATACGTTTCGCATGAGTTTCGATCGCCAATGTAGCATCACGTCGATTCTCATCTAATTGAGCTAAGTATAACAAACGTCTTTCCTCTTCGGAAGTAGCTGGAAGTAACTCAATGGCCATTTGCAGTGACGGGATTTCGCACTCAATGGGTAACACAGCTTCCAAACCATAAACTAGTTGGAAAGGAGTGAACCCTGTTGATGTTTTCACTGAGGTTTGGTATGCCCAAAGCGCTGAAAATAGCATGTTGTGCCAATTCGATCGATGAATCCCAATGATTCGTCAGATCATGACGACTAGAACTTTGTTGATGGACTCAACTAGACCGTTAGCTTGTGGATAATAAGGAGTTGAGCTATCGTGACGCAAGCCAAGCTGGCCTGTCAGTTCTGTCATCATAATGTTTCGAAAATGGCACCCATGGTCAGTGATAATCGCTTGTGGGACACCAAACCTAGCAATTATATGATTGAACACGAAAATTGCTGTTGTTTTTCCATCTGCCTCAAATGTAGGCATCGCCTCGGCCCACTTGGTAAAATAATCTACCGCAAGGATGATATATGCATGCCCCCCGACCGAGTGGGGGTTACATGTAATAAAATCGATACCCCATTTTGCAAATGGACCGACGGCAATTATAGGGAGGATAGGAGCAGGTGGAGCGCACATATTTCGATCAAACACTTGACAGTTGTGGCATTTTTGGACCACGTTAATACAATCTTTAAACAAGGACGGCCAGAAGTAACCAGCGCGCAATATCTTTTGGGCTGTGGCATACCCAGACATATGACCGCCACACGTTCCAGAGTGATAGTCATTTAGAACCCTTTCAGCTTCCTCATGTGTTAAGAAACGTCGAAAAACCAAGTCTGCCCCATGGCGATAAAGAGTATCTCCAATAATTCTGAATTGTTGGGACTGGAATCGTATTTTTCGACGTTCCGACCTTGAAATTTCTGGCCGAAAGGATTGGGTCTGGAGATAGATGATGATATCCCCATACCACGGATCTAAAGTGCTTATTAGAAACAAGGATTCGTCTGAAATGGGCTCCTCTGCCACAGTTTCCGTGTTAGCACGCGGGAAGTCACACATTAACTCCGCAAAAACTAAAGATTTCTTCGACTTAGATTTTTAAAATTCTAAATCGAACTCCTGCAGGATCACGATCCATTTGGAGTACTTGCCCCCTAGCAATTTCTTGGTCAATATATAGATCATAGGGTTGCAATCAGAAATTACTGTAGTTTTACGTAGTAAAATGTAGTGACGAAAACGTTGGACAACTTGAACAACTGCTAATGCCAATTTCTCCACATGTGAGTATTTTAGCTCAGTTGGATTTAACGTTCAACTAAGGTAATATATCACATGTTCACTTCCGAATTCATCTTCCTGGACTAACACCATTCCAATGGTGGAATGCGAAGCTACGAGGTATAAGAAGTAGTCCTGGTTGTAGTTGGGAGGATGCAAAAACGGTGCATGGGTCAACGCGTGTTTTAGTGCATCAAAAGATTTCTCAGCTATCTCATCCCAAAAGAATGAAGTATTCTGTTTCAACAACCGGGTAAAACCCTTAGTGACCTCGGCATAGTTAGGAATGAACCGACGTAAAAATTTTGCTTTCCCTTGCAAACTTTGGAGTTGACGAAGACTCGAAGGAGGAGGCAATTTGATGATAGCTTCAACCTTCGAGGGATCGACACGAATGCCGGCTTTTAAAACAACAAAGCCTAGTAACCGACCCATTTCTATACAGAAGACACACTTGTGTGGATTCAACTGAATCCGATAATGCCTACACCTCATAAAGATTGCTCGTAAATGGATGAGATGATCAGCTCGATGTAATGAATGAGCAGGCAAATCATCGAGATAGGGTTGCATGAAAAGCGTAAGACATGGCCCTTTGAAAAGTTGCCTCGGCGTTCTTAAGCCCAAAAGGTAATTTGCAATAAGCAAATGTCCCCCATGGACAAATGAAAGCCGTTTTTGGTTGATCGGCAGGTAGAATATTGATTTGATTGTAGCCGGAAAAACCATCCATGAAGGAAAATATTTCGCTGGTGCCACAATCATCAATTATTTGATCGATAGAGGGAGTTGGGTAATTTTCCTTTGGACAGGCTCGATTAATGTCCCTATAATCGATACATATTCTTATTGTCCCTTGATTTTTATTCATAGGAACAATATTCGATACCCAATCCGTTAACGAGATTGGATATATGAACCCTGCTTTGAGTAATTTTTCAACTTCTGCTTTAATGGCAGCAGCTTTTCTCGGGTGAATCTGACGTAAACGTTGCCGGACAGGTTTAGCGTCCGGGTAAGTTTTGATTTCATGAACAACAATCGTGGGGTCAATTCCTGGCATTTCCTCATAGGACCAGGCAAACACGTCACGGAATTCTTGGAATAGGGCCTTATATATTTGGATTTCATCATCTGTACATGAGGCACCTATATGAATGTTCTCAACAATTCCAGGCTTAACTGAAATGTCAATAGGAAAAGTTCAAGAAATGTTTCCCAAATTTAACTCTGAATCAAGATTGTTCATTGGATTCTGAGGTTCCTTGACATATTCAGTCGTAAAAATTGATGAAAAATCATTTTCAAAGCGATCACTCTCGGGTAAAAACGAAGATCTATGATGGAGATCTTCCCATGGTAAGTCATCAACGCATAGGATTTCACAAATTTGCTCATCAGTTTGAACAAGTTCAGAAAATGTTGTTGAATCCGAGTTTGATGTGAAAAGTGATTCCTCATGGACCACATTCATTAAGTCAATTTGGGTTGAATTTGAGTCGGAAAATGACTGCACGGCCTGATACGCAATTTCATATGGACTCAAAGGCATAGCATCACCAAATGAGTCTATCTCAGATTCGGAAGGTACGATCCAAGGATCGTCATAAACAATGGTTTCTAACGTAATCAGATGAATGGTTGCAATAGAAGACGATGCATTGAGAGGAGGAAAAGGAAAAGTTCCCAGTAAACCGGCATCTTTAACTAGTCCTACTCCAACATCCTTATACGGGATAGTCGTTTTACCAACATGCTGAATGCTTTCAGCAGGGGTTGGGTCGGACGAAAAGTAAGTCAGCTGGTCTATTGTTACGATCTTTCCATTATGTGGAAACTTTATAACCCGAAAGACTGATGAAACGACAGCTGTAATCTAGAGGGGCATCAACCACCTCCACATCTAGATTAACGGTTTTTCCTTCAACCCCTATAGGTAGATCCTGTAGAATGCCAAAAGGATGAAACCCACGGCCATCAAAGGCCTTAAGAATCATCGGGGATTGATTTAGTGAAGGAGAACCAAGTGATCTCCAACACTGTATCGACATAATACACGTTGAGGCACCCTCATCAATCACAGTCCTATGAACAGGTCTGTTTTTTACTATCACTGGGATCTGGAAAGCCATTTGATGAGGCAAACGCGGTGTACTATTTTCTAGCTCGAAAATTATGAGGTTCGAGTCCTGAATGTCAACAGCTCCTATAGCCGACAAAAGTAATTTACGTTGTGCTGGACATGATTGCAGCACTTCCAAAGCCGACATTGCTGAGGGTGAAACAGCTAAATCCTCAACAATGTTATAGTTCTGAGCCACTCTTGCATGTGGATTGAAAGCAGACTTTCGAAGTATACCCTTGGTGGGCGGTTTGATTACTAAGTCTGGGTTAGGTTTCTCGATCTTTAGTGGATCGGAACCGGGAGCTGAGGTTGATGGGTTCGAATGAGAAGATTCTGCTTATTTCCCATTAACAGGAGCTTTACTACCATAATCATGCGATCGAGTCGCAATCCTAACATGGGACATCATCATTATAGGTTCCTCGGAGGCATTTGGGGATGAACCTATCATCTTACTGTCTTGACTCGGAAAAGTATCCTTCAAAACAACAGGAGTTTGGGAACCTTTGACAATCTTCGCAACCTCTGCACGATGAGGGCAGTCTCTTTTAAAATGATCTTCGTCACAAATGAGACACGGATAACGAGGTTTGCGTTTTTCATCTTTGGATTCTGCTTTTTCTGGTTTCTCTTTCGAATATTTGTCTGTTTTATTTTTCTTCTTCCCTTTCTTCTTTCCACCATTTTTTTATTTGGCTATAGATGACTCTACAACATGAATATCGGCAGAAACTTCCACAGAAGATTCTCCTGTCGGGGAATCTGGCAAGGTTATGATAGGAGAAGAATTCTTGGAAGACTTCTTCTTACTTTTGGTGTTAACCGTACCAATCATACCATCAGCAGCATGAGACCTAGAAGGAGCTGGAGCGATTTTATTTTGCTTGGGAAGATCGGGGATTTTCTCATGTAACGTACCCAACTGAGTATAAAGTAAGTCAAGGTACTGTGCTTGAGCAATCACTTGCTCTTCAGTAACAACTCTGGCTTTAGCCACATCTTCAGTGATCTTTGGCAACAAAGATTTTACAAACCATTCAGCCAAAATTTGATCCGGAATAAACACCTTCACTAAACGTCATCGACGTCTCCACTCATGAATATGATCTAAAATGTAAGTGGACGTCGATTGCTTTAATGAAGTGAGTAATTCCATGCCATTGTCATATTTGACCGACAACTGAAAATGAGTTAAAAACGAGGTAGCTAACTGACTAAAATTATAAAAAGTGCCTCGCGGTAACTCAATGTACCACTTGGCCACCAGACCAATTAGAGTTCGCTGGAAAAGTCTAAGATGGATTGAATCATCTGAAATGGAGTTAGACACACACCAGAGGTGATAAGTCATCACATGGTTCGACGGGTCCTCTCCTGATTTGCCTTCAAACTTAGCAATGTCGCTGGGCAACTTATTCGGCATTTGCAGCCAAAACGGAAGATAGTTGATTGGATCGTTCGTTAGGCGCGATAAGTCAGGCAAGTCCAAAGTTGCGATAAACGGTAATTGACGATTAGGGTCCCTAAAAATCTGGGTCATGAGACCAGCAAGAGGAGGATATCCAGGATAACTAGGAATCGGAATTGCATTTGGGATATTGTATCCTCCCGGAAAACCAGGATTAACCAGACCGTATTGGGGTTCTTGAGGTTGTTGATATGTGTACCCAGGGTATGGCTGATACTGATAGACTGGCTGCTGTATAGTAGGACTGAATTGGTACTGTCCCTGGTACGGTTGATAAGTGAATTGTGGTTGACTAGTGACAACCGTACTTAAACCAGGTTGTCCTGCAGGCATTTGAACCGAAGTTTGAATTGTGGGTCCAGACTGAGGTAAAGATGCCTGAGGAGTTGATACAGGAATAGTAGAAACCGGAGCTGTCGATACTCCAGAAGTAGGTGGGGTAGATTGAACTGATGTTGCAGCAGTTGCAGTAGCCGTTTAAGGCGGAGTACGAGGCATACTAGGCCCAGGCTGTGAAACTACAGAAGGTGCAGAAGTTTGAGTGGTAGACTGGATGGGTTGTTGGGGTGAGCCAGAAACCAAGGGTTGTCTAGTTTGAGATGACAACTGCACATTCGGTTGCAACACCTATTGAGTTTGAGATGGATCCCACACTAAATTCACTCCAGGGTATGGACCCATTACAGGTTTAGGATATGGGGGACCATAACCAGGTTGAGGGTAAGGTTGATAATTCGGAGGCACATTTCCAGTTCCTTGAACATACGATTGACAGTAAGGTGGTTGGAAACCGGGGTTCGAGTACTGACCTTGGGGTTGAAAACCTTGAGGCACGTACTGATACTGGGGTTGACCTTGAGGTACATATTGGTACTGGGGTTGACCTTGAGGTACATATTGAGGCTGGGGTTGACCTTGAGGAACGTACTGAACTGTAGGTATGTACTGTCCTTGAGGCTGCCCCCCAGACACAATTTGGGTACCTTGAGGTTGCCCCCCAGGTGATATTTGAGGACCTTGAGGCTGCCCCCTAGGCGGTAACTGACCACCTTGGGGTTGAGGATTAGGAGTAGTACCTAACATCATGAGAATATCTTCTACACTTAATGGTTTTTTACCATTTTTTCCAGTTAATAACCCTTTTTCAATGGGTTGAGGAGATGCTCTCGCAAAAGTACCAGAAAGTGACTGATACGCAGAGGGAACAGAAGGAACGTCGTAAAAAAAAGATTCGGGCGATTGAGTAAACATGGATGACTAATTCAACATAATTAACAGAGGAAAATAAACTTCAGGTGTTGGGTGATAAGGAACGCGAGGTGGTGAAAAACTTAACCCTGGGTTTTCCAAGTAATTAGTTAAAGAAAGATACCAAGTAGTACTCCTAGGTGGATTGATTCACGCTCCCTTAGATCAATAACAAGTTGATTTTCAGGGATAGGGATGCCTACTTCTTCTTCCGGAGTAGCAAGTTCTTCAATAGCTATCAAACCAGAAGGAAGATCTTCGGTGATTACTCTTTCTACCCTAGGTGATTACTCTTTCAGGACCACTAGAAGTTGGAGAGAGAAACCCCGATGTTGGAGTAACAGGTTCAGATATCTCAGGTTCTTCACCTTTATCACTAGTATATGAAAAGCTACCAGCAAGTTTGGAAATTGAAATAGATTGCGGATCGTAACCTGTTACTAGAGCTTGGTAATCAGGATGTACAACCAATGAAGACTCTCCTTCTTCAGGTGACCCAACTTTACTACCACTAGGAGTTACGAGGACTTTCAAGCCTTCAAGCTGGCTTGGGACTCCTTCAGGAGGTTTGCCCCGAAGTCTACGAGACTTCCTCAATAAATCAACCACGGTTACAAACTCAGGAGACTGGCCCCGAAATCTACGGGACTGTCTTGGTAATTCAGCGACAGTTTAAAACTTTAACTACTTCACATGAAAACAAAGTAAAATCTCAATGAAAACCACCTAAAGCCTCTAAAGAACCAAACAAATTTGAATCACATGCCTAAAGAATCTAGAGATCAAACACACACAAACAGTAACTTTCCGGACTGAAAACACTAGTTGGTGATGAAATCCAACGTCACAGAATTTAGTACAGAAATGGCAGTTGGAGCAGTTACCTCGTCAACCTACTTAATGAATAGACTGGCACAAGTTCCTCCACTTAACTGTCTCGAGTGAAGTGAAACCCCCAGAAAATCCAAGTGAGTCTAGCCGACGTCTGCTCCAGGTACAGTGGGATCTTCCCACCACTGTCACCTCAGGAAGAATCCTAAAGAATATGGTCACTAAGGTTACCAACTGAAACAAATATACCTGGGGGAACAGTCTACGATCCGATACGCACGCAAGGGCAGAGTAGCAAGCTCAATCCCCTTGAAGGCTCCTTGACATAATCCAAGGTTTACGAACAAGTGACCCCAGGCTCCTCGACAATGGTTAATCCGAGGTTTACCATTTTTAATACATGAATATCTGGCGTTGTTCCCAATGAGGCAGGATTGATTCCCACACTGGTTCGGACACGATCTCGTGCTTCTCCTTTAAGAGGAGCTTTCCCAGAGCATAAATGCAACAATTGGATTTCTTCCTACCACAAGATTTAGCAACTTGTTTTTTTTACTTGTCTTGGAGAGTTAATTACTCTCCTACTCCAAGACACTAGCATAAGCTGAATTGGTGTATCGAGCCCTAGAAATAAAAATGTTACTAGATGAATTTTACTTTAAGCATTATTTTTATTGGTTTTTGTTTAAGTCAAGAGGTGGCGGAGATGAAACTCGTGGTGTAAAGACTCGACTCGAAATCACTAAAAAATGCACTTAAGATGATTTAAACAATCTTTTCTCTTCGATGAACTTCTAGCTAGGAAAGAGTTTGAGAATGCAAATACTTGTAAACACAAATCTTTCTTAACAAACAAATTAAAAGAAGAGCTTTTCGTCTTTTCCAAAGCACTCAAAACGAGACAACTAGTTATTTTCACAAAAATTTCCCTTTTCTTTTCAAAGCACTCAACCACTACAAAAACAAACTTTTTTCAAAAGAGATATTTTTATATTTTTCATAAAATACTCAAAACTATGAAAATGACTAACTTTGAGATCTACAAACTATAAAAACCTATTTGAAGTCAAAGCTTACTATATGTATTTTTCGAGGATGTTTTACTTAGCAAAATGCAAGCTAAGGACTAATTTATGTAGAATCACAAATCAGTCAAAAAACAACAAGATTTCGTTTTCTTTTTAAAAATGAAAAACCAAACTTTTCAACACAAGCTTTTCGAAGTTTTGTAAAGAGAAAACACAAAGCGGATTCCTCAACAAGGGGAGATTTCATAAATGGTCAGACTCATAAGAAGGCTGGTAGACACCTAGGTGATCTGAGGTCCCTACAGCTTCCAAGCTCAGAGCCACTACACAACCAAAATGAAAAACAAACCCAACAAGCAAAACTCCTAGGAATTTCACCTAAAACCATAACACTAATGAAATCAACCTAAGGAAAGCTTCTAACAGGTATATGCAGGTCTGGGCAGTGGATAATAAAATCTAAATAAAAAACTAAAATGACTAACAGAGAAAATCTTAGGTTTTCTAAAATTTTGGCAGGGTCCGCAGGTGCACAGTTAGCACAGGTGCGGTACCGCACTGTGTAGAACTGAAAAGGTGCAGGTATGCCCGCACTGTGCTACACACAGCAGGTGCAGTCCTCTCCCAAAGCTATGGAAAATGAAAAATAAACCTGGATCTACAAAATCTACCCAATTCCACACACAACAGGCCAAAAACAGAAACAAAAACAACGTTTCTCAGGTCAAAGTAAAAACAAGGAAAACAATCAAGTCCCGAGCGGAGTCGCCATTTTTTCACACGAAATAAGTCGATCTTGCGGACAAGATAGACCTTCCTAGAATCTAAAGAAGACCTAATGACAAGCAAACCAACCAGACACTATCTTTCTCTAAATATGCTTTTATAAACAATAGCAAATCAAGTGTTTTTAGGGCCTACCTTAGGTCTAAAGCAAGTTTGTGGATGCCCTCGCTCCTTTGTCCAAATGATCTCATTTTTCGCGAATCTGCAAACACAAACGAGGCAGTCAAATTAAATAGCACCTGAAAAGCCAATATCTTAAAACATATTTAACATGAAAGTCAAGGAGTCCATGAAACAAATAACATGAGATACTTGTTGAGAAAAATGAGTTTGATTGTATTAATTCAAAAGAAGAAGAACTTTACAACCTGTGATTTGACGCTGTACAAGCTCCTCCCAGGGTCCAACAAGAAGTCTCCTCTACTTTGACAAGTTTCACTCACTCCCTAATGAAGCCAAAAAGGTATGTGATCTCTCCTCTTAAGCTCAACTAGGAAGTCTTAATTTCACCAGCATTTACCCTCAAAATCTTCAGCTTCTAACCTCCTTAGCAACCAGCCCAATGCTTGTATTTATAGTGCAATGGAGGGAGGTTACTAGGTCCTCCTTCAAAGGGATAAAGGTCCTCCTTCAAAGGGGTAGCTCTTCTCATCAAGGGATTAGCTCCTTCTCTTTTGGGATGCATGAACCACCTGGGAGCGTTCAATCCACGTCAAAATTCCTTCGAGAATAATCTAGAATTAACCCAAAGTGAGTTTTTATAATAAACTTTGTGCCTTTTTGACTTTCACAGGGGTCCGCACCCATGCCTTTAGGGACAGAGCGTACAGGTACGCAGTTTTTCTGAACGGGGGGTGCGGTACCGCAGGTAATAGTGAGAGAAAGTGCGAAACCAGAGTTACATTGATTTTTAAAGTCTTTCTCTCATTTTCAAAGCCTGACTTGAAGAGCCGAGGTCTGAGACTTGCTTAGGAGGATAGTATAAGTGTTGATGGACCTATACTGACTGCAGATAGTCATGGTGACGATATTTTTGTGTAACATTCCCTATAAGGAACAAAACTGTCATGTATATATCCTTTTGTTGTTCCTGACACAGAACAACACCATTCACGTGTGTTTTTCATTCGTTGTTCCTTACAGGGAACAATTGCGATTCCCTTTAAGGAACAACACCTTTTTGTATGTCTTTTATTACTATTCCCTACAAGGAACAACACTCTTTGTGTGAGGTTTTATTTAGGAAATAAGAACTTTGTGAATATTATTTCACTTTTTATGACCCTCTATCAGACACAAGAGTATAAATATATATGAAACGATACAAATCTAAGGATTACTGGAACAAGAAAGTATTGAATATTATCATCTTTAAACAAGATTTCTTTGTATTGATCGAAAAAGAAAAGACACAACCATCTATATCACTTCACTGTTTTCATTTCCATTATAAATCAAAGTGATTGATTACTTGTACCATGCTAGTTTTTCCCTAAACCCTATAACTCTCTCTATTCATTATCATCAAATAAGGTTAAGGGAATACTTTCTTCTATTTGATATGTTTAGACTTCTTCTGCCATTCCTACTCCTATGGAGTGTTGAACCACCCTCTATGCATAAATAGAAAGTGTTGTTTCAAAAAAAAAATATATGCATATGTTTACTAACAATTGTATGATTTTGTTACAGATCGAGGATAGGGGGTTTCATCACAAGCCAGCCTACCATGATTATGAGGAAGCAACAAAGTGGCATTCCCGCTATGGCCACCACACTAGGGATATGATCCAATGGATGAATCAAGAAATAAAAAGTCCTTGGAACAGGAGGTCTCATCATGAGCCAGCCTACCCACCTTTTGCTCCTTCCTAGTGAATGGTAATGTATTCATTTGGTCACCAAGCCAGCACATTGGTCTCCACTCTGATAACATAATGCACTTTCCCTATTTTACATAAAGGACCATGGTTCTAAAGGGTTACAAAGCAACTCTGTCGAGGCTATAGATGCCTGCAGGCAACAAAAGCTCTACTGATGGTATTGAAGTCATATTTCCAACATCAATAGCTATTATAAGTCCCTTTCCTTATTTGGTATCTTTACTACAGAGCGATTAAGTTCCTAATTTATCTTGAACTTTTATGCTTGGATATATTCTAAAAAATCAATCATAATAAGCTTTAAGTGGAATGATAACGTTAAAGTATATTTTTTGTGTCAGACGTCCTTTTTTCCTTTTTGAAATTACCTCATAGCATCTCCTCACTAATTGATAATTATCATATATGCATTGATTTCAACACTCCAATATCTCTTGCAATCCTTTCATAAATACACGTACCTTACCATTCCCATCATCCTTGTACGTCGCCACCAGCATGATTTTCCTTCATTCACTCAGTCGAAGGTGACCTATCATTTCAAAGGGGGGCGAGGGTGACTCCCAAAGTACTTATGCATGCGTGTCAGCCCTTTATTTGGTTATGCTGAACTATATGACATTCCATAATAGCAAGTCTTTAACGGTATTTATGCTGAAAAATATCATTTGATATAACGATCATAACAACTTGTTGTTCCATCGCTGGCTCTATCTATTGTTGTGTTACCTGTGCTAACTTATAGTGTGTAGAATTCAGGCAATATGGGAGGAAGAACAGTGCGCAGGGAGCCGCTAATAATGGCTATTTCTGATGCCGCTAGAGAAATTCTAGTCCGAGCCAGGTGGGCAACTTTTTTCACACAATTTCAACAACCCAATGAAACAATCGCCACAAAATTCCTGCAGAATTTACAGAACGTCCAGTCTATGGTGAGGGGTAGGCAATTCACAGTCTCAAATGTTGTGATTGCAAAAGTTTCCAGATTACCTGCCGAAGGACCCGTGTGGACGAATAAACGACTGAAGCTGCAAGATGCCATTGAAACCTTTAAAGGCGAAGGGTAAGAGCTGATCATCAAAGGAAAAGGAGTACGACCACCATCCCTTGGAGAACTGTGGGGGGAATTAGCCAGAGTTGTTCATAATTTCATTACATGTGATGGCCGCAAAGACGTGGTAAGGCTGCGTCAACTTAAACTGTTAGCAGTTTTGAAACAAAAATGTTCAGTAAATCTACCTGCATATTTCAATTTCTTGCTGCAAGATTCTTCTGAAAGAATAAGAAAATCCCAACACATAGAAATAGTCGTAAGTCATCATTATTTAATTAGGCTGATAGTTAGCTACAACCTCGCCTAGCAGCAAACAAGTTGGGAAGAATTAATATTTGCCATAGAAGGGGGGTTAGCTTTACTTGCTCCTAACCCTGTTCCAAAAAGGAAACGGACTACCCACACAACAAACATTCCAAAAAAGCATAGACACCCTGCCAAAGTAAGGACAAGTTGAGGAACAGTTGAAAATCCCCAGGGTAGCAGTAGCCAGCCCGTAGAACTATCTAGTCTAGAAAATGAGCAATATTTATAGTTGGAAGGACGGGATGACTTGGAGTCAAAACTTGAGGAGGAAACAGAGCACTTTAGTGAAGAGGAAAGAAATGAAACAAAACTCCCCTCGACACCAAATACAAGTCCCCCACAATACTTACTGCATGATATTGAATTGGCCCAGATTTTGGCCAATATGAATGATTTTATACAGCCCAAAAGCCCGCTCAACTTTAACATTGGAGCAACCTAATCGGAAGAAAACTCCGGCCACAGTAGGAGCATACTAGAAAATGTAATCTGTGAAGTAGAAACAGGAGCAGAAGTCACTCAAGAAGAGACTGCAGGGTTGTTGATGCTGGAGATGGCATACCCTCGCTTCTTCTTCTCCAACTTAAACTTCTTTTTCATTACATCCGCGAGGGCCAACTCGTCACTTTTTCCCACTGAAATGTTTGTTGGATCCTCACCTGAGAAAGGGAGCCATTTAATTTGGTGAGTTGGATGGTCTATGATGGGGATGGGCTCCTCCAGCCACAAGCACCCATCAAGCACCAAGCAGAGAAGCTTCCTGATGACGAAAATGATCACTGGGGCACGGTGGTAATGCGACACCCATAGCAGGTTTAGCAACCTTACTTTCTCAACACCTCTGAGCCATTTGCATGGCTCCAATTCAATCATTCCAGCCAGTGCATCTATCTTTTGGTGCAATAGCTTCGCAGTCGCTAAATGCGGGAACTTCTCGTGGTTTGCAAGGTCCCAATCTTCAAATTTCAACATGGGAACCCGTCCCAAGTGCGGTCCCTTAAAAATAATATCGTTAGGGAGTAGTGGGGTTTGTAGAGATCTCTTGCTCTCATCTATATCCTTTGGAACCTTGGCTTTACCCTTTCACGAAGGAACATATTCCGACAGCCTGATGATAGGGTCCACACCCTGGGTTTCGGCTTCCATCTCTACATCCTCCTCCTCCACCAGGATTTCTTCAAACTCTTCCTCCTCATTGGCCTCTAGATTAATCGCCTTCCTCTTTTCCTCCAATGTGAGCTTGGTCCTCAGTGGATTTCGGGGCGAGACGCACATCGGTATCATGGCCTGTTTATCCTTCTTGGGTCTCGGTGTTCGCTGCGATTTACGGACATCAACTCTCATTCTGGCGCTCTCTGGGGCTCCCACTTCTGCAATTTCCTGCGCGGCTCCCTCAGTTGTCACTACTTTTGTGTCCATGGAGGTCCTACGTCTCCTTCGATAGTGTTTCAAACATTGAACTTGCTCTCAAAGCCTCAAATCTCGAAAGGTCCATATACAGTTGATAGCACAACAACTCAATTCTCAAAATGGCAAGTGTTGTTCACTGGACAACCACTTGTAATTTATAATGCCTTTTGAATTTAAATTCGACCGTTCCCCCCAAATTCAATCTGTTAATGCTAGATTGGTGGAAGATTTTTAAGAATATAGCCCATAAAGTTCACCTTAAATTCTTGCCTCTCACTCCATTTGGCCTCAAACCAAGCATCAAATCGTGAATAGTGACTTTAACGGTCACTTTCCGGCCGACCCGCGCACCAGCGCAACCGTCCTCGCACTGTCACAGACCTTGTGACACTTCGCTACTGCGCGCAGTCCTGGCATCACGCAGTTCCCGAGCAGAGTAGTTTATAGTCCCGCACCTCCTTTCAGCTGCTTAGAGCACTAAGACTGTGCCACCTTCATATAGTCACATTGCTGGATCGCTAGTGTATGGGTTCAATCGACTGCGATTCACCTTTCCTGGGAAGGGATCTCCATTCAACTTAACTAGCTACACTGCGCCTCCATCAGTAATCTCCTTAATAATATACGACCCTAACCAGTGCATTCTAAACTTTCCAGGGAATTTATCAAACTTACTATCATACAACAAAACCATATCATTTAACTTAAATGTGTGTAGCTTGATGTGTCAGTTGTGCCATTCCTTTTCACGTTGGTTTTGGACTTGTTGGTGAAATCCAGCCAAAAATCCTTCTTCTTCGAGCTCATCCAGCTGCGCGAGCCTCTCCTTCAGGGCTCCGTGACCTGTCATATCTGTGAGAGTTAATATGCACAGACTAGACACGATGTATTCCATAGGCATTACAGCTTCCACTCCATAGACAAGTCTAAAAGGTGTCTGTCCCGTCAGCTTCTTGCATGTCGTTTGATAAGCCCATAACACTGCAGGTATGCATAGGTCCCAATCACTTCACTGCGCATTGCATACCTTGGTCAACACGTTTTCAAGCACTTTGTTGAACACTTCTATTGTCCCGTTAGCCTGTGGGTGATAAGGTGTGCTCTTTTGATGATACACCTGAAATTCCTCCATTAGTGCACTGATCATCTCGTTCAGGAAGTGTGTATCGTGATCATTCATCAAGATCTTCGGAAATCCAAATCACGTCAGTACATGTTCAAATAGAACCTTCGTGACTGTCACGCCTGTATAATCCTTCATAGGCTGTGATTCTGCTTGACGATCCAGATACTCCATCGCAGTGATAATATACCTCGCGTCTGTCTTTCCTTGAGGTTTGATGGGTCCTACAAAATCTATTGCCCATTTTTTGAAAGGTGTTGATGCCTTGAAATTTGCTGCATAAATATTGGAGAAAACCACCCGATCCGGACCTTAAAGGCAGCTCCTTTTCCACTTGGTGTGGTGGCTCTGACTGGATATAATGGGACCAGTTTCCCAATGATTTGTAAATAGGATGGATAAGTGATTGATTTTATATTATCTAATGATAATGATGGATAATTTATTCTAAAATTCAAAATTATAAACAACTAATCTATCCCGGGAAATTTCCACTTTAGTGTAACTTTTGATGATCTTTATCTACAAATAGGCATATAGATGACTCTATTGATAAATAAAGACATTAATTCATATGATAATTACTTTGTTCAAGTAGTTGAACAAAGTAATCATTAAAACATTATTACACTATTCTTCATATATCATTGACATAAATATGATTGAAAAAATAACATTCCTTAAACATTCAATAGTGATAAGTATAAGGACTGCTGTTAAAACACATACATATATCAAATGATAGCAAGATTGAATAAACGCTGATTCATATAAAATAATGGAGCAAAGACATAGATAATAGTACCATATGTAATTTGAATCATTCTTGATATCAATTGCATTTAGATTCCATCTTCAAACTTAGAAATACTCTCACAAAAAGTAGTAGTGCATATCTCATCAAAGTATTCTTCATTAAAATTCAGGATATAGGCCCAGTCTTCATAAAAAAATATATATCAAAAGCACAATAGTGTGACTCTTGATCCAAGTTTTGATACAAAAATTGAGGACTATCTAAGCTAACTGATTATGAAACAAAAATGCTATGATGTGGTATAACCAAATCATGAAAATCTCCTTGAAATAAGCATGCTTGTAGTCGATAGAATGATTCACTATTTCGGTTGATCATCCTTTGGCTTGAGCTGGCATATAGCAAGCATTGGTTGCAATTATGGAGGATGACTCAGACGTGAATATAGTTGGGCTGAATACATAGCATCATGAATTTTGGAAATCATGTAACCAATTGCATCGGTTAAACATTTCAGTGCTGCCTTTTGACTATATGGTTTAATTTCTAAATCCCGTTTGCATGAATGTTCCAGTGCTTTAGCCGATGGAAATTTACCTGGACTGCACTCTGAAATCAAATTAGACAGATAAAGAGTATCATTAATTAACTCAATCAAATTACCAGTTGCTGATCTACATCTTGAAGTTTCCCTTTCTTCTTTCATCAAATATGATTGCCATTCTAGGAAAATAATTTCCTTGTGTGATTCTAGAATTCTAGGCAAATTTGCAGCTTGCCCTTCACTGGTTTCTTGCCAGGCAAGAAAGTTTGTTAATGTCTCATCGGCCTGTTCAAAATTCTGCCTTGCATCAACTGATTTTTCAATCATTGATGAAGAAATCTCACAGAGGGGATCAGCAAGGGAAATATTATGACTTAGTAAATTTAACTGTTTAATCAATGCCTTATTGATCTAGAGAGCTTCGGATCTGAACTCTGCTGGTTGAGGAAAATTTTTGAACTTTTCTATTTTCTGTGATAGTTGAGTGATTTGCTCATCTTTTGTTTTGCTCATTTGTTCATTCATTGATTTCAGCTTGGCCAGTGCTAGGGATAGTTCCTTTTGTTTCTGAACTGCACCTTGGTCTATCCTTTGCTTCTCCTTGAGCAATTGCTCATTTAGTTGGTTGTTTAATTGCTGTTGTGCTGCCAACTGCTGTTTTAACTGCTCTATCCTCTGCTGTCTTTTGGATACCTGTGCCTCCAATGAAACAATTGTTTGATCTTTTTCTTTGAGTAAATTGCTAACCTCTGATGCTTTATCCATAGTAGTTGCCAAGTATGCCCCAGCATATTGAGAGAGTTTTGTGAGGTCTTTAGAAGGATTGAATTCTTCTTTCCATACCACATTAGCCATCTCTGTCTGTGTAGGTAAAAGGGAAGATTGATCAAGCCTTCTCTTTTTCCTTTGTCTTTTTACTACAACCCTATGCTTAGGGCTATAGAAGACATCTAAAGGTGGTATTTCTTCTATATGCAAAACGATTTCATCCGATGGATCCTTAGGAATTGTCTCTACATCTTGAATTATGGGTAGGCCGCTGGTTCCTTCAGTTGGAACCATATTTGTTGCTGTCTTGTGACCAATTGTCACTTCAGGCGTGCTAAAACCCTACAAATTCTTAGGATTGCTTATAATGGAATCGAACTGTTGCCATTCTTTAAGAAGCTTGGGATCAATCTGAGTATCTATATCCAAGTGTTCAGTACCCTTTCCCTATTCTTTCTCTTGTTCTGGTGCTTTTTCTTTCTCAGGAAATTTTTCCACCGTAGGAGATTTTTCAACAGTTTGCTGTTCAGACTCGCTTGACTGGATTGTTGGGGTGGTGGCTAATAAGTCTAGAGGCAGAGTTTGCAACCTTTGTTCTCTAAGCATATTAAACATTTCTAGCCCTTCATCTTGATACCTAATCCTGGCCAATGATTTTACCTGAAATAGTGATTCAGCAGAGGAAAATAGGTCATCGAAGTCATCCTTTTCATGATCAAACTTTGTAAGTTTGGCTTGTTCAAGAACATTATAGGCAACTTTTCTTGGATCATATTGTCTGTTGGGAATTGTTGCAAGATTTAGCATTTGTATTTTTTCTGCCTCCTTTTCTGCATGTTTGTAATCATGAAGAGTGAAAACACTGCATCTTGAAGGGAATGTAGGCCATACCTGTTTCTTGGAATTTCTAAGGGTTTTGGATGTCCCTTTTGTTGTTATCTGATAGGCCAATTCTTGAGCTAATAGCTTATCGGGCACATACAGGGGAAGGACATGGGGTTTTGTAAGGCTCCCAAAAAGCCTTATATAAGTGAACTTGTCTTCTCCGAACCAATTACCTACTACAGCCAAGTCAATCCCTTCTTCCTTAGAAATCCTAGGGGTAGGCTTATCAAAAATAGCATAATACACAGGCAACATAAAAGCATTGCAAATTTTATACAAATGATTTTTGTAGTGAGCCTTCCATAACAGTTGATGATAAATATGGATTGGCTTAGGGTCTTGGGGAGTCCATCTCCATCCAAGTACCAGATATTCAAAATTAAAGCAAAGAGTATCTATCATATAAGCACTGTAATAAAAAGGGGGAATGGTCCTGGTAGTTTTACGTGCAGTTGATCTGAATTCGAGAATCACTGTAGATAATTTGTTAGACAAAACATTTGCCCAATCCATCACATAGACATTAATTGCCGATTCCATCAGAGGGACCATTTCAATAGTGAACTTAGCAGAGTCATGTATTCCCCACATTCTACACATCATTGCTCTGACATAACAGTAAGGAGAAGCCAATGAGTCCACAGAGTACTGTTGTGCTGTACAACAACCCCCCATTTCATAAAAATTTTAATTAAAACTCATGATATGAAATGGGTGCCTTTTTAAACTTAGATGTGCAAATAAATTGGTATTAACTCATCATTAGAAAAACCTCACAAAAAATTCCAATGGAAATGATATATTTTAAAATAAACCTTTTGAATTAAAATAAAGTAGGTCTTTTTAATAATTATAAGAGTTCTTTGTTATTGCGATAAAGCGATCACAAGATCGCATATCGCAATGATAAGAAAACATATATAAAAGACTCATTGACTCACTTCGATCTGAAAAGGAAATCGCTATCGGATATCGGGAAAAGGAAAAACACATATCATAAAGAAACGCCTCCCTCATTTCTTCGATGCGATAAAGTGTATCTCCATCGGCAGTCGCTCGTAACAACCCAATACATAAAGGATGCCACAATCAAATCCTCCGATGCAATAAGGCGTATAGCCATCGACGATCAGGAATATTTCAATGGTATAAATAATATGACCTGAAGCCATCCCCAATTGCGATGCATTAAATCAAGGTGCGTGTTTTGAAACATATTTAAAAGGCTCGCATGCATTGTATCACCTTTTAGTAGTAGGAAGATATTCTGGACTATGATTAAAACCTTTCCGTTCACATTATCGATCACCGATTGCGATTTATCTCTGGTTATCCGTCAAAGAATCTAAGCCACGCTTGAATGGGTCATTCATCATATAAACGATATAATGGGTATTCATGAACTCTTTTACCATGATTGACAGGTTAAACGGCCAATTAATGAAGCAGTTATGGCAAGATTTTCCTTTAGATTTTATCTGCGGCAGTTTCACTATAATCCTTCCATGTTGGTTTATACTAGATATTCTCTGTATCATGTTGTTTTCACTCCCTATGCAGAACTCCGCCGAAGTAATGAATTTGAAAAAAATGGCAAAGAAATCTAAGAAATCCATAGCAGCAATGGCCCCTACAGCAACAGTGCAGTCGACTAATGATCCATGACCAAGTAAAAAAGGTCTAATTTTAGACACTACTTGTCTTGGCCTCAGAAATACAAGTTGGCAAGCATCTACAATTTAATTGAAGTAGAGGAGCCTGAGGAAGCATCGGGACGAGCTACTACAGATTCAACTAGTAAATCGGAAGCTTCCCTTAAGGATTTAGCTTATTCATATTTGCACAGGATAGCAGCACGCAAGAAAATTCTTCCATACACTAATGTGGTGAGATGGGCGGTAGAAGAAATTCTGGTTTTGAACAGAACATTTTGCACAATTGACGGAAGGATTTTTGGCTCATTTCAGCCTGATGACTTAAGGAAGATGTATCACCTGCTCGAACCAAAAAAGAAGTACAACAAAGATTTTCTTGAAAAGTTCGCAGAGGAGAACGAGACTGAATCGGCCCCAATTAAGCAGTGGAGACAGAATCCCGAAAAGCACAAACATGAATCATCAGGTAAGTACTCTGTAGATTCATTGTGTTCTCCTTACTGTTATGCTGGGGCAATGATGTGTAGAATTTTGGGATTGCATGATTCTGCAAAGTTTACTATTGAAATGGTTCCTTTAATGGAAGCGGTGGTTAATAGTGAAATGATGGATTGGGCAAACATATTGTCCGACAAGTTAGCCACTACAATTCTTGAATTTAAATCAAATACACGCGTAACCGTCAGGACTATTCCCCCTTTCTATTATAGTACTTATATTATGGATACACTTTGTTTTAACTATGAATATCCTGTACTCGGGTGGAGATGGACTTCACAAGACCCTAAGCCAATCCACATTTATCATCAAATTTTATGGAAGGCGCACTATAAATACCACATGTACCAAATCTGTAATGGTTTCATGTTACCTATCTATTATGCCATTGTTGATAAGCCTACCCCAAAGATTTCCATGGAAGCAGAGATTGACATGACTGTTGTAGGGAGTTGGTTCGGGGAAGACAAGTTCACATATATAAGGGTTTTTGGTAGTCTCACAAGACCCCATGCCCTTCCTCTGTATGTACCTGATAATTTGTTAGCCCAAGAATTGGCCTACCAAATAACAACAGCAGGAACATCCAAAACTCTCAGGAATTCTAAAAAGTAGGTTTGGCCTACATTTCCTTTGAGATGCGGTGTTTACACTCTACATGACTACAAGCATGTGGAAAAGGAAGCAGAAAAAATAAACATACTCAATCTTGCAACTATTCCTAACAAGCAATTCGATCCAAGGAAAGTTGCCTATACTATTCTTGAACAAGCCAAACTTACAAAGTTTGAACAGGAAAAAGATGAATTTGATGACCTATTTTCTTCAACAGAATCACTATCCTAGGTTCAAACATTGTCCAAAATGAGATATAATGATGAAGTTCTGGTAGAATTTAATAGGCTCAGAGAATAGAGGTTGCAAACTCTACCTCTGGATTTATTAGCTACTACCCCAACAACTCGGTCAAGCGAGCCTGAAAAACAAATTATTGATAAACCTCCTGCTATAGAGAAGATTCCTGAAAAAGGAAAAGAACCACAACAGAAGAAAGAGCAGGGGAAACAACAGGACAAACAACAGGAGAAAGAGCAGAAAAAAGAACAGGACAAGGGTAGTGAACACACCAGTTTAGATACCCAGATTGATCCCAAGCTCCTCCAAGAATGGCAACAATTCGATTCTATTATAAGCAATCTGGAAGGTTCACAAGGTTTCAGCACACTTAAAGTAACAGTCGGTCAAGAGGCAGCATCAACTACAGTTCCAATTGAAGGAACTAGTGGCCTACCCACTAGCAAAGATGTAGAAATAATTCCTAAGGATCCTTCTGATTAGATTGTTTTGCAAATTGAAGACATACCACCATTAGATGTCTTTTACAGTCCCAAACATAGGGCTGTAGTGAAAAGACAAAGGAAAAGGAGAAGACTTGATCAATCTTCCCTTTTACCCATACAAATAGAGATCGCTAATGTGGTGTGGAAAGAAGAATTCAATCCTTTCGAAGACCTCACAAAACTTTCTCAGTATGCCAGAGCTTACTCAGCAGCTACTATGGATAAAGCATCAAAGGTAAGAAATTTACTCAAGGAAAAGGACCAAACAATTGTTTCTTTACAGTCACAGGTATCCGAGAGACAACAAAGAATAGAACAGTTAGTGCAGCAGCTAGCAGAACAGCAACAGATAAACAATCAATTGAATGAGCAATTGATCAAAGAGAAGAAGAGGATAGATCAGAGTGCAGTGTAGAAACAAAAAGAATTATCCGCAGTGTTAACCAAACTAAAGACAATGAATGAGAAAATGAGTAAGACAAAAGATGAGCAAATCGCTCAATTATCACAACAGGTAGAAAAATTCAAAAGTCTTCCTCAAACATCATATTTTAGGTCCGAAGCTCTCCAGATCAATAAAGCATTGATTACACAGCTAAAATTGCTATGTCATAATATTTCCTTAGCAGAGCCCCTCTATGAGATTACTTCATCAATAATTGACAAATCAGTCGAAGCTAGGCAGGATTTGGAATAGGCCGATGAGACTTTAACCAACTTTCTTGCTTGGCAAGAAACCAGTGAAGGACAAGCCGCGAATCTGCCTAAAATTCTAGAGTCACATAAAGAAATCCTTTTCCTAGAATGGCAGTCACAATTGATGAAAGAAGAAAGAGAAACCTCAAGATGCAGAGTATCAACCAGTAATTTCATTGAATTAATCAATAATACTCTTCATCTGTCTAACTTGATCTCACAATGTACTCCAGGTAAATTGCCGTTAGCCAAGGCATTGGAACAAACATGCAATCAAGAATTGGAGAAGAATGGGAGATTAATCGCAGGCATACAAAGTTTAACTTGGGATACCTTTTGGTTTTTCCTAGTTAAGCCATACAGTCAAAGGGCAGCACTCAAATGTTTAACCGATGCAATCGGTTATATGATTCCCAAAATTCACAATGCCACATATTCAGCCTAGCTGCATTCTCGTCTGAGTCATCCTCCAGAATTGCAACCAATGCTTGCTATCTGCCAGCTCAAGCAAAAGGAAGATCATCTGAAACAGTGAATTATGCTGCTGACTGCAAACATGCCTATTTTAAGGAGATTTTCATGATTTAGTTATACCACCTAGTAGCAGTTTTATTTCATAATTAGTTAGTTTAGATAGTATTTATATACCCTTTCATGAATTTATAAAGGGTCCTCATTTTTTGTATAAACTCAAATCAAGAAGTTACACTACTGTACTCCTGATAATTTTTTATGAAGACTGAGCCAGTATTCTGAATTTTAACGAAGAAAGCTTTGATGAAATGTGCACTATTGCTTTATTATGGAAGTGTTTCTAAGTTGGAAGAAGGAATTTGAATGTGATTGATATCGGGATTGATCCAAATAACATATGGTACTATTATCTATGCTCTTGTTTCATTCTTTAATGTGAATCGACATTTATTTAACCTTGCTATCATTGGATATATATATGTGTGTGTGTGTGTGTGTGTGTGTGTGTGTGTTTTAATAGCAGTCCTTATGCTTATCACTATTGAATGTTTAAGGAATGTTATTCTTTCAATCATATTTATGTCAATGGTATATGAAGAATAGTGTAATAATGTTTTAATTATTACTTTGTTCAACTACTTGAACAAAGTAATTATCATATGAATTAATGTCTTTATTTACTAATAGAGTCATCTATATGCTTGTTTGTGAATAAAGACCATCAAAAGTTACACTAAAGCAGAAATTCCCCGGGATAGATTAGTTATTCATAATTTTATTTTATAGCTTAAATCATCATCCATTATCATTAGATATCAGAAATCCACCACTTATACATCCCATCTTCAAATTATTGGGAAACTAGTCCCTTTATTTCCAGTCGGAGCCACCACACCAAAAGGAAAAGGAGCTGCCTTTAAGGTTTGGACCGGGTGGTTTTCCCCGTTGTTGTTGCAGTGATTTTTGAGGCATCAACATTTTTGGCGCTAGAAGGAGGGCATGAACTGTGAATGGCAAACAAACCCAAACCTATAGACCATTCTAAGAGTAAATCTCCCTCACCTCACCTCGGACCTCCCGTTTGCATGCTGGAACACCAGTATTCAAACGAGAAGAAGAGGAGTCAACTACAACTGCTCAAACCCAACATACCATAGAACGATTAAGTCCTAAGTCTCCTGAAGTTTAGTCTCTCATCCATAAACTTCAAGGCTTTTCGATATCATCACAGAAATCTGAGGTATCTCAAGGCAGTGAGACTTCACAATTCAATCTACCTCACCCTCTTACCAGACTTCAAAGTGGGAAGCTCGGTATTGAACCTACTGAGTTTCCTTTACCCAAAAGGAAAAGGGAAAATAAGACCATTGAAGGATCTGACACTGAGACTTTCTAATCATCATCCTCCATCTCATCTTCTCCACTGCGAAGTCAGCCATCCACCCCTCCATTACATATTGTTGTTCAACAGGGATCAGGAACTTCAATATCCCCACCTCAAACCTCAATATCAACTCCTTCTTAAACATCTGGAATTTCATCGGCAATATCATCTATTATAAATTTGACAATGGCTCAAAATCCATGGAGTAGTCCTAGTGCGGTCAATATGCCTGCACCATTACACCCATTGCCAGATTCTCCTGAAAAATGGTTGCCGAAATTTAACCCAGATACAGGGACACAAGCCGAGGAGCATATTAACAATTTTATGTTGTCAGTTAATTTAAAAGGAGTGACAGAGGAAGATGTTGTTGTTAGGCTTTTCCCGTATACTTTACAAGGATCAGCTGGGTCTTGGTATTTTTCCCTGCCCTCTGGATCCATTACGAGTTGGAACATTTTTCAAGAACAGTTTCTAACTAAGTATGGCGATGATAGATCTTTAGCAACATTAATCAACGATCTCTCCAATCTTAGGATAGAATCCAAAGAACCCATAAAGGAGTTCAACTCACGATTCAATAAACTCTTGAATAAGATTCCAACCGCCTCTAAACCAAGTGAGCAAATCAGAAGTGAATGGTATATAATAGCCTTACCCTCTAATATAGCTATTTTTGTAGATAGAGCTGCAAAACCAACTTTAGCTGAAAACATGAAAGAGGCGCTTGCTGTAGAGAAACACATTATTGCTTTAGAGAAGAAAGATGCTCTTGAAGATAGAAAATCCAAAAAAGTTTCTTTCAAGGATGAGTCAAAGAAGAAAACCTCCAAAGATCCATATGATATGGAGGGTCTCCAAAAAGTTCTCAAGACTATGTCAAATGAGATGGTAGAAATAAAAAAGCAAGTAGTTGAGACTTCAACAAAAAGGCCATTTAGAAATTTTAAGAAACCTAAATCAAAACCACCAATTGTTATATCCAATGTAGATTCAGATCCTGAAGAGGAAGAAGAGGATGAAACAATTTTATCATCCACAGAACCTGAAGAAGAAGAGATTGTAGAATGTCATGGGATGTGGGATTTTATTTTACCTAATTCCGATACAGAAATTGAACAGGAAGCTTTCCCTGTGTCTACCAGAAGTAAGAGTACTCCTGAACCTGTTCAGTCAACTTCGAAGAAAAGGAATGCAGGTGCCACTACTACCAAAGAAAAGATTCCCACAAAGAAAGCTGTGGCAATTCTATCCCAAAACCAGCGATCATCTTCAACTTCACCTTCAACATCAAAGACATTAGTAGTTACAGATTCTAAGGAATACAATATTATCGAAGACATGAAGAAGACAAAGGCAAATATTACTATGTTTGAACTTAGAAAACTCAAACATCAACAGAAATTACTCCTTAAGGAGCTAAATGTTGTACCTTCTTCACCTCTCCCTAATGTTGTAATGTCTAAAGCTGCTAATGATTTAGGCCAACCACCTCTTGGTAGAGTGGAAGCTACTGATGCCGTTTTAATTGGAGACAGATCGAATTCACGTACTCCTCCTTTCCTCTTAACCTATGAGATCTATAATAGAAATCTACACAACTGTTTGATTGACTCGGAGGCTTCTTCTAATATAATGCCAGCTTCAGTTTGCTCCAAACTAAATATTGAACCCCAAAAGTCTACAATTCACATTGTACAGTTGGATAGAACAAAGGTCCAGGTTTTAGGAGAAATCAACTCAGTAACTATCAGGTTATCAGCTGATCCAAGAGTGGTTCACAGAATTGATATTCTAATCACTGATATACCTGAATTTTATGGGTTGATTCTGAGTAGAGACTAGTTCGAGAAACTCCATGGTTATATTTCCAACGATTGGTCCCATATGTGGCTACCTTATAAAGGAAAGCCAAATCAGATCAAGATTGATTGGGAGAAATACATGACCCATACTGTTACTGAATTTGAGCAGGAAAATCGACCAATAGCATTCAATAACAATATTTTGGGGAATTACTCATCCGAATCATTCTTTGGTAATTTCACTGCCCAACCATCTCCTTTCTCAGTTAATAATTTCACATCTCAAATTGAAAATTTTTCACAAACCGATAAATCAAGATGTGTCAATATGGCTGAGGATACTGTAAATAAAGTTGTTGATAATTCTTTATTTTGGTCATTGTACTTTGATGGGTCTAAATCTAGTGAAGGTGCAGGAGTAGGGTGTATTTTAGTTAGCCCTGAGGGAGAGAAAACCATGTTATCATGCAGATTAGAATTTGAATGCACAAATAATACAACCGAATATGAGGCCTTAGTTCAAGGACTCTACAAAGAAATTGGCCTTAAAGTTCAATATTTGAAAGTGTTCGGAGACTCAGAAATTGTTATAAAACAAGTTAGAAATACAATTCATTTCCTTTCTAGTCATCTCAAACGCTATCAGTCTTTAGTCCAGGAACTCGCATCTCAATTTTTAGCATTCAATATTTCTCCCATCCCTAGGTCCCAGAACACAGCAGCCGACCTGTTAGCTAATGTTGCCTCCAAACTCCTTCCATCTGAATATTACAACCCAGATATATTTTCAGTAGAATTAATGTTTAGACCATCAATCCCTGATAATATCACCAATTGGCGAGTGTTCAATCATGATGAAGACATTTTAAATTTATTGACTTCTAAAAAGTCATATGATAATCAAATCATTGATGAAAGTGATCATGACCTTCAAATGAAGGAGAAACAAGAAGAAAACTCAATACCTAAACCAGTGGTCAAGCTTGAAGATCTTTTTTATATTAAAGACAGGTTTAAACAAGTCACCAATTCAAAACTCCAGAGTTCGACTTTAAGATTTGAATTGGTAAACCTAGGTACTGAGAAGAATTGCATTCATTATACTATTACGTAAGAATAAATGTGTCTTCGCTTGGAAGTATGATGATTTGAAAACATACGATACATCGATCATTCAACATACTATTCCAATGCTTTCTGAACAAAAATGAGTGCAACAGAAGTTAAGGAAAATTCATCCTAATCTAGAGAGTCAAATAAAACTGACCTAAATAAACTCTTAAAGGCTAAGATAATTTTTCCTGTCAGACATTCAAACTGGGTGTCCAATATGGTGCCAGTTAGAAAGAAAAATGGCGACATCAGGATTTGCATCGATTTCAGAAATCTTAATAAGGCAAGCCAAAAAGATAACTTCCCTTTACCTACCATAGAACATACACTCCATTCAGTAGCTGGTTCTGAGTTAATGTCCTTTTTAGATGGTTTTTCAGGATATAACCAAATTTTGGTGCATCCTGATGACAGGCTTAAGACTACTTTCAGAACCAAGTGGGGAACTTATGCTTACCAAAAAATGCCTTTTGGACTTATCAATGCTGGAGCTACATTCCAAAGAGCAATGGACATAGCATTCAAAGGTTTGATTAATAAATCAATAGTTGTCTATTTAGATGATATTACTGTATTTTCCAAAAAGAGGTCGAATCATTTACATGATTTAAAACAAATCTTTGAACGCTGCAAACGGTATGGTATCTCACTCAATCCAAAGAAGTCCTTTTTTGCTCTTAATCAAGGAAAGTTTTTGGGCTTCATTGTTTCGAAGGATGGCATTTACATTGATCCAAATAGAATTAAAGAGATTTCTGATATTCCATTCCCTCATAATAAAAATTCCATGCAGTCATTTTTAGGTCAAATTAACTTTGTAAAAAGATTTGTCCCAGATTATTTTACCATTACAAACCATGATCAAGAAAAATTCGGTGTTTAAATGGGGGCCTGTAGAAAAAGAGGCATTTGATTCTATCAAACAATCAATCATAAATGCCCCTGCTTTAAGCACTCCTAATTTTTCAAAACATTTCATGCTATATACCCTTGCATCTGATTCATCTTATGCAGCGGTGTTGACTCAGATTAACGATCAAAACTTGGAAGCACCAATCTCATTTTACAGCTCAAATCTTCAAGGTGTTGAACTTAATTATTCGGAAGTTGAAAAACAAGCCTTTGCTGTATACAAAGCCATAAAACACTACAAACCCTTTCTCTTGAAAGCTCATACAAAAGTTATAATTCCTTTTTTAGCAGTAAGACAATTATTAGTCCAAAGGGAATTAGGAGAAAAGAGAGCAAATTGGGTCACAGCATTACAAGAATATGACTTAGAAATCAAACGAGCAAAGATTGTCAAAGGCCAAGGTTTTTGCAGGTTGTTAGCAGGAGCATCCAATATTTAGGAACCTCAAGGTACAAAAGACACTGAATAAATCAATCAGATAAGTATCATAGATCCTGAATCACAATATGCAAATCTGATTTTCTATTTGAAAAATGGATACGCTCCTTCTAATCTTTCCTATAAAAGCAAACATGCCATCAGATTGAAAACAAAAAACTTCATAATTGTAGATGACGTATTGTTTAGACGAAATTATGATTCAATTTTATTAAGATGCTTAGAAAAACCTGAAGTGCAAAAGGTTTTGCAGGAGCTACATGATGAACCAGCAAGAGGACATTTTGGAGCTGATACAACAGCTCACAAAATCATTCATGCTGGATATTATTGGCCAACCCTATTCAGAGATACTCACGAATATGTAAGGAAATGTCAAAGTTGTCAAACCTCCAGTGGAAGACAAAAGAAGCCAGCTTTCCCTTTGCAACCAGTTAACATTGAACAACCTTTTGAACAATGGGGATTGGATATCATTGGGGAAATCACTCCACATTCATCCAAACAGCATAGATATATCCTTACAGCCACTGATTACTTCACTAAGTGGGTTGAAGCAATTCCTTTGAAAACAACAAACTCTGAAGCAATCATGGAATTCATAGATCAATTCATTATTACCAGGTTTGGTGTCCCAAACGCTCTTGTTTTTTATAATGCATCTTATTTCTCTAGAAATTCTATATTTGGGTTTGCTATCAAAAGAGGATTTAAATTGAGATATTTTGCAAATTAGTACCCCCAAGGTAATGGTTTAGCAGAATCCACCAATAAAAATCTTATCAAAATTATTAAGCGAACTATTGAGCAGAATCATAAAAACTGGCATAAATCTTTGATATTTGCACTATGGGCTGACAGAATAACACATAAGGCCTCCATAGGCACTTCTCCATTTAATTTAGTATATGGAAAAGAAGCTGTTATACCAGCAAATTTAATACTCCCATAACTGGCTTTAGTATAGTTTATTGAATAAAGTCCCTCATCTTCTATTCAACTAAGCATGATCAAATTTTTAAACTAGAAGAAGAAATGGAAAAGGCCATAATTATACATGCAAAACATCAACAAATTATCAAATCATCTTTTGATACAACTTCAACTAGTTCAAAGCAGTTACAAGTTGGTGATCTAGTTTTGAAATGGGACAAAGCCCATGAGGATAAAGGAAAACACACTAAGTTCCAGAAAATGTGGCTTGGGCCATTTCAAATCAACGAGAAGATAGGCCCTTCTACTTTCATATTGCAAGATCTATCAAGAAAGAGAGATTCTCTTCCTGTTAATGGCCTTATCTTGAAAAAATTCTTCAATTGAGGAGGTAACCCCTTCTCCCTCTGTAAATATTCAATTTTCAGCAAAATTTGTGTAAGAGACCTCTGATTGGTTTTTGCTACATTGAAAAAGTTACTAAAAGGAAATAGTTCTGATATTTACTTTTGAAAAATGGAATCCTTAAACGAAAGAGAAATTTCTAGAAAATTAGGTATATTTATATTCTAAAAACCCCATTTTATTCCTGTAAAATCTTCCTAAGATTTAGAAGTACTACAAATCATTCTAATGTTTTCAAATGGCCTGAAAATGGTTATCACTACAAAACAGAAACTGATTCACTCTTAGCATATTCAACTCCCACCCTGTCATCCATGTTCTCTTAAGGTGAAAATTGTTCATCCCATTCATCAAAGTTTATAATTACTCAGAGTGTAATCCTAAAATATATTTGATATAAAAGATAAGAGGTCTTATTACAAGCCTGCTTACCATGATCATAGGGGAATAGTTCAACTGACATTACCAATACTACACACAAAAATAGGGTAATGGCTTATAATTATAAGACAAGGGGTCTCATCATGAGCCAGCTTGTTCAGTTAAATTACAACCAGTGAATGGCATTGTCAAACAGCTGGCCACCAAACCAGGACAATGGCTTTTTATCTTACAAAATAAGAAAAAAAGAAAAAAGTGATATAAAAATATGGAGACATATTTTTAGATTCATTCTTTTTAATTATACTCTGAAATGGATGGGATAATGAATGATCAAATGGTTAAAAGGTATCCCTGTCGAGACTATAAACGTTTGCTGGTAGCAGAGGCTCTACCTATGACAAAGGAGTCATTATAAAGCTAAGTTGGAAAAGTTTTTGTTTTATCATTAGCAACCAATTAAGGCTAATTTGAAACTTAGAATGTATTTAATTTTAATATGAGAAGAAAATAGAAAAAATAGTTATCATTATATTCAGAATTTATGATTGCCTAGTTATATTAGAATTTTTCTATCATATAAGATTTCCAGATTAAGAAAGTTTAAGTATTTTAATTAATTTCTCAGAGATAACTGTTTCTCCCAATGAATCGCCAATTGTTGTGCTGTACAACAACCCCCCATTTCATAAATTTTTTAATTAAAACTCATGATATGAAATGGGTCCCTTTTTAAACTTAGATGTGCAAATAAATTGGTATTAACTCATCATTACAAAAACCTCACAAAAAGGTCCAATGGAAATGATATATTTTAAAATAAACCTTTTGAATTAAAATAAAGTAGGTCTTTTTAATAATTATAAGAGTTCTTTGTTATTGCGATAAAGCGATCGCAAGATCACATATCACAATGATAGGAAAACATATATAAAAGACTCATTGACTCACTCTGATCTGAAAAGGAAATCGCTATCGGATATCGGGAAAAGGCAAAACACATATCATAAAGAAACGCCTCCCTCATTTCTCAGATGCGATAAAGTGTATCGCCATCGACAGTCGCTCGTAACAACCCAATACATAAAGGATGACACAATCAAATCCTCTGATGTGATAAGGCATATCGCCATCGGCGATCGGAAATATTGCAATGGCATAAATAATATGACCCGAACCCATCTCCGATTGCGATGCATTAAATCAAGGCGCATGTTTCGAAACATATTTAAAAGGCTCGCATGCAGTGTATCACCTTTTAGTAGTCAGAAGATATTCTGGACTATAATTAAAACCTTTCCGTTCACATTATCGATCACTGATTGCGATTTATCTCTGGTTATTCGTCAAAGAATCTAAGCCAGGCTTGAATGGGTCATTCATCATATAAATGATATAATGGGTATTCATGAACTCCTTTACCATGATTGACAGGTTAAACGGCCAATTAATGAAGCAGTTATGGCAAGATTTTCCTTTAGATTTTATCTGTGGCAGTTTCACTATAATCCTTTATTATATGCCAATTGACATAATCCTTCCATATTGGTTTATACTAGCTATTCTTTGTATCACGTTGTTTTCACTCCCTGTGCAGAACTCTGCCGAAGTAACGAATTTGAAAAAAATGGGAAAGAAATCTAAGAAATCCATAGTAGCGGCAGCCCCTACAGCAACAGTGCAGTTGACTAATGATCCATGACCAAGTAAAAAAGGTCTAATTTCAGACACTACTTGTCTCGGCCTCGGAAATACAAGTTGGCAAAGCATCTACAATTTAATTGAAGCAGAGGAGCCTGAGGAAGCATCGGGAGGAGCTACTACAGATTCAACTAGTAAATTGGAAGCTTCCCTTAAGGATTTAGCTGATTCATATTCGCACAGGATAGCAGCACGCGAGAAAATTCTTCCATACACTGATTTGGTGAGATGGATGGTAGAAGAAATTCTGGTTTTAAACAAAACATTTTGCACAATTGAGGAAAGGATTTTTGGCTCATTTCAGCCTGATGACTTAAGGAAGATGTATCACCTGCCCGAACCTAAAAAGAAGTACAACAAAGCTTTTCTTGAAAAGTTCGCAAAGGAGAACAAGACTGAATCGGCCCCAATTAAGCAGTGGAGACAGAATCCCGAAAAGCACAAACATGAATCATCAGGTAAGTACTCTATAGATTCATTGTGTTCTCCTCACTGTTATGCTGGGGCAATGATGTGTAGAATTTGGGGATTGCATGATTCTGCAAAGTTTACTATTGAAATGGTTCCTTTAATGGAAGCGACGGTTAATAGTGAAATGATGGATTGGGTAAACATATTGTCTGACAAGTTAGCCATTGCAATTCTTGAATTTAGATCAAATACACACGTAACCACCAGGACTATTCCCCCTTTCTATTATAGTGCTTATATTATGGATACGCTTTGTTTTAACTCTGAATATCCTGTACTCGGGTGGAGATGGACTTCACAAGACCCTAAGCCAATCCACATTTATCATCAAATGTTATGGAAGGCACACTATAAAGACCACTTGTACCAAATCTGTAATGGTTTCATGTTACTTATCTATTATGCCATTTTTGATAAGCCTGCCCCAAAGATTTCCATGGAAGCAGAGATTGAATTGACTGGTATAGGGAGTTGGTTCGGGGAAGACAAGTTCACATATATAAGGGTTTTTGGTAGTCTCACAAGACCCCATGTCCTTCCTCTGTATGTACCTGATAAACTGTTAGCCTGAGAATTGGCCTACCAAATAACAACAGCAGGAACATCCAAAACTCTCAGGAATTCTAAAAAGTAGGTTTGGCCTAAATTTCCTTTGAGATGCGGTGTTTACACTCTACATGACTACAAGCATGCGGAAAAGGAAGCAGAAAAAATAAATATACTCAATCTTGCAACTATTCCTAACAGGCAATTCGATCCAAGGAAAGTTGCCTATACTGTTCTTGAACAAGCCAAACTTACAAAGTTTGAACATGAATAACATGAATTTGATGACCTGTTTTCTTCAACAAAATCACTATCCTAGGTACAAACATTAGCCAAAATGAGATATAATGATGAAGGTCTGGTAGAATTTAATAGGCTCAGAGAACAGAAGTTGCAAACTCTACCTCTGGATTTATGAGCTACTACCCCAACAACTTGGTCAAGAGAGCCTGAACAACAAATTATTGATAAACCTCCTGCTATAGAGAAGATTCCCGGAAAAGGAAAAGAACCACAACAGAATAAAGAGCAGGGGAAACATTAGGAGAAACAGTAGGAGAAAGAGCAGAAAAAAGAACAGGACAAGCGCAGTGAACACACAAGTTTAGATACCCAGATTGATCCCAAGCTCCTCCAAGAATGGAAACAATTTGATTCTATTATAAGAAATCTGGAAGGTTCACAAGGTTTCAGCACACCTAAAGTAACAGTCGGTTAAGAGACAGCGTCAAATACAGTTCCAATTGAAGGAACCAGTGGCCTACCCACCAGCAAAGATGTAGAAATAATTCCTAAGGATCCCTCCGATCTGATTGTTTTGCAAATTGAAGACATACCACCATTAGATGTTTTTTACAGTCCCCAAACATAGGGCTGTAGTGAAAAGACAAAGGAAAAGGAGAAGACTTGATCAAACTTCCCTTTTACTCATACAAACAGAGATCACTAATGTGGTGTGGAAAGAAGAATTCAATCCTTCCGAAGACCTCACAAAACTTTCTCAGTATGCCGGAGCTTACTCAGCAGCTACTATGGATAAAGCATTAGATGTAAGCAATTTACTCAAGGAAAAGGACCAAACAATTGTTTCTTTACAGTCACAGGTATCCGAGAGACAACAAAGAATAGAACAGTTAGTGCAGCAGCTAGCAGAACAGCAGCAGATAAACAATCAATTGAATGAACAATTGATCAAAGAGAAGCAGAGGATAGATCAAAGCGCAGTGCAGAAACAAAAATAATTATCCGCAGCGTTAACCAAGCTAAAGACAATGAATGAACAAATGAGTAAGACAAAAGATGAGCAAATCGCTCAATTATCACAACAAGTAGAAAAATACAAAAGTCTTCCTCAACCAGCAGATTTCAGGTCCGAAGCTCTCCAGATCAATAAAGCATTGATTACATAGCTAAAATTGCTATGTCATAATATTTCCTTGGCAGAGCCCCTCTGTGAGATTACTTCATCAATAATTGACAAATCAGTCGAAGCTAGGCAGGATTTGGAACAGGCGATAAGACTTTAACCAACTTTCTTGCTTGGCAAGAAACCAGTGAAGGACAAGCCGCGAATCTACCTAAAATTCTAGAGTCACATAAAGAAATCCTTTTCCTAGAATGGCAGTCACAATTGATGAAAGCAAAAAGAGAAACCTCAAGATGCAGAGTATCAACCAGTAATTTAATTGAATTAATCAATAATACTCTTCATCTGTCTAACTTGATCTCACAATGCACTCCAGGTGAATTGCCATCAACCAAGGCATTGGAATAAACATGTAATCAAGAATTGGAGAAGAATGGGAGATTAGTCATAGGCATACAAAGTTTAACTTGGGATACCTTTTGGTTTTTCCTAGTTAAGCCATACAATTAAAGGGAAACACTCAAATGTTTAACCGATGCAATCGATTATATGATTCCCGAAATTCACGATGCCGCATATTCTGTCTAGCTGTATTCTCGTCTGAGTCATCCTCCAGAATTTCAACCAATGCTTGCTATCTGCCAGCTCAAGCAAAAGGAAGATCATCCGAAATAGTGAATTATGCTGCCGACTGCAAACAGGCCTATTTTAAGGAGATTTTCATGATTTAGTTATACCACCTAGTAGCTTTTTTATTTCATAATTAGTTAGTTTAGATAGTATTTATAGACCCTTTCATGCATTTAGAAAGGGTCCTCAGTTTTTGTATAAACTCAGATCACGAAGTTACACTACTGTACTCCTGATAATTTTTTATGAAGACTGGGCCAGTATTCTGAATTTTAACAAAGAAAGCTTTGATGATATGTGCACTATTGCTTTATTGTGGAAGTGTTTCTAAGTTGGAAGAAGGAATTCGAATGCGATTGATATCGGGATTGATCCAAATAACATATGGTACTATTATCTATTCTCTTGTTTCATTCTTTAATGTGAATCAGCATTTATTTAACCTTGCTATCATTGGATATATATATGTGTTTTAACAACAGTCCTTATGCTTATCACTATTGAATGTTTAAGGAATGTTATTCTTTCAATCATATTTATGTCAATGGTATATGAAGAATAGTGTAATAATGTTTTAATTATTACTTTGTTCAACTACTTGAACAAAGTAATTATCATATGAATTAATGTCTTTATTTACTAATAGAGTCATCTATATGCCTGTTTGTGAATAAAGACCATCAAAAGTTACACTAAAGTAGAAATTCCTCGGGATAGATTAGTTATTCATAATTTTATTTTATAGATTAAATCGTCATCCATTATCATTAGATATTAGAAATCCACCACTTATACATCCCATCTTCAAATTATTAGGAAACTGGTCCCTTTATTTCCAGTCGGAGCCACCACACCAAACGGAAAAGGAGCTGTCTTTAAGGTCCGGACCGGGTGGTTTTCCCCGATGTTGTTGCAACGATTTTCAAGGCATCAACAAGTACTTACCTGATGATTCGTGCTTGTGCTTCTCAGGAAAATGTCTCCATTGCCTAATCGAGGCTGATTCTGACTCGTTTTCATTTGCAAATTTTTCAAGGAAGGCTTTGTTGTATCGCTTTTTCGGCTCAGGTAAGTGATACATTTTCCTTAGATCATCAAGATGAAACGAGCCAAATATCCTCCCGTCAGCTTGCAAAATGTTCTGTTCGAGACTGGAATTTCCTCTACTACCCATCTCACTACGTCAGTATATGGGAGGATTTTTTCTCGTGCTGTTATTCTGTGTAGATAGGAATAATCTACTTCTTTGAGGGTTGCTTCCGATTTGTTACTTGAGTTAGCTGTGGCTTCTTCTAATATTTCCTCGAGTTCCTTTGCTTGTATTAGATTGTAGATGCTCTCCCAGCTAGTGTTTCCTAGACCGAGGCATGTAGTGTCTGAGATTAACCCTTTTTTGCTTGGTCCGAGATCCTTGGCTAGCTGCGCTGTTGCTGTAGGAGCCGCTGCTGCGGATTTATTTGATTTCTTTCTCATTTGTTTCAAATTTCTAATTTCAACGGAATTCCGCACAAGTGTTTGAAAAAACCGTGATACAGAGAAATGCTACTACAGACTAATATGATAATGAAAAAGAGTTACGTTGATTAGCAGGTGACAATGGATTATAGTAATATTGCCGCAGATAAAATCTAAAAGAAAGATCTACCCTTAACTGCTTCATTGATTAGCCATTTCACATGTCAATCATGGTAAAGAAGGTTTTAAATGCCCATCATGTCGTTTATATGCCGAATGATTCATTCAAGCATGGCTTAGATTTCCTTGATGGATAATCAGAGGTAAATCGCAAATCGGTGATCGGCAACGTTAAGGGAAAGGCTTTAATGCTTGTTTTAAATATCTCCATTCACCCAAAGGTGATACAATGCATGAAAAATTTTAAATACATTCTCGAGATGTGTGCCTCGTTAATACATCGTAATCGAAGGATGGGTTTGGGCTTTATTATTCTGTCATTGTGATTTCGCCGATTGCCGATTGCGATATGCTTTATCACATCGGAGGATTTGAGCCCACCTTCAATTATGTGTTGGCTTGTTGTTGTCATCACCGATTTTCCGATTGCGATATGCTCTATCACATCGGAGGAATTAAAGGGCTGCTTTATATTATGCTTGGCATTTGGCTTCTCTGATATCCGATTGCGATTGCCTTTTCGGATCGGAGAGAATGAATGTGTCTTTGCATATGTTTCCTTTGTTATTGCGATATGCGATCTTCCGATCGCTTTATTGCAATAACGAAGAATTTTATAATATTTTAAAGCCACACTTTTATTTTTTATTCAAAAGGCTTTTTCTTATGATGGGTTAATACCAATTTATTTACACATCTAGCTAAGTTTAATTTTAAAAGGGACCCATTTCATATTATGATTTTGTATAAAATTTTTATGAAATGGGGGGTTGTTGTACAACACAACAATTGGCGATTCACTGGGAGAAACAGTTATCTCTGAGAAAGTAATATAATACTTTAACTTTCTTAATCTGGAAACCTTACTTGATAGAGAAAATCTAATATAACTAGGTAATCATAAATTCTGAACGTAATGATAACTATTTTTGCTATTTCTTTTCTCTTCTTAAAATTAAATACATTCTAAGCTTTAAATAAACCTTAATTGGTTGATAATGATAAAACAAAAGAATTTTCCAACTTAGCTTTTATAATTACTCCTTTGTCATAGGTAGAGCCTTTGCTGCCAGCAAACATCTATAGTCTCGACAGGGTTACCTTTTAACCATTTGATCATTCATTATTCCATCCATTTCAGAGTATAATTAAAAAGAATAAATCCAAAAGATATGTTTCCATATTTTTTGTATTACTTTTTCCTTTTTTCCTTATTTTGTAAGATAAAAAGCCATTGTCCTGGTTTGGTGGCCAACTGTTGACAATACCATTCACTGGTTGTAATTTAACTAAACAAGTTGGCTCGTGATGAGACCCTTTGTCTTATAATTATAAGCAATTACCATGTTTTGGTGTGCAGTGTTGGTAATGTCAGTTGAACTATTCCCCTATGATCATCCCCTATGATCATGGTAAGCAGGCTTGTAATAAGACCTCTTATCGTTTATATCAAATATAATTTAGAATTACACTTTGATTAATTATAAACTTTGATGGATGGGATGAACAATTTTCTCCTTAAGAGAATATGGATGACAGGGAGGGAGTTGAAGATGCTAAGAATGAATCAGTTTCTGTTTTGTATTGATAACTGTTTTCAGGCTACTAAAACTTTAAAATGATTTACAATATTTCTAAGTTTTGAGAAGATTCCACAAAAATAAAATGGGGTTTTCAGAATCTAATTATACCTAATTTTCTAGAATTTTCTTTTTCCTTTAAGGCTTCCATTTCTTAAAATTAAATATCAAAACTATTTTTTTTTGAGTAACTTTTTCAATATAGCAAAGACCAATGGGAGGATTTTCACAACTTTATTTTCCTAGGATTTTAAACAAACTAAGTTATTCACACAAATCCTACTAAAAATTGAATATTTACAAAGGGAGAAGGGGTTACCTCCTCAATTGAAGAATTTTTTCAGAATAAGGCCATTGACCGGAAGAGATTCTTTCTTTTCTGATAGATCTTACAATATGAATGTAGAAGGGTCTATCTTCTCGCTGATTTGGAATGGTCCAAGCCAGATTTTTTGGAAGTTAGTGTGTTTTCCTTTATCCTCATGGGCTTTGTCCCACTTCAAAACTAGATCACCAACTTGTAAATGTTTTGAGCCAGTTGAAGTTACATCGAAAGATGACTTAATAATCTACTGATGTTTTGCATGTATAATTCAGGCTTTCTCCCTTTCTTCTTCTAGTTTCAGGATCTGATCATGTCTTAGTTGAATAGAAGATGAGGGACTTTCTTCAATAAACTGTACTAAAGCTAGTGATGGAAGTACTAAGTTTGCTGGTATGACAGCTTCCTTTCCATACACTAGATTAAATGGAGAAGTGCCTATGGAGGCCTTCTGTGTTATTTTGTCAGCCCATAGTGAAAATATCAAAGATTTATGCCAGTTTTTATGATTCTTCTCATTAGTTCTCTTAATGATTTTGATAAGATTTTTATTGGTGGATTCTAATAAACCATTACCCTGAGGGTAGTAGTTTGCAGAATATTTCAATTTAAATCCCCTTTTGATAGAAAACTCAAATATATAATTTCCAGAGAAGTAAGATGCATTATAAAAAATAAGAGTGTTTGGGACACCAAACCTGGTAATAATGAATTGATCTATGACTTCAATGATTGCTTCAGAGTTTATTGTCTTCAAAGGAATTGCTTCAATCCACTTAGTAAAGTAATCGGTAGCTGTAAGGATATACCTATGCTGTTTGGATGAATGTGGAGTGATTTCTCCAATGATATCCAATCCCCATTGTTCAAAAGGTTGTTCAATGTTGACTGGTTGCAAAGGGAAAGCTGGCTTCTTTTGTTTCCCACTAGTAGTTTGACAACTTTTGCATTTCCTTACATATTCATGAGTATCTCTGAACAAGGTGGGCCAGTAATACCCAACATGAATGATTTTGTGAGCTGTTGTATCAGCTCCAAAATGTCCTCCTGCTAGTCCATCATGTAGCTCCTGCAAGACCTTTTGCGCTTCAGGTTTTTCTAAGCATCTTAACAAAATCGAATCATAATTCCGTCTAAACAATACATCATCTACAATTATGAAGTTTTTTGCTTTCAATATTATGGCACGTTTGTTTTTATAGGAAAGATTAGAAGGAGCATATCCATTTTTCAAATAAAAAATCATATCTGCATATTGGGATTCAGGATTAGTGGTACTTATCTGATTGATTTCTTCAGTATCTTTTGTACCTTCAGGTTCCTGAATATTTGAAGCTCCTGCTAACAACTTGCAAAAACCTTGGCCTTTGACAATCTTTGCTGGTTTGATTACTAGGTCATATTCTTGTAATGCTGTGACCCAATTTGCTCTTTTTTCTCCTAATTCCCTTTGAACTAGTAACTGTCTTACTGTTGAAAAAGGAACTATAACTTTTGTGTGAGCTTTTAAGAGAAAGGGTATGCAGTGTTTAATGACTTTGTATACAGAAAAGGATTGTTTTTCAACTTCTAAGTAATTAAGTTCAGCACCTTGAAGGTTTGAACTATAAAATGAGATTGGTGCTTCCAAGTTTTGATCGTTAATTTGCATCAGCACTACTGCGTAAGATGAATTAGATGCAAGGGTATATAACATGAAATGATTTGAAAAATTAGGAGTGCTTAAAGCAGGGGCATTTATGATTGATTGTTTGATGGAATCAAATGCCTCTTTTTCTGCAGGCCCCCATTTAAACACTGAATTTTTCTTGATCATGGTTTGTAATGGCAAAACAATCTGGGAGAAATCTGGAACAAATCTTTTTACAAAGTTAATTTGACCTAAAAATGACTGCATGGATTTTTTATTATGAGGGAATGGAATATTAGAAATCTCTTTGATTCTATCTGGATCAATATAAATACCATCCTTTGAAACAATGAAGCCCAAGAGCTTACCTTGATTAAGAGCAAAAAAGGACTTCTTTGGATTGAGTGAGATACCATACCTTTTGCAGCGTTCAAAGATTTGTTTCAGATCATGTAAATGATTTGATCTTTTCTTGGAGAACATAGTAATATAATCTAAATAGACAACTACTGATTTATTGATCAATCCTTCGAATGTTATTTCCATCGCTCTTTGGAATGTAACTCTGGCATTTATTAGTCCGAAAGGCATTTTTTGATAGGCATAAGTTCCCCACTTGGTTCTAAAAGTAGTTTTTAGTCTGTCATTAGGATGTACCAAAATTTGGTTATATCCTGAAAAACCATCTAAGAAGGACATTAGTTCAGAACCTGCTACTGAATGGAGTGTCTGTTCCATGGTAGGTAAAGGGAAGTTATCCTTTTGACTTGCTTTGTTAATATTTCTGAAATCTATACAAATTCTAATGTCACAATTTTTCTTCCATACTGGCACCATATTGGATACCCAATTTGAATGTCTAACAGGAAAAATTATCTTAGCTTTCAAGAGCTTGTTTAATTTAGCTTTTATTTGACTCTAAGTTAGGATGAATTTTCCTTAATTTCTGCTATACTGGTTTTTGTTCAGAAAGCATTGGAATAGTATGCTGTATGATAGATGTATCATACGTTTTCAAATAATCATATTTCCAAGCGAAGACATTTTTATATTTATGCAATAATCTAATGAATGCAATTATTTCTTCTGAAGAAAGTCCTAATCCGAAATTGATTTTTTGTGGATTATGCTCAATACCAAGGTTTATCAATTCAAATCTCAAAGTGGAACTTTGGAGCTTTGAATTGGTAACATGTTTAAACCTGTCTTTTATGTCATAAAGATCTTCAAGCTTGACCACTGGTTTAGGTATTGAGTTTTCTTCAAGCTTTTCCTTCATTTGAAGGTCATGGTCACTTTCATCAATAATTTGATCATCGTAGGACTTGTTAAAAGTTAAAAAATTTAAAATTTCTTCATCGTGATTGAACACTCACCAATTAGTGACATTATCAAGAACTGATGGTCTAAAAATTAACTCTACTAAGAATCTATCGGGACTGTAATCTTCAGATGGAAGGAGCTTGGAAGCGACATTAGCTAGTAAATCTGCTGCTGCATTTTGGGACCTAGGGATGGGAGAAATATTGAATGCTAAAAATTGAGATATAAAGTCCTGTACCAAATACTGATAGTGTTTAAGGTGACTAGAAAGGTAATGAATAGTATTTCTGACATGTTTTATAACAATTTATGAATCACTAAACACTTTCAAATATTGAACTTTAAGACCAATTTCTTTGTAAAGTCCTTGAATCAAGGCCTCATATTCAGCTGTATTGTTTGTGCATTCAAATTCCAACCTGCATGATAACATGGTCTTTTCTCCCTCAGGACTAACTAAAATACATCCTGCTCCTGCACCTTCACTAGATTTAGACCCATCAAAATATAATGACCAAAACAAAGATTTATCTACAATTTTATTTACAGTTTCCTCAGAAATTTTAACACATTTTGATGTGTCTGTTTGAGAAAAATTTGTTGGAAATAATACTGAGAAGGGGGGGGGGGGTGAATCAGTATTATCAAGTCAATAAAACATTTTCATTTCCATACTCTGATTCATATATGCTGCTTCAGTTAAGAATACCCATGTATATTCAGTAAACTTATGATTTAGTTAATTGATCTTCAATGAGTGCATTAGAACATTATCAACCATATTAACAGCAAATAGGTGCAGTAAAATAGAACAGATTATCACACATAAGCCACACACATGAACACCATGATATAAGGTGGAAACCTAATGTGGGAGAAAACCACCTGCTACAAGTCATCTCAATCTTCTTCTTAATAAGAAAATCCTTTTACAATATTTTTGTACTGGTGCAGTCTTATACCAGTACGCAGGCTTCTACCTGCAGAGAGCTACAACCCTCTCTCGTTCTCCAGTCTCTCCTGGAAGGGAGCTACTACCCCCATAGTTCTTGTACCAGCCGATCCATTTACTAGTACATAGGCTGCTACTTGCTACAATGCTCCAAAGTTTTCAACTACTACTGGAAGGGAGCTACCACCCCCTTAGCTCTTGTACTAGCTAAGATACTAGTACGTAGGCGCTGGCCTACAATATTCTCTCCCCTGGGTACCACATTTCATACATTTTCAGACTGGATACTCCTGAAGCACAACACATAATCTGAAAGGCCACGTTTCATCCAATTTTCATACTCGACCCATTAATATCTTTGAAGCACATAATCAATCAATCTTCTGAATCCCCCAAACACTAGATCATATACAAGGATAATATATGTGTTAGCACCCAGATCTAGTCCATCAGATCACATAAATATGAGTCATTATGATCCTAATCCAATATTAGTTCTCATCCATCAATACTGAAGCTAAACACAATCAACCAAACAGGATATGCAGAATACTGACACCTTTAAACTGTCATCAGAACCCATCAACAACCACAACCACCTGTGACTTCAAATATCATAGCTCAAATTGTATATGCTACTTCAATGAACCAAACCTGCATATATATGCGCTTACACCAAAGCCAACCCACGTACAGATCTATAAATATTCAAACATGACTTGCAGCGATTTCAAACTTAAGTTATACCCAGTTCAGATCATTTTTCAATATACAGATCTAGAATAAGCATAATCAAATATATAGAGATAGTTCATTTCAAACCATTTGATCCCGATCTATCCTTAGATCTTGTTCTCCATCAACCGGTGAGATCCCTCTTTAGCTCGGATCCAGATCTGCACCATAACCCAATCACAGTAATCCAGATCTAGCACTTTATCAGATATTCAATAATTCAGATGATCCTTTGCCAAATGATCTCCTTCCTCTTTTATAGCCTTAGTCCTTTCTCAATACCACAGTCCAAAACCATAGGATCAAAAAACTGTTGGACTAATACCATGAACCAAACATGGAAGTGCGTGAGATCAACACTTTTGGATGCAATACCACGGGCCAAAACCATAGGATAAAAAATTGTCGGACTAATACCATGAACCAACCATGAAAGTGCGTGAGATCAACACTTTTGGATGCAATACCACGGGCCAAAACCATAGGATCAAAAAGTGTCGAACTAATACCATGAACCAACCATGAAAGTGCGTGAAATTTTCTCTTGCATGAAGGGAACTTTTGTCTGCATGAAAGTGCGTGAACTTTTTCTCTACATGAAATAAACTTTTCTCTGCATAAAAGTGCGTGAACTTTTATCTCCATGAAATAAACTTTTCTCCGCATAAAAGTGCGTGAACTTTTCTCTACATGAAATAAACTTTTCTCTGCATAAAAGTGCGTGAACTTTTCTCTACATGAAATAAACGTTTCTCTGCATAAAAGTGCGCGAACTTTTCTCTACATGAAATAAACTTTTCTCTGCATAAAAGTGCGTGAACTTTTCTCTACATGAAATAAACTTTTCTCTGCATAAAAGTGCGTGAACTTTTCTCTACATGGAATAAACTTTTCTCTGCATAAAAGTGCGTGAACTTTTCTCTACATGGAATAAACTTTTCTCTGCATAAAAGTGCGTGAACGTTTCTCTACATGAAGGAAACTTTTTTGCACTATAATTTATCAAATAAATTTGCTGCACTATAATTTATCATTTGTGTGATTTGCCATCAAGGACAACACTTGTCTCATAATGCCAACAATCTCCCCCTTTGGACTTGTCATACTGAGAATTGTCATCTGATATCTCTTCCGTAGATTCATCTAGATATATATAAGTGAGTTGATCTTCTATGAGTTGTTTGCCATCAAGTATAACACATGCATCATAATGCCAACAATCTCCCCCTTTGGACTTGATGGCAACAATACCAAATAACTCTCCCCCTTTGACATCAAGGGCAAAGGGCGAACCAAGATATTCTCTTTCCTAGAAAGGCATTCCATTGTTCATACTCCCCCTGAGTACCTGTTGAAATCTCTGAATGAGCTCCCCCTTTGTATATGCCAAGGTGTACCAATATGTTCATGCTACATGATGAAAGCTCTGCTCTTTCTGAATTGTGTTGTTCATGCTCCCCCTGACTGTAGGAAAGATTTGCAAAAGATGTTCTCCAAGAAAAACCATGAATTATACATCATAGGAGACCTTCCTATCACCAAAAGACTCAGTACATACATCCATTTCCCAACCACGTGGGGATATACTAGAATTGACTCATTCACCCAACCAAGTGGGGATACATCAAAAGTTTACATATGACAACCAATCACATTGCATCAATCATCCCAGGCATAGTGGGGAAACCAAAATAGGTCGTTACATGACCTTGATAAAAAAAAGAATATACATGACATAGAATGAAATATCAAGACTATGCAAACTACTATCAGCAACATCTGACAATCACTGTATATATCAGCAACCATGTTGTTCTTCTGTTCTCCTTTCTGCAGCTGATCCACCTGAAACAAAAACAGCTTGAGTACTAGAACCAAGAGCTTCTAAGGTAATGCCAACAATGCATTGTTAGAAGATTATCTTCTCCCCCTGAACCTGTGCCTGATCGTCTCTGACAGACCCATATCAGACTCTCTTCAACCAGAGTCTGGCCCACTGATTTTATTCAAACCAACATATACGCGACTGAATCCACAGAAACTAACGTATATTCGCGGATACTCCTTGTGAAACTCGCGTACAAACAATTCCAGATCAACAACCTGTAAATGTCCTGTAGAGTATAAGTCATCAACCTATAACAAGGTATGTCTGCATCAATTCATCCCTTTGAACAGAATTCAGAGTCATTCACATTATATCATGTGTGAAACCACCATAGCCATTTCATCAACATCAAGATCTACATGATCCAAGTATCATTGCTTGGGAACATCTGCATCAATCAACATATGTAAGTATCAACCTATCATCATATAGATAAGAACTCATCATCATGTCTCCAACAAAGCAACTTTGAGTAGTCATCCATGTATCAGCACTATGTATCTTGAGCTCAAGCTCATTTGGCAAAACTTCTTGATATCATCAACAGCAACAATCCTTATCCACAAGAGTGCCTGCATCATAACTGTATGATCTTTATGCATATGACGATAGCAGCATATGAGAGACTCATCATCAAGTGAGGAAGATGTATATTCAAGCTTTGTACTTCTCCTTATCCTTATGAAGATCACCATGTAAGCACCATATATGCATCATCAAAGAATCAACCATAAATCTGATCTGAACATCTACTATGTAACCCCAAGCATCATATGAGAATTTATCATAGACAACTCACAACCACATCATAGCAAGATATATCATTTAGCCATATAAACATCATCACAAAGGCTATTAACCACAATGCCAACAATGCATTATTAAAGGCATATGCTCCCCTTCAACCTGTGCCATCTGTTAGATCTGATCATGCATATATCAGCAATAAGCATCAAGACATCATCATCATCAAGTTAGGATCAAAACATTTCTAGACATCAAAACATTTCCACACATCCTCAACGGACTGTAACTATTAACCAATAGAGCAAATAGTGGACTGAATCATATCAGACCCGTTTTCTGAGCCTGTCCCCACTACTTTTCCTCAAACTGACATATACGTGACTTTGCAGTGTCTAATTCGCGTATATATGTGACTTCCCTTTATGGAACTTGTGTATGAGATTCAGGATACAGAAGTTTTATACTTTCAGCTCCCTCTGAGTCTGTTATGTCTGTGTTGTGCTGTATCTGAGTACATTGTGCTGTGCCACATCTGTCTGACTGTACTTCCTTCTTCTTCCATATCTTCAAGTGTGATGATGTTTTCTCCTTTTGGTGTGATGTCCGTCCTTTGTTCCTGCATTCCTTTGCTATATGTCCAAGCTTGTTACATGCATAACATCTTACATGTTTCATATTCCTCCTGTAGCAATCAACAGCTTTGTGACCAAACATATTGCAAGAAAAACAATATCCATTGAAGTACCTGGAATGTGATGATCTTTCTGTGTGATGATCTTGAACCATCCTTCTTCTGCATCTAGCTGCAACATGTCCAAGATTATGACATTCATAACATTCAATATTATTCATCTGAGTAAATGGCCGACCATAGTTAGGAGTAAGATATTTTCTTTGAGAAGTCTCTTTCCTTGATTGTTGATGGGGTTGACCTTTCATCTCTTTGTTGATCATTTTAGATTTCTCTTTAGAGTTCCTTGCCTCACTTTGTGAACTAGATTCACCTTCAACAGATTCATGAAAACCAAGACTAGTCTTGATAGCAGGAGACCTTTGACTACTAAGAATATCATCCAAGGCTTTAGTACTATCTTGAAATCGTAATAGTTTATCCTTTTCTTCTAATTTAACTTTCAAGATATTTACCTCAACTCGAAGTTGTTCTTCCTTTTCTAGACATTGCTTCTTCATGTCTTCTTCTGCTTTCCTTCCTTCTTCCAACTGATTCCTCAGTTTGAGAATCTCCTTTTCTTGTTCTTCATTCACATTCTGCTGCATTTGACGAATTCTGAAGGCACATTCCAATTGAGATTTTAAGCTGATAACTTCGTTTTCCTGTTTTTCAATAGCTTGGAGTAGATCTTTATTATGCTTCTTTGATTCTTCAAGATCTTCCTTTAGCGAGCGGATCGTGGCTTCAAGACTTTCATAGTAACTGAATCTATCTCTGAGTTTCTTGATGGTTGTGCTTCTTTCATTGACTTCATCTCTTAATGATGTCACTTCACCCTGCAACTTTTGACATTGATTTTCCTTGTCCTTGAGTAACTTTCTTACCTTGTTTCCTTCCTCTGATTGAGCTTTTAGTTTGGTAACTTCTTCTTTGAAAGCACATTCCCTTTTGTTCAATAGATCTTGTTGATCCTTAATTTTGTCTGTAAGCCTTCTAAATACTGCCTCTATTTGATACTTTTCTTGCTCACCCATAAAAGCAAATTCAGTTGCTTCACTATCACTTTCATCTTTTCCAAATGGATAGATAGCTGGAACATTAGAGGAGACCAAATTCATACCTGATAGTTCATCTTCATTCTGAAATGATTCTGAATCTGAAGAGCTTCTTATACCTAATCCCCAATCGATTCTCCCACTGTCATAGTTCTTCTGAGATGTCTTCTTCTTCTTTGGTGCTTTCTTCTTAAGCTTCTTTCCCATAGTTCCATGGATCTCCTTCAAGCGATCAAGCTTCTACCAAAGGACCTGCTCTAATACCAATTGTTGGAAATAATACTGAGAGGGGGGGGGTGAATCAGTATTATTAAGTCAATACAACATTTTCATTTCCATACTCTGATTCATATATGCTACTTCAGTTAAGAATACCCACGTATATTCAGTAAACTTATGATTTAGTTAATTGATCTTCAATGAGTGCATTAGAACATTATCAACCATATTAACAGCAAATAGGTGCAGTAAAATAGAATAGATAATCACACATAAGCCACACACATGAACACCATGATATAAGGTGGAAACCCAATGTGGGAGAAAACCACCTGCTGCAAGTCATCTCAATCTTCTTCTTAATAAGAAAATCCTTTTACAATATTTCTGTACTAGTGCAGTCTTATACCAGTACGCAGGCTTCTACCTGCAGAGAGCTACAACCCTCTCTCGTTCTCCAGTCTCTCCTGGAAGGGAGCTACAACCCCCATAGTTCTTGTACTAGCCGATCCATTTACTAGTACACAGCCTGCTACCTGCTACAATGCTCCAAAGTTTTCAACTGCTACTGGAAGGGAGCTACCACCCCCTTAGCTCTTGTACTAGCTAAGATACTAGTACGTAGGCGCTGGCCTACACTGTTCTCTCCTTCGGGTACCACGTTTCATACATTTTCAGACTGGATACTCCTGAAGCACAACACATAATCTGAAAGCCCACGTTTCATCCAATTTTCATACTGGGCCCATTAATATCATTGAAGCACGTAATCAATCAATCTTCTGAATCACCAAAACACCAGATCATATACAAGGATAATATATGTGTTAGCACCCAGATCTAGTCCATCAGATCACATAAATATGAGTCATTATGATCCTAATCCAATATTAGTTCTCATCCATCAATACTGAAGCTAAACACAATCAACCAAACAGGATATGCAGAATACTGACACCTTTAAACTGTCATCAGAACCCATCAACAACCACAACCACCTGTGACTTCAAATATCATAGCTCAAATTGTATACGCTACTTCAATGAACCAAACCTGCATATATATGCGCTTACACCAAAGCCAACCCACGTACAGATCTATAAATATTCAAACATGACTTGCAGTGATTTCAAACTTAAGTTATACCCAGTTCAGATCATTTTTTAATATACAGATCTAGAATAAGCATAATCAAATATATAGAGATAGTTCATTTCAAACCATTTGATCCCAATCTATCCTTAGATCTTGTTCTCCATCAACCGGTGAGATCCCTCTTTAGCTTAGATCCACATCTGCACCGTAACCCAATCACAGTAATCCAGATCTAGCACTTTATCAGATATTCAATAATTCAGATGATCGTTTGCCAAATGATCTCCTTCCTCTTTTATAGCCTTAGTCCTTTCTCAATACCACGGTCCAAAACCATAGGATCAAAAAACTGTTGGACTAATACCATGAACCAACCATGAAAGTGCGTGAGATCAACACTTTTGGATGCAATACCACAGGCCAAAACCATAGGATCAAAAACTGTCGGACTAATACCATGAACCAACCATGAAAGTGCGTGAGATCAACACTTTTGGATGCAATACTATGGGCCAAAACCATAGGATCAAAAACTGTCGAACTAATACCATGAACCAACCATGAAAGTGCGTGAACTTTTCTCTTGCATGAAGGGAACTTTTCTCTGCATGAAAGTGCGTGAACTTTTTCTCTACATGAAATAAACTTTTCTCTGCATAAAAGTGCGTGAGCTTTTCTCTCCATGAAATAAAATTTTCTCTGCATAAAAGTGCGTGAACTTTTCTCTACATGAAATAAACTTTTCTCTGCATAAAAGTGTGTGAACTTTTCTCTACATGAAATAAACTTTTCTCTGCATAAAAGTGCGTGAACTTTTCTCTACATGAAATAAACTTTTCTCTGCATAAAAGTGCATGAACTTTTATCTACATGAAATAAAATTTTCTTTGCATAAAAATGCGTGAACGTTTCTCTACATGGAATAAACTTTTCTCTGCATAAAAGTGCGTGAACGTTTCTCTACATGGAATAAACTTTTCTCTGCATAAAAGTGCGTGAACTTTTCTCTAAATGAAGGAAACTTTGTTGCACTATAATTTATCAAATAAATTTTCTGCACTATAATTTATCATTTGTGTGATTTGCCATCAAGGACAACACTTGTCTCATAATGCCAACAATCTCCCCCTTTGGACTTGTCATACTGAGAATTGTCATCTGATATCTCTTCCGTAGATTCATCTAGATACATATAAGTGAGTTGATCTTCTATGAGTTGTTTGCCATCAAGTACAACACATGCATCATAATTCCAACAAAATTTTCTATTTGAGATGTGAAATTATTAACTGAGAAAGGGGATGGTTAAGCAGTAAAATTGCCAAAGAATGATTCAGATGAGTAATTCCCCAAAATATTGTTATTGAATGCTATTGGTTGATTTTCTTGTTCGAACTCAGTAATAGTATGGGTCATGTGTTTCTCTCGATCAATCCTGATATGATTTGGCTTTCCTTTATAAGGCAGCCACATATGAGACCAATCGGTGGAAATATAACCATGAAGTTTCTTAGACTAGTCTCTACTCAAAATCAAACCATAGAATTCAGGTATATCAGCGATTAAAATATCAATTCTCTGAACCACTCTTGGATCAGTTGATAACCTAATAGTAACTGAGTTGATTTCTCCTAAAACCTGGACCTTAGTTCTATCCAACTGGACAATATGAATTGCAGACTTTTGGGGTTCAATATTCAATTTGGAATAAACTGAAGCTGGCATTATATTCGAGGAAGCCCATGAGTCAATCAAACAGTTGTGTAGATTTCTATTATATATCTCGTAGGTTAAGAGAAAAGGAGGAGTATGAGAATTCAATCTATCTCTGATTAAAATAGCATCAGTAGCTTCTACTCTACCAGGAGGTGGTTTACCTGCCTCATTAGTAGCTTTGGACAATACAACATTTGGAAGAGGAGAAGAAGGTACATCATCTAACTCCTTAAGCAACAATTTTTGTTGATGTTTGAGTTTACTAAGCTCAAACATAGTGATATTTGCCTTTGTTTTCTTCATGTCTTCAATAATGTTGTAGTCCATAGAATCTGTAACTACTAATGTTTTAGATGTTGGAGGTGGATTTGAAGCTGATGGCTGATTTTGAGAAGGTATCGTTGTGGATTTCTTTGTGGGAACTTTTTCTTTAGTAGCAGTACCTATATTCCTTTTCTTCTGAGTTATTTGAATAGGTTCAGGAGTACCCTTACTCCTGGTAGTTACAAGGAAAGCTTCCTGTTCATTTTCTGTATCAGAATTAGGAAAAATAAAGTCCCACATCCCATGACATTCTATAGTTTCCTCTTCTTCAGGTTCTTCAGATGATAAGACTGTTTCTTCTTCTTCTTCCTCTTCAGGATCTGAGTCTGCATTGGATATAGCATTTGGTGGTTTTGATTCAGGTTTCTTAAAGTTTATAAATGGCCTTTTTGTTGAAGTCTTAGCTACTTGCTTCTTGATTTCTACTATTTCGATTGACATAGTCTTGAGAACTTTTTGGAGACCCTCCATATCATATGGATCTTTAGGAATTTTCTTCTTTGAATCATCTTTGAAAGAAACTTTTTTGGATTTTCTATCTTCAAGAGTAGCCTTCTTTTCTAAAGCAATAATGTGTTTCTCTACAGCAAGTGCCTCTTTCATGTTTTCAGCTAGAGTTGGTTTTGCAACTCTATCTACAAAAATATATATATTTGAAGGTAAAGTTGTTATATACCATTCGCTTCTGATTTACTTACTAGGTTTAGAGGTAGTTGGAATCTTATTCAAGAGTTTATTAAACCGTGAATTGAACTCTTTTATAGGTTCTTTAGACTCGATCTTAAGATTCGAAAGATCATTAATTAACGTTGCTAGAGATTTGTCATCACCGTATTTAGTCAAGAATTGTTCTTGAAAAATGTTCCAACTAGCAATGGATCCTGATGGCAAGGAAAAATACCAAGACTCAGCTGATCCTTGTAAGGTATAAGGGAAAATCCTAACAAAAACATCTTCCTCTGTCACTCCTTTTAAGTTAACTGCTAACATGAAGTTGTTAATATGCTCATCGGCTTGTATGCCTGCATCTGGATTAAATTTCGGCAACCATTTTTTAGGATGTGCTGGCAATGGGTGTAATGGTGTAGGCATCATGATTGCACTAGGATTGTTCCATGGTTTCTATGCCATTGTCGAAATACTACCCGATGAGAGTGATGATAAAGTTCCAGATGATTGGGAAGGAGCAGATATTAAAGTTTGAGGAGGTTGAGAAGCAGATGTTGAAGTTCCAGTTCCCTGTTGAACAACAATCTGTAATGGGGGAGTGGATGGTTGACTTCGCACTGGAGAAGATGAAATGGAGGATGATGATGAGATAGTCTCACTATCAGATCCTTCAGTGGTTTTTCTTGCCCTTTTCCTTTTAGGTAAAGGCAACTCAGTAGGTTTAATACCAAGCTTTCCACTCTGAAGTCTGGTGAGGGGGTGAGGTGGAGTGAATTGCGAAGTCACACTGCCTTGCGATACCTCATATTTTTGTGGTGATATTGAGAAGCCTTGAAGTTTATGGATGAGAGACTGAACATCAGGAGACTCTGGAGTTAATCATTTTGGGATATGTTGGGGTTGAGCAGTGGTAGTTGTCTCCTCTTCTTCTCGTTTGAAGACTGGAGTTCCAACATGCAAAGGAGAAGTCAGAGGTGAGCTGGAGGGAGATTTACTCTTAGAATGGGTTGTAGGTTTGGGTTTGCTTGCCATTCACAGTTCATGCCCTCCTTCTAGTGCCAAAAATGTTGATGCCTCGAAAATCGCTGCATCAACATTGGGGAAAACCACTCAGTCCGGACCTTAAAGGCAACTCCTTTTCCGTTTGGTGTGGTGGCTTTGACTGGATATAATGGGACCAGTTTCCCAATTTCCACTTTAGTGTAACTTTTGATAATCTTTATCTACAAATATCCATATAGATGACTCTATTGATAAATAAAGACATTAATTCATATGATAATTACTTTGTTGAAGTAGTTGAACAAAGTAATCATTAAAACATTATTACACTATTCTTCATATAGCATTGACATAAATATGATCGAAACAATAACATTCCTTAAACATTCAATAGTGATAAGTATAAGGACTGTTGTTAAAATACATACATATATCAAATGATAGCAAGATTGAATAAACGCTGATTCATATAAAAGAATGGAGAAAAGACGTAGATAATAGTACCATATGTAATTTGAATCCTTCCCGATATCAATCGCATTTAGATTTCGTCTTCAAATTTAGAAATACTCTCACAAAAAGCAGTAGTGCATATCTCATCAAAGTATTCTTCATTAAAATTCAGGATATAGGCCCAGTCTTCATAAAAAAAATACATATCATAAGCAAAATAGTGTGACTCCCGATCCAAGTTTTGATACAAAAATTGAGGACCCTTTCTAAAGACATGAAAGGGTCTATAAATACTATCTAAGCTAACTGATTATGAAATAAAAATGCTATGATGTGGTATAACCAAATCATGAAAATCTCCTTGAAATAAGCATGCTTGCAGTCGGTAGAATGATTCACTGTTTTGGCCGATCATCCTTTGGCTTGAGTTGGCATATAGCAAGCATTGGTTGCAATTCTGGAGGATGACTCAGATGTGAATGCAGTTGGGCTAAATACATAGCATCATGAATTTCGGGAATCATGTAACCGATTGCATCGGTTAAACATTTCAGTGCTGCTTTTTGACTATATGGTTTAACTAGGAAGAATCTAAAGGTATCCCAAGTTAAACTTTGGATGCCTACGATTAATTTCTCCTTCTTTTCTAAATCATGTTTGCATGATTGTTCTAGTGCTTTAGCTGATGGAAATTTACCTAGAGTGCACTCTGAAATCAAATTAGACAGATAAAGAGTATCATTAATTAACTCAATCAAATTACCAGTTGTTGATCTACATCTTGAAGTTTCCCTTTCTGCTTTCATCAATTGTGATTGCCATTCTAGGAAAAGAATTTCCTTGTGTGATTCTAGAATTCTAGGCAGATTTGCAGCTTGCCCTTCACTGGTTTCTTGCCAGGCAAGAAAGTTTGTTAATGTCTCATCGGCCTGTTCCAAATTCTGCCTTGCGTCAACTGATTTGTCAATCATTGATGAAGAAATCTCACAGAGGGGCTCAGCAAGGGAAATATTATGACATAGTAAATTTAACTGTTTAATCAATGCCTTATTGATCTGGAGAGCTTCGGATCTAAATTCTGCTGGTTGAGGAAAACTTTTGAACTTTTCTATTTGTTGTGATAGTTGAGCGATTTGCTCATCTTTTGTTTTGCTCATTTGTTCATTCATTGATTTCAGCTTGGCCAGTGCTAGGGATAGTTCCTTTTGTTTCTAAACTGCACTTTGGTCTATCCTTTGCTTCTCCTTGAGCAATTGCTCGTTTAGTTGGTTGTTTAATTGTTGATGTGCTACCAACTGCTGTTCCAACTGCTCTATCCTCTGCTGTCTTTCAGATACCTGTGCATCCAATGAAACAATTGTCTAATCTTTTTCTTCGAGTAAATTTCTAACCTCTGATGCGTTATCCATAGTAGCTGTCGAGTATGCCCCAACATATTGAGAGAGTTTTGTGAGGTCTTCAGAAGGATTGAGTTCTTCTTTCCATACCACATTAGCCATCTCTGTCTGTGCAGGTGAAAGGGAAGATTGATCAAGCCTTCTCTTTTTCCTTTGTCTTTTTACTATAGCCCTATGCTTAGGGTTGTAGAAGATATCTATAGGTGGTATTTCTTCTATATGCAAAACAATTTCATTCGATGGATCCTTAGGAATTATCTCTACATCTTGACTTATGGGTAGGCCGCTAGTTCCTTCAGTTGGAACCATATTTGTTGTTGTCGTGTGACCAATTGTCACTTCAAGCATGCTAAAACCCTGTAAATTCTTAGGATTTCTTATAATGGAATCGAACTGTTGCCATTATTTAAGAAGCTTGGGATCAATCTGAGTATCTATATCCAAGTGTTCACTGCCCTTTCCCTGTTCTTTCTCTTGTTCTGGTGCTTTTTCTTTCTCAGGAACTTTTTCCATCGCAGGAGATTTTTCAACAGTGTGCTGTTCAAACTCACTTGACTGGATTGTTGGGGTGGTGGATAATAAGTCTAGAGGTAGAGTTTGCAATTTCTGTTCTCTAAGCATATTAAACATTTCCAACCCTTCATCTTGATACCTGATCCTGGCCAATGATTTTATCTGAAATAGTGATTCAGTTGAGGAAAATAGGTCATCGAAGTCATCCTTTTCATGATCAAAATTTGTAAGTTTGGCTTGTTCAAGAACATTATAAGCAACTTTTCTTGGATCATATTGTCTGTTGGGAATTGTTGTAAGATTTAGCATTTGTATTTTTTCTGCCTCCTTTTTTGCATGTTTGTAATCATGAAGAGTGAAAACACCACATCTTAAAGGGAATGTAGGCCATACCTGTTTCTTGGAATTTCTAAGGGTTTTGGATGTCCATTCTGTTGTTATCTGATAGGCCAATTCCTGAGCTAACAGCTTATTGAGCACATACAGGGGAAGGACATGGGGTTTTGTAAGGCTACCAAAAAGCCTTATATAAGTGAACTGTCTTCTCTGAACCAATTATCTACTGCAGTCAAGTCGATCCTTGCTTCCTCAGAAATCCTGGGGGCAGGCTTATCAAAAATAGCATAATACACAGGCAACATAAAACCATTGCAAATTTTATACAAATGATTTTTGTAGTGAGCCTTCCACAATAGTTGATGATAAATATGGATTGGCTTAGGGTCTTGGGGATTCCATCTCCATTTGAGTACCAGATATTCAGAATTAAAGAAAAGAGTATCCATAATATAAGCACTGTAATAAAAAGGGGGAATGGTCCTGGTAGTTTTACGTGCATTTGATCTGAATTCGAGAATTGCTGTGGCTAATTTGTCGGACAAAACATTTGCCCAATCCATCACATAGCCATTGATTGCCACCTCCATCAGAGGGACCATTTCAATAGTGAACTTAGCAGAGTCATGTATTCCCCACATTCTACACATCATAGCTCCAACATAATAGTAAGGAGAAGCCAATGAGTCCACAGAGTACTTACCTGATGATTCGTGCTTGTGCTTCTTGGGAAAATATCTCCACTGCCTAATCGGGGCTGATTCTGACTCATTTTCATTTGCAAATTTTTCAAGGAAGGCTTTGTTGTACCGCTTTTCAGGCTCAGGTAAGTGATACATTTTCCTTAGATCATCAAGCTGAAACGAGCCAAATATCCTCCCGTCAGCTGTGCAAAATGTTCTGTTCGAGACTGGAATTTCCTTTACTACCCATCTCACTACATCAATATATGGGAGGATTTTTTCTCATGCTGCTATTCTATGCAGATAGGAACAAGCTAATTCTTTTAGGGTTGCTTTTGATTTGTTACTTGAGTCAGCTGTGGCTTCTTTTGATATTTCCTCAGGCTCCTCTGCTTCTATTAGATTATAGATGCTCTCCCAACTAGTGTTTCCTAGACCGAGGCATGTAGTGTCTGAGATTAACCCTTTTTTGCTTGGTCTGAGATCCTTGGCTGGCTGCGTTGTTGTTGTAGGAGCCGCTACTACAGATTTCTTTGATTTCTTTCCCATTTATTTCAAATTTCTGATTCAGCGGAATTCTGCACAAGCGTTTGAAAAAACCGTGATACAGAGAAACACTGCTACAGACCAATATGATAATGAAAAAGAGTTACGTCGATCAGCAGGTGATAATGGATTATAGTAAGATTGCTGCGGATAAAATCTAAAAGAAAGATCTACCCTTAACTGCTTCATTGATTAGTTGTTTAACCTGTCAATCGTGGTAAAGAAGGTTTTAAATGCCCATCATGTCGTTTATATGCCGAATGATTCATTCATGTGTGGCTTAGATTTCCTTGATGGATAATCAGAGGTAAATCGCAAATCGGTGATCGACAACGTTAAGGGAAAGGTTTTACTGCTTTTTTTAAATATCTCCGATCACTGAAAGGTGATACAATGCATGTAGACCTTTTAAATATATTCTCGAGATGTGTGCCTCGTTAATACATCGCAATCAGAGGATGGGTTCGGACTTTATTATTCTGTCATTCTGATTTCGTTGATTGCCGATTGCGATATGCTTTATCACATCAGAAGATTTGAGCACACCTTCAATTATGTGTTGGCTTGTTGTTGTCATTGCCAATTTTCCAATTGCGATATGCTCTATTGCATAAGAGGAATTAAGGGATTCTTTATATTGTGCTTGGCATTTGGCTTCTCTGATATCCAATTGCAATTGACTTTTTGGATCATAGACAATGAATGTGTCTTTGCATATGTTTCCTTTGTTATTGCAATATGCGATCTTCCGATCACTTTATCACAATAACGAAGAATTTTATAATATTTTAAAGCCACACTTTTACTTTTTATTCAAAAGGATTTTTTAAAATAGTTCATTTACCTTAATCCTTTTGATAAGAGTTTTTCTTATGATGGGTTAATACCAATTTATTTACACATATAACTAAGTTTAATTTTAAAAGGGACCCACTTCATATTATGATTTTGTACAAAATTTTTATGAAATGGAGGGTTGTTGTACAACACAACAAAAGGTTGCAATGGCATTTGTGGATTCAAAGGCATCTCGTCCCTCTATGATGGTCTGCCTGTTCTTTGACATACGTCGCACACTTTGCAATATGCTTTCAAATCCTGATGAAGGGTTGGCAACCATAACCCTGCACGTAGAATATTCTGCGTGGTTGCTCTCCCTGCATAATGTCTTCCCATGACGTCCCCATTAGCATCCGTGAGGATGCTGCTTCATTCAAATTCAGGTGCATACCTTTGCAATATTTCATCATTCCCCATCTTGTATAGACGCCCAGCAATGACAGAGAAATCTGCAACACGCACCACTAATTCCTTCTTTTGTTGGATAGAGTATCCTTCCAGCACAGTTCCAATTGTTAGAAAGTGTTGTGCGTCAGATAATCCTTCCTCCAAACTAGTATTTTCATCCCCAGTCTCGATGCACAACAGGTGATCTGGTCCCGCGTTCAACCGTTTAGGCTTCACAATGACTTTAAAATCTTATTCTTGGACTAATAAAAGCCATCTAAAGATGTGCCCCCTAAACATAGGCTTATTGATCAAGTACTTCAGTGTGGAATGATCCGTATACATCTTAAAGTGGCCTCCTAGAAGGTAGTGCCGATACTTCTGGAGCACATACACCACAGCTAGTCCCTCACGTTCAATGGTGGAATAATTCTTTTCTGCTTTTGATAACCTGCAACTTGCAAATGCGATAGGGTGGTCCAAGGCTTCTCCTCCATCCTATGCTAGTAATGCCCCCAGTGCTATACACGACGCATCAACATGTACATGAAATGCTTTCTTCCAGTTTAGGAAGATAAGAATTGGCGCAGTAACCATTTTTTCTTTCAATATATCCAGGCTTTTCTTACAGCCATCATTCCAATAGAATGTGACATCTTTCTTCAACAATTTTTCCATCGGCGCGGTGATCTAGGCATAGCCTTTGATAAAATTTCTGTAATATCCTGTATGTCTAAGAGTAGGCGCAGTTGTTTCACACTTCTTGGAACTTCCAAGTTCAGAATCACTGCGATCTTCGTGGGGTCTACCATCATCCCTTGTCTGCAAATCACATACCCCAATAGGTTCCCAAAATGAACGAGAAACAGACAGTTCTTGAGGCTGAATGCGATTTGGTATCTTCGATAGGTGTCCAGCGTCAAGCGAAAGCTCACTACATGGCGCTTAACCAGCCCAAATACAATCTAGTCATCAAAATAGACCTCCAAGAACTTATGGATATATTCCTTAAATGTTGTAACAACCACGCGTGGAAAGATGGCCGGCACATTCTTCAACCCAAACAACATCACAGTATATTGAAATCAACCCCACTCCATCCCGAAGGTTGTCTTGCTCCTATCCTCCGATGCAATTTTGATCTAGTGGTACCCCGAGAACCCATCAGTGAAATAATATGCTTCCCGACCACCTACATTGTCCAACACTTCATCTGTGAACGGAGTTGGGAATGGATCATGCACACAAGCATCATCCAATTTTCTAAGATCCACGCATATCATTAACTCATCCTTCTTCTTCTTCTATTACACCACTATTGGGCTTACCCAATTGGATTCTTCCATTGGTTCAATGATACCTACTGCGAGCATTTTTCCTTGTTCTATGCGGACCTTCTCCTTGTATTTCGTATTTAAGCGGTGTTTAGTCAATTTAGTTTCCTAAATTCCTTTGCATAAATTAACAACCCAGGCTCATAAGCTGATGAAGTGTATTGCACTGTATGTGCTAGTTAACCCTTCTTACATCGTTGTTTTGTATTTTTATATTGTTTTGTTTAGGCTACGAACTAATGATGAATCAGACTCCTTCCTATAGGGTGTAGACCGAAACGTGAGCTCTCGGCCCAAATGCAGGAAGGGCACGTGCTGGATTTCAGGGGCGCAGTCGGGGTCAAGGTCGAATGGGACCAGGAAGGGGTCACAAACAGTTAATTTGTTACAATTGCGAAGGGCCAGGGCACTATGCTCGTGATTGTATAAACCCAACAAGGACATCATGTTTGTATTGTACTCAATTTGATCATGAGGTAGAAGACCTCCCTACATTGATATCGAGACTACACGGTAAAGGGGTACTTCAACCCCCTTCGACTCAGAATTTGTAGATAATAAGGTCTGAGCCACGCGGAGAAGACCCGAATGTAAACATGATGCTCAGGAGTGTTATGACCATTGGTGATGATAAAGGGAAGCAGTCAGAAGAAAGTGTGTGGGTTTGCAAGGCTCCTATAAAGGAACCCGAATTTGATTTAGAACCCTCGAAGGAGACATTCATGGAAGATAAGAAGAGCTTCACGGAGGCCTCCACTTCAGGTAGTTAGGATCAACTAGAACCAGGGATGGATCCTTCAATGCTCACTACCTTTCTGGAGACATGCATGAAACTACTACGCAACAAAAAGGTAGTAAAATGACTACAAGAACGTATCACTAGGTGCACGGGGTCAGGAGAAAAAAGCGTGGTCCAGAAACTTGGAAAGCATGCATTGCGCACAGGAAGGGAAATGAGGATGACTACGCAAATCCATGAGTATGAAATGGATCAGGTAATCCTGGATGTCAGATCGAACATGAATGTACTACCAAATCAAACATGGGAATGCATGGGCAGACCCACGCTACAGTGGTCTCCTATTTAGTTACGAATGGCGAACCGATAGAAGATCTTGCCCATGGGAAGATTGCAAGGGGTGACAGCAAACATTGAAGGTGCGAGCGTAGGTGGATTTTGAAGTGATAGAGATTGTCGACGATAGCAAACACTATCCCATGCTACTAGGAATAGATTGGGCCACCCATATGAACGGAATCATAAATCTAAAGAAGCACAAAATGATCTTTGAGAAAAAGTCACTATGCGTAGTAGTACCGCTAGATCCAACAGAAGGAGCACGATACACTGAACCGGTGCGTGATGATGATAGTGATGACAATCTCGATTGTATTTACAAGATAACTGTGTGAGAAGAGGGTTGGGTGAATCCAATTCTAGATGGAAGGATTTCGTGGGAGTGTGAAAGCTCCTGCACTTCGTATTCAGACGAAGAGATAGAGTGATGGCAGAAATGACTGCATAAAGTAACAACACTTAATTAGAACATGATGGTTAGACCACTGTGCTATGTGACAACATAGGCAAGGGATCTGCTGACATATGATGGGTTGACAACGGTGGATGAATTCCTGAATAAATTTGAAAGCGCAGTACGAGAACAACAATAGTTCGATGTGATGAAGTGGGCACTACACGCAACGCTCGCACAATGGTGGGGTGCGCATCAAGGAAGTTTTGAGGACTGGCACAGATGTAGAAGGATGATGCAACTATGCTTTTAAAAACCCCAGCTCATAATGAGAGTCAGTCACCAAGGGCGAAACAACTTGCGCACCCACCTTTCCCGATGGGTATGGACATATGCTGTACAGCCCACACAAGTGCACACCATTCCCAAAATAGAGAATCAGAACAAAACACAACCACAGGAAAGGCAACGCACGCTACCAATTATCCATGCAGAAGAATTTGATAGGGTGTGTGAAGTATTGAACAGGGTTCACCAGGTGAGACACACTGATTGGGACGTACATGTATCAGCAGTTCGATGGGCCTATAGGACCATGTGCAAAACCTTGATTGTGGAAATGATTCCAAAGGTGCGAAACAGAGTAGAGACCATAATTTCTTAAGAGAATGCAAAGAGGAATCCACACGTAATAGCTCCAGTAGATGTGATGTTGGCATTATGGCACTGATTTAGAGCTATGGCACTGGTGTTGTCCTTGATGGCAACTCTCTTTGGTAACAGATCTCAGTTCAGGCTTTCAGAATGAAGGAAAAGACATATACGCAGGTTCATCTAGATGAAGACGCGTATACACACGGGTTATACGTTACAAAGGCGCGTATGCGTATACATGCACTTTCACGCAAGGAAAAGCACGTATATGTTGGAGAACTTACTTTTGGTCCATGGTAGTTAGTCCTCGGTATTTGAACCTATGGTTTTGGACCATGGTATCTCGTCAGAAGTGTTGATCCCAAGTAGTGGGTCCATGGTATTGTGTTATTATGGTTTTGGACTGTGGTATTGTGAAAAGCCTAAGGCTATAAAAGAGGAAGGAGATCATTTGGCAAAGGGACATCTGAATTATTATTGAATATCTAATAAAGTGCTAGATCTGGAATACTGGTAATTGGGTTATGGTGTAGATATAGATCTGAATGAAGGAGGAACCTTGGCGCAAAGAGAAGGATAAGTTCTATTGATGGGTCATAATCTTAAGGCTTGAATGATAGTATCTTTGTATGATTTTGATCTGTTATATGAGGCACATGCTTGATCTATAAATCTGATAATCTGGGTTAATTAGTGTCTGAATATTTGAAAGAGTGAATTATCCTTTAAAGATCTGTATGCATGTTTAGTGAAGCGAAGGCGCGTATACACGCTAGTTCAGTGAATGCAAACAGCATATACGCAGGTTGTTCCAAACACAGAAGCGTATGCACGCAGGTTTCAGGTTATTAAAGTAGCATATATCTTTTGAGTTGTATTGCTGCACTGTTCTGGGTTCAGAATTTGGTGTGTAGTTACAGGTACTGTGATTTGGGTACAGCTGTCAGAGAAGTGTCTACTTGATTCAGTGCTAATTGGTGAAAAGGAGATTGTTTGATGCAGAAATTATTGATGATTGATTGATGTTCATGGATCCAGTCTAAAAATTTATGAAACGTGGTCCCTGGAAGAAAGAGAAGGTTGTAGCCTTCTGTAGGTCAGCACCTATGCACTAGTATCTTGACTAGTGCAAGAGCTAAGGGGGTTGTAGCTCCCTTCCAGGAGAAGCTGGAAAACGAGAGAGGGTTGTAGCTCTCTGCAGGTTGCAGCCTGCGTACTGGTAAAGGAGTGCACCGGTACATTGTAAAAAGAAGTTTCTAATTAAAGAGAAGATAGAGATGAATTGCGGTAGGTGGTTTTCACCCACATTGGGTTTCCACCTTATATCTTGTGTTCTTGTGTGTGATTGTCTTCTGCTCTGTTTTACTATTTCTGGTTACTGGTTATTTGTTTCTGATACTCAGATTAATAATCAATATCTGAAAGATAAAGTAAATTATAAGTTTTCATTGTATATGCGGGTTTCCTTCTACATAGTTGCGTATGTATGCGGTTTTAATTAACTGAAGTAGCATATACCATCTGGATTTAAAAAAGGGAATATTTGACTTGATAATACTGATTCACCCCCCCTCTTAGTATTATTTCCAACATGTGACAGTGCGTGAAGACTAGGACGAAGAAATCACATAGCTACGTGAGGTTGAACACATAAGGATTAAGGAAGCCATTCAGCGAGGGAATCTTAGACTTCGCAAACTCCAAAAAGACCAGGTACGACTAAGGATGAAAATCATTTTGATGGATGCAGAGGTCAAGAGGCTGGAAAACGAGATCAAGCAAGCATGTCTCGTCGATAAACCAAGTATGACAAGGCAAGGTGCGGATGATCATACCACTGAATTAGAAGAGTCTTGCTAAGAATTTATGACTCTACTGCCATGGCTACGACCACATCTCACCAAACGCAGTAAACAAGGGAGTGCACTAGATATGATAGAATGCGCGACGCCGGCTGTCGCGAGGGAAATTAGGGATTTTCCGCAGACTATACTGGAAGGCAAGTTGAAGCCTCCCACAAGTGGTACAACCACCTGACTAGCCGTAGAAATCACAGTCTCAACACTCCAGGTAGTTGAAAGAGAGCACGGGATTATAAAAGAGTCTATTTGGGAGCTGCACAATAAGGGGGGTGCGTGGAGAATTAGCATGTCACAAGGTTCGCGCCCGTGCACGCAGGGTTGTGTTGCCGCACGGGTAGGCTGGGAAGTGACTGTTGGTGTCATTCTTCATGACGAGATGTCCAATTTAAGGCAAAAGGGAGCAGGTGGCGAGCATCTAAGACGCAAATTAAGGGTAGGATTTGGGACAATATGCCGCCAAGAAAGCATTGATGGCCCAAAATTGGGGGGAACGGTCGAATTTGAATTCAAAAGGTGCTATAAAATTCCAGGGTCTAGCCATGAGACAACACTTGTTCACTTGAGATTTGAGCAGTTGATTAGAGCACAGATTGTTGATCGGGGAATGATATTCGAGCCCCGAATTTCGCGAATGACCACATACTGTTCAAACAAGATGGCGGCTACCAGGAAAGGTTTGGACTTTGCAGAAGGAACTGCTGACAAGGCCACACAGAACCCCATGGTACACGGTGTTCCCGAAGGTACTAAGGTTGCGCCGGAAATCTCGAAATCACCTTAGATGCCAAGACTGAAAAAAGATAAGCAGGCAGCGGGACCAGTTCACATGTCCCCGAGGAATCCGCGGTTCGGTAAGCTCTGAATGGAAGAAAAGGGCAAGGCTTTTGCCATTGAGTTAGATGACGAGGAGGAGGACCTACAGGCTTTCATTATAGAGGTAGAGGATGCAGAAGACATGGAATACGACATCCAGCCAGTGCGCTCTGTAGCAAAATTGCCCGAGTACATCCCTTCACGAAAAGGGAAAACTAAGATACCAAAGGATCTGGATGCCACAAAGAGCACACTATAAACCCCGCTCCTCCCTGATGGAATTGTGTTTGAGGGCTCACACCTGGGCCGTGTGCCCACAATGAAGTTTGAAGATTGGGACCTTGTAGATAACGAGAAGTTTCCACACTTAGAGATGGAGAGCCTCATGAAGCAGGGCATGGAGGGGCCAGTCATAACATTAGAGCCAAAAAAACGGTTGTGTGGTGTGGAGAAGGCCGAATTGCTTCATCTACTATGGATACCACACTTTCACCACGTGCCCATCACCATTTTCATCATCAAGCAGCTTCTTTTCCTGTTGCATGATGGGTACTTATGGCTGGAGGAGCCTATTCCCATCACGGTGGATCTCGTCCACAAAATTTATTAGCTTCCCTATAAGGGAAAGGACCCCACAATGATAGCAGGAAAGAGCTACGATTTGGCTCTTGCAGAAGCCATGAAAAAAAAATATAAGCTCTAGAAAAAAAAGAGGGGTTATGCCATCAACAGTATTAAGGATAAAGGGGTGTGCGTAGCCACCCAACTCTTGGCTAGGAAGATAATGAGAAAATGCCGCGGCGATGAAGTACCAGTGCTAGTAGTTGCGTTGGCCAAACAATGTGTAGAGGGGGTCCAATTCAACTAGGTTGAGTTCCTCTGCGAGGAATTGTTGATCAACTGCAAAGAAGCCTAGGAACAGGGTAAGACCTTCCACTATGCATGGTTTCTCTTGTCCATTTTTTTGGTAGCGGGAGAACTGCCAGAGGACAGTCAGTTCCCAAGCATTGAGCATGAATTACTAGAGGCCGTAAAGTACGTGTCACTTTGGGCTACCAAGGACACGAAGTGAATTCACAATATGAAGATCTTCTAGGTGCTCACGGAGGCAAGCATCCAGATGTGGATTAATAGAAGGTCGCACCTATTCCCCACAGTGCGCAATAGTCTGTTGAGCTTTGCAGACTTCAAGGTGGACATGCACAATATTTACATCAAAGTGTGAAAGGATCTGGCACAGCAGTTGACCAAGCTCCCCTTCATCATCACTGATGATGCAAGTATTATAGTGTTAGAATCATGGCCTCCCTAGTGACGTGCCTCGGATTTGGTGGAGTTGGATAGGACCGCAGCACATAAAAGAAAGGATGAGGCCAAGCTACATGTCACGCAGCTGGCTGAGGAGAGGCACAATGAAAAAGTGGCAGTGATCCGAATCGAATCCATCAAAGACTGTCAAAGAACCTTGACTGTATCGGGATGAAACAAATCTTTGAAGAATCCAAAACAACACCAAAAACACCCTGAACCAGTGGAAATGGTAGCTAGTGTGGAACGACGAGGACCTCGGTCAAAGCACGCTGACCGAGGCCCATGGAGACTGCGCAGGAGGTCAAAGTAGCCCCTGGGAGCCCCAAATCGGGAAAAGGAGGTGATTTTTGATTGCTGGGCGAACAGGGCCAAAATGGAGGAGCCTTAAGCACTCGGTCGCGTTGGGAGCCAAAGAACTGCGGGTGGAGAAACGAAAAGCGCTAACATATGAAGGCAGGACCTGCTCTCTGGAAAACTGGCGGTATTGATCGGGGCACCCTCAAATAGTAAACGGTTTTGGAGGAAGTGGAGCGATCCCATTCAATGATCGACGCGTGGTAGCGGAGGTGAGAGAAAACCGCCATTGATTGCGTGTTATCGATCGAGTAGGTCAATCGTGCGAGACGTGCGAATGACGTTGGATCTAGGGGACCTAGATCAGATGGCTGAGAATGCGCCAGATGGAAAGAAGCGGAATCGATAGCGAATTAAGTCACATTCTAAAGGGATTTGGAATCCATTTGATTGCCACGGTGGAGGAATAACGCATCCACACCATAACTGAAGAAACGAACCAACGAGCAGGCTGGAGCTGTTTAGATGAGGACATGTGGCCACTCCCTGAGCGTTCATGCTGACGCCAAATAGGGAACTCCAAGCGCAGCTGCAGAAGGCGAATCGACAGAGGTGGAAGAGGAACCGAACAGGCACGAAAATGAATGGCTAAAAGCCATGAATGGAGACAGAATGCATGTCAAGCCAAGTCAAGCGGAAGTCGGAGTGAAGTCCGAGAGACGAAGGAGAAAGACTAGAATCCCAAGAGGAGGATGGAATACACAAAGAAGAATATAGTAAAGCAAGAGAAAAGCAGGACGAGACAGAGGGTCGAGTTGACGTAGTGGCAGCATCGATCACAAGAGCTTGAGAGATTCAAGCCACCCCATAGGGGAATCTGTCCAGACCAAGCATCACATTTGAATCTTTCCATTGTAGACCAGAAGGTCATAGAGCTGGTAGGAAGAAGAAGAGTCTGTGTACTCCAGTGGCTTGGGGGATCCAAGAACCACCCTGCCAAGCAAAACCTGCTTCAGGAGAACTCACATTGAGCCCCTACATTGTAATTATTTGTTTAAAGACACAATAAAAACAAGGCCACCAATGAAAGTTGGACCGGAGACGTAGCCTTGGAGAATAGGGTGAACTCCTTATTAAAAATTGCTAGTGTCTTTGTGGTTGGTTACTGTGTTTCTCTGTTGTCTTTCTTTTTGAAATATATGTGTATTGGTAATCTGATCGATCCGTTGCTTAAATAACACAGAACACACACCAGCACATGAGTATGTAATACCTTTTGTTTAATAAAGCATTAACTGATGTCACTCATAGGGTGATTATCAGATCAAGTGGTATCAGAGCTCTAGGCTGTAAGGTTAGACAAGCTTGTGTTAGTTTAGCTGTGAATGCTCACTAGATCAAAGCTCAAATTAGGAGAAGGAGAGTTGGTGGAAATTAATCCTGAAATCGAGAGAGTCTATTCTGGAAAGACAATGTCAGAGGAAGGTTCTATAGGGCCAGACCCTTAATTCATAGAAAGTTTCCTAGCTATAAAGTCTATGGTAGAAGAAATGTATAGGGACTTTAGAAAGCATAAGGATGAAGATTCATCAGGCTCTAAACAAGATAAAGAAAAAGATGAATCTCATTCCCATGACCACTCAAAAGGGAAAGGGAAAGAAGAAAGCTTCTCTACACCTCCTAATAGCCCTGTGCATAATAAGAAAACATCTTTGATTAAACTAGATGTTAAATTTGATTTGCCTATATATGATAGAGAGCTAAATGTTGAAAAATTGGACAATTGGATTAGACAAATTGATGTATATTGCAAGGTACATAACATAGACTCGAACAAGAGTAAGATTCAACTTGCAAGCCTACGCCTAGGAGGCACTGCCTTGGTTTGGTGGGAAGGCAGAACCCAAGCTGATATGAAGAAGCATGGTAAGACCATCTCTGTCTAGAGTGAATTTGTTGCTGCAATCAAAAAGCAGTTCTATCCATTGGCCTACATGCAACAAGCCATGATGAGTTGGCAAACTCTTCGGTAGTTGAAAGGGCAAAGTGTGCAAGGGTATACTCAAGAGTTCAGAAAGAGAGAATTGATGTTGGGTATCTCATTAGACTCACCAGAAACTCTTTTGAAGTACATTGGTGGTCTACACAACTACATGAGGCATACCATCCTCATGTTTAATCCCACCAGTATAGATGAGGTATCTGTACAAGCTAATCATCTAGAAGCCAGAGGAAAGAATGGAAATCCAAAAGTTGGGGGACCATCCCAACCCACTGTAAGCAAGAGCAAGGAGAAAAGAAATCAGAAGTGGAAAGCAAGGAAGGCCAACATTGCACAAAAAGGAAAAGCTTCATGCACTCACTGTAAAAAGGAGGGGCATGATGATGAGCACTGTTGAATTCTGCATCCAGAGCTGAGGCCTAAAAAGTCTGAGGGCAAGAAGAAGAAGACTGTTGCAGCTATTCAGAAAGATTTGGGGTCAGACTCAGGAGATGAAACAATCATTGGAGCCACAGGTATAAAAGGTAAAAATTCTAAAGCATCTACTAGTAATTGTGCTCAATCTATTATTGATGAAGAACATGAGAGAAAAAGACATGAGCTTTTCCATATTTGAGTTGTTTCCAAAAATCAAAATATTGATACTTTGTTTGATAGTGGCTCACAAGTAAATCTAATTTCTGAAGCAATTGTAAAGAAATTGGGATTAGCAACTACACCTCATAAGAAACCATACCCATTAGGATGGTTGAATGATAAAGCACAACTACAAGTGACTAGACAGTGCAAACTCAAGTTTTCTTTTGGGTCAGCATTTGTAGATGAGGTTGAGTTAGATGTAATTCCCTTGGATATATGTGGAATTGTTTTAGGAAGTCCTTACTTGTATGATAGAAAGGCTAGTTTCTATAGAGTTGAGAACAAGTATCTACTTGTTAAAGGTGGAATCGAATACTTTGTAAGAGCTCATAAGCTCAATAATAATTATACTCTCATAAACTCAAGATAGATGAAAAGAATGATAAATTCATGCAAACAGTTTCTACTGATGGTTGTAAAGGAAAAGAACCCTGATAAAACCGATGTATTTGAGGGTTGTAATGCTGATCAACAAGCTGATATAGAAAAGATTGTTTCAGAGTATGATGTCTTGTTCCAAGAACCTAAAGGTCTGCCACCCAAAAAGGGAATAGTACATGATATTATTTTGCAGCAAGATTTTCCATTGCCTAACATTGGGATGTAGAGGTTTTCTGCTTTAGAGAATGCTGAAATCTAGAGGTAGGTGTAGGAGTTGCTCGAGAAAGGGTTCATCAGGCCTAGCACATCACCATGTGGGTCACCAATCATTTTGGTGAGAAAGAAAGATGGCTCGTGGAGAATGTGCATTTATTACCGAGCACTAAATAAGATAACAATCAAAAATCATTACCCCCTTCCTTGCATAGACGATCTTTTAGATCAATCGAAGGAAGCTGTTTATTTCACAAAGCTGGATTTGCACAGTGGATACCATCAGGTCAAAGTTACAGAGCAAGGTGCATGGAAGACTGCTTTCAAAATGAAGCAAGGATTGTATGAATGGCTAGTTATGCCTTTTGGCCTAACTAATGCTCCTGCTACTTTCATGAGATTAATGAATGATGTACTCAGACCTTTTCTTGATGATTTTGTTATTGTATATCTGGATGACATTCTGATTTTTAGTAAAACATGGGAAGAACATTTAAGGCATGTTAAGCAGACATTAGATGTTTTGAAAAGAGAAAAAATTTATGTTAAACTCTCCAAATGTGAATTTGGCAAAACCTCTCTAAATTATTTGGGTCACATAGTAGGGGGAGGTGAATTGAAAATAGATCCCTCTAAAGTGGTAGTCATTGTAAACTGGCCTAAACCCAAGTCTGCTATAGAAGTAAGAAGCTTCTTAGGAGCAGCACAATATTGAAGGAAGTTCATTTCAAATTTTTCCTCAATTGCAGCTCCCTTACATGCCCTGATAGGATTGAACAAGGTGTTTCAGTGGGGAGGCAAACAGAAGAAAGCCTTCAACACCTTGAAAGAAAATATTAGTACAGCACTAGTACTAGCACTGCCAGATCTACAAAGACCATTTGAGATCCAAACTGATGCCAGTGACTATGCCATTGGAGCAATGTTGAAACAACATGGTAAACCCATATGTTACCATTCTAAGACTTTTAATCCTGCAGTAGTTAACTATCCTACATATGATAAAGAATTGTATGCATTAGTTCAGAGTGTGAAAAAGTGGAAACATTACTTAATGGGCAAAGAAACAGTAATACATACTAATCATCAGCGACTTCAATATCTACACTCCCAAACTAAGTTACAACAATCAAGACATTATAGATGGATGGGTTTTCTACAACAGTTTCATTTAGTCATTAGATATAAAAAGGGCATACATAACAAGGTTGCAGACATGTTATCTAGACCCATTATAAATGCATCTACCATACTTAAGCATAATTCTGTGATGCATGAAAGCTACATAGAACAATATGCTCAGGATATGGATTTTAAAGATGTATATGCAACTTTGAGTCAAGGCAAAAGAATAGAAGAAGTGGACTATCACATGAAAGACCGATTGTTATATCACTATGGGAAACTCTGCATTCCACAAATTGAGAGAGTAAAGATAATTAGGGAAGCACACACTTCTCTGATATCAGGTCACTTTGGGGTAAGTAAAACAGTTGCACAGTGGAAAAGGTTCTGTTATTGGCCAAGAATGAGAGAGACGGTTTCTAGATATGTAAAGGGATGTGCTATGTGTGCAAAAAGAAAGCCCAGCAACAGGAAACTAGGCTTATACACTCCATTTCCAGTTCCTTCTCACCCTTGGGAAAGCATTTCCATGGATTTTGTTGGGGGACTACCTAAATCTAGGAAAGGTCATGATTATCTATATGTTGTTGTGGATAGGTTCAGCAAAATGTGTATTTTGATACCCTGTAGTAAACAGATTACAGCTGAACAAACTGCAAAATTGTTCTTTGAGCATGTATGAGTTCATTTTGGATTACCCACTTCTATTGTATCTGATCGAGACACCCGATTTGTGGGGAAGTTTTGTTCAAGTCTGTGGGAACTAATGGACATCGAATTAAAGAAAAGAAAAGCTTTTCATCCACAAATATATGGCCAAACAGAAGTAGTTAACAGGACGGTGATCCAGTTACTGAGAGGATATTGTAGCAAACACCCTAAGCTTTGGGATGAACACTTATGTTATGTGCAACATGCTTACAATAGAGCCAAACACTCTTCTACATAGAGATCTCCTTTTGAGACCTGTTTGGGTTTCATACCAAGGTCTCCTTTGGATTTTGTCTTTGGTAAAGATACCATGGTTGATGGACGCAGTGATGTGGACAAGGCAACTAGGTTCATTGAACAGATCTAGGAGATCCACCAGGCAGTGCAGGAATAGCTGGAAAGGAGCCAGGCCAAATACAAGGCTAGGCATGATAAGCATCGGATGAAGCATAGTTTCCAAGTTGGAGACCAAGTCTGGCTGTATATCAGCAAGGACAGGATGCAAGGTGAAGGTAAAAAGCTAAAACCTATCAGGTATGGACCTTTCAAGATACTTGAGAAGATTGGTGAAAATGCTTTTTGCCTTGATCTACCAGCTTACATGCACATCTAGTCAGTCGTAAATGCAGACTGTTTGAGGTTGTTTAAGCCTTCAATGATTGAGGACCCTAAAGAGCAGAGTCAATTACCTTATGTTGACGACCTGCTACCTGAGTATCTTAATGAGTTGCAGGAAGAAATAGTGTTGGACAAGAAGGTAAGGACGACACGCAATGGACAAGTGGAATACCTCAGGATTGGGCTCAAAGGTTCGAAACCAAGCAGTGCGAAGTGGATTGAGATTGGACAAGTGAGAAATCAATACCCCCACTTAGTCGATGCTTGAAAACGAAACTTTGGTGGTCCAAAAGCTCTTTCAGTGGGAAGGCCCTGATCCGAATCGGATCCATCAAAGACTGTCAAAGAACCTTGACTGTATCGAGACGAAACAAATCTTTGAAGAATCCAAAACAGCATCAAAAACACCTTGAACTAGTGGCAATGGAAGCTAGCGTGGAACGACGAGGACCTCGGTCAAAGCGCGCTGACTGAGGCCCATGGATATTGTGCAGGAGGTTAAAGTATCCCCTGGGAGCCCTGGATCGGGAAAAAGAGGTGATTTTTGATGCATCGCGCATCCTAGGTGAACAGGGCCAAAATGGAGGAGCCTTAAGCACTCGGTCTCATTGAAAGCTGGAGAACTGCGGGTGGAGAAACGAAAAGTGCTAACGTACGAAGGCGAGACCCACGCTCTAGAAAACCGGCAATATTGATCAGGGCGCCCTCAAACGGTTAACAGTTTTGGAGGAAGCAGAGCGATCCCACTCAATGATCGATGCGTGGCGGCGGAGGTGAGAGAGAACCGCCGTTTATCGCGCATTATCGATCGAGCAGGTCAACTGTACGAGACGTGCGAATGACGTTGGATCTGGGGGACCCAGATCGGATGGCTGAGATTGCGCTCGATGGAAAGAAGTGGAATCAACAGGGAATTAAGCCGTGTTCTAAAGGGATTTGGAATCTGTTTGACTGCCACGGTGGAGGAAGAGCGCATCCATGACATAACTAAAGAAATGAACCGACGAGCAGGCTGGAGCTATTCGGATGAGGACACGTGGCCACTCCCTGAGCATTCATGCTGACGCCGAACATGGAACTCCAAGTGCAGCTGCAGAAGGCGAATCGACAGAGGCGGAAGAGGAACCGAACAGGCATGGAAACGAATGGATAAAATCCATGAATGGAGATAGAATGCACGGTCAAGCCAAGTCAGGTGGAAGTCATAGTGAAGTATGAGAGATGGAGGAGAAAGACCAGAATCCCGACAGGAGGATAGAATACACAGAGAAGAAGACAGTAAAGCAAGAGAAAAGTAGGATGAGACAGAGGGTCGAGCTGACGCAGTGGCAGCATGGAGCACCAAAGCTTGTGAGATTCAAGCCACCCCATAGGAGGATCTGTCCGGATCGAGCATCACATTTGGCTCTTTCCACTATAGACCAGAAGGTCATAGAGCTAGTAGGAAGAAGAAGAGTCTGTGTACTCCAGTGGCTTGGGGGATCCAAGAACCACCCTGCCAAGCAAAACCTGCTTCAGGAGAACTTGCATTGAGCCCCTGCATTGTAATTCTCTGTTTAAAGACACAATAAAGACAAGGCCACCACTAAAAGCTGGACTAGAGACGTAGCCCTGGAGAATAGGATGAACTCCTTATTAAAAATTGCTTGTGTCTTTGTGGTTGCTTACTATGTTTCTCTATTGTCTTTCCATTTGAAATGTCTTTGTATTGGTAATCTGATCGATCCGTTGCTTAAATAACATAGAACACACACCAGCACATGAGTCTGTAATACCTTTTGTTTAATAAAGCATTAATTGATGTAACTCATAGGGTGATTATGAGATCAGGCAGCCAAGGTAAGGGTAGTCCACGAGGTAGTAAAGGTAGCCACAGAGCAGGTAAAGGCCATTGAAGTAGTAGCAGTAGTGCAAACAATAGGGGCCACAACAATGCAGGAAGAGGAGGGCTAGGAATTGTCTACAGGATAGGAGGTAGAGGACACTTGACCTTATAGAAGAAGGTGCAACCTGGGCACAACTTCCACCCAACTCAAAAGGCCGCGCATCACAGAAAGATCGGGGTCCATGGAAAAAGGTCAAGGCCTCTAAATTGGCCACCAACTTGATCACATTAACAGAAGGTGACCTCTACGACATCAGTGACATGGTTCACGAGGTCACCAAGGAAGTGCTCCAAGAAGCCATGTCGGAGTAGTAGACTGTGTTGGGGGCCCTAAGGGCACAGCTGTAGGAACTACAGGTGCGGCCCTCACAGGAAGGAACCATAGCCACCTACGACACAATAGGCACATCAGCAGAAGAGAAAATGCTACACGCAAGGATGGGCAATACCATAGTGCTACTGGAAGGGGTGCTAGCAGCAGAGAATGAGATCGACAGAGCCATGGTTTGCAAGATCAAGGGACTTGGCCTTAATTTGGCTACCCTTTTGCGAGACACACTATACCAATAGCAAGATGGAATAACAACAGAGCTCTGTGCCAGGGAGGGCCACACGATTCAGGTGATGAGTGAGCAAAAGATCAACATCGAACAGCTCAGCCTGCAGCATGATGAACTGGTGTCACAAAACCAACAGTTAGTATAGACAGTTGATGAAGCATGTCGGTGAGTTCTAGAGTTGTCCATCATCACACACCTACCAACAAAAATGCGGATCCACTGTTTGGAAAGTGGAGTCCAAAACACGTGCGAGGAAACAACGTGAGTGCAGCTGGAGCTGAATCTCTAGATTGTCAAGCTGCAGCTGAAGGCGTAGCCTTCCACTCCCCCGGAAGTTAGAGAGTAGTGCGTCAGTGCTATCCAAAGAGGGTTGGAAGAAATTGGATGGGCAGTGCAAGAATATACCAATATGTTGGACCAAGCCTTTGGTGTTCTCACATCCTTGTAGGAGGACCCCAACATACAATGCCTAGAAACAGAGGCATGCAAGCTTCAGGAGTAGTACGACAATGTAAGGGGAACTGCACAAACAATTGTCCTCACTCAACGGCTAGCAAAGATGTAGCAAGCAAGGGCACTAAAAGAGCAGGTGGATGCCACAAGACAGAAAGAGACACTTCTCAAAGCCTGCATCTAGCCATGGATTGACGAGGCCTTCTCCATTACTGTAAATATTGACGGCAAGCTCACACAGATGTAGGGGCTCTATGTGTTATGACAGGGATTTGATCCTCACAAAGAAGCATTAGAAGAGTGCATGCATCAGGTCTAATAAACCACAAAACAGTGCGTTGCAGACCTCCGAGCAGTGCGAGACTAGTTGGAGGGACTCCATGCCAAGATCACCGCGCCGAGAGAGTGTCTTGAGGGTGAGTCACGATGTTTTTTTTTGGGGCCTGTTAGGCATCAAATCCCCCCACAGCATGTTTTGGGGATCAAAGCCTAGGTTTTGCTCAAATGTATTGTAAGAATCTGTGAATTGCAAGTGTGGAGAGCGAAGTATAGGTTGAGTCATAGGGTTATCCACCCTAAGTTTTGTAATGTAATGTAATGTCATGTCGGCCTACCCATGGTCTGTGGACCATGGGATTATATAAATAGAGCGAGGATATAAGTTGTAAAGATAGCTAATGAAGGAAGGAGTGAATTAGAGATCGAACAAAGAATAAGAGTCTAAGTGTATTGGGTCGTAGTAGTAGGAAGAGGCTCTGTAGCTGAGTGCGTAGAGGCCTAGTAGAGTCCGCAGCTGAGTGCGTGGACCCCTGCAGCTAAGTGCATAGGGCGGTGTCGAGTCTGTAACCTTGAACGAAGAATAATAAAGAGAAGTTGATTCTAATTTCTGTGCATCTTCTTGTGTATTGCATTCTTTACATTTATACTGTTTTGTTTATCGTGCGCACTTATATGGTTGTTGGATATAATGTTAAATTATCACTAGTCTTACGCATATAAGTTAAATTAATCGGGTAATAATAGGTTAAATAGTAAGGAACTTGGGTATAATACAGATCGTGCCCCAAGTAGGGTTGCGCGAAGGAAGCATCACAGGTTGCGAGGGACTAATAGATGTGTGTAGTGACGTTCATGTAGGGCCAAACCGCGGACCGCCAGAAGCTCATCAGACATCCCCGGGGTATGGAAACCTAGTTCTAGCACTCTCCCATACTACTTTGGGTGAGACCTCAGTCTGCGCTATGTAGACTGTTGCCGAAAGGGCCAGTAGTACAGGGATTTGTTTGGCTAAATCACCTTCAAACCTGGGTCAGGCCCCTACAAGCCAACAAATGTGTTCATATGTGATTATTTCAAATTGATGTTCCAAGATTCGTACCCTTAAATAATGACGTAACAAGGTTGGATTACGAATGTGATAACGATTTGTTAATTGCATAACAACTAGCTGGGAATCTAAAGTGACCACCAGATTGGAGATGTCCCTTAATGACGCTTCCATGAGAAGTGAAATTATGGACATGTACTTCGCAATATTGTTGATGGCAGTACCAAGAAAGACTCCTTCGAAACAAAATAGTTCCAACTCAGGTGTGTAGATGTCCCAAGCATTTGATGCAATGTGCCGTGTGTGACGACTAGCACCATCTACATATCCTCGTATGCTAAGGATAACGAAGACATCTGCATTGCGAGAAGGATGTATGAGACAAATAATATAATAAATATCAAAACAATCAAATCACACCAAAAAAGGAAGAAAAAATTATAAATACATAAAATTACACAGCACATGCCTAGTGCAATACTAGGCATAATACTTTTTCAGATAGAGCCCATTTCTGGGCTCGACGAGTGGGACTCCTTCCTAGTCCTGAAGTTCATATGCCCCTTTTGAGAGGGATTTCTTGATGACATAGGGACCTAGCAATAAGGGTTGAAGTGTTCTTACCCCCAAGAGGTCATGTTTTTTTATCATAGAGAAAAACAAGATCTCCCTCTTGGTAAGAACGAGGCTTGACCTTTTTGCTATATTTGGTTTTTACCCAATGCTTGTGAGCCTCGAGTGCCAATTCAGCATCTCGACAGGTTTCGTCCAGTTGATTGAGGTATAGTAGGTGCTCTTCTTCGGTAGTAGTTCCAGGCAGGATTTCAATGACTATTTGTAAGGAAGGGATCCGACACTCGATGGGTAACACTGCTTCCAGGCCGTAAGTGAGTTGAAATAGTGTAAATCCTATGGCAGTTTTTACTGAAGTTCGGTATGCCCATAGCACCGAATATAACATTCAATGCCAATTGGTTTTATGATTTCCTACCAACCTATAGATCATGGTCTTTAAGACACCATTGACAACCTCTACTTGACCATTAGCTTGGGGGTAGTAGGAGGATGATTGATCCTGGCCAAAACCTAGTAGTGATGTTAATTCAGACATCATGTGATTCAGGAAATGAGACCCATGGTCTGTAATGATTGTGCTTGGTATACCGAAGCGACAAATAACCTGATTAAATAGGAATAGCGCTGTGGTTTCCCCGTCGGCTCAGTATGTGGGAGGGGCTTCGGCCCATTTCGTGAAATAGTCCATAGCTACTATGATATAGTTTTGTCTAGCACAGGAAACAAGATTGCAAGTTATGAAGTCTATCCCCCATTTGGAAAAGGGGCCGATGGAGGTAACCAGGTGCAGTAGGGCTGGAGGAGCACACATTTTGTTTGTGAACACTTGACAAGGATAGCATTGATGGATAGCCTTGACACAATCTTTGAACAAGGTCGGCTAGTAATAGCCTATGCGCAAGATTTTCTGTGCAGTAGATATTCCAGAAAGATGACCGCCACATTCCCTAGCATGGCAGTCATTTAAAAAAATTTATGCCTCTTCATGAATGAGGCAACGTCAAAGAACTGTATCTGCACCGCAATGATATAATGTATTGTTAATCACTAAATAGTGTCGCACTTGGTGGCGGATGTGACGACAGTCACCTGTCGATAGTTCGGGACAGAACTGTTGTGCTTCGAGGTAGACAAGAATGTTATTGTACCAAGAGTCAGTGGTGTCGATAAGATAGACAGCTTCATCCAGAAGATGATCATGGGCTATCTCATTAGGATCGATGATGGGAAGGTCTGAAAAAAGTTCAGCGAAGACTAAGGAGTTCTTCGCCTTGGCAGCTATGAAAACCAAATCAAATTGTTGGACGAACACTATCCATTTTGAATATTTTCCTCCAATTACTTGATGAGACAAAATATGTCTCATGGGATTCTCCAAGGTGATGATAGTAGTCTGTCGCAGCAGGATGTAGTGTCGGAATCAGTTGACAGCAAAGACGACTACCAATGATAGCTTTTCCACATGTCAATATCTGAGTTTGGGCCCTGTTATCACTAAAAAGATTTCAAAGGAAAAGGGTAAGGTTGATTTATCTAAAGTGATTTCAAAGGAGAAAATGTCCAAATAAAGGGAGATATCATAAGAGCTGAAACAGGACTTAGCCCTAGGGCTAAGGAAACATCATCACAGCTGTATAAAAATGACAGAGGTAAGGCAGTCATCTCTCAACAAGAGGAATGTAGTTTGCAAGAGTTGAAGAGAAAGTTGAATTTGGCAAATTTTGAAATTGCCAAACTAAGAAAAACCTCAAGGAAACATGAAATCAAGGAAGCTCATTTCAAAAAATTCAAGCTCTGTTGTCAGTTGTCATGCTCAATACTTCACCTGCAATAAAGGAAGCAAGATACATCGGGAAAGGTTTCCTTAACTAAGGAAAATCACGCAGCAAGTAAGGTTAAGTCCTCAAATTTTGATGATTTACCTTTTTGAATTTTTCCTTGAAGAATGATGCCTCTGCATTCAGTTTTGAACAACTTTAGGATAGAAGAAAGGGAAATTACAAGAAAAGAAAGCTCAAGAAAGCTAAATTTTGGCATTAAACTGTGTTTTTGGAATTACACAGCAGTTTCGTAGCGCGCTACGAAACTGCTGTAGCTGCATATTATGACTTTGTGGGAAAATATTGAGAAGAAAAAGGATATATTTTTGAGGATGGGCAGTTGAAAGGAGTTTCTGAAGAAGGATCATTCACACAACACAAACATCCAGCAAGGGCAAAAAGAGCAAAGGAAAAGCATATATGAACCATAAGCCATGTGTTATAAAAGTGATCACAGCTAGTATTTTTCATCATACTTCAGGCAGCGTTGAAGAAGGTTTTGTCTTCATACAAGTACATGGGCAAGGTCTACACATGAAAAAAAAAATATTCCAAAACATTTTTGTGTAATCAAAGAAGAACAGCAGAGATAATTAATTTCTAAGATCCTTGTGGAGACCAAAAGCAAAAAAGGAGGAACTTTCTTTCCTTGTTTTTACCAGTCAATTTCTAGAAGCGTTTATGAGCAGTTAAAAACTCATCTATGAAAAGTGAAAGAGGTTTTCATTTTTAAGATACTGAAGTACAAAAACCTCTTCTACTTTCTTCAAATCCATTATTATTTGAGAGAAATGAATGATCAAAATTGCGCTACGAAACTGCTGTAGGTGCAGTTTTTCAAAAAATCAAAATTTCCTGTTTTACATGTCTTCTTCAAGGATCGATTCTGGGCAGCTGGAGTAGTGTTTCAAACAACTTAAAGAGGTTTTTGTTCAGAATGGATTGGTCCACAAAATCCTCCTTCAGTTTTTCCAAATACATTTTGTACGAGAAGTTATGAGCTCTGTCCCAAGACCTATTTTTCCGCCAGAACAGAGCAAGGGACAGTCTCCTAGTTTCTAGGAACACCAAAAGGATGAGTCATCAAGGGCCAGTTGGAAGGTTATGAGCACCATCAAATTCGACTTCATGGAGTTTTAGGTGTCAAAGAATGTTTTAAATGTTTAGATAAGTTTGTTGTAATCATAATAAGGAGTTACACTCCTAGTTGTATTAGGTCTCTAGGACTCCTAGTTAGCTGTCCTTTGTATTAAATAGTTAGTTTTAAGTGTCAATAGGTGTCAAATTAAGAGGAATTCAAATTCCCCTCATGTTGGAGGAAGGAATCTACATGAAATCTATATATGGGAGAAGAGCTGATGTACAAGGGGTTGGAAAATGTTAGAGAAAAAGACTACTTTTGTAAATGCTATGCAGGGATTGATATATACAGAAGCAGTTGGACTTTTCTGAAGCTGAGATTCTTAGTGTACTTCAGTGAGCTTCATCTTTTATCTTTGATATGCTTTACTTCCATAGTCTTAATGCTTATTACTCAGAATTCATGGAGGAACATGCTCTGACTTCCTTTAAGTGTTAAACTATGGTGAATTGAGTTCTTGGGTCCTATCTTTGGATGTTTTTCTTCAATGTTTTAATACTTATTACTCAGAATTCATGGTTACTCATGCTCTGACTTCCTTTAGGTATTAAACTATGATCTATCACTTTAAATTCTTTCCTTTTGAATACCTTGATGTATCATTACTCAGAATTCATGCCCACATGCTCTGACTCCTATGAACTTCAAGTTATTGAGACTTTCTTGAATATGTCACTCTTTCATTGAAGTATATACAAGCCTCAGTTTTATAAGAAGAGCTATTTGTTATCCTTATCTCTATCACTGACTCCATAGCCCAATGGTAGCAAGTCTCCATCTTCCAATCTACAAACATATAAAATCACAGACCATAGAGTTAGCCATCTATCCCTATCTTTAATCAATATCATTAACCCTTTGAGAGAGCCCTCTCAGGCTAAGGAGGCTAAGCCTTAGCTAAAAGATTGGTTTGAAATAGTTACACTAAGATAGTCTGATCAGCAGCCTATCAAGGTCCTATTTTGGTGATTACATTTTGGTGCGTCTGCCGGGAGCCTAAAGTCTATTCATTCCCAAAATTAAGAGGTTGAACTTCTGAAGGTAGAAGGAGCTCAGACATCTATTTGAGGCTGCAAAACTACCTTGGCGACTCCACACATCGAATAAGAAATTGGAAGGTGACTCCACTGCTAGAAGATCAGTATCCTGATGAAGTTTCAAGATGAATTCCACTGCAAGAATGAATGCCAGGTATGCTCCTATGGATCGGTCTCATATCCCTGGTTTTCCAAATCCTATGCCAAAGGTTGATTGGTTAGAGGATCTTCCGATATTCAAAGATGAAAAGAAAGACAATGATGCTCTTCATTTGGTTAGGTTCCATATGCATGTACGCAGTCTTAAGGTTCATTTCCCTGAAGATTGTCTCATGAAGATGTTTATGACCACTTTAGAAGGAAAGGCATGGTCTTGGTATAAAGGTTTGGAAAATGGTTCATTATATTCTCTTGCTGATTTCCATGATGTGTTCTATGACATGTACAAAGAGTGTCATCCCTCCTTATTGCTGGTCAAAGATTGTTGCAAACATTCTTCGAGTTTTATTCAATATTTGGAGGATTGTTATGATGATGATGAATTTATGGATGAAGAAATTTTAGAGGCTCTTCATAACAATGCATTTCAACACCAAGAAGAAAGTATAACCTCTCATGAAACGCAACATGAAGATCAGCAGGGGTTTATTTGTGAAAACCATGTTTCATCCTTTGATATGAATGAAAAAATGCAGCAAATTTGTCAGTCTTTTGATCATAAAGAATATGAAATTGATTGCAAACACCAAGAAGAAATACTGGAAGAAATTTTTTATAATCCTCAGGCAGAAGAAAAGGTTGTTCATTTTTGTGATTCCTTGCAGTAGCTTACATCAAAGAATGATCACAATAGTGAGGAAAATTACATTGTCTATGGGAATCATGCAGAAAGGCAGTTGGATAGCACATCAAAGGAATTTTGTGTGGCTAAGGATCAGTTGTCTAAAGAGATAGAATGTTATGATGATTATCAGAATAACCATGTTTTCTTTGACCCTATAAATGAATACATGGCAAAGTTTTGCACATCAGTATTTCATTTTCATTTGCATTATGAAGATCATATACATTATAAGTTGATTTGGTCATCTCACTATCATGGTTATTTTGAGGTTGAATGCAGTCAAGAGCCTCCCATATCAGAAAGGACAATTGATTGGATTTATTGGAAATATCATGTTGCTTGAGCTACAAGTGGAGCTTGCAGCTGATAGGGTAGGTAGGTAGGAAAATGCAAATAAGCTCAAGGTTGACTGAGCATTTTTTTCAGTAGTGGTAGATTTATTTCTCTCACAATGATCATCAAGTTTAAGCCCGAGGTGAAGGCCCAAGAAGTTGGAAAGGAATGCTCGTCAAGCAAGCAAATCTATGTTTTTCATAAAATGGACAAAGCACTGGACCTACGAGTTCTTAGTGTACTACAGGAGCACACTATCCCAAGTGGAGCCACTGTTATCACTAAAAAGATTTCAAAGGAAAAGGGTAAGGTTGATTTATCTAAAGTGATTTCAAAGGAGAAAATGTCCAAAGAAAGGGAGATATCATAAGAGCTGAAACAGGACTTAGCCCTAGGGCTAAGGAAACATCATCACAGCTGTATAAAAATGACAGAGGTAAGGCAGTCATCTCTCAACAAGAGGAATGTAGTTTTCAAGAGTTGAAGAGAAAGTTGAATTTGGCAAATTTTGAAATTGCCAAACTAAGAAAAACCTCAAGGAAACATGAAATCAAGGAAGCTCATTTCAAAAAATTCAAGCTCTATTGTCAGTTTTCATGCTCAATACTTCACCTGCAATAAAGGAAGCAAGATACATCGGGAAAGGTTTCCTTAACTAAGGAAAATCACGCATCAAGTAAGGTTAAGTCCTCAAATTTTGATGATTTACCTTTTTGAATTTTTCCTTGAAGAATGATGCCTCTGCATTCAGTTTTGAACAACTTTAGGACAGAAGAAAGGGAAATTACAAGAAAAGAAAGCTCAAGAAAGCTAAATTTTGGCATTAAACTGTGTTTTTGGAATTACACAGCAGTTTCGTAGCGCGCTACGAAACTGCTGTAGCTGCATATTATGACTTTGTGGGCAAATATTGAGAAGAAAAAGGATATATTTTTGAGGATGGGCAGTTGAAAGGGAGTTTCTGAAGAAGGATCATTCACACAACACAAACATCCAGCAAGGGCAAAAAGAGCAAAGGAAAAGCATATATGAACCATAAGCCATGTGTTATAAAAGTGATCACAGCTAGTATTTTTCATCATACTTCAGGCAGCGTTGAAGAAGGTTTTGTCTTCATACAAGTACATGGGCAAGGTCTACACATGAAAAACAAAATATTCCAAAACATTTTTGTGTAATCAAAGAAGAACAGCAGAGATAATTAATTTCTAAGATCCTTGTGGAGACCAAAAGCAAAAAAGGAGGAACTTTCTTTCCTTGTTTTTACCAGTCAATTTCTAGAAGCGTTTATGAGCAGTTAAAAACTCATCTATGAAAAGTGAAAGAGGTTTTCATTTTTAAGATACTAAAGTACAAAAACCTCTTCTACTTTCTTCAAATCCATTATTATTTGAGAGAAATTAATGATCAAAATTGCGCTACGAAACTGCTGTAGGTGCAGTTTTTCAAAAAATCAAAATTTCCTGTTTTACACGTCTTCTTCAAGGATCGATTCTGGGCAGCTGGAGTAGTGTTTCAAACAACCAAAAGAGATTTTTGTTCAGCATGGATTGGTCCACAAAAGCCTCCTTCCGTTTTTCCAAATACATTTTGTACGAGAAGTTATGAGCTCTGTCCCAAGACCTATTTTTCAGCCAGAACAGAGCAAGGGACAGTTTCCTAGTTTCTAGGAACACCAAAAGGATGAGTCATCAAGGGCCAGTTGGAAGGTTATGAGCACCATCAAATTCGACTTCATGGAGTTTTAGGTGTCAAAGAATGTTTTAAATGTTTAGATAAGTTTGTTGTAATCATAATAAGGAGTTACACTCCTAGTTGTATTAGGTCTCTAGGACTCCTAGTTAGCTGTCCTTTGTATTAAATAGTTAGTTTTAAGTGTCAATAGGTGTCAAATTAAGAGGAATTCGAATTCCCCTCATGCTGGAGGAAGGAATCTACATGAAATCTATATATGGGAGAAGAGCTGATGTACAAGGGGTTGGAAAATGTTAGAGAAAAAGACTACTTTTGTAAATGCTATGCAGGGATTGATATATACAGAAGCAGTTGGACTTTTCTGAAGCTGAGATTCTTAGTGTACTTCAGTGAGCTTCATCTTTTATCTTTGATATGCTTTACTTCCATAGTCTTAATGCTTATTACTCAGAATTCATGGAGGAACATGCTCTGACTTCCTTTAAGTGTTAAACTATGGTGAGTTGAGTTTTTGAGTCCTATCTTTGGATGTTTTTCTTCAATGTTTTAATACTTATTACTCAGAATTCATGGTTACTCATGCTCTGACTTCCTTTAGGTATTAAACTCTGATGTATCACTTTAAATTCTTTCCTTTTAAATACCTTGATGTATCATTACTCAGAATTCATGCCCACATGCTCTGACTCCTATGAACTTCAAGTTATTGAGACTTTCTTGAATATGTGACTCTTTCATTGAAGTATATACAAGCCTCATTTTTATAAGAAGAGCTATTTGTTATCCTTATCTTTGTCACTGACTCCATAGCCCAATGGTAGCAAGTCTCCATCTTCCAATCTACAAACATATAAAATCACAGACCATAGAGTTAGCCATCTATCCCTATCTTTAATCAATATCATTAACCCTTTGAGAGAGCCCTCTCAAGCTAAGGAGGCTAAGCCTTAGCTAAAAGATTGGTTTGAAATAGTTACACTAAGATAGTCTGATCAGCAGCCTATCAAGGTCCTATTTTGGTGATTACAGGCCCAGCGAGGCCTTTGGACAGATAATAGATCACATGTTCACTCCGGTCATCATGAGTTTGAACCAAGACCATTCCGAGAGAGGATGGCGAGGCTGCTAGGGTATAAAAGAAACTCACGGCCGTAATTGGGAGCGCTAAGGAGTGGGACTGATATAAGCACCTTTTTCAAGGCATCAAATGATCATTGAGCTTGATCATCCCACAGATACGACACTCCCTTATTAAGAAGGTGCATAAAGCCTTTCATCAACTCAGCATAGTTTACGATGAACCGTCGTAAAAATTTTGCTTTCCCTTGCAAACGTTGGAGCTGTAGAATGGATTGTCATTCAGGGAATTGAGTAATTTCCTTACCTTATCGGGATCAACCCTAATCTTGTGCTTGGAGACAATGAATCCAAGTAAGCGTCCATACTCCACAAAGAAAATGCATTTTTGCAGATTCAAGTGGATGTTGTAAAACCAACACCTAAGAAAGATGGCTCTTAAATGGTTTAGGTGTTCCGTTCTTGCTTGGAATGGGCTAGAAGGTTATCCAAGTAAGCTTGAATGATATGCCTGATATTGTGAAATGTGTAGTCCATGGCTCTTTGAAAATTTGCTCTGACATTCTTTTAACTGAATGGAAGTTTTCGATACATAAAGATGCCCCATGGGTAGACGAAGGCAGTTTTGTGCTAGTATTTAGGTTTTATAGCAATCTGGTTGTAGCCTAAGAACCCATCCATGAATGAAAATAATCCACAACTGGCACAGTTGCCGATGATTTGATCGATGAACGGTGTCAGATAATTATCCTTGTGACACTTGGCGTTCAAGTCTCGGTAGTTAACACATACACAAATGGTTCCTTGTTTTTTATCGACATGAAATACATTGGAAACCCATTCTGTTAAAGGAACAGGATAGATGAAACTAGCATGTAACAACTTTTCTACTTGATTTTTGATGGTTGTCGCTTTGTGGGGATGGACCAGTCAAAGTCTTTGACAGATTGGTTTAGCATTGTCATAAAGCTTGATCTCATGTTCAATAATAGATGGATCTATGCCGGGAATTTCCTCGTAAGAACAGGAAAATACATCGTGGAATTCCTTAAAAAGGCAGGTGAAGCTTGTAATTTCCTTAGGATTTCAATACTCTCCAATCTAGATGTTTTCCATGATGCCTGTCTTGACAGAAATATCGATGAGCAATGTCTTTGAAATGTTGCCCATGTTTCCTTCTGACTCCAAAGTTTGGATAGTCGTATAAGGTGAGGAAACGATTTCTGGTATGTTAGGGGATAGGATTTGAAGAGGCATCATGTCTGAATCAGATTTCGAAACACGATGGTGCGTGTCCTCCCAAGGTCGCTCTTCTAAACTCATGATTTATCTAATAGCTTCGTTCGTAGGTAGGACTTGATTAAGTGGATCAAAAGAAGGAGCGGTTATGGGAGGGGTAGTGGTACCATTGGCCACAACCAAAGTGACTAGAGATGCAGATGCAGATTGAATGGCTTGGTAGGCCAATTCAACTGGTGACAATGACATTTGTTCTTCGTAAGTGTCAATGTTTTAAGGAGCCGGTAGGATCCATGTATCAGTATGTTCATGAGAAATAGATGAAATCATATTCAATGTCTATGAAAAATTGGGCTGCTGAAGAGGGAAAAAACCCATCAGGGAAGAAGCCTTAACTAGACTGGTACCGATACTGACGTAAGAGTCAGGTACACCACCTACTAGGGGTATAGAGCCACTTGGTAATGGGGAATAATCATGGGTGCAGAAGGACAACTAGTCCACTATAACTACCTTTCCATCCAATGGGAATAGGATGATGCGAAAGACAATAGATACAATGGTCGTCATGGCATACGTCCAACTGTGACCCAGCAAGAGATTATAGTCGAGTTTTTTATCTACAACTTCTATGTCCACCATTACCATTTTCCCATACAAAGTGATGGGGTAGCTAGCTAGGTAACCTTTTGGGATGAAAGTGTGGCCGTCGAAAGCTTTAAGGGAATTCGACGATGGGGATAGGGTTGGAGAACCCAAAGCGAGCCAACATGAAGCCAACATGACACAAGTTGATGCACCTTTGTCAATGACAGTTCTGTGTATACCTTTACCTTTCGAAAAAAATTTCACTTGAAATGCAAGTTGGTCGGAAAGGGGAGGTTTACACTTTTCCATGTCGAAAATTGCAAGCATGGAATCCTGTGGGTTGATACCACCAATAGCCAAAAGCAAAGTATTCGTTTGTGTTAGACGCGTTTGTAATACTTCGAGCGCCGACATCGCTGATGAAGCTTGCACCAAATCTTCTACAATGCTATATCTTTGGGTGGCACATGAAAATGTATTATGCGTTGTGCATCGAAGTGCCCCTTTAGGGAGTGAATTACAAGGTCAGAATCTGGACTTTCGATATGAAAATCGTTGGGCGGTGGTGGGTTTTAACTTGAGGAAGGTTCCTCTACATGAGTGGCAGGAGCTCCATAGGATTTGGCTCTTGTTTGTAGATCTACCATTTCAAAGGTATAAATGGTAGAAGATCCTTCACCAGCTAAAGGATTTTGTGAACCACCATTGCCCCCTTGTGGGGATTGGGTTTGGTTTGCAATGAGGTGTTGCTGCTACTAAATGGGGAAAGGATTATTAAGGATAGAGAGGGTCCTACAATTATCCTTTTTAGCAATGCAATCTGTGCATTCTTAAAGACACGAGCAGTGATAGGTCATGTGGTCTTCAATACAGATTTTTCAAGGGAATCTGGTAGGTTTATCCTTTCCATTGTCAGTAGGTGCAGTGGCCTTCTGCTTTGGGTTTTGCTGCTTTGTCAATTGTTTCTCAGAAGGAGTAGTCTTTTTCTTATTCTTCTTGTTCTTACCACCAAGTTTTTGCGTAGACTACGTAGAGTTTATCGCGGTGGTAGGAAGAGCAATCGATTTGGTAGAGGGGTCCACTGACATCTGGGCAATGTGACCATTGAGTTGTTTTACAACAGTCGCAGAGGTTAAGCTGATAATCCCATCGGCATGCGCTCCAAGGTGCTAAGTAGAAAAAGAATTGGAGTTGCGAGGAGCATTGGGGATTACCTCATAAAAAGTTCCAGACTGTGAATATATCAGATCTAAGTGCTGGGCATGACGTATGGATTGGTCTTTAGTGACCACACCACCTAAGGCAACATCCTTAGCGATTTGAGGGAGTAGGGACTTGCAGAACCAGTCCGCTAAGAGATAGTCTAGGAGGGGAGATTTGACTAACCTCTGCTTACATATCCATTCATGTATATGATCAGAGATGTGGGTGGTGGTATCCTGATGTAATGAAGTGAGGACCTCTGTCCTAGTCTCATAGCGGAGGGGTAGCTAAAAGTGCTTTAAGAATTCCATCGCTAGAGCGTCAAAGGTATTTATTGACGTGCATGGTAACTCAATGTACCACTTCGCTGGGTTGCCAGTGAGGGTGCAAGGATAAAGATGTAACTGAACACTATCACCCACCATGGAGATAGGAAAACACCAAAGATGATAGGTGGTGATACGGGTGCCCAGATCCTCCCCTTGTTTCCCTTCAAACTTCGGGATGTCTGTTGGTATTTTATGCGGGATTGGCGACCAAAGTAAGTTATGGTAGATGGGGTAATTTGTAATTTTGTACAAATTGGTGATATCCAACATTGCCAAGAAAGGCAGAGTGTGTGGTGCCCTCGACTCAAACCAAGGCGATGACATATGACTCGAGAATCCTTGTGTTCCTCCCATCGTTTGAGTTCTAATATTATACATAGGCTGCGTGGTATATTAGTTGCCTTGGGGTTTGGCGTTGTAATGTGGATTTCCATGGGGATTGTGATGTTAGGGTATAGAATCTCCCCTAGGATAAGTAGTGCCCCCTTGAATCATTTGAAATTGTGAGTAGGGTGCCCCCATGGATTGGTTGGGACCTCCTTGAGGATTCCCACCCACCACAGAACTAACCATATGTCCTTGATTGACATAAGGAGTGCTCATGTCAATCAATGACTAACCATGCATGCCTGAAAATGGAGGGGGGACTGTTACATTCCCAATCGGTATATGCATATTGGGAGTGCCCCTAGATACTTGAATCTGGGGGTTTGAACTGTACAATGGATGCCAACCATATTGTTGGTTGAGGAGACCTGTGCTCACTGTGCTATATTGAGCGTTATAAGGAGCACTATATGTAGCACTTGTCGAAGGTATAGAGTTTGACACTAAAGGGGTGGAAACCAACATAGGCTGGGTTCCACTTATGGAGGGTGTCATGTGAGGGTTTGTACCTAGGACAGATGGGATAGCAGGGTTTGCCATCAACGGTATCGTGGTGACTATCGATTGGGGAAGTGGTGGGGGACCAAAAGTGTCCACAAAGTTCCACGACCCATTAGTCATCGACAGGATGGATGGAAATGTTCCAACTAAAGAAACAGGCAATACAGGTGCCACAGGAACCAAGAGTGGGTCCAACAGATTCATGAGCAGAGGGTTAAAGGGAGGAAGAAATCCTGCAGTAAAGAAATCCTCCAATAAACTTGAATCGTCGGTTGTCCAAACAAATTCCGTGTGAGATATTGGAGACTGATTTCCTGAATATGAGGAATCTGATTCATTGGAGCTCGCTGGATCTTCCACAATGAATGGAGGAAGTCCGAACAATCGTCTAGATTGACGACGAGGGCTGGATGTAGCCACAGTGACCGTTAATTTTTATCAATAAATTTTATTGTGATATTTGTTAAAGTCTCAATGATAACACTTGGGTGCCTAAAAAGTATAAAAAATACACTAAGTTGATCAATCAGCAAATAGAGGAAAATGACCCATTCTGATAAGCACTGATCACTAGAGATGAAACCCAGTATCATAATGAATAACATAGATGACTAGCCAAATGTACAGTTAAGGTTACTCTAGATCTTCACCCAAACCTCAGATTAAGGGGCCAAGTACTCTCGTGAAGGTGAGCACCCTCCCAAAAACTGAAGACATAGTAGGTCAGTCTGTGTTAGGTACCAGGGCAGCCCGCCCCAGTCACCTTATGTAATTCCCTAAAAGTTTTGCAACTAAGGATAACTTAGATCACAGACACCACCGGGGTGGACATAGTCACAGACAGTACATTGTGTGGGCATGATACTTGAGTCCCCAACTTAGCTCCAAAATCCCCGAAGGGATCCTCAATACACAGAATACCCAAAGGAGTTGTAAGAGAAGGTGGGCTACCTTCACTTACAGTCCAATGTTGTCTCGTATTTAGCTCCGCTTTTACTAGAGTGGTCCCGATAGAATGAGTGCAGAAGGAATTTTCTCTCTTTTAATGACACTATTTTTGGTTTCTGATCTTGGGCAGTTTACTCACACTACCTATCCCAAGATCCTAGCCTGAACTAATGTTTGTTTGCTTAATAAAGAGTTACTGATTGAGTTTAGGTAAATTTTATGTGTACTTTTTTAGTGTCTTTGGTAGAGGAGTTGACATATGAAATGTGGTGGGACTCTAACTCAAAATCATGCAAAAGATAATGCTTAAAAAATATTCAATTCGATGAAACAAGTTGTATTCTACAGGTGAGAGTCTTTCACATATTCATATTTGTTCCATGCATCCTAGTCATTATAACACATGCATAACCAACATAAATATTTCCAATGCTTTCTAACAACTATTTAAAACCAAAATAAAGTAGATTTTAACTAGCTAAGAAGAAGAATGAATAAAAAAACTTGTTGACTTTTCTTTGATAAAAACATTTTAATAAAGAAAAAAAACTTATTTCCTAAAAAAAATTATTTTAGGACACCGATCTTGCTAATAAAATGCAGTTGTAGATCCCTTTTCAGTCCATGAGCAACCTTCCCATCCCTTTGAGTTTATAGAAACAACTGTATGTCAAGATTTGGGGGACTAACGCTCTATAGTAGTGGCCACAGAGAGTTAATGGGTCCACTAATGCACTGTTTGTGCAAACATAGAGCTTTATAAAGCTTTGTTTACTCTACTAACCTGCGTTAGTGTGGGAAAAGAGTTCAAAATAGGGTTTTTAGGATCAGATTCAAGGCTGAATATATGAAGGAAGAATGCATCAAGGTTTTGGTGGGTCAAAAAGGGAATACAGAAGTATAGGGAGGTCTTAGAAGGAGGAGGAAACTAAGAACTGTCTGGGTGAATAGGGAACTAGATGTATAGTCCCCAGTGGAGTCACCAATTCTTCTATAGGATAAAATGCACCGTGTATGGAGAATGGAGATACCCTCAAAGGTATTCCCGAGACCTTTGGTAGACTATAAGATTATCTGCAGCTGTCACAAAGTTACATGCATGTCCATAAACAATAACTAACTGTTACACTAAAAAATGTCACCATGACTATTTGCAGTTTGTATGGCTCCATCACCTGTCATACTATCCTCCTTGGCAAGTCGCATGCCTCTGCCTTCCATGTCAAACTCAAAGAATGAGAGAAAAGTCATTTAAATTCAAGTTATCTCTAGTACGCAGTTTCTCTCAGCCTTACCTGCGGGTACGCAATCCAAGTTCACAATACCTGCGTACTTGTACGCTCTGTCTGTAAAGAAATGGGTGCGTACTCCTGCAAAGGTCAATAAGCGCAAGTTTCACTCCAAAAAAGTTACTTGTGGTTATTTCTAGAGCATTCTAGAAGCTTGTTTGATGTGTATGGAGCGCCTCCAGATGGTTCATGTATCCCTATAGAAGAGGAACTTATCCCATCAAGAGGGGAGCTAACCCACCCAAAAGAGGGGCTTATCCCATTGATGGTGGACTTGATTAACTTCCTCTACAGCACTATAAATACATGCATTGGGCCAGAGGGAGGGGAGGTTGAAAGCTGAACATTCCTAAGGGTAGATGCTGCTGGAATGAGGACTTCCTTGTATAAGCTTGTGAGGAGAGATTACCATCTTTACTTGTTGTATTTGGAAGTGGGTGAGCTGATCAGAGTAAAGGAGGACTCTTGTGGACCCTGGGAGGAACTTGGACAACACCAAGGCTCAGGCTGTAATGGTTTCTTTTGTTACCTTTTAATACAAATAAGTCCATTCTTCTCAACAATTTGTTATTTATGAGTTGTTTCATATACTCCTTGGTCTATATGTTAAATGTGTTTTATTTTATGTGATATTCAGGTGCTATTTAATCGTTTGATTGTTAGTGAATGCAGGTTTCGAAGAGAAGGAGGAGCTCATCCGGATCAATGAAGCTGGACTACTACAACAGCGTTGGGTTACAGGTAAGATCTAAAACACTTGATTTCACATAGTATAAATGCATATTTAGAGAAGGATTGCTCCTATTTGTCTTGTTTGTCACTAGAAAGTCTTAGGCTTCTAGGGAGGTCGGTTGTGTCCGCACCGTCGACTCTTTCCGCGTGACAAAATGGCGACTCCGCTGGGGAATCCATGAATGTGCTTGAGTTCTTTTTGATTTAATATTTTGGTCTGAGAAAAAGCGCTTGCTTTCTGATTTTTGGCTGTCTAACTGTGTGTTTGGGTGGGTTAGCTTAGGGTTAAATTAGATTTTCAGTTTTCTTAGCTTTGCCAGCAGTACGCAGGCTTTGAGTTCAGCACAGTGCGTACTTGTACGCACTGCGACTGTGTGCACAGAGCGTACCCGCACCTGTGTAAACAGGTCACCTGCGTACCCCTGTCAAATTTGAGAAAATCTCAATTTTTGCTTTTTGCTCTTTAGATTTTTGTTTTTAATTTGTTTTTACTGCCCAGATCCATTAGTTTACTGTCAGAGATCTTCACCTGGACTTGTTCCATTAGTGTCGAGAGTTTTGGTAGAATTCATAGGGATTTTGCCTTAGGGTTTGATTTTTAACTGGTCCTGTAGTGACTTTGGCGTTAGAGGTTGTCAAACTTTGGATCTCCCTGGTTTTGTTCAACCCTCTTAGGAGTCGGGCCTGTCATCAAATTCACCCTTGTGAGAGACCTACCTTTGTGTCTTCTCTTTGCGAATCTCGAAAACGTTTATTCATTGAACTTTGATTTTTTTTTTTTTAAAAAGAACAAAAAGATTTCGATTTTGTTTTTTATGATCAGTTTATGATTCTGCATGAACTGATCCTTAGTTACATTTTGACTGAGTAAAACATCCGGGAATCATCCTTGTAGGCTTTTGTCCTCATTAGTTTTACTTTTAGGTAAATTTCCCTTTAATTTGCTTTTGAGTGATTTTGGTTTGATTGCCTTAGATTTGTTAAATTTGATTTTCGATAAATAGTTTTACATGCTTGATTAATATAGGAAAAATACAAAAGATTCTTTGAAAACAAGTTTGCTTTGGTAGCATTTGTAGTCTTTTGAAGAAAAGGAAATTTCGTGAATAATTAGTGGTCATGAGTTGCATGTTTTGAAAAGATAAAGAGAATTGTTTCTTTGATTGTCTTTGTTAAGAAAGTTGTTTTCTATAAAATTTGCATTCTCTCAACTCTCTTAGCTAGGAGATTCATTGAAAAAGGAAAGTAGTGTAAATCATCTTAGGTGCATCTTTGTAGTGGTTGAGAGTCGAGTCTACACACCACCAGTTTCATCTCCACTACCTTTTGTCTTAAAGGAAAACCATAAAGTTAATGCTTAAAGTAAAATCAACTTAGTAACTTTTTATTTACTAGGGCTCTGAAACACCAATATAGATCAGGCTAGTGTCTTGGAGTAGGAGAGTAATTAACTCTCCAAGATAGCAAAACCAAACAAGTAGCTGATCTTGTGGTAGGATAAATCCAACTGTTTCATTTATACTCTGGGAAAGCTCCTCTTAAAGGAGAAGCACAAGCTCGTGTTCAAACCAGTGAGGGGATCAATCCTCCCTCGTTGGGAACGACGCCAGACACGCACGTATTACAAACGGTAAACCTCTGATTAACCATTGTCGAGGAGCCAGGGTTCACTTGTCGGTAAACCTTGGATTATTGTCAAGGAGCCGGCAAGGGGATTGAGCTTGATACTCTGTCCTTGCGTGCTGTCGGAGTGTAGACTGTTCCCCCAGGTGTATTTGTTGCTATTCGTAACCTTAGTGACCATTATCTTTAGGATTCTACCCGAGGTGACGGTGGAGGGAAGATCCCACTGTACCTGGAGCAGACGTCGGCTAGACTCACTTGGATTTTCCGGGGGGTTCACTTCACTCGAGACGGTTAAAGTGGAGGAACTTGTGCCGGTCTATTCATTAAGCAGGTTGCCGGGGTAATTGTTCCACCCACCACTTCTGTACTGAATTCGGCGATGTTGGGCTTCATCACCAACTAGTGTTTTCGGTCCGGAAGGCTACTGCTTGTGCATGGTTTGACGCCCTAGATTCTTTAGGCATGTGATTCAAATTTGTTTGGTTCTTTAGAGACTTTAGGTGGTTTGATTTGATATTTTACTTTGTTTGCGTGTGCAGTAGTTAAAAGTTTTTAACTGTGGCGGAATTACCGAGACAGTCCCGTAGACTTCGGGGCCAATCTACTGAGATTGTTTCCGTGGCCGAATTTTTGAGGAGATCCCGTAGACTTCAGGGTGAGCCTCCTCGAGACGACCCGAGTAATCTAGAAGGTTTGAAAGTCCTCGTAACTCCTCCTAGTGGAAGTAGAGTAGGTTCACCTGAAGAAGGAGAGTCTTCGTTGGTGGTCCATCCAGATTACCAAAGTCTAGAAACAGGTTACAATCCTGAAGCTGTTGTAGTTTCTGAGCTTGCTAGTAGTTTTTCATCTACTAGTGATATAGGCGAAGAACCTGAAATATCTGAACCTGTTACTCTAACTTCTAGTGTTCCTGATGTAGAAAGAGTCATAACCGAGAATCTTCCTTCTGGTTTGTTAGCTATTGAAGAACTTACTCCAGAAGAAGAAGTAGGCCCTGTTCTTGAAGATCAACCTACTCTTGATCTAAGAGAGCGTGAATCTATCTTTTACAGTCCACCTAGAAGTACTACTTGGTACCTTTCATTAACTAATTATTTAGACAACTCAGGGATAGGTTTTTCTCCACCTCGTACTCCTTATCCATCCGGAGGTATTTATACTCCTGTAAATATGTCTAGTCAGTCATCCGTGTCTACTCAACCCCCTGAATCTTTCTTGTATGGTGGTCCTTCTGTTCCTACTAGGTATCAATCACTTTCTGGTACCTTTGCAGGAGCATCTCCTCAACCCATTGGACATGGGTCATTAGCTGGAAGCAATGGTAATAGACCGTTGGGTGTAGGAGACATTTATATGATGTCAGGTTCAATTCCCGGTTCTCAACCTCAAGGTGGTCAATTACCGCCTGGGGGGCAGCCTCAATTAACACCTGGGGGGCAACCTCAAGGTACACAAGTTGCGGCTGGGGGGCAACCTCAAGGACAGTATGTACCTATGGTGCAATACATTCCTCAAGGTCAACCCCAACCTCAATATGTACCCCAAGGTCAACCTCAGTATCAATTTATGCATCAAGGTCAACCCAAGTATCAGTACTTACCTCAAGGGTATCTACCCCAAGGTCAGTACTCGAGTCAAGGTTATCAACCACCTGAAGGTCAATCTTACGTTCAAGGTACGGGAAATGTACCTTTCAATTATCAATCCTACCCTCAACTTGGTTACAGATCTCAGTATCCTCAACCTGTTACGGGTCAATACCCCGGAATGATAGTGTGGGGTCCATCACAAGGTCAACAGGTGTTGCAGCCAAGTATACAGCTGTTACCTCAAACTGGACAACCTGTAGTTTCTGGTTCACCCCAGCAACCGCAACCTGTCCAGTCAAATGTTCAAACTTCTGTAACTTTGGTAGTTACTCAGCCGCCAATTGCACCTAGTTCTCCATCTCAAATGGCTGCTGCAACTACCGCAACATCTACCACACTTACTTCTGGAGTATCGACAACTCCAGTTTCTACTGTCTCTGCAACCACCCCTCAGACATCTTTACCGTTGTCCGGATCTACGATTCAAACCACGGTCCAGATGCCTGTAGGGCAGCCTGGTTTAAGTACTGTTGTAACAAGTCAACCACAATTCACTTATCAACAGTACCAGGGACAGTACCAATTCGGTCCTGCTGTCCAACAACCGGTTTACCAGTATCAACCGTATCCTGGGTACACTTATCAACAACCTCAACAACCCCAGTACGGTCCGGTTAATCCTGGTTTTCCAGGAGGATATAATATCCCGAACGCGATTCCTGTTCCAAGTTATCCTGGATATCCTCCTCCTGGGACTGGTCTTGTGACCCAGAGTTTTAGAGATCCTAACTGGCAATTGCCGTTTATCGCAACTTTGGATTTACCCGACTTGACGCACCTAACGAACGATCCAATAAATTATCTTCCGTTCTGGCCGCCAATGCCAAATAAGTTGCCCAGTGATATACCCAAGTTCGAAGGTAAGTCTGGAGAGGATCCATCAAATCACGTGATGACTTACCACCTCTGGTGTGCTTCGAATTCTATCTCAGACGATTCGATCCGATTACGTCTTTTTCAGCGTACGCTCATTGGTCTCACGGCCAAGTGGTACATTGAGTTACCACGGGCCTCTTTGTATAACTTTAGCCAGTTAGCTACCTCGTTCCTAACTCATTTTCAGTTGCCAGTCAGATACGATAATGGTACTGAGTTATTAACTTCATTAAAACAATCGACGTCCACTTATATTTCTGATCATATCCATGAATGGAGACGTCGAAGACGTTTAGTGAAAGTTTTTATCCTGGACCAAATCTTAGCTGAATGGTTTGTCAAATCATTATTACCGAAGATTACTGAAGATGTAGCTAAGGCCGGAGTAGTTACTGAGGAGTAAGTCATTGCTCAAGCCCAGTACCTTTACTTAGTTTACACTCAGTCGGGTACGTTGCACGAGAAGATCCCAGATCTTCATAAGTCGAATCAAATCGCTGCTACTCCTTCAGGGTCTCATGCTGCTGATGGCATGATTGGTATGGTGAACACTAAAAGTAAGGAGAAATCCTCAAAGAATTCTTCTCCAATCATAACCTTACCAGACTCCCCGACAGGAGAGTCTTCTCCTGAAATTACCACCGACGTTCACGCTGTAGAGTCATCTACGGCTAAATCAAAAAACGGTGGTAAAAAGAAAGGCAAGAAGAAGGATAAAGCAGACAAGGCTCCAAAGGAGAAAAAAGAGAAGTCGGAATCTAACGACGAGAAGCACAAACCTCGCTATCCTTGTTTAATTTGTGAAGAAGATCATTTCACAAGATATTGCCCTCATCGGGCAGAGGTTGTGAAAATCGTTAAAGGTTCCCCAACTCCTGCTGTTTTGAAAGATCCATTTCCAAAGTAGGAGAGTAAGATGATAGGTTGTTCCTCGGGTGCCAGTGAAGAACCCATATTGATGATGTCTCATGTATGGATTGCGACTCGATCACACGATTATGGTAGTAAGAGTCTTGTTGATGGCAAAGAAGAAGAATCTTCTCATTCTAATCCATCAACCTAAGCTCCCGGTTCCGATCCACTACAGATCGAGAAACCTAACCCGGACTTGGTAATCAAACCGCCCGCCAAGGGTATACTTCGAAAGTCTGCTTTCAATCCACATGCGAGAGCAGCTCAAAATTATAACATTGTTGAGGACTTAGCTGTTTCACCCTCAGCAATGTCGGCTTTAGAAGTGCTGCAATCATGCCCAGCACAACGAAAATTACTTTTGTCGGCTATAGGAGCTGTTGATATTCAGGACCCGAACCTGATAATCTTTGATCTAGAAAATAGTACACCGCGTCTCCCTCATCAGATGGCTTTCCAGATCCCAGTGATAGTAAAAAACAGGCCTATTCATCGGACTGTAATTGATGAAGGAGCTTCTACGTGTATTATGTCGATTCAATGTTGGAGATCGCTTGGTTCTCCTTCATTGAACCAATCCCCGACGATTCTTAAGGCCTTTGATGGCCGTGGGTTCCATCCGTTTGGCATTCTACAGGATTTGCCTATAGGGGTTGAAGGAAAAACCGTTAGTCTGGATGTGGAGGTGGTTGATGCCCCTCTAGACTACAACCTTCTCTTGGGTCGAAGTTGGTCTTACGCTATGACATCGGTCGTCTCATCGGTCTTAAGAGTTATAAAGTTTCCACATAATGGCAAGATCGTGAAAATAGACCAGCTGGCTTTCTTTTCATCCGACCCAGCCTCTTCAGAGAGTATCCAGCATGTCGGTAAAATGACTATCCCTTATAGGGATGTTGGCGTAGGATTAGTTAAAGATTCTGGTTTACTGGGAACTTTTCCTTTTCCTCCAATCAACGCAGACCCTTCATTCGCTTCCATTCATATGATTACTTTAGACACTATTATTTATGATGATCCTTGGATTGTCCCATCTGAATCTGAGATAGACTCATGTGGTGATGCTATGCCTTTGAGTCCATATGAAATTGCTTATGAAGCCGTGCAGTCTTTTACCGACCCGTGTTCAACCCAAATCGACCAAATGAATGTGGTCCGTGAGGAATCACTTTTCACATCAACCTCAGAATGGATAGCGTTTCCCGAAGTTGTGTCATCTGATGAGAAACTTCACGAAATCCTAAGTGTAGATGATCTACCATGGGAAGATCTCCATCATAGATCTTCGTTTTTACCTGAGGGTGATGGCTTTGAAAATGATTTTTCATCAATTTTTACGGCTGAATATGTTAAGGACGCTCAGAATCCCACGAAACATCCTGATTCAGAGTTGAATTTGGGAAACATTTCCCAAACTATTGCCATTGACATTTCAGTCAAAACTGGAATTATTGAGAACATTCATATAGGTGCCTCGTGTACAAATGACGAAATTCAAACATACAAGGCCCTATTTCAAGAATTCCGCGACGTGTTTGCCTGGTCCTATGAGGAAATGCCAGGAATTGATCCCTCTATTGTTGTTCATGAAATCAAGACTTACCCGGACGCTAAGCCCGTTCGACAACGTCTGCGTCAGATACACCCTAGGAAAGCGGCTGCAATTAAAGCAGAAGTTGAGAAGCTATTGAAAGCAGGTTTCATTTATCCGATCCCGTTAAGGGATTGGGTATCGAATATTGTTCCGGTTAACAAGAAATAGGGAACAATAAGAATCTGCATCGACTATAGGGATATTAATCGTGCTTGTCCAAAAGACAACTATCCCACGCCCTATATCGATCAAATAATTGATGATTGTGCCGACAGTGAAATATTTTCCTTTATGGACGGTTTTTCCGGTTACAGCCAAATCAATATTCTACCTGCCGATCAACCAAAAACGGCTTTCATTTGTCCTTGGGGGACATTTGCTTATTGCAAATTACCTTTTAGACTTAAGAATGCCGGAGCCACTTTCCAACAGGCAATGTCTTATGCGTTTCACGACATCAAGCACATTGTGCAGCCATACCTCGATGATTTGCCTACTCATTCTTTACATCGAGCTGATCACCTTGTCTACTTACGAGCTATTTTTATGAGGTGTCGGCATTATCGAATTCGGTTGAACCCACACAAATGTGTCTTTTGCATAGAAGTGGGACGATTGCTAGGATTTGTCGTTTCAAAAGCCGGTATCCGCATCGATCCCTCGAAGGTAGAAGCTATCATCAAATTGCCTCCTCCTTCGAGTTTGCGCCAACTCCAAAGTTTGCAGGGGAAAGCAAACTTTTTACGTCGATTCATTCCTAACTACGCCGAGGTTACAAAGGGTTTCACCCGGTTGTTAAAACAAAATGCTCAATTCTCTTGGGATGAGATAGCTCAGAAATCTTTCGATGCACTTAAGCACGTGTTGACCCATGCACCGTTGCTGCATCCTCCCAACTACAACCAGGATTACTTTTTTTATCTCGCCGCCTCCCACTCCACCATTGGAATGGTCTTAGCTCAGGAAGATGAATTCGGAACGGAACATGTGATATATTACCTTAGTCGGACGTTAAATCCAATCGAGCTAAAGTACTCACATGTGGAAAAGTTGGCACTGGCAGCCGTTCAAGCTGTCCAGCGTTTTCGTCACTACATTCTTCTCCGTAAAACTATAGTGATTTCGGATTGCAACCCTATGATCTATATTCTAACTAAACAATTGCTAGGGGGCAAGTACACCAAATGGATTGTTATCCTGCAGGAGTTCGATTTGTAGTTCGAAAAGTCCAAATCTAAGAAATCCTTAGTCTTTGCCGAGTTAATGTGTGATTTCCCGCGTGCTGACACGGAAACAGTGGCAGAGGAACCCATAGCGGATGAATCTTTGTTTCTTATCAGCACTTTAGATCCGTGGTACGGGGATATAATCATTTATCTCCAAACCCAATCCTTTCGGCCCGAAGCTTCAAAGACGGAACGTCGGAAAATTTGATTCCAGTCCCAACAATACAAAATAATTGGAGATACTCTTTATCATCGTGGGGCGGACTTGGTTTTCCGACGTTGCTTAACTCACGAAGAGGCAGAAAGGGTTTTGAATGACTGTCACTCTGGGGCATGTGGCAGTCATATGTCTGGGTATGCCACAACTCAGAAGGTGTTGCATGCTGGCTATTTCTGGTCGTCCATGTTTAAAGATTGTATCATTGCGGTCCGAAAATGCCACAACTGTCAAGTGTTTGATCGCAAGATGCGCACACCACCAGCTCCTCTCCACCCTATAATTGTCGTTGGTCCTTTTGCTAAATGGGGTATCGACTTTATTACTTGTAACCCTCACTCGGCCGGGGGGCATGCGTATATCATCCTTGCGGTTGACTATTTTACTAAGTGGGCCGAGGCGATGCCTACATTCGAGGCAGATGGCAAGACTGCTGCAGTTTTTGTATTCAATCACATTATTGCTAGGTTTGGTGTCCCACAAGCGATAATCACTGACCATGGGTGCCATTTTCGAAACATTATGATGACAGAACTTACAGGCCAACTTGGTTTGCGCCACGATAGCTCAACACCTTATTATCCACAAGCCAACGGTCTGGTTGAGTCCATCAACAAAGTTTTGGTCATCATGATCCGATGAATCATTGGCATTCATCGGTCGAATTGGCACAACATGTTATTTTCCGCGCTTTGGGCATATCGAACTTCAGTGAAAACATCAACAGGGTTCACTCCTTTCCAACTAGTTTATGGTTTGGAAGCCGTGCTGCCCATTGAATGCGAAATCCCATCACTTCAAATGGCTGTTGAATTACTTCCAGCTACTTCCGAAGAGGAGAAGCGTTTATTGTATTTGACTCAATTAGATGAGACTCGACGTGATGTTGCACTGGCAATCGAGACTCATGTAAAACGAATGAAAGCTCAGTACGATCAAAATGTGACCCCTCTAAATTTTCCAGAAGGAGACCTAGTGCTATTATATGATCAAGCTAACGATAAATTAGGTGCTGGAAAATTCGTTCCTATGTGGCATGGGCCCTACATTGTTAAGCGAAAGCTAGCAAAAGGGGCCTATGAGCTGGTTGACTTTGATGGGGAGTCTTTGGGTAAACCCAAAAATGGACTTTACCTAAAGAGGTACTATGCTTAAATGGTGGGTGTGAATATTTTCGTTAGGGTAGTTAGGTTAATTTTCTCTTCCTAGCTGGTACGTTTGCTTAGTTTAGACAAATGTGCTTAGTTTAGAGAGTATGGTTTTTCGTCGTTATTCTGGCTTATCTTGGTTTTACTCTTGATATTGCAGATGTCGACGCCTCTCCAAACGTACATTGGATTTGCTGATGGTGCTTGTCGTAGTACACAGAATATCTCTTCCGCAGCTTGGGTTATCTATTCGCCCTCTGACGAGTTAGTTTCTATGCATGGGGTGAGCCTCAGTCAAACAACAAACAACATTGCAGAATACAGTGCAGTGATTGAATTATTATCTGAATCCATTACATTTGGAATTCGGAGTTTGATAGTGAGGTTAGATTCTGAACTCGTTGTATTACAACTTAATAGAGTTTATGCCATTAGAAATCCAGTGTTATTAAGGTTATTTTTGAGAGTGCGTCTTTTGGAACGTGAATTTGATTACATTGAATATCAACATATTCCAAGGTCTTTTAATACATTAGCAGATGCAATTTCTTCTCGAATGTTAGACAGACATTTGCGATAATCATACATGTAAATTTAAAAAACATTAACATTTAATCACACATGTTTAACAAGATAAGCCGGTAATAATGATATATATATATATAGATAGGAGTGTGTCAAAAATATACATCATCTTCGATCATAGGTTGAAAAACACATTATGATCGGCAAAAATGATAAGTACAAGATATCAAAAATGTCATATGTGTCTACAAAAAGTGACTAGCCAATCACTGGTGGTGCTCTCTATACGAGACCACTGCCCGTGCTACCCTACACAGGAACCTCCTGATAGGTCCTGGGACTGCAACCAAATAGCGCTGAAGTTGAATAGGAATATCATCTATAGTCGTCTCTGGTATGTATGCCGTGAGACGCTCTAGGTCCTGTTCCAGCTCGGCTAAGGCCTCTGTGGCCGCATCCTGTGGGGCCGGTGCTGGTGCAACTGGTACTCTCCTCTCGAATGGCCGGAGATTGGCTGGACGCTGTGGGCCTACATCTACATTTTGAAAATTGTCACTGTCAGTTTTGAGACGATATAAAAACAAATAAAAAGTAAATAATTTCAAAAATTTGTGAAAAATGAAATACCTCTGTCGTCCCATTGTTCTCCTTGTGGAAGAACCATGTTAGGATCACCGCGAAAATCTACTCCGGCATAAGGAAAGTCCTAAATCGCAAAGACCTGGTTCTCCAACCAGTGAAAGTAACCAGCAGGAAATTGAACAACTCCCGCTCCCTCATCAGGATGCCGGGCCATCACCGTAACCCATCGTATCAACCTTGGCTCCCGAGGTGGCCCAACCGGAACAGTGAGATGCTGAGGGATAAGCATCAGAACTCTCTCTAGGGCAAAGCTCGCAACTAAAGGCCCATACCCAAAGGTCTTTAGTTGCCCGTTCTTTACCCTAGTTAGTTGGCCCTTTATGTTGGCCAACACAGCATCGCACCAGTTGAAAATGGTGCCTCGGTAGCAATCTATCGCCATCTGCATTTGGGACCCGGTGGCAATGTGCAAGGCGGCTGTGCCGCAGAGTCTGGTAACTGTAAAGGCAATTACCATAAGTTCAGGCAGGGATATATATTTGATTTCTATCCCTTTCTCCTAATTCTGATTGTTGCACCACTCTAGCCGGAGGCTAGCAAGGGATTGGCCACCCGGCCTAGTCCCGGAGAGAGTCAGTTGCTCGCCCCTATTAGGCAAACCAGTGAGAAAATATATGTCAGAGGGCTCTATCTCGAGCTGGTGCCCTTCGATGTAAAAGCATTGTTCTTGGACATTCCACCTTTCAACCAGCCACTCTGAGAATGGCACCTGGACCCTCATGCCAGGTATGGCCCAGTATTTGTAGAGACCGCATGCCTTCAAAGCATCAATGGAGGGTTGATGATCTATTGCGGCCAAATCAACGTCCTCATGTTCTCTTTCACGCCAATCAAGCATGGTGTGCACCCTGCACATCATAAAACATCTGTTAGAGTCCATAAAATTTTAAAATTTTGGTCTATTTTGGAGAAATGAGGGTTTCAAAACGCGTTTTGCAGGGTACGCACCCCGGTTTTTAGGAACAGAGCGTATGTACGCAGCTGCCCTTAAGGCAGGGTGCGTACGCCGAGTATTTTCCCCATTGAAAAAATATCGGGGTATGCAGGTCAACAGTGCATGACCTGCGTACCCCAAAGGGCGCATCTTGAAACCCCAAGACCTCCAAAAAATCAAATAAAAAGCTAAAAATGAATTCTAAACAGATGGAAATTAAGAGAAGGATGTTGTAGAATACCTGATGAGACGACGTTCGATTCTGACGGTCGGATTCTCCGGAAAGTCCACGGGAAGTTTCTTGTCAAAAGCCCTTTTCTCTCCCTCAACAGTAAAATGGTAAAAATGACATGGTAAAAAGTCTTTTTATAGGTTTTTTGGATAAATGAATGCTAGGTTTGTTTATTTTTTACCATAAAGAGATATTTTTCAATGTATTTTTGCCTATCTTAAACAGGTATGAGTAATGTGTTGTTTTTGTGCAGGACAAAGGGACTTTAGGGTAAACTATCGTTTTTCACGAACCAAGAAATCAGAGTCATCTCTTAAGCCCTTTTCTGACTCCTAAAACATGAAAAGATTGCCGAGCGTTTCTTTTACACTCGTTAAAACGGAATTAAAAGACGTTCCTCTTATAGCCCTTTTCTGACCGTAAAAACACGAAAAGATTGCTGGGTTTTTGTCGTTTCAAACTCGATATTGGAAATAAAACGACGTTTCCTTGATCGCTTTTTACTTTTCAGGTCAACGGCACTAAACATGAAAGTACTCCTTGGTCGCAAGATCAAGCGGTTCTCTCAGGTATTATTTTATACTTTTTTCGGCTTGGGAGACACAAATTTACGAAAAAGTTCACCTTGGAGTCTTCTTTAGTTTTTTCAGACTCTCTAAAATTGAAAAACGCCGAGTTTCTCCTATACTGGACTCGTTAAAATTTCACAGTAAAGGACCTGTTCGATTACAAACAGGAATGGACCACTCCTTCTTAGGGTCCGAATCTAAACTAAGTTGGACTCATCCGAAGGATGAGCTTATAATCAAGCATATGTTATCCTCCTCAAGCTTGTAAAAATAAAGAGGTACTTACCAAAAATGGTGGGGGAAAAGATAGAAGAATGAACCTATTTGTTATCCTTTGTTACAGAAGAACCTTATCACCGCTCTTGAACACGACACTCTTTAATTCACCTGGGTTGGGAAATCCTTTGCCTTAAAGTTTATCAAACCACTTTGAAAGTCTTCAACCGTTTCCAGGTATTAACTTTGGGTCAATCGTCACCAAGCCATCTGTTGTGTCGTTATGTGTTCAAGAGGTCTCTGCAAATAAACCATTCATATGCAAAATACTTGTCATCCATTTTGACCATCCCTGAGTCAGTCCTTACAGCAACATTTCTTCAACTTGAACAATGATTTTGTGTTGTGGGCTTGCCTCCAACGGGTCGCTTTCTATCGACATCAACACATTATCTAGAAAGATGACTTAGAGATCGTCAGTACCTTGAAGTCTGCATGCATCAATGGCAGGTTTCTTGCCTTTGACGACAATTTACATCATTGACTTTCGATCAAAGGACTCCGTGACGTGTTCGACATCAACCCATTCATTCACATTTCATGGATTGTACTGGGTACTTTGAGAACCATTGACATCACTAGTGGTCTCTCTCACACTTGTTAACAGTTTACATCATCGACTGGTAATCAAGTGGTTTCTACCATGTTCGACATCGACTCATTTATTCACATGGATAGAATCGTACCAAATCGGGAAGTAGAAATGAAGACCCTGGATCTAGTTTCCACCATCTAGGCTATGAGGAGTTTTGTATTCATTATATAGTAGACTAATCATAAACAGATGGTTGCGTCCATACTGTGTCTACAAAAGTATATAATTGTGATGTACTGCAAAATCATTCCTGTATCAGAGCAGTAGTTAGATTGTTAGTTAAAGTTTTCAATATGAGTATGGGAATGCCTACCTCAGCGATGATATCATCTTATATATGTATTTTGTGTTGAATATTTGCAGGTTCTGACTAGGCTCTCCACAAGATAATCCCTGAAATGATAAAGTACTTCACCCTTCCTAGATGTTTTGAAACCCTAATCTACTTCAGGCTTCGCACTTTAGGGGGAAATCTGTTACACTAAAAAATGTCACCATGACTATTTGCAGTTTGTATGGCTCCATCACCTGTCATACTATCCTCCTTGGAAAGTCTCATGCCTCTGCCTTCCATGTCAAACTCAAAGAAAGAGAGAAAAGTCATTTAAAGTCAAGTTATCTCTGGTACGCAGTTTCTCTCAGCCTTACTTGCGAGTACGCAATCCAAGTTCACAATACCTGCGTACTTGTACGCTTTGTCTATAAAGCAATGGGTGCGTACTCCTGTAAAGGTCAATAAGCGCAAGTTTCACTCCAAAAACGTTACTTGTGGTTATTTCTAGAGCATTCTAGAAGCTTGTTTGACGTGTATGGAGCGCCTCCAGATGGTTCATGTATCCCTATAGAAGAGGAACTTATCCCATCAAGAGGGGAGCTAACCCACCCAAAAGAGGGGCTTATCCCATTGATGGTGGACCTGATTAACTTCCTCTACAGCACTATAAATACATGCATTGGGCCAGAGGGAGGGGAGGTTGAAAGCTGAACATTCCTAAGGGTAGATGCTGCTGGAATTAGGACTTCCTTGTATAAGCTTGTGAGGAGAGATTACCATCTTTACTTGTTGTATTTGGAAGTGGGTGAGCTGATCAGAGTAAAGGAGGACTCTTGTGGACCCTGGGAGGAACTTGCACAACACCAAGGCTTAGGTTGTAATGGTTTCTTTTGTTACCTTTTAATACAAATAAGTCCATTCTTCTCAACAATTTGTTATTTATGAGTTGTTTCATATACTCCTTGGTCTATATGTTAAATGTGTTTTATTTTATGTGATATTCAGGTGCTATTTAATCATTTGATTGTTAGTGAATGCAGGTTTCGAAGAGAAGGAGGAGCTCATCCGGATCAATGAAGCTGGACTACTACAACAACGTTGGGTTATAGGTAAGATCTAAAACACTTGATTTCACATAGTATAAATGCATATTTAGAGAAGGATTGCTCCTATTTGTCTTGTTTGTCACTAGAAAGTCTTAGGCTTCTAGGGAGGTCGGTTGTGTCTGCACCGTCGACTCTTTCCGCGTGACACTAACTATCAAAGAAAGATAGATTGATTACCTCAAGCCACTGTGTAGATTTGTTGGAGAGCACAATGCAGCTAGGTGGAAGTCCCTTGAGCCTACTCCAGATCAAGTCCTGCACATAGAAGAGACAAGAATAATCACAACATACAACCTAGATAACTAATACATGAATACATAAAAGACATCTAGTTACACATAACTAAGCTACTCATGCTAAAAGGTATTGGACAAATAAGTAAATGAATGATAGTACCAACACCACAGAGTAGACAGTACAACTGCAGTTCTATATTAATGTTGGAAGAGTGATTACAACCATCTGTTGCATCAGCGTTCCCTTACCCCTCTAGCTTCTCTCTCTCTCCCTTCTTACCAACTTCTTATGCTTATATTTGAGACTATGCTCAACAATCAAGTAAGCTATCCTTTCAAATGATCTGACCTCTATCACCATAGCCCTAGCTTTGCTTATGTAGCAATTTAGTTAGGGTTGCCAAGTTCCTCCATGTGTCTCTTAAGGTAAAAGCAATGATGTTGCCATGCTTTTCATCTCTTTTCCATTTGCCTCCTTCATTAGGATTTAGAAATCCCACAAATAGGTCGTCCTATGTTCCTATACCAATAGGTGTCATAATTTATGATTGACTTAGTTTATCTCTATAATATGTACATACCTTTTCTTTCTACAAATGTTTTCCATATTCAAAAAAAAAAAAAAAAAAAAAAATGTAAATAGGTTATGTCCTAAAAAAGAAATCAAAGGATAAAAAGAATAAAAATATAAAAAAAGATGAAAGAATATGAACCCCAAAAACAAAAAGACCATGAAAGTGTGCAATTCCAAATGCCACTACTATTTACTTTTCTGCATAATAATGATTGTGTGCAACTTGTTATTCATGCCACAATCCATGGTAATCAAACAATTTAATCTTGGTTATTCCATGTTTGAACTTCATGTTTATAGATAGAGAATGAAAATCTGACCAAACTATTTAACCTTGGTAGATAATTAGATTAGGTAGAGTGAATAAAAGGAGCTCAATTGTTTAATCTAAGCCCTTGGATGTAATAAGGTTAGACTTAGTTAGAATACCGTTGTAAAAGAAAAGAAAAATGTTTTGATAAGGGTTTGCCAGCTTAAGTGCACCCTAATAAAAAGTAGAAAAAATGGTAGGGTGAGTAGACGGGTAAGTAGTTGAATGGTTGTAGAATTGTGATGATTGCTTAGATAAGATCATATCATTTACTTTCATCATCAAGTTGCTAAAGTATGGATAACAAGGAAAAAATTACAAAGTCAAGTGTTTAATTCCCTCATTCATTTTACCCCTTATTTCACTAATTTCCCACAAATAACGATCAAAGTACCTAAAACCTTAAGTTAAAGGGGCTCAGAGCATTTCTCTGACTTCTGGAGGGACCGGACCCTCGGCCCAATAACTTATAAGGTCTAAGTACTAAAACCCCTTCATCAACATTCACCCCCTCCATGATTCATTCATTTCCCTTAAAAAACCCCTTTTCCTAAGGTAAAATCACTATTTGCCTAGGAAAAGTAATCACCCCCATATAAAAACCCACAAATATACTTAATGCCTAAGTTGTGATGTTCGAATGTGGAAATGTCAATATATTTCAAAAAACATTTTACTTAGCGCATCTTTCATTTCCTTTCCATTTCATATTAACATCTAACATTAGTTTATTATATTTAACTTCTTGAAAATACACCCCTTTTTCCCGTATATATTATTAAAATTCCATGTGTTAATATCCTGCCCCAATGGTTTGAAATATAAACCTTAATAATGAAATAATTAGATGGATTAATTAATCGATAGATGAATTAATCTATCTGCGATTAATTAAGACCTATAACCCTCCACCGCATTAAAAATGAATTAATTAATCAACTTGTGATAAATTAATAACCATCCTCCAATCAAATCATCCTCGAAATCAATAAATATCCTTAATCCGCAATTATTATACCGTCGGGACCCTCCATTAACTCTCGATCAAATCACTTCCCTGATCACCGTACAATCTGACCCCTTCATATCTAACGGCTGATGCTCACATCGGGTGGCCTCCGATGCTGAACTTTACCCACCTGATGTGAGCGATTTTATTGTTCACCCTGCCGCTACATGTCACCCGATGAATGGCATCAGGTGAACCTCTCCCAATACCGCCAAGCCCTCAAAACCGGTGCGATATATTCTGCTTAACACCTTCTCTTACCACCCTCACTAAATGAAAAAAAGTCACCTCCGTTAGTTGGCGCCAATTGTCGCTTTCCCATTATACCTGCCAAAAGCATTGACTTTGCAAATAAAACCAAAAATACTCATTATTTTTGTTTTACCAAGAAAAGAACCTCCTGCTCCCCATGCACATGCAGAGTACATTCAAACTGTCAACCTGTTTCCAACCGTCAACCTCTAGAAGCCGCTGAACTCCAGATTACCATTGCAGACCCTTGCGCTCCCTGGGAACAATACACCAGTGCCATTTATCCCTTCATACAACCATAACTAGGTATTTACCCATTTTCAATAGAGAAACCATGTCTTTCATACTGAACCTGAACTAAATTGCTGTAGAAATTAAGTAATTTAGTGAAATTAAGTTGTTCGATAGTCTTGAGACTCTCTGAGACAACCCATTTTTCCATAGTTCCCTGAAATTCTCTCCCCTCGTCCTTGAATCCACAAGAACCAAGGATGGATGCCCCAGTCACCTTAAATATCATACTAGTTACCACTCCCCACAGAGATTTGGACCATCTTCCCCTGGCTAACAAAGATTTTCAGATAAAGGACCTCACCTTTGATGAAACCCCTTTGAAATTGCATTGCAAATACTGAGATAATTACTTGAACCATGCAGATAAGGTAGGCCTCTAGGAATCAAACTTTCCCAAGTATCAATTTTCCAGTGTTCATGTCTTCATGGAAATCATTCACTACTGCCATGCAAACTATGACCCTATTATGAGAGTTGTAATGTCCCCAGACCAGAAAATCCTATTCACCATTACAGTTGAATCCATAAACGATATGTTACAGTTGCAGCCTGGTCAAAACCTCACCCCCCTTTCCATTCCTAATTTTCTTGAAAGATCCTCTAAGCTATCTAGTTCCAGAAGTACCCAAATCCTCCAGACTTTCATTGTTGAAGAAAAGTACATTGCAAAAGACCCCCCTCCTTATGTGTTAATCATTTTTTCTGACCTGGGAAAAGATATCACCACAATGATAGCATGTATTTTAGGTTTTGCTACTAATGAGTATGTAGATGAGATGTCTTTTGCCTACTTGTCTATTTTTACCCCTGGTCAACCTCCTGCAGTCAAGTTTTACTATGCCAAGTTCATTGTAGATAAAATGCAAGATCAATTTATGAGACTTGAAAATGAGAGAGTGTTCAACTATTCATCAGTCCTATATCATTTGTTTCTCTACTACCAAACTAATAAATTTCCATTCTTTGTCCAAAAGCTCGATACTAGAGGGAATCCTAGATTTGTCATCTTCTGGACCTCTCTATTCCACAAGTCTAGTTCTTCTCCCTATCCATATACAAATTTTATTGACCTATTTGTACATCCAGTGACTACAATGTTATTAGGAAGCCCCCCTCCTAGGATCAGTGCAGACATTAAGAGGGTTCTCCAGCTATCCAAATAATACAAAGTAGGGGATTCGTACTTGCACCAAAACCATACTGAAATGAGGATTTATGGGTGTGAGCTGCCTCCTTACAAATTACCTAGATATCTCCCCATGCGATTATTTGCTCTAGAGTACTAAAGGAAAATGATCAATTCTGATGAGATTCACTTTGTCAAAACCAAGAAGAAGGCCCAGCTAAGAATAAAATATCATCTAGGCCCATTTATTTGCATTAATAGAGAAGCAGGAAAGGAGGCCAATCAAATCCTCCAAAGATTGAAATTAAAACAGAGTTTCAATGATATTTGGCCTTCAATTCAAGTTATTTTTGAACAGAGAGAATTGATCAAAGTAGCTATGGAAGCTATACAGAAAACTAAAGAAGAAATTGAAGATAAGCCTGAAGAGGCAAATCCATTGATTGATTTCTTGAAAAGCAGGAACAGGTACCAGCTAAATGAGTTAGAGATTGAGGATAGAACAACCACTATTATTGAAATAAAGAAAGTTCTTACTAAAAGTAACTTAATTCTTAATCTAGAGAAAAGGTGTCAGAGTATTCAGGCAGACATAGATAGCTTCATGTTGAAATATGGCATTTTGAGAGAAAAAGGCCTTCCTAGCCCACTGGTTATCCATGACAAGTTAATGACACAGGAAGACTACATTGACAGATTGCACAAACAGTCCAAGAGCCAAGCAAGTTATTTAGGAGTGAAAGACTTACCTATAGGAAAGGTACTTTCTGATGGCTTGGAAAATCTATTTTACATAGAGCATGAAGTAAAACATCTATTCACCAGCAAACCCAATTTTGCTAAGTACATAGAAGCTGATGAAGTATACAGGAAGATGATCAGGATGAAATTACCAGATAATGAATGGTGGACCAGTTTGATTGATTTACTATAAGTTTACTGTAGTAAATCTGTGAAGAAAAAGATGTTTACCACGATAAATTTGGTAATACAGGATGAAAGGATGAAACAACACAGGTAAAGAATATCAACACAGGTAAAGAGTATCAGTAGGTGAAGATAAGAGTGAAGTCCAACGCATAAATACCAAGGCAACTACAATAGAATAATCCAAGTTCAAGTATCCAACACACTCACAAATAAAGGGAAAACAAACAAAATGTTTTCCATCTATCTCTATCTTCGTGTGGAAGATAACTTTTGTTTCCTAGAATAAATCTCATATAGTTATGAGATATTTTCTATTAATTTTTGTATAAATACTTCACAAAATGAAGTAATTATGGGGGATTAAAAAGCATTCTGTAGACTTGTTTTGAGTTAAAGGAGTTGTTGTAATCAAGGCTGGACTAGTTTGCAGGATTAAATAAAGATGAGGAAATTTCACTCGATTCATGTGCACTGTGGGAAACAAATAAGTATCACTTCTCCGAGTTTGAATATTGTTTTCCTTTATGTTATGAAATATCATATGTGCTTCTTATAATTCTTAAAAGCAAACAAGGATTAATATCATCAGAATTAGCTTAAGTGCTCTCTATTTTTAACTGTTTGCATATTTAATGTTTTCTATGAAATTGCTTGAGTTTGGGAATTCTTAGTTGCTATCTTACTTCTGTAATTCATTCCCTCTATTGGCCCTTAGTACAAGATTTTTAATTTCCCTTACTATTTTCCAAATCTCCCTTCTTCATCTTAATCCCTGTTAAGGATTCTTCATTTCCCTTGGCCCTGGTTAAGATTTTCATCCATTGAAACCTTTCAGATTTGTCCTTGCTGTGCTAGCGTGCCTTGTGAACTCTTACCTCGGTGATTAATAAAATCCTGATAAACCTTTCCTACTTGACTCCATAGCCCAATGGCCTAAATACCTGCTCTCCCATCTATTTCCTTAATTCCACCAAAAAAATCAAAACAAATTCCCTAAGCATTATTAACTAACCTAATATCATATCAAAACAACGCTAAATCATAAAGAGAGAGCCCTCTCTGAGTGTAGATTGGCTAGGATCTATACTTAAAAGATTGGTTTTTAGTTGCCTCATATCCTTTCCTTCTTTTAAATAACTTCTAAGGAAAATCTGGGTGATAACATAGTGGCGACCATACTGGGGAATGAACAAATCCTCAGTTGAAGTAAACCTTTGAGAAATTTAAAGTCTAATTTTGAAGCATCTTAAAGGATTATTAGAAGTTATTTTGAACATCCATAAAAGAAAGCATTTATAAAACTCTAAATTTGGCTTCAGGGAGAACTCATTACACTAGGGCTAACCCTGATCCAAATCCTCCCCCTGTGTTTGAAAATCCCAACCTGATTCCGAGAATCATCAGAAGACAAGAAAGTTTAGTCAGCCCTAGACCTTTGTTTAGATCACATTCATGCCCTGTTGAGTGGCGTTTCTTAGAAGACCTTCCTTTTGATGAATACTTTGAAACTTCTCTGTTTAGAACCACATCTGACAGTGAACTATTGGACTTAATCCGAGATCTAGAGTTCGTCAGAGAACTTGAAATCCAACAAGCCAACTTATCAATTGATCGATATCTATTGAACTCCCCTCAGTCATCCCTTACCACTGATAGAGTCGTTAAATTTCTGAAACAACTTCACTTTCTTTTAGCTCATAATTATTCCCTCCCCTTTCTGAAGACCAATCTACCCCTCCATTCATTCCTTCACTTCCTCTTCATCCAATCACTACTCAACACCCCACCACCACCTCTAATTCTTCCTCCACAACCTAAACATCCCCTGTTACACCAACTCCAGTTCTCACCCCTACCCAACCTAGAATCATGGCCAATAGATATGCTCCCATTGTGATGCCTGCTCCCCAAGGTGCCATGCCATAGGACTATCAGAGTAAAGTTGTTACTTTTGATGGCATTGGAACATACACAGCACAACAACACACTAGGAAAATGATATACTACTTTAAACTTCATGAGATTGACATAGCAGATGTCCAAATGAGAATTTTTGTCCAAAGTGTGGCTAGGGAAGTGAGAACATGGCTTAGATATTTAACCCCTAAGAGCATAGATAGTCTAAGAGTCCTTTACCAACAATTCTTGAATAGGTGGGAGAAGAAGAAGGACCCCCTCCAAATTTTATCTGAATATGAAAACCTTAAAAGGGGGCCAAATGAAACTATTCAGGACTATTGCACCAGGTTTAATAATGTATATAATGCCATTCCACTTGACCTTAGACCTCCACCTGGCTTAGCCCTGATCAAATTTCTAGATGGATTTGATACAGATATGGCTTTTCAATTAAGAGAAAGAAATCCCCCTACTCTAGAAGAAATGCAGAGTGTAGCAGTAAGTGTTGAAGCTAACCTGCTTGCCAAAAGAGCTAGAGCTAGAAGTGAGAGAAGAATACCTTTGAAAGAGGAAACTTCACCCTTTGACCAAAAAATGGATGCTTTAGCCAAAGGAATGGAGAGATTGATGGACAGAATCGAAAACATTGAAAGAAAGCCTCACTGGGATAACCAGCAGGCTCCCCCAGCAATAAATCTGAACTTTAGGAAAAACCAGAACCAGAATACTGGAAAGAATATTCCTGATCAGAATATCAGACCACCTTTCCAAGAAAACTATGCAGAGGCCTCGCATTTAGAAGATCCCTAACAAGACACTCAGATTAATTTGATGGGTCTAGATGATGAGGAAAACATTTTCCTAACTTAGGATGACCAAGAATCACATATGCTCCAACAATTCCAAACCCAAACAGAAGAATCATTTGATTTCAATCAGGGGTACGACTCTGTTATTTTTGAGGTATATAAGCAATACAATTTAAGAAGAATAAGAAATACTGATGCCCCAGAACAAAACCAAAAAATAGTTCCTAATCAGTCTAAGAAAATCAAAACAACTCCAGTGACAAAAACTCTTCAAATCCTTTCTAGATCAAATCAAAATCCCCCTAGCCCCACCATTGAAGATGTAACTGATAACCAGCCTTCTAATGAACATTCTTCCACTTCATATCCCCTCAAGGAAACAATGGAAAAGTCTCCAAAGATTATATTAGAAAACCCAACAAAAAATGCTCCAAACCTTGAAAAGGAAGAAAATAGTGCTGCCAAAGTTTCAAATGCTCCAACAGATAAAGCACCTTTGTCTTTCAATCTAGGAGCAGAGATGGCCAAGATCAAAATCTCAGTTCCTTTAACAGAATTGGTTAAACATGAAGCTTACAGATCTCAGATTGGTAAATATTTTAACTTTGTTGAAAATGAAGATTCTGTGAATCTATTTGATGATCAACCTAAGTTAATTTTTGGCCCAGATGTAAATGGGAAACCAATGGAAGGAGGGGTACCACCCTTCTATATCAGCCTCAATATTCATGACAAAATCCTACATAACGCCATGCTTGACTCTGGTGCTTCACATAATCTCATGCCCAAGTCTGTTATGGAGAAACATAACTTAGACATCACTAGGCCTTATAGAGATTTATTTTCCTTTGATTCAAGTCAGGTTAGGTGCTTAGGGCTTATAAAAGATTTGTGTGTTTCTCTGGTTCAGTACCCTGCCAAAACTATACTCATGGATATTGTTGTTGTTGATATACCACCTAAGTATGGCACACTGTTATCTAGATCCTGGGGTGCTAAACTCCAAGGATCTCTGCAATTGGATATGTCTTATGCTACCATTTCAGTCTTTGGACATCCCAAGAAATTGTATAGAGAAACTTTGATGAAGTATGTAGTGAGTAGTCAGGAAAAGCCTCAGAACTTTCCTATATATTTAGTACATTCTAACATGGATTCTTTTATTCTTTACAATGCTGAAACTAGTCGAGAAGATACTTCAAGTGACATAACAGCAGAACCAAAAGAAATTATAGCAGAACCAAAAGAAATTGCAATATTAAAGGGAAATCAAAATATCCAAATTCATGAAACATTGGATAACAAAGAAAATATAGATACCTTGGTTAAGAAGGATTCCAGTACCCCAGATGAAAATTATGAAAATGAAATCTTATAGCATTTGGAATTTGATGGTTCGGTAAACAAGCTAGGTGCAAGAGCAGGCGTATGGATTTATAACTTAGAAAATGATCATGCAAAAGGTCATGCCTATAGGTTAAACTTCAAATGCACAAACAATATGGCAGAATATGAAGCACTCCTATTAGGTCTTAAACTGGTTAAAGGATTAGGAGGTATAAGGGTATCAATTATGGGAGATTCTGAATTGATAGTTAAACAAATTAATGGTGTTTACTTGACTAGAGATCCTAGACTAGGATTTTATAGAAGTACAGTTGTAGAAATCCTTAACACTTTTTTAGAAACCAAGCTTGCTGCTATCCCTAGAAAACATAACATGCAAGCTCACAGTTTGGCTATGTTTCCTAGTACCTAAAAGTTGCCCTTTCAGCCCAACCATCTGTACACTGCTGAGGTTAGGCACAGATCAACTATTCCTGACAACTTAAAGAACTGGCAAGTATTTGAAAATGATAAACAGATTAATTTTTTTTTAACTTTAGATAACAAATTTGTAAATACCAACATAGCCAATGACATAACAATAAATTTTGATTGCTCTACTGAAATAGAAATTAAGAAACTAGAAAAAAATCAAATCGATAGACTTTATCCTACAGAATTCACTAAAGCAGATATTCAAGATTTAAAACAAATGGAAATTGATGAAGTAATTGATGATGAAACTGAAGTGATAAACCTCAAAGATAATTTCTTACCGAAGGGATTAACTCCTTTGGAGGACTTATTTGACTCCAATGATATTCCTAAAAAACCTAAAATGGAACCTTTGAAATCAGACATTGAGAAATGTAATATAGGATCTGAAGAGAATCCCAAACTAACTGTCTAAATCATTACCTCCCAATGAAAAACTGAAATATATTGAACTTATGAAGGAATTCCAAGATGTTTTTTCCTGGAGTTATGAGGACTTAAAATCCTATGATACTAGAATTATACAACACACTATCCGTTTAAAAGAAGATCAGAATCCCTTTAGGTAGAAGCTTAGAAGAATAAACCTTGTTCTACTACCTTCTATCGAAAAGGAAATCAAACGAATGTATGAAGCTAAGATAATTGCACCCATTAGGTTTTCGGATTGGGTATCCAATCTTGTCCCTACAAGAAAGAAAACTAGAGAAATAAGACTGTGTGTGGATCTTAGGAATTTAAACAAAGTTTCACTCAAAGATAACTATCCCTTACCTAAAATGGATCACATATTGCAAAGGGTAGTAGGTTCCACAAGGATCTCTGTTGGAGAGGTAAATCCCCTCTACGGATAGAGGCGATCCCTACTAGCCCAGAATGGGTCTAGCAACAATCGATCAATGCTACTATGCAAGTTCCTAATTGCAATTAAAAGATAGGCAATGAACACCTACTTGGATTCCAACGCTATAGTTTGATGAAGAGATGCTGCTCTCGCTCCTTCGCTCTAGCCGGTCACGATCCTCCGCGATCTCCGCAAATAGATACCTGCACACACGAAGAGAAAGACGAACACAAGCGTGAAATCCAATAAAAGCAATTATACATCAGTCAGAAAGGATGTAATTCACATTAACCATTACAGAGACAAATGAGAATGGAACCATAATAGTAGTCATCTATTATTAATCAATAACAGAGAAGAGTACAACCAAATGTTCTGACGTCGATATCCTTCTCAAGAGGGTCCAGACAGCAAGTCTCTTAAGCATTCACCCTTAGAGGTAGATCTCCCAAGACAAGAGCTCTCTCTCTCACACAAGCAACACAACCTCCCTTAAGCTATCTAGCAATTCCACACTTATCACACCAACTACCTATAGTAGCAGCAATCTGAGCACTATAAGCTCCACACAATCCAAACTACACACTCCAAAACTAAGAACTAGCTGCTCATGGTAATGGTAGAGGCTTAAATAGGAGAAGGAGTCTCCATGAATGGTGGGAGGATGAGCTTATCTCCAAGGAAGGTGGCTCAAATGACGAAACAAACATGCCAGAGAAGGGAGGGCGACATTGACAAGGCCAACAACCAGGTTTGGAGTCATCTGGAAGGCCGGCTATTAGAACAAACTCGCCCAAACTGGATCAGCGCGGGTCCATAACTGCACTCGAGCGTTGACATCGCAGCTGAATAACAAAGAAGGTCATGTCAGCGCGATCAGATATGAATAAAAAATGCGCTGGCTCATGAAATTCGATCAGCGTGGAAAACATGTGTGCTTCCGTGCTGACAGCGCATTCGGTCTGTTATGGAGCGCCCATCAGCGCAGTTATTTGGCCAAAAGTCGCGCTGATAGCAAAAACTTTGGCAAAGTGGGCCATTTGGCTAGATTAGAGAGAATGAGCATGATTGATTTGAATTCATGACATAGTAGGAAGACTGACAGGGAGACAGTGACAAATTACTGTGTAACAATCTCACTATTAGATGGCTTCTCTGGTTACAACCAAATACTAGTCCATCTAGATGATCAAGAAAAGACTGCTTTCACTACCCCATGGGTACCTTTATGTATGTTAAAATTCCTTTTGGATTAAAAAATGTAGGGGCTACCTTTCAAAGAGAAATGGATATTGCCTTTGCTAAGGAAATCCATGATTTCCTAGTTATATACCTTGATGATATCACAGTGTTTTCCAGATCAGATCAACAGAATTTGGATCATCTTAGGTAGGTCTTTATTAAATGCAAGAAATATGGCATCTCTCTGAATCCAAAAAAGTATTTATTTGGTTTGGAAGAAGGCAAATTACTAGGCCACATTATCTCTAAAGATGGGATCCAGATTGACCCAACCAGGATTGAAGCTATTTTGCAAATACCCCACCCCAGAAACATCAAAGAACTTCAGGAATTTTTAGGAAAAATAAACTTTTTAAGAAGATTTATCTCTAACCTAGCTGAACTAATTAGACTATTAAATAACATGTTGAAGAAAGATTCGGCTATTAAATGGACCATGGAGGCTAAAAAATCATTCGAAGATATAAAATTAGCCTTGACTCGAACACCAGTCCTCATAAGTCCAATGTTTGATACAGAATTTATCATTTTTTCCTTTGCATCAGAACATACCATTGCTACCATTTTACTACAGAAGAATGATCAGGGATTTGAATAACCAATAGCCTTCTTCAGTAAAGCTCTAAGGATTGCACCATTAAAGTATACCATAATGGAAAAATAGGTTTTTGCTTTGGTAAAAGCTATCAAAGATTTCAGAGTCTATATTTTGTACTCTCACATAGTAGCTTATGTTCCCAATGCTGTAGTCAAAGACATTCTTACATAGAATGGAGTTGATGGAAAAAGGGGAAAGTGGATAGCTACCATATTAGAGTATGACATAGAGATTAAACCTACAAAATTAATCAAAGGTCAGGGGTTGGAAAAACTTATGATTGAAGCAAATGCCCTAGATATAAACTTCATTGCAAAACTGGATAACGAAGAGGAGATGGTGACTCCACAGATCAACTAGGCCTTTTTAGATTCACCTTGGTATGCTGATATAATATACATTCTACAAAATTTACAAGCTCCTCCAGGGTTGTCCAAAACCAAGAGTAGGTTTTTGAAAATGAAATCTTTGAAATTCTGCATAATTGATGATACTTTATTTTGGAAAAATCATGAAGGCATTCTGTTGAATTGTTTATTAAAGGAAGAATCTGACAAAGTACTCCAAGAATTTCATGCAAGTGATTGTGGAGGACACCTCTATTGGAAGACAATAGCTGATAAAATCCTCAGAGCTGGATTTTACTGGCCAACTTTGTTTTCTAATGTAAAAAAAATTGTAACCTCCTGCCACAAGTGTCAGATCTTTGAAGGGAAAAGAAAACTTTTGCCTTTACCTTTGAAACCCATTTCTACTGAAAAACCCTTTCAACAGTGGGTTCTAGACTTCATTAATGAAATTCACCCCCCTTCTTCTGCTCAACATAGGTGGATCTTAACTTCCAAAGATTACTTTACAAAATGGATAGAAACCATTCCATCTAGACAAGCCACTGATACTATCATCATAGGTTTTTTGGAGGCCAATATTCTGTCCAGATTTGGTTGTCCCAACAAAATTATCATAGACAATGCTACAGCCTTTAAATCAAAGAGGATGACTGATTTCTGCCATAAATACCATATAACCCTTGGTCACTCTACAACTTACTATCCCCAAGGGAATGGACTTGCAAAATCCTCCAACAAAGGCCTAATGAATATTATTAAAAAATTGTTTGAAGACAATAAGAAAACATGGAACAAGAAACTGATCAGTGCTTTGTGGGCAGACATAATTACAACTAAGAAATCTATTGGTACCAGTCCCCATCAGTTAGTCTATGGGATGGAAGCAATTTTCCCTTCATCATTAGGAATCGCAGTGATCAAACTACTACAGGAATCGCAAGTTGAACCAAATGATATTCATAGGAGAATCAATCAGACCATTCATTTGCAGCAAACCAGGGAAGAAGTATACATCAAAGCCGAAGTACCACAGGAAAAACTCAATAAAGTTTTCAATAAAAGAACCAAGGCAGAAGACTTCTATCTTGGTGATAAAGTTTTGAAGTGGGAATCCAGAAGAGAAGACAAAGGGAAACATGGGAAGTTTGATTTCATGTGGAAAGGTTTGTACATTATATATGAATTTAGAGGTAATAATGCTTAATTTCTCAAAGAATTGAATGGTGCAGAGGTAGAAGGAGGACCAGTCAATGGTCGAATGTTGAAGCACTATATTGATCCAAGTTACTAATTTTACCAGTTTCAATTGTACATACTATATCCTTCAGAAAGTTTAGTTTGGATTGGATGGTAAAGTTTTGGAGTTGAAGCCCGAAGAGAAGGCCCTAAGCTTCAAAAGTGTCACTGTCATAAATATCAATAAAGCAGCAGAATAAAGGAAAAATTGCATAATAAAATCACAGTCTTTCAGAAGGCCATTGATCTACAGTTCTTGACTTTCCACCAGGGAAAGCCATCCCCAAGTGGAGCCACTGTTATGTTCCTATACCAATAGGTGTCATAATTTATGATTGACTTAGTTTATCTCTGTAATATGTACATACCTTTGCTTTCTGCAAATGTTTTCCATATTCAAAAAAAAGAAAAATGCAAAGAGGGTATGTCCCAAAAAAAAAAAAAATCAAAGGACAAAAAGAATAAAAAGGTCAAAAAAGATGAAAGAATATGAACCCCAAAATCAAAAAGACCATGAAAATGTGTAAGTCCAAATGCCACTACTATTTACTTTTCTGCATAATAATGATTGTGTGCAACTTGTTATTCATGCCACAATCCATGGTAATCAAACAGTTTAATCTTGGTTATTCCATGTTTTGAACTTCATGTTTATAGATAGAGAATGAAAATCTGACCAAACTGTTTAACCTTGCCAGATAATTAGATTAGGTAGAGTGAATAAAAGGAGCTCAATTGCTTAATCTAAGCCCTTGGATGTAATAAGATTAGACTTAGTTAGAATACCATTGTAAAAGAAAAGAAAAATGTTTTGATAAGGGTTTTCCAGCTTAAGTGCACCCTAATAAAAAGTACATAGGTAAGTAGTTGAATGGTTGCAGAATTGTGGTGATTACTTACATAAGATCGTATCATTTACTTTCATCATCAAGTTGCTAAATTATGGATAATAAGGAAAAAGTTACAAAGTCAAGTTTTTAATTCCCTAATTTATTTTACCCATTATTTCACTAATTTCCCACAAATAATGATCAAAGTACCTAAAACCTTAAGTTGAAGGGGATCAGAGCATTTCTCTGAGTTCTGGAGGGACCCAACCCTCAGCCCAATAACTTATAAGGTCTAAGTACTAAAACCCCTTCATCAACATTCACCCCCTCCATGATTCATTCATTTCCCTCAAAAAACCCCTTTTCCTAAGGTAAAATCACTATTTGCCTAGGAAAAGTAATCACCCCCATATAAAAACCCACAAATATACTTAATGCCTAAGTTGTGATGTTCGAATGTAGAAATGTCAATATATTTCAAAAAACATTTTACTTAGCACATCTTTCATTTCCTTCTCCATTTCATATTAACATCTAACATTAATTTATTATATTTAACTCCTTGAAAATACACCCCTTTTTCCCGTATATATTATTAAAATTCCCTGTGTTAATATCTCGCCCCAATGGTTTGAAATATAAACCTTAATAATGAAATAATTAGATGGATTAATTAATCGATAGATTAATTAATCTATCTGCGATTAATTAAGACCTATAACCCTCTGCCGCATTAAAAAGGAATTAATTAATCAACTTGTGATTAATTAATAACCGTCCTCCAATCAAATCATCCCCGACATCATTAAATATCCTTAATCCATAATTATTATCCCATCGGGCCCATCCATCATCTCCCGATCAAATCACTGCCCCAAACACCATACGATCTGACCCCTTCAGATCTAATGGCTGATCCTCATATCGGGCAGCCTCTGATGCCGAACTCTACCTGCCTGATGTGAGCGGTTTTACTATTCACCCCGTTGCTACGTGTCACTCGATGAATGGCATCAGGTGAACCTCTCCCAATACCACCAAGCCCTCAAAAGCAGTGCGATAGATTTCGCTTATCGCCTCTGCTTACCACCCTCACTAAATGACAAAACGTCACCTTTGTTAGTTAGCATCAACTGTCGCTTTCCCATTATACCCGCCAAAAGCATTGAATTTGCAAATAAAACCAAAAATACTCATTATTTTTGTCTTAGCAAGAAAAGAACTTCCTGTTCCCCATGCACACGTAGAGTACATTCGAATTGTGAACCTGTTTCCAACCGTCAACCTCCAAAAGCTGTTGAACTCTAGATTACTGTTGTAGACCCTTACACTCCCTGTGAACAGTACACCAGTGCCATTTATCCCTTCATACAACCATAACCAAGTATTTACCCATTTTCAACAAAGAAACCATGTCTTTCATACTAAACCTGAACTAAATTGTTGTAGAAATTAAGTAATTTAGTGAAATTAAGTTGTTCGAGAGTCTTAAGACTCTCTAAGACAACCATTTTTCCATAGTTCCCTAAAATTCTCTGCCCTCGTCCTTGAATCCACAAGAACCAAGGATGGACACCCCATTCGCCTTAAATATCATACCAATTGCCACTCCGCACAGATATTTGGACCATCTTCCCCTGGCTGACAAAGATTTTCAGATAAAGGACCTCACCTTTGATGAAACCCCTTTGAAATTGAATTGCAAATGCTGAGATAAATACTTGAACCATGCAGATAAGATAGGCCTCTGGGAATCAAACCTACCCAAGTATCAATTTCCCAATGTTCATGTCTTCTCGGAAATCATTCACTACTACCATGCAAACTATGAGCCTATTATGAGAGCTATAATGTCCCTAGACCAAAAAATCCTATTCACCATTACAACTGAATCCATAAACGAGATGTTACAGTTGCAGCCTGGTCAAAACCTCACCCCCCTTTCCATTACTGATTTGCTTGAAAGATCCTCTAAGCTATCGATTTCCAAAAGTACCCATATCCTCCAGACTTTCATTGTTGAAGAAAAGTACATGCCAAAAGACCCCCCTCCTTATGTGTAAGTTATCTTTTCTAACCTGGGAAAATATATCACCACAATGATAGCATGTGTTTTAGGTTTTTCTACTAATGAGTATGTAGATGAGATGACTTTTGCCTACATGTCTATTTTTACCCTTGGTCAACCTCTTGCAGTCAAGTTTGACTATGCCAAGTTCATTGCAGATAAAATGCATGATCAGTTTATGAGACTTGAAAATGACAGAGTGTTCAAGTATTCATCAGTCTTGTATCATTTGTTTCTCTACTACCAAACTGATAAGTTTCCCTTCTCTGTCCAAAATCTTGATACTATAGGGAATCCTAGATCTGTCATCTTCTGGACCTCTCTATTCCACGTGTCTAGTTCTTCTCCCTATCCATATACAGATTTTATTGACCTATTTGTACATCCAGTGACTACAATGCTATTAGGAAGTCCCCCTCCCAGGATCAGTGCAGTCATTAAGTGGGTTCTCTAGCTATCCAAACAATATAAAGTAGGGGATTGGTACTTGTACCAAAACCATACTGAAATCAGGATTTATGGGTGTCAGGCGGAAAGAGTCGATTGTGCGGACACAACCAACCTCCCTAGGAGCCTAAGACTCTCTAGTGACAAACAAGACAAACAAGATCTATCCTTCTCTAAACATGCATTATAATATGAGATATCAAGTGTTTTTTTCTTACCTTTGTCCAAACGCTCTTGTAGAAGTCCAAGCTTTGTTGATCTGGATGAGCTCCTCCTTTTCTCCAAAACCTGCAATCACCAACAGTCAAACAATTAAATAGCACCTGATTATAACATAAAACAAAGCATATTCAACATGTAGACCAAGGAGTACATGAAATAACTTATAAACGACAAGTTATTGATAAGAATGGACTCATTTGCATTAATAGGTAACAAAAGAACAAATACAACCTGAGCCTTGGTGTTGTGCAAGTCCTTCCCAGGGTCCTTCAAGAGTTCTCCTTTACTTTGACAAAGCACACCCACTTCCAAATAGAACAAGTAAAGATTGCAATCTCTCCTCACAAGTTTCTAAATGGGAGTCCTAATTCCTGCAGCATTTACCCTTAGAAAATGTATAGCTCTAACCTCTCCTCCTTCTGGCCCAATGCCTTTATTTATAGTTCTCCAGAGGAGGTTAATCAGGTCCACCATCAATGGGATAATCCCCTCTTTGGGTGGGATAGCTCCCTTATTGATGGGATAAGTTCCTCTTTGATAGGAGTGCATGAACCATCTGGAGGCGCCCAATACACGTCGAACAACCTTCTAGAATGCTCTAGAAATGACCACAAGTAACTTTTTAAAGATGAAACTTGCGCATTCTAACCTTTACAGGGGGACGCACCTGTCCCTTTACATATAGAGCGTCCAAAGACGCAGCTTTTGTGAACATAGAGAGCGTCCCCGCAGGTAAGTTTGAGAGAACCTGCGTCCCCAGAGATAAATACATTTATACAAGACTTTCTCTCTTTTTTGGAGTTTGACATGGAGAGCAGAGGCATAAGACTTGCCTAAGAGGGTACCATGACTGTTGATTGAGCCATACTAACTGTAAATAGTCATGGTGACATTTTTTAGTGTAACAGATTGCCCCCTAAAGTGCAAAGCCTAGAATAGATTAGGGTTTGTAAAATCTAGGAAGGGTGAAGTGCTTTATCATTTCAAGGATTATCCCGCGGAGAGCCTGGTCAGAACCTGCAATTTTCAACACAAAATACATGTATAAGATTATACCATCACTGAGGTAGGCATTCCCATACTCATATCAAAACTTTAACTAACAGACTAACTACTCTGATACAGGAATGATCTTGCAGTACATCACAATCATAGACTTTTGTAGACACAGTATGGACGCAGCCATCTGTTTTTGATTAGTCTACTTAGATAATGAATACAAAACTCCTTGCAGCCTGGATGGTGGAAACTAGATCCAGGGTCTTCATTTCTACTTCCCGAATTGGTACGATTCTAGCCATGCGAATAAATGAGTTGATGTCGAACATGGTAGAAACCACTTGATTACCAGTCGATGATGTAAACTATTAACAAGCGTGAGAGAGACCACCAGTAATGTCAATGGTTCTCAAAGTACCCAGTACAATCCATGAGATGTGAATGAATGAATTGATGTCGAACATTTCACGGAATCCTTCGATCGAAAGTCAATGATGTAAACTGACGTCAAAGGCGAGAAACCTGCCATTGATGCATGCAGACTTCAAGGTACTGACGATTTCTAAGTCATCTCTCTAGATAATGTGCTGATGTCGATAGAAAGCGACTCGTTGCAGGCAAGCCCACAACACGAAATCATTGTTCAAGTTTGAAGAAATGTTGCTGTAAGGACTGACTCAGGGATGGTCAAATGGATGACAAGTATTTTGCAGATGAAAGTTTTGCTTGCAGACCTCTTGAACACATAACGACACGACAGATGGCTTGGTGACGAATAACTCAAAGTTAATCCCCGGAACCCGGTTAAAGACTTTCAAAGTGGTTTGATCAACTGTGAGGTAAAAGATTTCCCAACCCAGGTGAACGAAAAGTGTCATGTTCAAGAGTGGTAATAAAGTTTCTTTTGAGACAAAAGGTAACAAACAGGTTCATTCTTCTCTCTTTTCCCCCACCATTTCTGGCAAGTACCTCTTTATTTTTAACAAGCTTGAGGAGGATAACATATGCTTGATTATAAGCTCATCCTTCGGATGAGTCCAACCTAGTTTTGATTCGAACCCTAGGAAGGAGTGGTTCATTCCTGTTTGTAATGGAACAGGTCCTTTACTGTGAAATGTTTAATGAGCCCAGTATAGGAGAAACTCGGTGTTTTTCAATTTTAGAGAGTCTAAAAAACTTAAGAAGACTCCAAGTTGAACTTTTTCGTAGATTTGTGTCCCTCAAGCCCGAAAAAGTATAAAATAATACCTGGGGTAACCGCTTGATCTTGCGACCAAGGAGTACTTTCATAATTAGTGCCATTGACCTGAAAAGTAAAAAGCGATCAAGGACACGTCGTTTTATTTCCTTATCGAGTTTGAAACGACAAAAACCCGGCAATCTTTTCCTGATTTTACGGTCAGAAAAGAGCTATAAGGGGACCGTCTTTTAATTCCGTTTTAACGAGTGTAAAAGAAACGCTCGGCAATCTTTTCATATTTTAGGAATCAGAAAAGGGCTTAAAAGATGACTCTGATATTTTGGTTCGTGAAAAATGACAATTTTCCCTCTAAATCCCTTTGTCCTGCACAAAAACAACACATTACTCATACCTGTTTAAGATAGGCAAAAATACATCGAAAAACATCTTTTCATGGTGAAAAATGAACAAATTCATCCAAAAAACCTATAAAAAGACTTTTTACCATGTCATTTTTACCATTTTACTGTTGAGGTTGAACAAAGGGCTTTTGGCAAGAAACTTCCCGTGGTTGCTGCGGAAAATCCGACCGTCAGAATCGAACGTCGTCTCTTCCAGGTATTTTACAACATCCCACTCTTCATTTCTATCCGATTAAAATTGTTTTTTAGGTTTTAGTTTTGTTTTTTGGGGGGGTTTAGGTTTTAGAATGCGCCCCTCGGTGGACGCAGGTGTCCTTCGAGTGACCTGCGTCCCCCGACTTTTTCCTATACAGGAAAATGGTCGGGGAACGCAGCCCACCTTCAGGCCAGCTGCGTCCGGACGCCCTGTGTTGTAAACGCGGGGTGCGTCCTCCATGAAAGGCGGATTTTAAAACCCCAATCTCCACAAATAATCATCCAAATTTCCCCAAATCAATTCTAATCATTGTTTCTTGGTGTGTAGGGCACTCACCATGTTGGATTGGAGAGAAAGAGAGCACGAAGAGGTTGATGAAGCTGCAATAGAACACCAACCTTCCCTGGATGCCCTAAAAGCATGCGGGTTATACAAATACTGGGCCATACCGGGCATGAGGGCTCAGGTAAGATTTTTAGAATGGCTGGTTGAGAGATGGAACGTTCAAGAGCAATGCTTTTACATAGGAGGGCACCAGCTCGAGATAGAGCCCTCGGATGTATACTTTCTTACTGGCTTGCCAAACAGAGGCGAGCAACTCAATCTAGCCGAGACTAGGCTGGGTGGCCAATCCCTTGATAGTCTCCGGGAAGAGTGGTGCACACCTGGGGCACACCATTCGAAAGGCGTGGAGATCAAACACATCTCTCTGTGTGAACTCAAAGTGATTGCTTTCACGGTTACCAGAATTTGTGGCGTGGCCGCTTTGCACATTGCTTCTGGGTCCCAAATGCAGATGGCAATTGACTGTTACCAAGGCACCATTTTCAACAGGTGTGATGCTGTGTCAGCTAATATGAAGAGCCAACTGACTAAGGCAAAGAACGGACGACTGAAAACTTTTGGATATGGGCCTTTAGTCGTGAGCTTTGCCTTAGAGAGAGTTCCGATGCTGATCCCTCAGCAACTCACTGTTGATATCTTGGGTCCTTGGGAGCCAAAGCTGGTACGATGGGTTACGGTAATGGCCCGGCATCCTGACGAGGGCGCGACGGTTGTTCAATTCACTGATAGCTATTTTCACTGGTTAGAGGACCAGATTTTTTCGATCCAGGACTTTCCGTATGCCAGAGTAGACTTTCGACATGATCCGGACATGGTTCTTCCCCAGGGAGAACAATGGGATGACAGAGGTACTTTATTTTTCACAAGTTTTCAAATTATGTATTTTTTTTTGTTTTTTATATATATCGTCTCAAAACTGACAGTAAAATTTTCAAAATGCAGATGTTGGTCCACAGCGCCCAGCCAACCTCCGGCCTTTTGAGAGGAGACATCCAGTTGCACCGGTACCGGCCCCACAGGACGCGGCCGCAGAAGTACTAGCTGAGTTGGAGCATGATCTAGAGCGTCTGACGGCAGATATGCCTGAGACTACTATGGATGACATTCCTATCAGGCTACAGCGCTTTGTAGTCGCAGTCCCTGGACCGTTTAGGAGATTTTTGCGTAAGGTAGCCCGTGCAGTGGTGTCGTATAGGGAGCACCACCAGTGATTGACTAGTCACTTTTGTAGACACATATGACATTTTTGGCTTTTTGTACTTATCATTTTTGCCGATCATAAGGTGTTTTTCAACCTATGATCGAAGACGATGTATATTTTTGACACACTCCTATCTATATATATATCACTATTACCGGCTTATCTTGTTTAACATATGTGATGAAATGTTTTTTAAATTTACTTGCATGATTATTGTAAATGTCTGTCCAACATTCGAGAAGCAATTGCATCTGCTAATGTATTTAAAGACCTTGGAATATGATGATATTCAATGTAATCAAATTCACGTTCCAAGAGACGCACTCTCAAAAACAACCTTAATAACACAGGATTTCTAATGGCATAAACTCTATTAAGCTGTAATACAACAAGTTCAGAATCTAACCTCACTATCAAACGTCGAATTCCAAATGAAATAGATTCGGATAATAATTCAACCACTGCACTGTATTCTGCAATGTTGTTCGTTGTTTGACCGAGGCTTACCCCATGCATAGAAACTAACTCGTCAGAGGGCGAATAGATAACCCAAGTTGTGGAAGAGATATTCCGTGTACTACGACAAGCACCATCAGCAAATCCAATGTATGTTTGGAGAGGCGTCGACATCTGCAATATCAAGAGTAAAACCAAGATAAGCCAGAATAACGACGAAAAACACACTCTCTAAGCTAAGCACACTGACTAAACTAACAAACACGCTAGCTAGAAAGAAAATCTAACCTATCTAAAAATTTCTCCATACCCACCATTTAAGCATAATACCTCTTTAGGTAAAGTCCATTTCTGGGTTTACCCAAAGAGTCCCCATCAAAATCAACCAGCTCATAAGCCCCTTTTGCTAGCTTTCGCTTTACAATGTAGGGTCCATGCCACATAGGAACGAATTTTCCAGCACCTAGCTTATCGTTAGCTTGATCATATAATAGCACTAGGTCTCCTTCCGAAAAACTTCGAGGTGTTACATTTCTATCATACTGAGCTTTCATTCATTTCGCGTGAGTCTCGATTGCCAATGTAGCGTCACGTCGAGTCTCATCTAATTTAGCCAAGTACAATAAACGTTTCTCCTCTTCGGAAGTAGCTGGGAGTAATTCGACAGCCATTTGAAGTGATGGGATTTCGCATTCAATGGGTAACACAGCTTCCAAGCCATAAACTAGCTGGAAAGGAGTGAACCCTGTTGAATTTTTCACTGAGGTTCGGTATGCCCATAGCGCTGAAAATAACATGTTGTGCCAATTCGACCGATGAACACCAATGGTTCGTCGGATCATGATAACTAGAACTTTGTTGATAGACTCAACCAAACCGTTGGCTTGCGGATAATAAGGAGTAGAGCTATCGTGGCGCAAACCAAGCTGGCTTGTAAGCTCAGTCATCATGATGTTTCGAAAATGGCTCCCATGGTCAGTAATGATTGCTTGTGGGACACCAAACCTAGTTATGATATGATTGAATACGAAAACTGCAGCTGTTTTTCCGCTTGCGTCGAATGTAGGCATCGCCTCGGCCAACTTAGTAAAATAATCAACCACAAGGATGATATACACATGCCCCCCGGCCGAGTGAGGGTTACAAGTAATAAAGTCGATACCCCATTTGGCGAATGGACCAACGGAAATTATAGGGTGGAGAGGAGCAGGTGGAGCGTGCATCTTGCGATCAAACACTGGACAGTTGTGGCACTTCCTGACTGCGATGATACAATCTTTAAACATAGACGGCCAGAAATAGCCAGCGCGCAACACCTTCTGAGCTGTGGCATACCCAGACATATGACCGCCACATGCTCCAGAGTGACAATCATTCAAAACTCTCTCAGCCTCTTCGTGAGTTAAACAACGTCGAAAAACTAAGTCTGCCCCCCGGCGATAAAGTGTATCTCCAATAATTTTGTATTGCTGGGATTGAAACCGAATTTTTCGACGTTCTGCTTTGGAAGCTTCAGGCCGAAAGGTTTGGGTTTGGAGATAGATGATTATATCCCCGTACCACGGATCTAAAGTACTGATAAGAAACAAAGATTCGTCCGCAATGGACTCCTCTGCCACAGTCTCTGTGTCAGCACTCGGGAAATCACACATCAATTCCGCAAAAACTAAGGATTTCTTAGACTTGGACTTCTCGAACTCCAAGTCGAACTCTTGCAGGATAACAATCCATTTAGAGTACTTGCCCCCTAGCAGTTGTTTTGTCAAAATATAAATCATAGGGTTGCAATCCGAAATAACTGTAGTTTTACGGAGAAGAATGTAGTGACGGAAACGCTGGACAGCTTGAACGGCTGCCAGGGCCAATTTCTCCACATGCGAATATTTTAACTCAGTGGGATTTAAGGTCCTACTAAGATAATATATCACATGTTCCGCTCCGAATTCATCTTCTTGAACTAACACCATTTCAATGGTGGAATGCGAAGCTGCGAGGTATAAGAAGTAGTCCTGGTTGTAGTTGGGAGGATGCAACAACGGTGCATGGGTCAACGCGTGTTTAAGTGCATCAAAAGATTGTTGAGCAATCTCATCCCAAAAGAATTGTACGTTCTGTTTCAACAACCGTGTAAAACCTTTAGTGACCTCGGCGTAAAAAGTTCGCTTTCCCTTGAAAACTTTGGAGTTGGCGCAAACTCGAAGGAGGAGGCAATTTGATGATAGCTTTGACCTTCGAGGGATCGACGCGAATGCCGGTTTTTGAAACAACAAATCCCAGCAATCGACCTGTTTCTATACAGAAAACACACTTGTGGGGATTCAACCGAATTCGATAATGCCTACACCTCATAAAGATTGCTCGTAGGTGGACAAGGTGATCAGCTCGATGTAAAGAATGAGCAGGCAAATCGTCGAGATACGGTTGCACAATGTGCTTGATGTCATGAAATGCATAAGACATCGCCCGTTGAAAAGTGGCCCCGGCATTCTTAAGCCCAAAAGGTAATTTGCAATAAGCAAATGTCCCCCATGGACAAATGAATGCCGTTTTTGGTTGGTCGGCAGGTAGAATATTGATTTGATTATAGCCCGAAAAACCATCCATAAGGAAAACATTTCACTTCCGGCACAATCATCAATAATTTGATCGATATAAGGCGTAGGATAGTTGTCTTTTGGACAAGCTCGATTTATATCCCTATAGTCGATACAGATTCTTATTGTTCCTTGTTTCTTGTTAACCGGAACAATATTCGATACCCAATCCGTTAACGGGATCGGATAAATGAAACCTGCTTTCAACAGCTTTTCGACTTCTGCTTTAATCGCAGCCGCTTTTCGAGGGTGAATCTGACGCAACCGTTGCCGGACGGGTTTAGCATCCGGGTAGGTCTTTATTTCATGAACAACAATGGCAGGATCAATTCCCGGCATTTCCTCGTAAGACCAGGCAAACACGTCGCGGAATTCTTGGAATAGGGCCTTGTAAGTTTGGATTTCATCTTCTGTACATGCGGCACCTATATGAATGTTTTCCTCGATTCCGGGCTTCACTGAAATATCAATGGGAATAGTACGAGAAATATTCCCTAAATTCAACTCTGAATCAGAATGTTTCGTTGGATCCTGAGCGTCTTTGACATATTCAGCGGTAAAGATAGATGAAAAATCATTTTCAAATGCATCATCCTTAGGTAAAAACGAAGATCTGTGATGGAGATCCTCCCATGGTAGATCGTCTACACTTAGGATTTCGCGAAGTTGTTCGTCAGATGACACGACTTCGGGAAACGCTATCCGTTCTAAGGTTGAGGTGAAAAGTGATTCTTCACTGACCACATTCATTTGGTCAATTTCGGTTGAATGCGAGTCGGTAAAAGACATGACAGCTTCATAAGCAATTTCATATGGACTCAAAGGCATAGCATCACCGAATGAGTCTATCTCAGAGTCAGATGGGACAATCCAAGGATCATCATAAATAATGTTTTCTGATGTAATCATATGAATTGTTGCAAATGAAGGGTCTACGTTGAGTGGAGGGAGAGGAAAAGTTCCCAGTAAACCGGAATCCTTAACTAAACCTACACCAACGTCCCTATAAGGGATTGTCGTCTTACCGACATGCTGGATACTCTCTGAAGAGGCTGGGTCGGATGAAAAGTATGTCAGCTGATCAATAGTCACGATCTTACCGTTATATGGAAACTTAATTACTCTGAAGACCGATGAAACGACCGCTGTCATAGCATATGACCAACTTCGACCCAAAAGAAGGTTGTAGTCTAGAGGGGCATCAACCACTTCCACATCCAGACTAACGGTTTTACCTTCTACCCCTATAGGCAATTCTTGTAGAATACCAAACGGACGGAACCCACGGCCATCAAAGGCCTTAAGGATGGTGGGGGATTGGTTCAACGAGGGAGAACCAAGCGATCTCCAACATTGAATCGACATAATACACGTAGAAGCTCCCTCATCAATCACAGTCCGATGAATAGGCCTGTTTTTGACTATCACTGGAATTTGGAAAGCCATTTGATGGGGGAGACGTGGCGTACTATTTTCTAGATCAAAGATTATCAGGTTCGGGTCCTGAACATCAACAGCTCCTATAGCCGACAAAAGTAATTTTCGTTGTGCTGGGCATGATTGCAGCACTTCTAACGCCGACATTGCTGAGGGTGAAACAGCTAAGTCCTCAACAATGTTGTAATTCTGGGCAGCTCTCGCATGTGGATTGAAAGCAGACCTTCGAAGTACACCCTTGGCGGGCGGTTTAATTACTAAGTCCGGGTTAGGTTTTTCGATCTGTAGTGGATCAGAACCGGGAGCTGAGGTTGATGGGTTAGAATGAGAAGATTCTGCTTCCTTACCATCAACAGGAGCCTTACTACCATAATCTTGCGATCGAGTCGCAATCCTCACATGAGACATCATCAAAATGGGTTCTTCACTGGCATTCGAAGAAGAACCTATCATCTTATTCTCCTGCTCCGGAAATGGATTTTTTAACACAGCAGGAGTGGGAGAACCTTTGACTATTTTCACGACCTCGGCCCGATGAGGGCAATCTCTCGTAAAATGATCCTCTTCACAAATAAGACAAGGATATCGAGGTTTGCGCTTTTCGTCATTGGTTTCCGACTTTTCAGTTTTCTCCTTTGGAGCCTTGTCTGCTTTAGCCTTCTTCTTTCCTTTTTTCTTTCCACCATTTTTTGATTTGGCCGTAGATGACTCTACAGCGTGAATGTCGGCGGTAAGTTCAGGAGAAGACTCTCCTGTCGGAGAATCAGGCAAAGTGATAATTGGAGTAGTTGAAGCCTTGGAAGACTTCTTCTTGCTCTTCGTATTCACGATACCAATCATACCATCAGCGGCATGAGATCCCGAAGGAGCAGCAGCGATTTGATTCGACTTTGGAAGATCCGGAATCTTCTCGTGTAACGTACCCGACTGAGTGTAAACTAAGTCAAGGTATTGTGCCTGAGCAATGACTTGCTCCTCAGTAACTACTCCGGCCTTAGCTACATCTTCAGTAATCTTCGGTAATAATGATTTGACAAACCATTCAGCTAAGATTTGGTCCGGGATAAAAATTTTCACTAATCTCCTTCGACGTCTCCACTCATGAATGTGATCAGAAATATACGTGGACGTCGATTGTTTTAGTGAAGTTAATAACTCCGTGTTGTTATCGTATCTGACCGGCAACTGAAAGTGAGTTAAGAACGAGGTAGCTAACTGGCTAAAGTTGTAAAAAGAGGCCCGTGGTAACTCAATGTACCACTTGGCCGCGAGACCAATGAGTGTACGCTGGAAAAGACGTAAGCGGATCGAATCATCCGAGATAGAATTTGAAGCACACCAGAGGTGGTAAGTCATCACGTGATTGGACGGATCCTCTCCAGACTTACCTTTGAACTTGGGTGTATCACTAGGCAACTTATTTGGCATTGGCGGCCAGAACTGAAGATATTGAATTGGATCGTTCGTTAGGCGCGTCAAGTCTGGTAAATCTAAAGTTGCGATAAACGGTAACTGCCGGTTAGGATCTCTAAAACTCTGGGTCACAATACCAGCCCCAGGAGGAGGATATCTAGGATAACTAGGAACAAGAGTCACGTTTGGGATATTATATCCTCCTGGAAAACCAGGATTAACCGGACCGTACTGGGGTTGTTGAGGTTGTTGATAAGTGTACCCAGGATACGGTTGATACTGGTAAACCGGTTGTTGGACAACTTGCCCATGTTGGTACTGTCCTTGGTATGGAGGTTGAACAAATTGAGGTTGAGTAGTAACAACCGTACTTATACCAGGCTGACCTACAGGCATCTGGACCGTGGTTTGAATCGTAGATCCAGACAACGGTAAAGATGTCTGAGGTGTGGTAACAGGGATAGTAGAAACTGGAGCCGTCGATACTCCAGAAGTAAGTATGGTAGATGTAGCGGTAGTTGCAGCAGCCGTTTGAGATGGAGTACTAGGTGCAATTGGCGGCTGAATAACTACCGAAGTTACAGAAGTTTGAACATTTGACTGGACAGGTTGCGGTTGCTGGGTTGGACCAGAAACTACGGGTTGTCCAGCTTGAGGAACCATCTGTATACTTGGCTGTAACACCTGTTGACCCTGTGATGGATCCCACACTAACATTCGAGGGTATTGACCCATAACAGGTTGAGGATACTGAGATCCATAACCAGATTGAGGGTAGGATTGATAATTGTAAGGTGCAGTTCCAATACTTGGAACATATGACTGACCTTGAGGCAGTTGATAACCTTGACTCGAGTATTGACCTTGAGGTTGATAACCTTGAGGTAAATACTGATACTGGGGTTGACCTTGACCTTGAGGTTGGTACCCTTGAGGTTGATAACCTTGGGGTTGATACCCTTGAGGTTGCCATCCTTGGGGTTGCCATCCTTGGGGTTGCCATCCTTGAGGTTGATATTGATACTGAGGTTGACCCTGGGGTACATATTGAGGCTGGGGTTGACCTTGAGGCACGTATTGCACCATAGGTACATACTGACTTTGAGGTTGCCCCCCAGACACGATTTTTGTACCTTGAGGTTGCCCCCCAGGCGTTAACTGCGGTTGCCCCCCAGGCGGTAATTGGCCACCTTGAGGTTGGGAAACGGGAACTGAACCTGACATCATGTAAATGTCTCCTACACCCAATGGTATATTACCACTGTTTCCAGCAAATAACCCATGATCAATGGGTTGAGGAGATGCCCCCGCAAAGGTACCAGAAAGTGATTGATACCCAGTGGGAACAAAAGGACCGCCGTGTAAAAAAGATTCAGGACTTTGAGTAAACACGGACGACTGACCAGACATATTTACAGGAGTATAAATACCTCCAGGTGGAAAAGGAGTACGAGGTGTAGAAAAAGCTACTGAGTTGTCAAAAAAATTGGTTAACGCAAGGTACCAAGAAGTACTTCTAGGAGGACTGTAAAAGATGGATTCACTCTCCCTTAGATCAATAGTAAGTTGACCCTCAAGGTTAGAGACACCTATATCCTCTTCTGGAGCAAGTTCTTCTATAGCAATCAAACCAGAAGGAAGATTTTCGGTGATAATTCTTTCTATTCTCGGTGAATCTGGAACACTAGAAGTTCGAGTAACAGGTTCAAATATTTCAGGTTCTTCACCTGTATCACTAGCAGACGAAAAACTACCAACAAGCTCAGAAACTGAAACAGCTTCAGGATTATAACCTATCTCTAAACTTTGGTAATCTGGATGGACTACCAAGGAAGATTCTCCTTCTTCAGGTCAACCTACTCTACTGTCGCTAGGAGGAGTTACAAGGACCTTTAACCCTTCGTACTGACCCGGAATGTCTTCAGGAGATTCACCCCACGATTTACGGAGTTTTCTTAACAAATCTATTCCGGTAACAATCTCAGGAGACTTGCCCCAAAGTCTACGGGACTGTCTCGGTAATTCCGCCACAGCTAAAGACTTTTAACTACTACACACGAAAACAAAGTAAAAATTTCAAATCAAACCACCTAAAGCCGCTAAAGAACCAAACAAATTTTGATGCACACGCCTAAAGAATCTAGGGCGTCAAACCACACACAAACAGTAGCCTTCCGGACCGAAAACACTAGTTGGAGATGAAACCCAACATCACCGAATTCAGTACAGAAGTGGAGGGTGGAACAGTTACCCCGGCAACCTGCTTAATGAATAGACCGGCACAAGTTCCTCCACTTTAACCGTCTCGAAGTGAAGCGAACCCCCCGGAAAATCCAAGTGAGTATAACCGACGTCTGCTCCAGGTACAGTGGGATCTTCCCTCCACCGTCACCTTGGGTAGAATCCTAGAGATTATGGTCACTAAGGTTACCAACGGCCACAAGTACACCTGGGGGAACAGTCTAAACTCCGACAGCACGCAAGGGCAGAGTAACAAGCTCAATCCCCTTACCGGCTCCTTGACAATAATCCAAGGTTTACCGATAAGTGACCCCTGGCTCCTCGACAATGGTTAATCCTAGGTTTACCGTTTGTAATACGTACTGTCTGGCGTCGTTCCCAACGAGGGAGGATTGATCCCCTCACTGGTTCGGACACGAGCTCGTGCTTCTCCTTTAAGAGGAGCTTTCCCAGAGTGTAAATGTAACAATTGGATTTGATTCTAACTCAAGATCAGCTACTTGTTTGGTTTTACTGTCTTGGAGAGTTAAGTACTCACCTACTCCAAGACACTAGCCTAAGCTAAGTTGGTGCTTCAGAGCCCTAGTAAAAGAAAAGTTGCTATGTAAATTTTACTTTAAGCGTGAATTTTATGGTTTTTCTCTAACTCAAAAGGTGGCGGAGATGAAACCAGTGGTGTGTAGACTCGACTCAAACCACTACAAAAATGCACCTAAGATGATTTACTCTACTTTCTCTTTTTCAATGAAATTCTTAGCTAAGAAAGTTTAGAGAATGCAAATTTATAAAAAACAACTCTCTTTTGCAATGAAAATCAAAGAAATAAAGCTCTTAATATTTCCAAGCATACAAACAGGACCATTTAATACTTGCACGAAAAAACTCCTTTCTCTTTCAAAAATCAAAAAGCTACTTGAAACAAGACTTTTAAAGAAGATGTTTTTGTATTTTTCTTTTAATAAAGCAAATAAATCTAATTTAACAAAAATCAATCTTAACAACTATTAAAATCTACGAAAATTCACTCACAAGCAAACTAAAAGGTAAATTTACTCTAAGCAATCTTAACGAGGCCAAAACCTACAAGGATGTTTCTGGGTTGTTTTACTTGACCAAAATCAAATCAAGGACCAGCTATTGCAGAATCAAGAGCTGATCAAAACAAAACTCAAATCTTTTTGTTCTTTTTGTAAAATGGAAATCAAGACTTAATCAACAAGCACTTTGAAATTTGACCAAAGAGACAACTCAACAGGTTGGTTGCTCACACGGGTAGACTTACGACAGATCCGACTCTTAAGAAGGTTGACCAAACCAGAGAGATCTAAGGCTTGACAACTTCCACCATTAAAGTCACTACAGGATCCACTCAAAAATCAAACCCTAGGTTTAAATTTCAATGAAATCCACTAAAACACTTAATGCTATAAAAACCAATTCAGGTGAAGGATCTTTGACAGGATACTAATGGATCTGGGCAGCAAAATCTATAAAAAAGCAAAATTTAAGAGGAAAAAATATGAAAAATGGAATTTTCTCAAATTTTAGCAGGGGACGCAGGCGACCCGTTAGAACAGGTGCGTGCTCGCTCTGTGCGCACAGCAACAGTGCGTCCAGGGACGCACTGTGCAATACTAAGAGGGTGCGTCCGACTGTAAAATTCAAGAAAAACTAAATCTATTTTACTGCTAAGCTAATCCACCCAAACACAAATTCACACAGTTAAAAACCAGAAAAAGAAATCAATTTTCTCAGAGCAAAGTTCATTCAAAGGAAAAATCTTTTTCATTCATGGATTCCCCAGCGGAGTCGCCAATTTGTCAGGCGGAAAGAGTCGATTGTGCGGACACAACCAACCTCCCTAGGAGCCTAAGACTCTCTAGTGACAAACAAGACAAACAAGATCTATCCTTCTCTAAACATGCATTATAATATGAGATATCAAGTGTTTTGTTCTTACCTTTGTCCAAACGCTGTTGTAGAAGTCCAAGCTTTGTTGATCTGGATGAGCTCCTCCTTTTCTCCAAAACCTGCAATCACCAACAGTCAAACAATTAAATAGCACCTGATTATAACATAAAACAAAGCATATTCAACATGTAGACCAAGGAGTACATGAAATAACTCATAAATGACAAGTTATTGAGAAGAATGGACTCATTTGCATTAATAGGTAACAAAAGAACAAATACAACCTGAGCCTTGGTGTTGTGCAAGTCCTTCCCAGGGTCCTTCAAGAGTTCTCCTTTACTTTGACAAAGCACACCCACTTCCAAATAGAACAAGTAAAGATGGCAATCTCTCCTCACAAGTTTCTAAATGGGAGTCCTAATTCCTGCAGCATTTACCCTTAGAAAATGTATAGCTCTAACCTCTCCTCCTTCTGGCCCAATGCCTTTATTTATAGTGCTCCAGAGGAGGTTAATCAGGTCCACCATCAATGGGATAATCCCCTCTTTGGGTGGGATAGCTCCCTTATTGATGGGATAAGTTCCTCTTTGATAGGAGTGCATGAACCATCTGGAGGCGCCCAATACACGTCGAACAACCTTCTAGAATGCTCTAGAAATGACCACAAGTAACTTTTTAAAGATGAAACTTGCGCATTCTAACCTTTACAGGGGGACGCACCTGTCCCTTTACATACAGAGCGTCCAAAGACGCAGTTTTTGTGAACATAGAGAGCGTCCCCGCAGGTAAGTTTGAGAGAACCTGCGTCCCCAGAGATAAATACATTTATACAAGACTTTCTCTCTTTTTTGGAGTTTTACATGGAGAGCAGAGGCATAAGACTTGCCTAAGAGGGTAGCATGACTGTTGATTGAGCCATACTAACTGTAAATAGTCATGGTGACATTTTCTAGTGTATCAATGGGTGTGAGCTGCCTCCTTACAAATTACCTAGATATCTACCCATGCGATTATTTTCTCTAGAGTACCACAGGCAAATGATCAATTCTGATGAGATTCACTTTTTCAAAACCAAGAAGAAGGCCGAGCTAAGAATAAAAGATCATCTAGGCCCATTTATTTGCAATAATAGAGAAGCAGGAAAGGAGGCCGATCAAATCCTCCAAAGATTGAAAATAAAATAGAGTTTCATCTGGGCCTATGACCCTCATAGCTTCATTTGTAGTAGAAGGCAGAAACATAAGCTATCTCCTTATATCCACCATAGGATCCCAGAAATTGAACAATATTCCAATCAATCTGAATGGGTGGAAGGCACTCTAATAGATCAAGATAGCACACAAGTGGAAGTTGACAATGTTTTGGTGGATTTAGAAAGAAGGCTTGATGAAGACTCATTTGTATAGGTTCCAGGATAATCTTAATCACAAAGGAAGTCACAAAAACCCAGTACACAGCCATCAGAACAAGCAGAAGATTCAGAGCAACAAAAGTCCTCAGAACAGGTAGAGCCATCAAAATGACAGGAGCATTCAGGACAAAAAGAAGAATTTGAGCAGCCTGAAATCTCAGAGGAGCTTGCTTGACCTGAACAAATCATGAGCAACCCTCCTGTTTTGCAGACTCCTCTCAATGAAGAAAGAAATCTTAAAAGAGACAGAGAAGAGGCCACTCCTTCCAGCAGGCCTATTGATCAAACCTTTGCTAAAAGGCAAAGGTTAAACCCCTATGCAGAAGAAGAGTATACTGAGGAGACCACATGCGACACAATGGTAGAAAGAATAGATAGTATGCATACTATTCCAACTAGTGGGGCACCATCTACTTCACATATATAGGCATTGGAAAGACAGCAAAGCACAAAAGTGTCTTATTTTAAGGCTCCCTCTAAATAGAGCCTGGACATTAAAGGAAAGTATAAAGAGATTAAAGCGAGGAATGAGAAACTAAAAGCTCAAACCTATGCTCACTACCTCAAAATGGCTCCAACTAACCAAACCAGGCTTATGTCATCTTTTGACATAAAGGAAGGAAAAATGCAGATGAGCTTCCTCAAGCCAACTGTGCAATAGCCAAGATCCATGGCTGATTATTTAAAGACTAATTTTTAAGTCTTGGCAAAGGATATCCATCGTATTGAACAAATAGAACTACACAAACAAACTAGTGAGATGGTCTATTCCACCTTGACTAATAAGGCCATCACATCACATCAATTGCAAAACTCATTGCACAACACCACAACACAGCTGCAATTGGAAAAGGCCTCCTCTCAAGCTAAAGAAACCAGGATAAAAACTCTAGAAGACTTGGTGATAGAATTGGGACATGATCCCAAAGATGTCAAAGCAGTTGAACAATTGATTAAAAAGAAAAATGATGATATAGCTGCACTGAAGAAGCAGCTCAAGATCCCTCCTCTCCACCATCCTCAAACTGCAGAAGTCATAGAGAGACAAAAGGAGGAAGAACTTATGGACCTAGTCCTTAAGTTAAATGATCAGTTAAAAGAAACTGAGAAGGAATTGGAGAATGCTATACAGTCTAAGTAGAGTGAGCTGGCCACCGCTCCTCAGACTGTCATACCCATAGTTTCTACAGCAGTACCCTCCACTCTGGCAACTTCTTTGGCACCAACACTTCCACCAGTGACAACATTGCTAGTAGCAGGGACTACTTCAACTACAATTACATCAACCATTGTAGGGAGAACAACAGAAAAAACAGATGAAGTGATCAAAGCCATGGAACAAATGAGTATCCAGGCTACATAACTGAAAAAGCTCAAGGAACAAATGTCAAGTTTTGAAACAAACTATGAGCTAGCACAGATTCAAAATAAAGAAGAAGAAAGAAAAAACAAAAGGATGGAGGAAAGAATCAGAGTCCTGGAGAAGGATTTGACATTAGAAAGACCATTGAGAGATATGAAAGATATTCTGTGGGCCAATATCATTGATTCCATCAATGATATTTGGCCTTCAATTTAGGTTATTTTTGAACAGACAGAATTGATCAAAGTAGCTATGGAAGCTATATAGAAAACTAAAGAAGAACTTGGAGATAAGCCTGAAGAGGCAAATCAGTTGATTGATTTCTTGAACAACAGGAATAGGTACCAGCTAGATGAGTTAGAGATTGAGGATAGAACAACCACTATTATTGAAATAAAGAAATTTCTTACTAAAAGGAACTTAATGCTTAATCTAGAGAAAAGGTGTCAGAGTATTCAAGAAGACATAAATAACATCATGTTGAAATATGGAATTTTGAGAGAAAATGGCCTTCCTAGCCCACTGGTTATCTATGAAAAGCTAATGACACAGGAAGATTACTATAGGAATTTACAGGGTAAGTTCCTCAGAAAGAACACCAAAAGGACACCGCTCACAACCAGATCACAGATCAATACACCAGTATTTTTGACGTGGTTAAAACCCTCAAAGAGGGAAACAGTCCACGGCCTGCGCCAACGTGGCTACTACAGGCAATTTATTAATCAAAGAATGAAAATTTACATAAGCTTCTCTCTTGCACGGATTACCCGAACAATGACCCTCCATGCGCTTTAAATAGAACTCATGGACCAATCGGGTGTCAAGCCACGGATCAAGTGTCGGTAATACCGAGGTGAGAGTGAACCGTCGGATCACTACATATCGTGACCGTCGGATTGTAAGTTACAAAATGTACAACGGTAAAGAGACACACTTTACCTAACTCTATACCTAACTCTATACTAGACCAAGTTGAACTTAACTATTTCCTATGTGTCGGAATATCCTAACATCCCCCCTTAAGAACAACTTGGGATAGGATTGAAGGATTTACAAATATGACACAATAGGAGAAGGAAGGAGGCACTAGAGCCTATCCCCCCTTAGTGACAACTTCCTGAACTCCAAGCATATATCGAAGTTTAGTGAACTTCGCCTCTGTGAGAGCCTTTGTGAAGATGTCTGCAACCTGATCATCTGTTGAACAATATTGCACTTCAAGAACATGGTCATGAATGAGCTTTCTGATGAAGTGCATGTGTAGTTCAATGTGTTTGCTGCGCTGATGCTGGACTGGATCTTTGCATAGCTGAATGGCACTTTGATTATCACACCAAAGTGTGGGGTGATGCTGCTGCTCAAAGCCAAACTCTGATAGGATCTGACGAAGCCACAAGGCTTCCTTACTAGCTTCCACGGCACCACGATACTCTGCTTCTGCTGACGAAAGAGAAATGGCAGCCTGTTTCTTACAAGCCCATGTAATAGGTCCTGAACCAAGAGTGAAGACATAACCGGCAGTAGACTTCCGATCATCAGGGTCACCAGCCCAATCAGAATCAGTGAAACCAACTAATAGAGGAGCTGCTTTGGCACTGTAATGAATCCCAAACTGTACTGTACCTCGAACATAACGAAGTATTCTTTTAGCTGCTTTCCAATGACTTTCACGGGGGTTTTGCATAAAACGAGCAACAAGGCCAACAACAAAGGAAAGGTCAGGACGAGTATGGGTTAAATACAAGAGTTTTCCTACAAGTTGACGGTATAAGGTAGCATCAACTTCAGGAGAAGTACAAGAGACTGAAAGTTTGACTCCAGACTGAAAGGGAGAAGGGGCTGGCTTACAGTCTTCCATGTGAAAATGACGAAGAATATCACAAGCATACTTGGACTGGGAAAGGGAAATACCCTCCTTGGATTGCAAGACTTGAAGACCGAGAAAATAGTGTAAGTGTCCTAAGTCTGTCATTTCAAATTTCTTTTAAGGCTAGACTTCACATGGTTTATAAGGTTGGGATCACTACCAGTAAGGATAAGATCATCAACATAAAGAACAAGGATGATAAGAGAGTTGCCCACTTTCTTGGTGTAGACAGTATTGTCAGAATGACACCTAGAAAAGCCAGATTCTAAAAGAAAGCTATCCATTTTGGCATACCAAGCCCGAGGAGCTTGCTTGAGACCATAAAGGGATTTCTTAAGTCGACAAACAAGGCTGGAGTCTGTTTGTATGAAGCCAATGGGTTGTTCCATATAGATTTCTTCCTGCAAGTCCCCATGCAAGAAGGCAGATTTAACATCCATCTGATGGACTTCCCATTTTAAAGAGGCAGCAAGGGAAAGAACAAGGGGGATAGAGTTCATTTTGGCAACAGGGGAGAAGGTTTCAGTGTAGTCAATGCCTTCAACCTGTGAAAAGCCCTTAGCAACAAGACGAGCTTTATGTTTATCAACTTTCCCATCTGGTCCATACTTGGTTCTGTAAACCCATTTACATCTAACAAGTTTGCGTCCCTTTGGTAGAGGAACAAGATCCCATGTATCATTTGCCATCAATGAATGATATTCTTCATTCATAGCTGCTTCCCAATGTGGATGGCCTGAAGCTTCTGCAAAAGTGTCAGGATCATGATTTACTGGAGCTTGAGCCAGTAAAGAAGAGGCTCTTTCAAACTGAGAACGTGTACGTCGCTGATCTGTAGGATCACCGGCAAGATCACCTGCTGCATCCCGAGTAGCACGGACCCATCTTGGAAGTTGAGGATCCTGAGAAGGTGGGGGAGGATTATCATCCTCACTTTCATCATCTGAAGAAGAAATGTTTTCAAAAGTAGAAGAGATAGGAAGAGGTGGCACATCCGCCGGACTAGGCTCGCAGGCCGATTTATTTTCATCAAATTTTACATCTCTTCTAATGATAACATTTTTGGACTTAAATGGAATAAGTCTATAACCTTTTACATCTTCAGAATATCCAACAAAAGTACATTTCTCACTCTTAGGTTCTAAAGCTTTATGCTTTTCATCTGGAATATGGGCCCATGCTTCACTTCCAAAAACACGAAAGTGACTTACATCTGGTTTAATGGAACTCCAAGCTTCTTCTGGAGTGATATTCTTTAGAACCTTAGTAGGAGTGCGATTGATTATATAATTTGCACAATTAATTGCTTCGGCCCAAAAACTAAGACTGAGTCCTTTAGATTGCAGCATACAATTAGCCATTTCCTTTAAGGTGCGATTTTTCCTTTCAGCTACACCATTTTGTTGTGGAGTGTATGGAACAGTATGTTGCATTTGAATTCCATTTTCGGTGCAAAAGTTGATGAATGTGTTTTTAACATATTCTCCACCATTATCAGTTCTTAGCTTAAGAATTTGATGTCCAGATTGTTTTTCAACAAAGGCTTTGAAGGCCAAAAATGTGTTAAATACTTCGCTCTTGAGTTTTAAGAAGTATACCCAAGTGCGTCTGGAGAAATCATCAATGAAAGTTAAGAAATACTTGCAGCCAGAGAATGAAGCAACAGGAAGTGGACCACATAAATCACTGTGCACAAGCTGTAAAGGGGCTGAGGCGTGCCAAGAGGCACGTTTTTCAAAACTGTCCCGATGATGTTTTCCGAGTACACATCCGGAACAAACACCATCTCTGCAAGATACCATAGGAAGACCTGTCACCATATTTTCTTTACATAGATGCTGAAGGGAGCGATAGTTTAAGTGACCAAATCGCTCATGCCAAAGTTTGCTCACTTCATCATTATGAGCAACAAATACTGAGGGAAGATTTGATGACCCAAAGTTGTGAAACTTATACAACCTTGTGGAATCATCAGCAATACCAGTAGCTAGAATCTGTTTAGGATCTCTTAGATCCTTGATTACAACATCATGAGGTGAAAATTCAACAATTTTACCTTCACCTGAATGAGTTATCTGATATACAGATAGAAGGTTGCAGGATAAGGTTGGAACACATAATACATCATTAAACTGACCATTGTCTAGATGAACAGTTCCAGTCCCTACAACATTAAGAGATCTATCATCACCAACATATATATTTTTGGTGTTACAATCATTTAAAGAAGAAAACATGGCTTGGTTTTTGGCCATGTGATAAGAGGCTCCAGAATCAATGAGCCACTCATGAGAAGGAGAAGAAGAAGATACATTTAATGCATAACCAGACTGAGATGATTGACAACGACATGCAGAAAGTGCCATTCCGGAAGTTGAAGTTGAAGTATGCTCCACATGGATGTTATGTTTCTTCATTGCGGCTTCCAAGGCTTCCATCTTCTTAAAGCATTTAGATTCTAAGTGGCCATCTCGATTACAAAAGTTACAATGTCTATCAGTCTTCTTCCATTTGTTTTTATTGGTCTTATCATTTTGCTGAAATGATCTTTCATTTTGAGGCTGAGTTTGCTTAGGACCCTTGTTTGGTTTAGGACCATTCTTTTTAGGATATGACTTCTTAGGATTCTTTGAATTTGGTTGCTGCTGGGCGGCTAACGCTTTCTTGGAAGAGTTTCCAAGATTAAGAAGACCAAGGTGTAAGAGTTTTTCTTGTTCTCTTATTAAGGAATCACAAAAGGAGTCAAAGGAAGGGGCCTTGTAGTCTTTTCCTTGACAAATGAAAGCTTCCCTTGTAGAATGGAAAGTGGAAACAAATACAGAGTAGGCTGGTCCCAACTTAGTAAGGATGGAATAAATAAGGTTACCATCTTCTTTCTTAACCTTAACACCTTCCAAGAGATATCTAAGGGTCTTGAATTTGGACAAGAAATCTTCAATGCAAGAAAAATTATTAGGATCCAAAGTAAGCAACTCATTTTCAAGTTGATGGGCTCTAATTTCATTTTTAATCCCAAAAACTTTAGCGATTTTTTCCAATGCTTCATGAGGAGTCTCAAGTTCTGCAATATGGAATCTAAGATCAGGAGAAATAGACATCCCTATCAAACCACGTGCTTGATCTTGTCTATTTTCCCATTTTGCAGCCTTGTCTTCATCTTTTGGTTTCTTCTCTTGGTCTGTGGCTATTCTGTAGAGACCTTTACTTCTAAGTAAATCTTCCATGTAGGCTATCCATTGGAAGTAGTTAGTGCTGTCAAGAATGACTTGGCATGGACTTTCCATTTTTTAAAAAAAACTGAAGCTAAAGATGCTGAAAGTAAGTGTTTCAATGGATAGATCTCGAAAAATTAGGCTGTTTTAAAAAAAACGGCTCTGAAAAAGGCTTCCGGATGAAGAAGTTATGGCTTTTTGAAAACAAATTGTTGAAGTTGCCGGCAAAGTGCGCGAATGTGCGGGAATGAAAAAATCTGCCCCCACAAAATGAGACTTGAACCCAAGACCTCTACTCTCTTAAAATAGCTTTGAACCAATTGATCTATACAAAAAATTTGAGAGAGAGAGAGAGAGAGAGAGAGAGGGGGGGGGGGGCCTTGGTTTGCGTGCTTGCCTTGAGAAAGCTCTTTTTCCCTACAAAACACAAAACACAAAACCCAACACGAATATGCAAAGAAAAACGAACCTTGTGGCTCGAAGTTAGCTTTAGCCAAAAAACTAGATATTTTAAAAAATGAACCTTGCAGCTCAAAGTTAGCTTTAGCCGAAAAACTAAATATTTTTCTCAATGTTTCTGATTTTCCGAGATCACACTAAGGTGCAGGGAAAAGAGCATACGCATGAGAAAAATCCTTCATTTATGTTTCTGATTTGCCTAGATCGTACAGAGTCGCAGGGCAAAGAACATACGCAAAAATGAAAGGTATAGATCCGGTTAAAAAAAAGGGCTAAATAAACCGAAACCGAAATAAGCAGAGAGAAAATAACAGTAAACTGCAAAAACACTGTATACCTCCCGATCTGAAAAATGACGCAGCTAGGGCTACCGGAAACCTTTTCGCGTGAAACGAAAGGGGTTCCTCACTGGAACAGATGCTATGAATGCAACAGAGCAGTCCTCTCGGCCCGAAAGCAGTCAGAAACAGCAGATCTAGGAAATGACAGCCGCATGCAGTTCTACCGGCTTCAGATTTGGATCACCAATGGACGCGGCCCTCAAATAGCTCCGATACCATGTAGGAATTTACAGGGTAAGTTCCTCAGAAAGAACACCAAAAGGACATCGCTCACAACCAAATCACAGATCAATACACCAGTATTTTTGACGTGGTTAAAACCCTCAAAGAGGGAAACAGTCCACGGCCTGCGCCAACATGGCTGCTACAGGCAATTTATTAATCAAAGAATGAAAATTTACATAAGCTTCTCTCATGCACGAATTACCCGAACAATGACCCTCCATGTGCTTTAAATAGAACTCATGGACCAATTGGGTGTCAAGCCACGGATCAAGTGTCGGTAATACCGAGGTGAGAGTGAACCGTCGGATCACTACATATCGTGACCGTCAGATTGTAAGTTACAAAATGTACAACGGTAAAGAAACACACTTTACCTAACTCTATACCTAACTCTATACTAGACCAAGTTGAACTTAACTATTTCCTATGTGTCGGAATATCCTAACAATTACATTGACAGATTGCACAAATAGTCCAAGAGCCAAGCAATTTCTTCAGGAGTGAAAGCATTACCTACAGGAAAGGACTTTATGATGGCTTGGAAAATCTATTTTACATAGAACATGAAGTAAAACATCTATTCACCAGCAAACCCAATTTTTCTAAGTACATAGAAGCTGATGAAGTGTATAGGAAGATGATCAGGATGAAATTACTGGATAACGAATGGTGGACCAGTTTGATTGATTTACTATAAGTTTACTATAGTAAATCTGTGGAGTAAAAGATGTTTACCATGATAAATCTGGTAATACAGGATGAAAGGATGAAACAACACAGGTAAAGAATATCAACACAGGTAAAGAGTATCAGTAGGTGAAGATAAGAGTGAAGCCCAACGCATAAATACCAAGGCAACTGCAAGAGCCTAATCTGAGTTCCAGTATCCAGCACACTCACAAATAAAGGGACAACAAACAAACTGTTTTCCATCTGTCTCTATCTTCATGTGGAAGATAACTTTTGTTTCCTAGAATAAATCTCATATAGTTATGAGATATTTTCTATTAGTTTTTGTATAAATACTTCACAAAATGAAGCAATTATGGGGGATTAAAAAGCATTTATGTAGACTTTTGTTTTGAACTAAAGGAGCTGTTGTAATCAAGGCTGGACTGGTTTACTGGATTAAACAAAGTTGAGGACATTTCACTCGATTCATGTGCACTGTGGGAAACAAATAAGTATCACTTCTCCGAGTTTGAATATTGTTTTCCTTTATGTTATGAAATATCATATGTGTTTCTTATAATTCTTAAAAGCAAACAAGGAGTAATATCATCAGAATTAGCTTAAGTGCTCTCTGTTTTAACTGTTTGCTTATTTAATGTTTTCTACTAAATTGCTTAAGTTTGGGAATTCTTAGTTGCTCTCTTACTTCTGTAATTTATTCCCTCTATTGGCCCTTAGTACAAGATTCTTAATTGCCCTTGCTATTTTCCAAACCTCCCTTCTTGGTCTTAATCCCTGTTAAGGATTCTTCATTGCCCTTGGCCCTGGTTAAGATTTTCATCCATTGAAACCTTTCAGATTTGTCCTCGCTGTGATAGCTTTCCTTGTGAACTCTTACCTCGGTGATTAATCAAATCCTGATAAACCTTTCCTACTTGACTCCATAGCCTAATGGCCTAAATAGCTACTTTACCCATCTGTTTCCTTAATTCCACCAAACAAATCAAAACAAATTCCTTAAGCATTAATAACTAGCCTAATATCATATTAAAACAACGCTAAATCATAAAGAGAGAGCCCTCTCTAAGTGTAGATTGTCTAGGATCTAAACTTAAAATATTGTTCCGTAGTTACCTCGGATCCTTTCCTTCTTTTAAATAAGCTCTAAGGAAAATCTGAGTGATAACAGGTCGAACTTGAGATGTTTCCTTGCTTTTTGAGTAGATTTAGGAGGGAATACAGAGATATTTATTAGTCATTTCGCTCCTTTGACCTCTAGATGGTCATTAGGATCCACTAACGCTATTCCTGAACTAACAACTAGAGTTAGTGGGGTCACTAATGCTCCCTTAGGATTACAGAGAAGCTTTATAAAGCATGTTGTCAGTGTTTAGCCAGTGTTAGCGTGGAAACAAGGATTGTGATATTGGTCTTTTCTTCAGCTATCATGTCTTTCCCCTCTGAGATAATGAGGGGGTCATTTTTTTGTATAACATGGGCCCTAACCCAAGAGCTTCAGCCCTCTGAGTTAACTCAGTGCTGGTTCAAAACAAAAATCATTCTTATTATCAAAACAATGGATTACATCAACAACTGCACAAGTCTTGCAGCTCGAAAATAGAGTAAAGTTTTACAATCAAAATTCTGAATCCTACTGAGGTCCTAGGCCTCTCTACTTACACGACTGAGGTCTCCAACAAATTTCTTAAAATTAGGGAGGCTCGGCTCCCAAACTCAAGATAATTGGTGCTTTGACTTTCACTTGCTCAGTTGCCTTCTAGTCCTCATGATTTGGTTGGTTGCACTTCGAGCTGATGAAGGAATATAAAAATGGATGGGTATTAAATGAGGATTTACCTCCTATAATTCCTCTCCCTTGTCCCATTTGAGTTCTAACCAAGGTCTTTGCCAAAATTCCTTGCTTTTATCCTTTAATCCTGGGTTAAATGCACATTATACCACAAAGCAAAATATCCAACTCTAACTCATCTCATAAACAAAATATAATAAAAAGTATGCAATAAGTTGTGAGAATAGTTTGTTTACTAAGCTAGAAGGTGAACTAAGCCCCATATAAATACACAATGATGAGGCTCACCAGACTGCGTAGGATGAGTCGAGTCTGTAATCGTCTGGAAGTATTAATAAAGAGAATTTTCTATCATTTCTGTGTATTAATTTCCTGTTTATGCATCTATTATATCGAGTATATGAATTTCACTTCTAATGCTTATATGATGTGTGAATGAGTATAATTGTATTGGTTAATTGAATGCAAGTAAGACATCTATCTAAGCGAAGCTAACTAAGATCAGTTAATAAGATAAGTAAGATAATTAGTCTAATTTGGGAAATAGTGCAGCTCGCTACCATAGCAGCGTGAAAGGACTTCAGCCCCTGGTTAGGGATGTGTGGAAGCCGAGTGTAACAAATTGCAAAGGTACTGAACGTTAGGACAGAACACAAAGTGCCCTGCACGAATGCAGGTATAGTTGGAATAAACCGACATCACCACCATCTCAAGGGTGTGGAAAATTGGTTCCAACATCCCTCCATACTGCTTCGAGTGAGACTTCAGTCCGCGCTTCACGCGTTGATGCCCAAAGGGCCAGTAGTGTAGGGATTTGTTTGGCTAACAAACTCTGAACTTGGGTCAGGACCCCATAAGCCAACAAATGATTCCATTGTCGGGACCATAATCTGCATGAGAGATGTGTGATGTCATATCATTGGAATACAACTAAGAAAGAAAGCAAGGTCTGGTTTGATAGAAGGATTCATGAGTTCGTGGTTTAGGAGAACAGAAACTCGCGACTATCAAAAGAAGAGTGGATAGACATCTACCTTTATATAGAGATCCACGAAATATTTTTCACGTCCTTCCCTATTGTGATGCAGGAAAGTGTTCCCTCTGCGGACAGAGGCAACCCCTCTAGCCCTAGAGTGAGTCTAGTCACAAAAAAGGACAAATCAACAATAGCTTTCCTTAAACAGTTCAAGTTAAAGGCCTACCTCAACCGGTGGTCGATGGAGTTCCATTGCACTACTCCAGCTTCCGCTTCCTTCTCCTCAACGAGTGATCGACCTGAAACAAAGCAAAGGAAATACAAAAAAGCATGTAACCGGATACAACAATGAACTATTTACTAAGTCAAGAAGTCATGAACTATCAAGTACATTACATACAGGACATAGGAAAACATCATGGATTGCATTAATAATGAAATAAGAGTCAGCTTACAACCAAAGTCTTGATGTCACAAGCCTTCTCAGAAAGAGTCCAGCCAGCATGTTCTTCAAGCATTCACTCTTTGAAGATGGATCTCCCAACATACAAGAGCTCTCTCACTCATAAGTTTTACAGAAGATCAAGGGAACTTCACAACCTTCCACTAGCTATCAACAATCCCACACTTATCACTCTCACACTAGCTATCTAGCAAACTCACAAGCACTAACAGCACTGCTCAACTAGCCAACTATCAAAAACTAGCAATGCATATCAATGGTGAGAGCTAAATAGGAGAAGGAGTCTCCATGAATGGGGGAAGGGAGAGCTTATCACCAAGGAAGGTAGAACAATTGACGGAACTGCCACACCAAGGAAGGGAGGGCGACATAAACAAGGCCAAAAACCAGGTTTGGAGTCATCTGGAAGGCCGACTGTTGAAACAATTCGCCCAATCTGGATCATCGCAGGCACATAACTGAGATTCAGCACTGAAATCGCAAGTGAACAGTGTAGATAGTCAGATCATCGCTTAAGAGTCCATATAGCCCCGCACTGGTGCTTAAAATCGGGCCATCGCGGGAATCAGGTGTACTTCTGCGCTGGCAGCGCGCAGGGACAATTCATCAACGCCTATCAACGCGTTTATTTAGCCAAAAGTCGCGATGAGGCAGTAAACTTTGGAAAAGTGGGTCAATTGGCAGTATAGGAGAGCATTTGTCTGCCATGGACATGTTGGACTTGGTCACATGACACAATAGGAAGACTAGGAATGAAAGCGGTGATAAATTACTGTGTAACAGATGCCCCCTAAAGTATGAAGCCCAAGAGAGTGGGAGGGGTGAAATGCTTTACAAAACAACTGAGCTAGAACACTGTCTGGAAGAACCTGCATGCAAGTACAATATCTCTGATAGTGAAGTACATGTCGTCTAGGCATGGATACAGCCATCCAAAAGACGTATAACTCAGGTCTGTGGTATGGATGCAGCCATCCAGCTAGCGAGACCATGGTAATGATAAAGGTATGGGCGCAGCAATCCATAAAGACTCAGGTATGGTCGCAGCCATCCATCAACGAGTCATGTAATCACGAACCAATCCACGCAGCCCGAACATATGTAATCTGAGTTCGGGGTCTTGAACCCAACCGACCATAGTACAAATTCTAACATGCGAACAGATGTAATGAAGTCGAGCATGATAGAAAATCGCTTGATTACCGGTCAATGATGAAAACCGTTAACAAGCGCGAGAGAAACCACCAATAATGCCAATGTTTCTCAAGGTACTGTCCAGTACAATCCACGAAGTGTGAAGAATGAGCTGAAGTCGAATACTCGTGGAATCATCCGATCGATTACCAATGATGCAAATCGATCGTCAGGTGCGAAGAACTTGCCATTGAGGCATGCAAGCTCCAAGGTACCAAAGGGGATCTCTAGATCAATCTCTTGGATAATGAGCTGATGTCGACAGGAGATGACCCGTCGCAGGAGGGCCATAATGTTTCCCCCATCAACAACACGAGATAAGGAACAAGTAGTAGATGGTAGAATAGTGTATCAGAGAAGGAGACAGAGGTGTAAACGGCAGAAGGATTATACTCTTGAACATGTCGGCGACACGACTCCGGAGGGTGGCAGCATTCAGGGACCAAAGGATCAAAGGCTTGATGAAAATAGCATGGATTAGATGGAATGAGGTTAAATGACAACCCAAACCCGCGGAAGGCCAAATGACGATATATGGATGTCCCAACCCGACAAGAAGCAGAAGTGTCGATGTTCAAGAGTGACTCACTACCATAGACAATCGACGAAAAAACCTGTTATTGAATCCAACCTAGTAATAGTTTAACGAGCCCTAGGGAGGAGAAGCTTGAGTCTCGTCATGATGATGAGTCCAATGTCGTCAAGGTCTAACGAGTCCGACATATGCAAAACTCAGAGTCCTTTTCACGTTTAGGGAGTTTGAAAAAGACACGGAAAACAAAACTCCAGAGGGGTCCTTTTTCGTAGATTTGTGTCTCTCAAGCCCGAAAAAGTATAAAACAATACTTGAAAGAATTGCCCAACCGTTACAATCGAGGAGTACTTTTCATAATCAGTGACTTCGATCTGAAAAAGTAGAAAAGCGATCGAAATCACGTCATTTCGTAACCATTAACGAGCCTGAAACGACAAAGGCCCAACAATCTTTTCTCATTTAAACAGTCAGAAAAGGAGCTTAAAGGTGACCGCCTCTTATTTACTTTTAACGAGTTAAGAGGGAGAACTCAGCTATCTTTTCATGTTTTAAGTCGGAAAAGAGCTTAAAGACGACTTCATGGATCAAGTGTGCATGAAACTCCATCACCTGTAGACCTGCACAAAACACGTCACACGTAAACCCATTCGATATAAAATGAACAACATAGCTAGAAAAACCATATTTTAATTTAAACATATGATAAAAAAGAGGAAAAAACCCACATTTATCAAATATAACATTTTATTTTCCAAAAATTACTATAAAAAGGGGTTTTACCATTGATTTTTTACCATTGTCACTGTTTATGCACTGTAGAACGTTTTGGAACACTGAAGTTGGCGAGCTCATTCCGGCCCGTTCGCCCATCGTTTGTCCCGAAACTCCTTCCAGGTAGGTAGATTTCATCTTACGCTTTAATTCAATGTCTTTTTTGCTGCATTTGACCATGGTATGTGGGAGTTTAGGCGGTTTTTTCAAAACGAATTCCGCGCTCGGTCATCGCAGGTTTTGCCTTCGGGTCCACGATGACCGAGAAAAATTGACACAGACCACGACCTGGTCATCACAGAAAAGTGGTGTACTTCCGCGATGACCAGGAGAAATTAACACTAAAGCGCCATGGTCATCGCGGCTGTTTTAGAAACAGTCGTGATGATGCCGCGCGACTATTTTTTGATAAAAACAACGTTTAAATATTTGCAACAAGGGTGCTAATAGAGTTTCTTCGTCATGCAGGCTATAATGGTGTTCGTCTGGCAAGAACGAATGCATGATGACAATGATATCCAAGCTTTCACCGACGTGGGGTGCTGAAACGCATCGCGAGCATGCGGGTTACTCAAATTTTTCCTTACTCCTCACCTCCGGTCACAGCCCGATTTGCTGGAGCTATTGATTCGGGCCTGGAATCCTACATATGGGAGATTCATTATCCAAGGCTGGGAGATTGAATTTGATGCCATAGATATCTATTTTTTGACCGGGTTGTCCCGTCGGGGGGTGAGGCCGATCTTGGAGGGCCAACGTCCTGGGGACGAATCATTAGAGACTCTCATGGCTCGGGTGTGCCCAGGGGCACGCAAAACGAAGAGCGGGAAGGTGGCAATCCCTACAGTGAATGACGTGATTCTTCGTGCTATGCTATTCACGGTGACATGGGCAGTAGGCTCCCAAGCCCAACATGAGGCTTCGAAGACCCATCTCCGGCTGGCTCTCAAATGTCTCAACCCAACCATGTTTAACTGGGCAGACACGGTGACGGTAAACATGAAGAGGCAGCTCACGAGATGTCGTCGAGGGGAGACAAAATAGTTTGGCTACGGTTCCATCTTAGTCCTGCTCATGCTGGAGCGAGTGCTGACACTGCAACTTTAGGATATGGATTTAGACGCACCTAGACTGCGTGAGACTAGAGCTACACGGTAGGCGCATGTCATGCCACGAGGAGGTGGCAGGCGCCCAGCATCATGGGGGGTATTATTCCGAGAGTGGATGGATCGCCAGGTGATCTTCGTCGAGGATTGGCCGTATGCAGGCATGGATTTCCGTGGAGATCTTGACATGCAGCTGCCCGATGGCGAGCAGTGGGATGACGGTGGTAAGACACTTGATCACACATTTTTTTCATTTTATTTTTTTATGATGTTTTTTGATTTTTTCATGTATATGTCCTAATGATAAACACTGTGAAATTGCAGATGTAGGGCCAGTGAGACCCGTTGGGTTGGCTCCGGAGGCACGAAGGGATGCACAGGGCATCGCAACACTAGCCATGTCTCCCCCGCAGATGACGAGGTGGAGACGATGGCCGGAAACCTTGAGGGACTGATGGCGGGGATCCCTGACTACCAGGGGGTCGAGGAGGTCCCCGTAGCATTGCAGATTCACACGGTTGGGGTGAGACCCAGGGCACACCGCCTGTTGAGGCGGTGGCACGGGCGGCATTGTGCTATAGGGAGCACAACCCACCATAGTAGACGCCTAGGTCTATTTGTTTTTGATGATTTTTGAGAGACATGTGTCTTAGATGTATAGAGAACACAGACTCTGCTTGGACATATACACTTATTTTTTGAGCGCCTCGGTGTGCCACACGATATATATATATATATATATATATATATATATATATATATATATATATACATATACATATACCTATTCCTATGGTTTATTGTGTTTTTTATGCTTCTATTTGCTGTTTTGATTACATGTTATGCAAATGTCTATCTAATACATAATTGGGTAATGCATCAGTTAACGTATTTAATCATCTTGGAATGTTTTTATATGTGATGAAATCAAAATTCCTTTCCAAAAATTTAACACGTAGATATAGCCTTAGAATCCGATGGTCTCTGATGGAATAACACCCATTGAGCTGGTGGACGACAAGCTGAGAATCCAGGTTCACCACCAATGTTCGAATACCAAGATTGATCGCCTCAGCTAGTAACTCAATAAATGCACTATACTTAGCCAAATTGTTCGTGGTACAACCTAGACAAACACCTTGAAGGTCTACTAGCTCACCATGAGGATCGTAGATTAGCCATGCCGCAGTAGACAAGTTGTGTGTACTACGGGAGGCACCATCAGCAAAACCAACGTAAGGTGCACCAGACATCTACACAAGAAGCAAAAGGACACAATAAGCAGTAATCACGCTGACACACCAAGCCAAAAACATGAAAACACGCACACACAACACACCTGCTAAAACACACGTATGTACAAATCAGAGTGCCTGGAATTCACGCATAATACTTTTTCAAGTAAATCCTATTTCGAGGCTTATCCAGAGGATTCCCTTCATAGTCAATCAACTCATAGGCCCCTTTCTGCAAAACTCTCTTTAGAATATAAGGCCCGTGCCACATGGGTTCGAATTTTCCTGCCCCTAGCTTATCATTGGCTTGATTGTAGAGCAGGACTAAATCTCCCTCAACAAAAGAATGAGGATGAACAATATGATCGAAGTGAGTTTTCACTCTCTTCTTCTGTGCTTCGATAGCTAGAGAGGTTAGTCGATGAGTCTTGTCTAGCCACTCCAGGTAAAGAAGGCGTTCTTCTACCGGAGTAGTGTTGGGGAGTAATTTGACGACTAATTTTAAAGAAGGGATCTCGCACTCGATGGGAAGGGTAGCCTCCAGTCCATAAACCAATTGGAAGGGAGTGAAACCGGTGGCATCCTTCATAGAGGTTCGGTAGGCCCACAAGGCAGAAAACAACATCAAGTGCCAGTTTGACTTGTGCATACCAATGGTTCGTTGAAGCATCATAACTAGAACCTTGTTGACGACTTTTACTTGGCCATTGGCCTGAGGATAGTATGGGGTCGAGCTATCATGCCGCAAGCCTAACTGGGTTGTAAGCTTAGTCATCATATGATTATGGAAATGCTTATCGTGATCAGTGACAATGGCCTGAGGGACTCTGAACCGTGAGATGACATGGTTAAACAAAAATTGCGCCGTTGTGTGACCGTCTTCAGATAATGTGGGCATCGCCTCAACCCATTTTGTGAAGTAATCAACGAAAAGAATGATATAACCACGCCCCCTGGCCGAGCGAGGGTTACAGGTCATATAATCAATGCCCCATTTTGCAAAAGGGCCGACGGTAACAACAGGGTGCAGTGGAGTGGGAGGTGCACGCATCTTCCGTTGGTAGATTTGGCACTTGTGACAAGAGCAGACGGCAAGAATGCAGTCCTTAAAGATGGAGGGCCAAAAGTAACCGGCGCGGAGGATTTTTTGAACAGTAGCATATCTGGACATGTGACCACCACAGGCACCCGAATGGCAGTCATTTAAAACTTGCTCAGCTTCCTTGAGTGTTAAACATCGGCGGAGAACAGAGTTAGTACCGAGACGGTACAGGGTGTCCCCAATAATGCGATATGGTTGAGATTGATGGCGAATCTGTCGTCGAGCATCCTTAGATGTCTCGGGATGAAAAGAGGATGTCTGTAAATAGACAATGATATCCCCGTACCAGGGATCGAGGGTGCTGATTAAGAAGAGGGTTTCGTCCGGAATATGGTCCTCTAACCGAGAGGGCGCGGTAAGAGATGGCAAAGAGCACAACAATTCAGCAAAGACAAGGGATTTCTTGGACTTGGCAGTAGTGAATTCCAAGTCGAACTCTTGGAGGATAACAATCCACCTCGAGTATTTGCCCCCCAGCAGCTGACGTGACAGGATGTACATCATCGGGTTGCAATTAGAAACCACTGTCGTAGTGCGCAATAAGATATAATGGCGGAAACGTTGGACGGCACAAACGGCGACCAATGCCAACTTCTTGACGTGAGCGTATCGAGATTCCGTATCTAAGAGATTGCGGCTGAGATAATAAATGACGTTCTCAATGTCATCATCATCAACTTGAACAAGAACCATGCTAATAGTGGTATCGGCAGCAGCTAAATATAGAGTGTAGTCGCGATGATAATCAGGAGGATGCAAAAATGGATTAGAAACAAGGAGAGTCTTGAGGTGCTCGAAGGACTCTTGAGCAGCGACATCCCAACGAAATGGGGTGTCCCACTTTAGTAACTGCGTAAAACCTTTGGCCACTTCGGCATAGTTCGGAATGAAGCGTCGTAAAAAATTCACTTTGCCCTGCAAGCTCTGCAATTGCTGCAAAGAAGCAGGGGGAGGAAGATTTAGAATGGCCTCGACCTTAAGGGGGTCCAAACGGATGCCCTCTCGGGAGATGATGAACCCGAGAAGTCTGCCAGATTCTACACAGAAGACACACTTATGTGGATTGAGCCGAATACGGTAGTGTCGACAGCGGAGAAAGATTTCGCGAAGATGAGCGGGATGGTCCTGGCGTTTAGTTGAATGAGCTGGTAGATCATCCAGGTAAGGTTGCATGATGTGTCAAATATCATGGAATGCATAAGACATCGCGCAATGGAAGGTAGCACCGGCGTTCTTCAAACCGAAAGGGAGCTTTTTGTAGGCGAAAGTGCCCCACAAACAGATAAAGCAGGTCTTGTGTTGATCGGCCGGCGCAATATTAATCTGGTTATAACCAGAAAAACTGTCCATAAATGAGTACATTTCACTTCTGGCACACTCATCAAATGAGCTAGTCAATGAAGGGTGTGGGGTAGTTGTCCTTGGGACAGGCTCGATTAATATCACGGTAATCAACACAGACCCTGATGGTACCCTGCTTTTTATTCACAGGGACGATATTGGAAACCCAATCTATGAGTGGGATGGGGTAAATAAAACCAGCCTTGAGGAGCTTTTCAACTTCTGCTTTAATGGTTGTAGCCTTTCGGGGGTACATGGGGCATAAACGCTGTCGGATAGGCTTAGCTCTCGGATACGTCGGTATCTCATGCACCACGATACTTGGGTCGATGCCGGGCATTTCTTCGTAAGACCAAGAAAACACGTCATGAAATTTGTGAAAAAGACCAGTATAGAGCTGAATCTCCTCAGGAGTACAAGTTACTCCAACATGGATATGCTCGACAATCCCTGGTTTAACAGAGATGTCGATCGGCTGGGTTTGCGTGATGTTTCCCATGTTCCCTTCAGAGGACACTTGATATACTTGGATGGGTATCTAAAGGGGTTGTGAGGGGAGACAACGAGCAAACCACTCGAGATAGGCAAGCATTTCCCGATGGGTAGGGAGGAACGAGGAACGATGGTGAAGATTGGACCAAGGGGGTTCCTCGAGAGACATAGTCTCGATAATGGCTTCATCAGAAGGAAATGTTTCCTTTAAAGGATCTGAAGAAGCATAGTCTCCAAGCCAAGGGGAATGAGCATACGAGTCAAGAGCTCTGCTCAAAGGAGCAGATTCAGGAGGGGGAGCCGATGCAGAAACAATCTCGACATAGTTGAGCTCGGTAGGACTCAACGGCATCTCATCGCCCCATGATTCTATCTAGTCAATGGGGGGAAGAACCCAAGGATTAGAACAAATGGAAATCATATTAATAGGGGCAACGTTCGAAGGTGGGAGTGAAAAGACACACATGAGGGTAGGATCTTTAAAGAGCCTAGCTCCCATGCTCTCTAATGGAATGGAGGTATGCTCCACAAAAGGCACGTTGCCTTCGGAAGAGGAGGCGAAGAAAGACAACTGGTCTACTATGACAATCTTCCCTTGATGAGGGAAATGAATGACACGAAATAGAGATGAAGCCATGGCTCACATGGCATATGTCCAACTTCGGCCCAAAAGGAGGTTGTAAGTTAGATTAGCATCAACGACTTCAACTTCCACTTCGACAGTCTTCCCTTCCAAAGTAATAGGCAAACGTTGGAGGATACCATAAGGGTGAGACTCTCTCCCATCAAAGGCTTCCAAGGTTGTAGGAGACCGGCTCAAGGTCGGAGAACCAATAGCCTTCCAACAAGCATTAGACATAATGCAAGTTGAAGCACCTTCATCAATGACCATACGATGAATCATTTTAGAATTGATGATGACCTGGATAAGGAAGGCAATCTGGTGAGGCAGTCTCGGTACATGGCTTTCGAGATCAAAAGTGATTAAATCCGAGTCGGTCGGGTTGATGCCACCGATGGCTGATAGCAAGGACTTCCTCTGGGAGGGGCAGCTCTGGAGAACTTCTAGAGTGGAAATAGCTGACGGAGCCTGGGCTAAGTCCTCAACGATGCTGTAGTGCTGAGCAGCATGAGCATTAGGGTTGTAAGAAGATTTCCTGACTACACCTTTAGGAGGGGGTTGGATGGGCATCTCAGTGCTAGGTCTTTCGATATGGAGTGGACCAAAACAGGATGTAGGAGCGCTTGAGGAGACCTCAGGCTCTTTCTCGGTAGGCGACGGATATTCTTTTACTCGAGTACTAATGTGAATGGGAATCATCCCAGCCATGAACACTTGAGAACCAAAGGGAGAAGAGGATTGGGATGGGTCAGCCACCATTTGCGTTTGCTGCGAGGGGAAAGGTTCTTTCAGCACTGCAGGAGTCCCAGGAGCACCTTTCAACAAGCGACTAACTTCAGACCGCCTTGGGAAATCTTTGGTATAGTGATCCTCGTCACAGATAAGAAAAGGATACTTGGGCTTGCGTTTGGTTCTTTCCTCGGGTGGACGTTTAGGGGAATCTTGCTTGGGTTGATCAGCTTTATTTTTCCCTTTTCCCTTCTTTTTTCCTTTCGAGGCTTTATCCGCCGTGGTGGACCAGACGGCATTAACCTCAGAAGTATTACCAGAATTAGACACAGCCTCAGAAGTATTTTCATTTGAAGCATTCGAATTTTGCTTCCAAGGGTTCGCGGAAGATTTCTTAGAGGATGGAGCTACAGAACCAAGGACACCGTCAACAGATGGCTTTGGCGGAGCTTTGGAAGTTTTGGGCCTCAGGGCGTTAGGCAAATAATCATATAGCGTACCGGACTGGGAGTAAACCAAGTCAAGGTACTGAGCACGCACAATAGCCTTCTCTTCAGTTACACATGCCCCGATAGCGATGTCCTGGGCGATTGGAGGGACAAATGAGGTCGTAAACCAATCGGTCAGGAGCTGATCAGGAATCCAAAACTTAATCAAATGACGACGCCATCTCCATTCATGTATATGATCGGAGATGTGCATGGTCGTATCCTATTTAAGGGACGTGAGGAGATGTGTGCCCGTCTCATACTGAATCGGCAACTAAAAATGAGTTAAAAATGCCATCGCCAACGAGTTAAAATCTTGAAAATATCTGCGAGCTAGCTCAATATACCACTTAGCAGCAGAGCTAGTGAGGGTCTTTTGAAAAAGGCGGAGTTGGATTGAATTGTCAAGCCACGAATTTGACGAACACCATAGATGATAGGTCATAACGTGGGCTTGGGGGTCTTCCCAGCTTTGCCATCGAATTTGGGACAATCACCGGGAATCTTAGTTGGAACTGGCGACCAATACGGATTATGAAGAATAGGATCATTGGTCAGTTTGGACACATCCGGTAGCTCCAACGTTGCTAAGAAGGGTAACAGAGGATTAAAGGACATCTGTGGCCGTAGGTAAGAGGTAGCACCAGGGTTCCATCCAGTCGTTGGTTTCCCCCATTGATTTTGTCTGGACGGGCCTAGCCCATAAGGGTTTTGTCCGTAGGGATTTTGTCCATAGGGGTTATAGCTATAACTGGATGGCTGACCCTGGATCTGCCCCCCAGCATTCTATTGGTTACCAACTTGACCTGTAGGAGCAACATACGGTTGCTGGTAATTCTGATAAGGACTCACCTACATTTGTTGATAATTTTGATACGGGGCAAACTGAGCTTGCCCCTGGGATTGTTGGAAACCATAAGGTTGCTCAGCTCCATACTGAGCCTGGGGGCCAGGCTGTGTTTGATAAGGAGGTTGAGATTGAAACCCAACTTGCATTTGAAGACCAGCTTGGGTCTGGGGCCTAGTCTAGGGCTGAAAACCGGGTGGAGCTTGAGAAGCCACAACCATTTGAGTGCCCGGTTGAGCAGGCCCCGTAAGATGTCCTTGAGAGGGTTGGAGCTGAGACACCTGGCCAGAAGGTTGACCTGGTTGAGATTGAGATTGGCCCATCTACCTAGAAGGTTGAGCCTGCTGGGTAATGGGTTGTCCTTGCACAACTGAGGGTTGTCATGATGGACCAAATGGCTGAGCGGACTGGACAGTTGGCTGGCCTGATTGGATTTGAGGTTGACCAACTTGCCCAGATGGTTGACCAGACTGGACAGTGGGTTGGCCTTGTTGTACGTAAGGCTGGCCACCCTACCCAGAAGGGTATCCCTGCTGGACCCCAGGTTGTCCTTGTTGCATGTAAGGTTGTCCTGGATTTCCAGAGGGTTGCCCAGAAGGGTATCCCTACTGGACCCCAGGTTGTCCTTGTTGCATATAAGGTTGTCCTAGATTTCCAGGGGGTTGCCCGAGATAAGTAAAAGATGAACAACCATAGGCCGAAGGTTGTCCCTGAAAGGGTTGTCATTGTGGGCCTCCAGGCTGCCCTAGATAAGATTGCCCGTAATACTACTGCCCATAGGAGGGCTGCGTGTACGACGACTGACTTTGATAAGGTGGTACTTGGGAATTTGGAGGGGGTACCTGGGCACCATGATAACTAGTGGTGCCCCAAGCAACCCATAATGGAACCGAGACCTCAACGGTAGGCTGAGATGGCAAGGATCCGGCAAGATAAAGGTGATGCCCTACGAGATCGTAGTAATGGAATGGACCTTGCGAGCTCAGATTCTGGACAGCTTGCAAATACTGATCGTATGCCCCCCCTGCTGGAATGGAACCAGAAGAAGGTGGGGCATTAAGCATAGGATCGACAACTTCGGATGTAGGTGCCGATGGGCCACTATTTGCCGAACCAGGGGACGGTCCAGCAATAGTGGTCACAACCGAGGATGCAGTGACGGCACTAACAACAGGCACCGAAGAAGCTACACAGATAGTTGGGATAGTCTGGACTGAAGTGACAGATGTATTGTGAATTTGAGGAATAAAAGACCCCGAAGTCGGAGTGATGTTGTGATCCCACATAGAACCCGTAAAGGAGGTCCTAGTACCAATAACATCCCTCAAAGCCCTATAGCGTAAGGGCAACATGACACTGAGAGGGGTGACACTGAAGGGTGGAATTTCCGCTGAGATAGAAATTTCAGCACTCATCACAATGGATGCTTCACTCGTGATGGGGGATGTGTCATCCATGTCAGAGGAAGACATTGGGACCAAAACACTAGGAGGAGTAATAGGAATATCCTCTTCGGAAGGCTCCCAAATGGAGTTCCAATGGATATCGTAAAATTCGTCTTCTGGAGCACGAGAGTTAAGCGGTTGGATACTCGGGATAACAGGGAGAGTACCACTACCAACCGGTGTCTCAGGAGCAACAGAAGAAGGAGACCCTTGGTCACTTGGAATGGGAGACGAGATCGATGATTCTGCCAGGATGATTCAATTCAAAAATCCTAGGAAAACTAACGAGAAAGGACCCTACTCAAGCTAACGCAAACAAGATCTAACAGGGTAAATGTGAACGTGGCCGAATAAATTTTAAGACACAAGGACACAACTTGACCTTTTCATCTTTAAAGAGTCGAGAAAAGGACCAAAAGATGACTCTAGTCGCCTTCGAATGTTTAATGAGCCTGAAGTGACAAGTGCTCAGACGAACCTTTTCTTTTAGGGAGTCTGAAAAGGAGCAAAAGTGACTACGCTGGAGAACTAGGCAAAAGGTGTACTAGATAATCCGTAGAACTGCATATACACCTTGGCAATCGTATGAGAACCAAGGACTTTCCGTACGTCAGTCAATCTTCCCGAATGCTGTGTTCAGTGCGTTACGGCTTGTAAGGTGGCAGACATGGCTTCCTATGGATAAAGGATGATAAACGTAGTGGGGTCTCCCCATATACTCGATGGTACGTGGGAGCACAATTCTGTACTAGACCACTATTGAGTCACAAAAGGAGGAATCACCCAACCTTGAGTGGAAACAAAAGTGACTAGGTTTAACGACGTCGGAGCACGTCTCTAGCCTAGACCTCTAAATAGTGTGCGTTATGTTCCAATGCGTTGTTAGATTCATTCAATTCATTTTAAAGTTGATCTTGGATTATGTTTCAATTTTCAGGCCTTACCGTATGTATATAATAAACCTTAGGATGCAACTAGAATGCACGAAAAATCCTTTTTCTTCAATGAACACCTACTTACAGGAGGGTAGAGAGATCATTTTCAAACCAAGAAAACGAAGACAACAATGGTAGTCATTCAATGCATACAGACACCAATTCCTAAAGTGCACAGATACTACTAATGAGAGATTTTATCATTCACTTTCCAATATGCAAAATTGCAATGCAAATTTACTTTCACTTTCGTACTAAATGAATGCAAACTTTTTGATTTTGATGCCTTTAAGTCTAGAAGAAACAAACAAGAAACAAGCAAGTGTGGAAAAGCCTAGTTGATCCAAACAATTGTAATCTATGCTTGGTAGCGAAAAGAAATCGAATCAATGCCAAAATTGGTTCAATAACATTCACTAAATAATCAACCAAAAGAAAGCTCAAGAAAAGGCTCAAACAAATCGATAGCAAGCTGCAAATGAATCTTTGAGTAACCAAGCAACCAAGCAAAACTGATCGAAAAACTTGAAACAATGAAACTAGGTCACAAAGCAAGAAAACAAGATTCAGTCAACAAAGCTCACAAAGGAGTGCCTCAATCTATAAACAGTGAAAAACAAGTCACCAAGCAAGTGGAAAAATCAAGGGGCTAGCAAGACTGATGGATTCAGGAGGTAAAATTGAACAAAATCAATTCTACAGCAATCAGCGCGGGTAATAGACAGGCAACAAGCGCTGGTGAAGCAAACGCTTAAGCAACAAAGCGATGTCAGCGTGGGAATACATGACTTTCCCGCAATGGTCCAATTTCCAGAACCGTCACGACTGTTAGGCATAATTATGCGATGAACAGAATATTACAAAAGTTTGGGTGCGATGACAGCACGACTGTTATAATTAAATCCGCGATGAAGCTCAAAAACAGTGACAAGCGAATCAAAACTCCCAAATCAAAGACAATCAATCTTTCAATCAAATAAGGGTGTTCCCAGATTAACCCAGGAAACTCAAAAGACTGACAACTAATCCCCAAAACTTAAAAAGAGACCAAATCAAAAAATCAAGGCAAGAGCAAATAAGAAAAACAAAGGCCAAAACTCCTCCCCAGTGGAGTCGCCAATTTGTGATCTAGGAAAGTGTTCCCTCTGCGGACAGAGGCAACCCCTCTAGCCCTAGAGTGGGTCTACTCACAAACAAGGACAAATCAGCAATAGCTTTCCTTAAACAGTTCGAGTTAGAGGCCTACCTCAACCGGTGGTCAATGGAGTTCCGTTGCGCTGCTCCAGCTTCCGCTTCCTTCTCCTCAATGAGTGATCGACCTGAAACAAAGCAAAGGAAATACAACAAAGCACGTAACCGGATACAACAATGAACTATTTACTCACAAAGTCAAGACGTCATGAGCTTTCAAGTACATTACATACAAGACATAGGAAAACATCATTGATTGCATTAATAATGAAATCAGAGTTAGCTTACAACCAAAGTCTTGACGTCACAAGCCTTCTCAGAAAGAGTCTAGCTAGCATGTTCTTCAAGCATTCACTCTTTGAAGATGGATCTCCCAACATACAAGAGCTCTCTCACTCATAAGTTTTACACAAGATCGAGGGCACTTCACAACCTTCCACTAGCTATCAACAATCCCACACGTATCACTCTCACACCAGCTATCTAGCAAACTCACAAGCACTAACAGCACTGCTCAACTAGCCAACTATCAAAAACTAGCAATGCATATCAATGGTGAGAGTTTAAATAGGAGAAGGAGTCTCCATGAATGGGGGAAGGGAGAGCTTATCACCAAGGAAGGTAGCACAATTGACAGAACTGCCACACCACGGAAGGGAGGGAGACATAAACAAGGCCAACAACCAGGTCTGGAGTCATCTGGAAGGTCGACTGTTGAAACAATTCTCCCAATCTGGATCATTGTGGGCACATAACTGAGATTCAACGCTAACATCACAAGTGAACAATGCAGATAGTTAGATCATCGCTAAAGAGTCCATATAGCCCCGCACTGGTGCTTAAAATCGGGCAATCGTGGGAATCAGGTGTACTTCCGCGCTGGCAGCGCGTAGGGACAATTCATCAGTGCCTATCAGCAAGTTTATTTAGCCAAAAGTCGCGATGAGGCAGTAAACTTTGGAAAAGTGGGTCAATTGGCAGTATAGGAGAGCATTTGTCTGTCATGGACATGTTGGACTTGGTCACATGACACAGTAGGAAGACCAGGAATGAAAGTGGTGATAAATTACTGTGTAACACCTACTGATCTATACGAGTGGATTTTGAAGTTCATAGATATCCAAGGAAGGTGGAAACTTGATGGTCCTATTGTGTGGACACCGAAGTTAGTGCGAAGTTTGGAAGCACCGGAGGATAAGATCATGCGTTCAATCGATCATTGGCTCGATCGTATTATAGGAGGTTTTGTTACTGAGTTCGTGGTTGACACCTCAATTAGCTATAGCAAGGCAGAACGATGCTTTCTCAAAGGACAGCGAGGTAAGTATGTAAAGTCTTTGAATACTTGGATTAAAATGTTGTTGTGCGAAAATCAGGTTACGCAGTTGCCTTGATGTTCAAGGCTACATGAAGCGGAAAGGTTTACAAGAATGAAGGAAATAAGGGTGAAGAAAACAACCCCTTGATTTCACCTCCATGAGGGGACGAGGAAGAGCTCGCGAAGATCTCTCCACGAAGTGCTGTTTGTCTGATAAGAAAAATAATTCCGCGAATACCACCCCTACCCACACCACCACTAGCTACATCACCATCACCTCCATCTTTACTTGTACCATCTCCATCATCACCGCAATTCAGTATGGAAAACACAGTGAAGTTGCTTGTGTTCAAAGGTTTGGGAAATGAGGATTCAAAACAATTTTGGTTTGTTGTAAGGGCTATATGGGAAGCACAAGGTGTTACGAATGACCATATAAAGAAACTGATGCTGGTTAGCACCCTGCAGGATCCAGTGCTGACCTGGGATATTAAGTACTCCAATGATAACCTGAATGTGAGAGTTACGAATATCCAAACAATGCTAAATAGAGGATTTAGCAGGCCTAAATCTGAAGCTCAGTCGATTATGGGATTCAAAGAGATCATGATGCTACCATGTGAGACACCTTGGGAACTAGATCAGATGCTGAAATGTACAATCTGTGAAGCCAATATGAATATGATAGATGGATGACATCGCGAGTGGTTTGTAGCTTCACTACTACCACACTTAAGGAGTGTGCTGTCGCAACAGAAGATAGCAACTCAGGCAGAGACCTTAGAGATTGCTATGAGACTACATGAGACCCCAATGAAAGATCCTAACCTAGGAGTTCAGCAAATCCAAGCACAGCTAAAGAATCTGTTCCTTAAGATGCAGAGTCTGAAATAGGATAGGACGGTTCGACGAGAGGTGCGTGAAGAAGTGTGGTGCGTGAAATGCAAGAGTCAGGGTCATGACAAAGACCATTGCCCGGTCTTTACAAATTACCTTGCAAGAGGAGGACTGATGCCTTTAAGGTGAGAAGCTTAATAAGGACCTAGCTTGATGCCTGATTTTTGGTGTGTTATCTGTCAAATAGCCGGAAAACATGCCACGGATAACTACCACTTGTTACAGAAGTATACGCAAACTTCATAAAAATTGTTCTGCAACTTTTGTAGGTTGGTGGGACATGACGAGTGTACTTGCAAAAGATATGAATTGATGATGGATAGAACTCCCACCTATAGGGTTTAGGCCAAAACGCAGCCCATTGAACAGAATGCAGGAATGGCACAGACAGGATTTCAGGGGCACAGATGAGGCCAAGGTAGAGGAGGACCTCGTAGAGACCGTAGACAGTTGATTTGCTACAATTGCAGAGGGCTAGGACACTATGCCCATGATTGCACTAATCCAACGTGTCCGTCATGCAAGTATTGCATGCTATTTGATCATGAGATAGAAGATTGTCCTATGATGATAGCTAGGATATGCAACAAAGGAGCACTATTGCCTCCCCTGACTCAAAACCTATAGATGATGAGGTCTGAGCCACACGAGGAAGATCCGAATGTAAACACTGTGCTCTGATGTGGAATCGTGATGGGAGATGACAAACGGAAACAACTAGAAGACAATACTTAGGTTCGAAAATCCCAGGTGAAAGAAGCTGAGTTTCATTTGGAAGGCGCTCGGGAAACCTTCATGGAAGCTAAGAAGAGCTTGGCTGAGGCCTCCACTTCAGGAAGCAAAGATAAACCAGAGCCGAAGATGGACCCATCCATGCTCATAACTTTCTTGGAAACTTGTATGAAGCTACTATGTGACAGTAAGGTTGTGAAAGGGTTACAGGATCTCATCAACAGATGTGCTGGGACCACGCCAGGTGAACCGCACATAGCCCGCAAGATTGGAAAACATAAGACAAGAACAGGATGAGAAATGAGACTTATTGCACAGATCAGAGAATATGAAATGGATCAAGTCACTTTAGCTTTAGGATTAGATGTGAATATTTTACTCAAACAGACATGGGAGCTAATGGGGTGACCTGCATTTCGATGGTGTCCAATTCAGCTAAGGATGACGAATCAACAGAAAATAGTACCCATGGGGTAGTTGCAGGGAAGAACCGTGGATATTGAGGGAGCAAGTGTGCTGGAAGATTTTGAAGTCATAGAGATTGTTGATAACAACAATCCCTACCCTGTACTCTTTGGAATTGACTGGGCCACTAATATGAACAGGGTAATTAATCTGAAGAAGCAAAAAATAATTTTTGAGAAGAAGTGACTACGCGTAATTATACCCCTTGACCCTGCTAAAGGATAGCGCTATATGGATCCGGTCTGCGACTATGAAAGTGATAATGATCTGGACTATATCTATAAGATAACCTCGTGAGACCAAGATTGGGTGAATCCCACCATGGATGGGTGGATTACATGGGAGTGTGAAATCTCTTGCACTTCGAATTCTGATGAAGAAATAAAAGGATGGCAGAATCGGTTACATGAGGTAACTACACTGAATTGCAATATGATGACTAAGTTATTGCGCTACGTGTCAATAGAAGTAAGAGATCTACCTACTTATGATGGTCTAAATGAGGTAAATACCTTCTTGGATGCATTTGAAAGGGAGGTGCCAGAAAAGCAATGCTTCCAGGCCTTGGACTGGGTACTGCGCGCTACGCCTGCGAGATGGTGGGGTACACACAAAGGGAGTTTTGATGATTGGAGCGAATGTAGGAGAATGATGAAAGTACAATTTGGGAAGCCTAATATGCCACTGACAAGCAAGTATGATGGATAGGATGACCCACGCGCGCATCTGGCCAAGTGGACGTAGGCCTATGGAGAAAAGCCACAACCTAAGTGGGTGCACCTATTCTGTCATACCATAGATGTTATACCAATGAACTAGTATATAGAAACAAAGCTCTACCATGGGATAGGTGAATGTGATATCTTATATGAAGGGTTCATGATGACCTTTAGTTTTGAGGATGGGTGGGACAATATTGATGAAGCACTACAAGAGATAAAAGCAGCCATCTTTAGGATACTACAGGAGCCTTTAAACCTGAGTCAGCCGGAATGGGCTACTCAGCTGATTCATGCGCTGGAATGCTATAATGTAACTGCTGAAGAGGAGGATGAGGATCTACAGAATATTAACAACCAAGAAACAGAAGGCCACCGTGAGGTTCAAGCACCACAAATTGAGAACCTTGATATAACCGCGCCGGTGAGGACTAGACAGGTGAACATTGGTACAGAGGAAGAACCAAAATTTGCAAAGATTAGAGAATACTGGGATGACGTGATGGTGGATAAGATCACTAAGTTACTTCGTGAGTATGAGGATTTATTCCCGACCAAGTTTACAGATTTGAAAGGAATAATCGGAGATCTAGGAGTGTTGAAGATCACGTTAAAGCCCAACACGAAGCCGATTAAGCAGAGGCCTTACCACTTGTTGGATCTTAGAATTACTCTCTCTTTGATAACTTCTCTCACTTCTTTCTCTTGTTTTTCCATGAAAGACAGATCTCCATCACTGATAAATGATAGATTTTGTCTCAAGGAAGACATTAAATGATTGACATGTTATACTTTTATGTTTTTTCTATTTGAAATAAGTTTTTGCAAATTAGCTATGGAACGTATCCCATTCTGTAGCTAACCGTGTGTTCCATAGCTACTTCCATGGTTGAACAGGTTACAGGTGTCAAGCGAGGAAACCGACCACATCGACATATTTGGAATGGTCATGACGTGGATCCTATCCTAGTCACCCAGCCCAGACCGACAAAAAGGTCAGCTCAAGACCACAGTCAAAGGTGGCATCAAATGAAGAAACCCAAGAGCAATAGGACTCTGTGTCCACTCTTCGTGGCTAATGAATAAATCCGACAGTTTTGTTGTATCATTAACTCGAACTAACCATCGGTGATAACATTTTCATGCAACCATCTTGCTAACTTAAAGTCACCTGTAGTTGATCAACTTTTTACACAGATCTATTGTAATACATTGAGACCACCTATAGCTTAATTCTCTCAAAAGACAGTTAGGAATGTTTCTTTAAATATCAGTTGTACAAAACTGAGGAGGAGTTCGAATTTCTATATGTATTAAGCTCAGACTTACATATCTGTAATTTTGAAATTTATTTTCCTGTTAATAATATGAAGTTGTGTTTGACCAAGTGATCATTTGAAAGAGTATCTTCAGCTAGTTAGCAGCTCAACTCAGTCAGTTGCAGAGGGCCCCTGCACTGAAGGAGGTTTTTCTTTTGTTATTTTGTTTACTGTTCAATTTAGTTTCATTATTTACTTTTAGCAGTATTTGTAGTTTAGGTTGATTTCTTGTAGTTTGTTTTATTTTAATTATGTTCAGTAGCATAATGTTAGAATTCAATGGTGCAGTCTTGTTTCTCCTATCTATTTCATAAATGAAACTTGTTTTGTTTTAATAGGGTAAGGTGGAAAAGTAACAAGGATGCATTGTTGATTAGTTTACTTACTGTTTGTTTCCTTTGTTATTTATTTCCTAGTTCAGATTGCCAATACACTGTGTGGATAAATGTTTTTTTTCACCATTTCACGCTGATATTCATCCTAAACTAAATGGTTAAACATTCATTTCACACAAGGATTGTAATCAATTAGTTACTCTCTGCATATTTGATTTAGTTCTTTAAACTATAAAGTACAGTAAGTTGCTTGTTTGCCATCTCAAGAAAGTTATCTTTCAAAATTGGAGGCTTGGACAACTAAAAGTGCTTTAGTTAGTTTCATTCTCTGTAATTATTTCAATTTGCCTTACAAATTCACCTCTTAATTTTTGACTTAGGATTAAATGACAAAATAGGATAGATGCTCTATTTTTCCTTCCTTTAACTTAGATTTTGATTAGTTCACCTTTAGGAAATTTAGACTCAGTTTCTCATAATTTAGACTGTACATCATTAGAAATCAAGGAAACCCCCAAAACAAAACAATATAAAATACAAAATAATGAAGTAAGAAGGGTTAACTAGCACATACAGTGCACTACACTTCATCAACTTACGAGCCTCAGTTGATAATTTATGCAAAGCAATTTATGAAACTAAATTGACTAAACATTTTGGCGTCATTGCCGAGGAAGTGTAACTAGGTAACTTTATCTCTTACATTAAAAAAAAATGATATGCATAGAGAAAGATACTCTAGGGGTAGATTTATAGCTAGAGGCGTGAGTTCAATTCCTACAACACCACCTACTCCACCAAGAACAAGAAAAGATACACCTCCATCCCAAACTCATATTCCTAGTCATAGAACTCCTGAAATTCTAGGGGCAGAAATCCAATCAAAAGAATCTCCTACTTCATCTACCAAATCAGTCCTAGAGGAGAAAAATCTTGAATCTCCAACAACAAGAGTAGCCTTTTTCACCTCCACAGGGGAGCACATTTTAGTTGAAGAATTAGGAATACCTGGTGAGGAAGAAGAAGTAGAACCTCTCTCCCATATCTCATTGATAGAAGAACCAGAGGAGGAGAAAGTAACCTTGCAGGTTGAACCCTATACTAAACATGAAGAAACTATAATGGTAGAAGAAGGAGAAGCTGGAGAATTCACAATGTTTGGACGAGGGGGTAGAGGAAGAGGTAGAGGAAATAATGGAGGAGGCAGAGGAAATAGGGAAATAGATAATTCTTTTGGATTCCCTATAGTGGATGGAGAAACAAATGCCACAATGAAAAATATCTCACCTTCTATCCTCCCAAACTTCCATGGGTTAAAAAGTGAGGATCTTGAAACATTTTTATTTGAGTTTGAAGTCTTGTGCAGAACCTATGATTATCTAGAAGACTCTCAAAAGCTTAAGTTGTTCCCTTCAACACTGAAAGGAGCTGCTTTGAAGTGGTTCATGGGGTTAGTCACTCAGTCCATTAGAACATGGAATGACATGAAAAAAAAAAAATTGGATAGGTATTTGGATTATTGCATGTCTACCAATAATAAAGATGAAGTGTTCAAAATGATGCAAAGAGAGGATGAAAACTTAGAGGATTTGATTGAGAGATTCAACTATAATTTGAAAAGAGCAAAGATGGACAATTTAGATGAAGATACCTTAAAAGCTCTTTTATTAAAAGCCACTAGAGATGAGTGGATAGATATCCTTAACATGATGGGGAAGGGAGATACCTCTCAACTTCCATTAAGTGATATAGGAGAATTATGTGTTCATCTCTCAAAAGGGAAATCCAAAATTGGAAAGGTCCAAGAGATACTTCTCTTGTTAGAGTAAATAAGTCTACAATTGGATCAGTGAGTAGGGCTAAAATTGGTAATATGTTTGATGAATTCAAAATAGATATCCTAGGGAGTCTTAGTGAGAAAATAGACACCCCTAAGTTGCAAAACGAGCAGAAATCCGGGGTTGATGCTTTAGCTATTTTTTGTCCAAAATGCAGAAAAAAAACATGCTCTAAAAGAATGCCCTTTAGATGCAAAAGTTATAAAAACTTGTATGATTTGCTTAGAGAATCATGAAACCAAGGGTTGTCCTTTGATTCCAAGCCTTAAGGCTATTTTTCAGGAAGAAACAGTTCCAAATTCAACATAACCTCTTTGCTTTTTATATAGAAAACCTTGGCAGGGGCCACAAAATCATGGATTTAACAATCAAATGTATCTTCAGCCCCCACCAAATTGGAATTCTTGGCAGCAACCTTGGCCTCAACCTCAATCTCAATCTCAACCTTGGCCTCAACCTCAATCTCAATCTCAACTGTGGGCACAAGGAGTACAAAATCCTTATGGGAGATTTTCTCAATATTACCAATATCCTCCATCATATCAGAATTATCCTTCCCCACACATTCCACAACAAAATCAGCAGCCACAACTTCAAAATCAGAACCCTCAACTTTCATTACCATTTCCACAACAAATTCCACAACAAAACCAAAATCCTCAATGCTTACTACCATTTCAGTAGAAACCAAATTAGCTACCTACCCAACCATTACCAAACCTCAACAATAAAAATCCTCAGAATGCTTACATGGTGGAAGGACAACAATTTCCAAATTATATGATCACTCTTCTAGATCTTAATGATGTTCAACTAAGATCTGGTAGGATATTAGAAAAGGAAAGACCTTCTGTAGGTATTCAGGAACAAGACAATTCTGAGGAAGATTCTCTACAGCCCAATAAACGTTTTGAGGGAACATCTCTCCAAAACCAAAATACTAAAAATGAAAAACAAAAAGAACCAGTGAACTCAAATCCTATCATTGAGCAGCCAGTATCTACTTCTGCACCTCCTTTTCCTAAAAGACTACAAGTTGATAGAGGAGTAGAAGAGTAGATCATGTTTCCCAATTATGATTTTCTAGATGAATTTAAAAATGTCTGTATCAAAATTCCTTTGTTACAAGCCATTAAGGAGATTCAAATTCTAGCTAAAACAATAAAGGAGTTGAGCATAAAGAAACCAGGAAGAAAAGCAAAAGAAACAAAAAGAATTCACCTGGTAGGAAAAATAACTGATATAATGATAGGAAAAATTGCCATACAAAAATATGTAGACCCAGGAAGTCCAATTGTGAAAACACATATCAATGGAGCTGAAATTCTAAATACATTGATTGATTTAGGGGTGGCAATAAACATCATGAGCAAACAAACCATGGAACAGCTCAAGCTTCCTAATCTCTTTACACACCTACATTACTGCAATTAGCGGAAAGATCTGTAATCAAACTAGATGGAGTGTTAGAAGATATTTCAGTATCCTTAGATTCTTGGGAATATCCTATTGATTTTATGATCTTAACCTCCAAGAACAATCTAGGAGGACATCCACTTATATTAGGAAGACCTTGGCTGGCCACAGCTGATGCTTTCATTAGCTGTAGATCTGGTGATATGTGTATTTCTGATGGGAATTCAACAAAGAAATTCACTCTATATCCTCCAGCAAGAACAATAACATAAATAGATGACAAAGAATTGATTGATGATGAAAATGACATTTAGTCTCTCTTTACTATTTCAGATATTAGTGAAGATAGCCAAATCTTAAATACAATGGAAAATTTTGAATCATCTCAAGAATATGAACATGATCAATTTCAAGAAAAATCCAATATTGAATATTGGTCATATAGGCAGATGTCTCTTTATTCTATGGAAGAATTTGGTAGCTCTGCAATTGAAATATTTCCAGGGAGAACATTGAGCATAAATAATAACTTGGAGAAATTACAACAGGAAAATCTAATCAAGACATTATAACAACATTCTGCTGCATATGCATGGGAATATACTGACATGAAAGGAATTAGTCCTAAGACTTGTATTCATCACATCTACATTGAGGAAAATTGCAGACCTATCAGACAACCTTAGAGAAGAATGAATCCAAATCTTAGGGAAATTGTGAAATAAGAGCTGCAAAAACTGTTGAATATAAACTTCATTTACCCAATTTCAGAAAGCCAATGGGTTTCCCCTTTAGTGATTGTGCCTAAAAAGAATGGTAAATGGATGGTGTTCATTGATTACGGAGAATTGAATAAAGCTACCCTTAAATATCATTTTCTTTTGCCCTTTATAGATCAAGTGTTAGATACATTAGCAGGTAAGAAGTATTTCTCATTATTGGATGGTTTTAGTGGTTATAATCAGATTCAAGTGGCACCTGAAGATCAAGATAAAACCACATTTACTTATCCATGGGGAACTTATGCCTACCGAGTACTTCCTTTTGGGTTATGTAATGCACCTGCAACATTCCAAAGAGCAGTACTAGGAATTTTTTCTGATCTAATACATGATTGTGTAGAGGTATATATGGATGATTTTACAGTCTATGGGAATACATTAGAAGAAGCTTTGGAAAATTTGGAAAGAGTTCTTAAAATATGTAAGGAAGAAAACCTTTCACTAAGCCATGAAAAATGTTTTATGATGTTTATAGAAGGTATTGTTGTAGGGCAAATTACCAAAAGGATGTTCGAAGTTTTCTTGGATTCACAGGATATTATAGACAATTTATATAAAATTTCACTAAAATAACATCCCCACTCTTCAAGTTACTCACAAAGGATTGTGAATTCAATTGGAATCCTAACTACTAGTTAGCATTTGAGATTTAAAAAAAAAAAATTCTGAAGCACCCATCTTGAGAGGTCTAAATTGGAAACTACCTTTTCACATTTCAACATATGCTTCAGATACAGCTCTAGGAGTTGTAGTAGGAAAAAAAGACGTGATTCCCTATGCCATCTACTATACAAGTAAGAATTTGACTTCCACTGAGTTGAACTATACTGTAACTAAAAAGGAATTTTTAGTTGTTGTTCATGCAATCAACAAGCTCAGACATTTTATAACAGGCTATGAAACCTTTGTTCATACAAATCACTCTGCAATTAGATATTTAATGAATTAACCTATTACTAATGGCAGAGTTACAATATGGCTTTTACTCTTGCAAGAATTCAATATTACTGTGCTAGATAGACCTAGAAAACAAAAAACAGTTGCTGATTTCTTGTCTAGAATTCAAAATATCAAAGATGACACTCCGGTTGAAGATAAGTTTCCTTATGAATATATTTTTTCAGTGACTACTCAAACTCCTTGGTTTGTAGATATTGCTAATTACTTAGTTACAGGGAAATTGCCTTCACATTTGTTTCCTAGAGAAAAAAGAAAAAGTATTCAGATAAGTGCAAGATACTCATGGATCACTAATGAATTGTATAAAACAGGCCCATATCTTATGATCAAAAGATGTGTTAGGGAAGATGAAATGCCTAAGATTCTTAAAGCATGTCATGATGAGCCATGTGGTGGACACTTTGCTAACAAGAGGACAACCTATAAAATCCTTTCTTTAGGATATTATTGGCCATCCATCTTCAAATATGCCAAAGAATATGTCATGAGGTGTGACAGCTACCAGAGGGTAGGGACACCCGCTCCTTCAAATGAAATGCCACTGCAATTTCAGGTACATATTGAACCTTTTGAAAAATGGGCCTTAGATTTTGTTGGGCCAATTAATCCTTCATCTAAGCAAAAGAAATATATATTGGTATGCATTGATTATGTCACTAAATGGGTAGAGGCCAAAGCATTAACTTTTTCTAATGAAAAATCTGTAGTTAATTTTCTTTTTGAGGACATCTTCACTCGTTTTGGTGTTCCAAGAGAAATTGTGATAGATCAGGGATCTCAATTTACATCTAAAATGGTGAAGGATCTTGTGGAAAATTACAAGATCAAACATAGGAAATCTACTCCCTATCATCCACAAGCAAATGGTCAAGTTGAATCTACAAATAAGGTGATTGAAGGAATTCTCACTAAGACTATGCATCTACATAGAAGAGATTGGGCAGAAAGGATTCTTGAAGCCTTATGGGCCTATAAAACTACATGGAGGAACACAACAAGACATACACCCTATGAACTTGTTTATGGGAAACAAGCCCTGTTCCCTATAGAGTTTCATCTTAAAACTTTCAAGATGGCGGTCCAATTGGGATTGGATTTATCAGAGGCACAGAAACATAGATTGGAGCAACTCAATGAACTTGATGAAATCATGAAAGATGCAGTCCAAAGAACCAGTATAGTCCAACAGCAGAGGGCTAAGAGGCATGATAAATATATTGAGGAGAAGAAATTTCAAGTAGGAGATTGGGCACTGTTGTTTGATTCAAAGTTAAAATATTTTCAAGGGAAGTTTCAAACTCATTGGCTTGGGCCATATGAGATTGAAAAAGTCTTTAAAAATGGAGCGGTGAGAATAAGAACAATAGATGAGGAAAAGGTACCTCTTCTTCTAAATGGTCATCGGTTGAAGATATATCAAAAACCAGTTTCAAGGGAGGAGTTCATTGGGATTTTATAGGATAACTCTGAAATGAAGCTAGTGAAGAAGAATCCTTCTTCTCCACTAAATTAGACTTTATTTTTCCCAAGAAATGACTGATAAAAAAAAATAATAATAAATTTTATAAGGTTGAAAACCAATCATTGATTGTCATACTTATATAGAAAATACAGGGTGAAAATTAGATATTTCTGACATCCTATATTTTCCATTTCCTTTCTATAATAAGTAGAGACAAAAAGCTACATTTATTTGCAGTATAGAGTCTACAATTTCATAGTCTCATTCCATCTCATTTAGTTTTCATTCTATTTTATAGTTCCACTTCATCCCACTGTCATTTTTCATTTACATTTTCTTTTTACAATTTTACTCCATTTCAACCTATTTTTCATTTTATCTTACATCTCATTCCATCTCACTGTCATAACTCATTTCCATTTTATTTCTACATCCATATTTCATAAGCCATATTTCATTTTTCCTTCTTTTCACATTCTACAGCTGGTTCCATTCCGCAACTAATCTGATTCTGCAACTACAACTTACTTATCAACTCTGGCACAATTGCACAGCTTACAAATCATGAATGCAGGGAAATTGAAGAATCAAGTTTTGGAGATCAACCATGCTCAAAGTACCTACGGATCAACACCAAAAGAATTATCAAGCAAAAGGTTAAGTTCTAAGGTAAAATGCAAATTTATTTCAAATAGTAAGTCATAAACATAAGTTATGTATAATATGAATGATCATATGTTTCCTTAACAAGTTGTCATTTGATTTGACTACCACGTCTCTGCCACATCTTCCACATTCGATACCCAATGGTCTATAATGATTTCATCATACCACATCTTCGCTACAGTCTCCATACTCTGTACTTAAAATGGTCTCTAATAACTCCATCTGCTAATGGTCACAACCACGATATGACCAAAGTATTCACGTCTCTCCAAACCCTCATTGTCTACTTATTCCATGCAAACTCATAGTTCTTTTTCACCATACCTACAGTCAATCCATTTCATAGACCAGGAGAGTAATTCTGAAGGTTAGAAAATTCTCCGAAACAGAGACCATGGGACTCATTGTCAGGGCATAGCCCGTAGGGGAAAAGTTTATGTAAGGGTACCCACAACTCAAGGAGATGCTGCAGAAGACTGGATGGCTCAAATTCATTGAAAAATTTGATGGCTATCACAAGGGGATCACAAAATATTTTTCTATATCATTCGATGGTATAGAAGTAGAGATTAGAGACATTAAGTTTGCAGTAACAGAATATTACATAGCAGAGGCTACATAACTGCCAAGACTTGGTGAGAGATGGTTCAAAAACAAAGAATTTCATAGTGAATCTTGGAAGGTAATCCTCAGGAACCCAGGTATGGATGTCATTGTGTTTAGAAAAGGAATTCCTATTTCAACACTCAAAAATAAATGGAGAAGCATGCTTTTGATATTACAAAAATTTATTACCTGTGAGGGAAGATTCGGATGTATGTATGTTTATCATATACGTTTATTGATGAACTTTCTAGAAAATGGAAACATCAACCTCCATGTCTTCATTCTAAATAGTCTAAGGAGGATGGATTCAAATGTACAGAAGAAAATAGAATCCCTGGAGAAAACCATGTATCATCATGGGTTGGTCAAAATATTGGTCGAGTATCATCTGAAAAGAATAGGAGATATCTGGGAAAACTTTCTGATAAGAAACCATTTCCAAGAGGCACCAGAATCTCCTGAAAAAGATAGTATCAGAAAGAGTAGGAGAAAGAAGACTAATCTAACCATTCAAAGCAACCCTGAGCCCTCAGTACAAAAAAATGATGAAGAACCAATCTCTGAAAAATTAACAAAGATCAGAGAGAAAATCAAGCAGAAGAAGAAGATAAAAAAGAAAGTTGGTGGAATTACTGAGAACAAACCTGAATCTCCATTACAACAAGATGATGAACAACCAATCTCTGAAAAGTTGATAGAGATTAGGAAACAAATCAAGAGGAAGGAGAAAGGAGAAAAAGGGTACAAAGGAGGAGAACATAAAACCCCTACAACTTAGAAGGAGCTCTAGGCTCCGAGGGTTGGTAAAGAAGGTATCATCAAAGGAAACAGAGTTCATAAATCTAGAAGAAGAAACCCCATTCTCCCACTTGTTGTTTTCTTTCCATAGGGGGCCACAAGAGAGCTTAGTCATTTTACCAGCCCTGAAATGCCCATTGTTTCTCTACACCAGGAGAACTTCTCAAAGCTCACAAATTTTTTCAATGCATCTGCAATATTCTTCAAAGTGTCCACCTTTACTAGCAACGCCTTTTTGTCTTCTATCATATCCCTCACAAAGTGATACTGAACATCAATGTTCTTTGTATTTGAATGATAAGCAGGGTTCTTTACCAAGAAAATTGCACTTTGTCTTTCAAAATCTATCCTTACAGCTCCCTGTACTAACCCCATACTTGAACACAATCTCTGCAACCAAACTGCTTCCTTGCTTGCATGAGTGGCTACCATGTATTCTGCCTTTGTAGTTGATAGTGCTACTACAAATTGTTTCTTACTCATCCAACTGACTTCACCTCCAAATAGGTTAAACAAATACCCACTTGTAGATATTCTCTGATCCAAATATCCAGCCCAGGCTGCATCAACAAAGCCACAAATATCCAAAACTCTGTCCAATCCTGGTCTTGCTTGATAGCACAAACCATAATCACTAGTGCCACGCAAATACTTGAAAACCCACTTCACTGTTGTCCAATGCTCCTTCCCTAGTTTTGACATAAACCTACTCAATATGCCCACTGCATGTGCAATATCTGGTCTAGTACAGACCATTGCATACATCAGTCTAGTGACTACACTTGCATATGGAACACGAGACATATCCTCTTCCTCTTCTTGTGTCTTGGGACACTGTTTAGCAGATAACTTTACACCTACAGGAATAGAAACCTTCATCGGTTTACTATCCTGCATATTAAACCTCTGCAGTATTGTCTCGACATACTTCCTCTGGTTTAACTAGAGCTTCCTCTTTGCTCGATCTATTTTAATTTCCATGCCCAAAATATAGTTTGCAGCACCAAGATATTTCATGTCGAATTTGGAGGATAATTGGGTCTTCAAATCCTGGATAATTTCTTTGTCATTTCCAACCAGCAACATATCATCCACATACAAGACCAGATAAATAACACGGTCACCAATTAATTTAAAATACACACAGTGATCTGCTTTGCTTCTAGTGAAGCCAAGTCCCTATATAAATGTATCAAATTTCTGATACCGCATCCTTGGTGACTGTTTTAACCCATACAAAGACTTCTTTAACATGCATACTAGTTCTTTCTTACCCTTCACCGCAAAGCCTTCAGGTTGCTTCATGTAGATATCCTCTTCCAGATCCCCATGAAGAAATGTTTTCACATCCATCTGTTCTACCTAAAAATCAAAAGCAGCAACAATAGATAAAATTAATCTAATAGAAGTTACCTTGGCAACAAGAGAAAAAATATCACCAAAATCAATTCCCAACACCTGGGAATAACATTTTGCTACCAACCGAGCTTTGTATTTCTCCACCTTTCCTTCTGCATTTATCTTCTTCTTGAACACCCATTTGCTGCCAATGGGTTTCCTTCCAGCCGACAACTCCACCAGATCCCAAGCCTCATTTTTGTGAAAAGATGCCATTTCATCAACCATGGCCTCTTTCCAGAGTTTTCCATCCTCTGAATCTACTGCTTCCTTCACAGTTCTGGGATCATCATTAGTAATAGATAAAGAAAAATTTGAATAGAAAGCAAATGGACTATACCTTTCTCGCTTCCTTGTTTCTCGAACTGATCTTCTTGCACCCGGAGTTTGTGGCTCTTCAACTTCTGATTCCTCCTCTGCTGTAGAGTCTGATTCTTCCTCCTTTAGCTCAAACTCTATCTTCTCAAGTTCCTTTGGTTGGAATTAATGTTTAATAACATCTTTCACCTCTCTGAACACCACATATCGGTTGTACACAACCTTCCTTGTTGCTGGGTTCCAAAGCTTATAACCCTTTAAACTATCCTTATACCCAATAAAGATGCACTTTTCAAATTTACTATCCAACTTGGTTTGTTTCTCCTTTGGAACATGTACAAATGCATCACATCCAAATACCCTCATATGTGAAAGAGAGGGTTTCTTACTAGTCCATACCTCTTGTGGAGTCTTATCCTCCAACACTGATGAAGGTGATCTATTGACTAGGTAACATGCTATCTCCATCACCTCTGCCCAGAATTCTTGTCCTAACCTGGCACCACTGAGCATGCTTCTTGCCCTTTCCATCAACGTCTTGTTCATTCTTTCTGAAACTCCATTTCGCTGAGGTGTATATGGAGTAGTATTCTTCCATGCTATACCACACTTACAGAATTCTTCAAATTCCTTACTGCAAAACTCTCCACTGTTATCTGTCCTCAACACCTTTATTTTCTTCTCTGTCTGGCTTTCCATCAGAGTCTTAAATTCTTTAAACCTATCAAAGACTTCAGATTTCTTCATAAGGAAATATATCCATGTATTCCTTGAGAATTCATCTATAAATGATACATAGTACATAGACTTTCTTAGTGATGGAACCTTCAAAGGTCCAAACACATCACTGTGCACAAGCTGTAATATATGTTTCACCCTCTTACCACCAGAGGGGAAAATCACCTGATTCTGCTTCCCATATACGGAATTTTTACAGAAATAAAAATCCAAAGAGATATTACTCATACCTTCTACCATACCTTTACCATGAAGTATTCGAAGGCCCTTCTCTCCAATATTTCCAAGCCTTTGATGCCACAACATGGTCTTCTCTCCAAAGACCACTAGATTTTCTGCTCCACTTTCAGGAACCACAAAACCGTTGCACCCATCAACAACAATGCTACCTTGCAACTTGTATAGAATTCCAGTCTAAACTCCCCGCATCAATACCAGTGCTCCTCCAACCATCTTGTAGGTATCCTTCTCGAACATTGTTTTTGCACCTGCATCATCCAGCTTGCTTACAGAAATCAGATTTCTGGCTAGTGCTGGAATATGCAAAACACCCAGAAGTGTTCTAACCCTTCCAACTTGCAACTTCAACTTTACTTTTCCATGACCAACGATTCTAGCCTTCCTATCATCCCCTAAGAAGACACCACCACCATCGTATTTATCATACTCACAGAACCACTCTCTATGGGGAGTGAAGTGAAAGGATGCACCTGAGTCAATCAACCATGCCTCATGATCTACATGTGTACTTGAAGAAGCCAAGTACACATCCCCACCTTTATCTGAGGTGTTTTTCGCCTTTGCAGAAGAAGAATCATCAGATCCCCTTCCTTTGTCAGAAGCTTTAGATTTACAGTCCCTTTTGTAGTGCCCTTCCTTTCCACATTTCCAGCACACCACCTTTATAGCCTTTCATGGAGATTTAGATCTAGATCTCCCTCTAGATTTAGATCTCACACTCGATGACTTATTTTTGTTTCTATTCTAGGACCGTCCTCGTACAGACAAGGCATCACCATTCTGGCTCTCCATATTTTTCCATCTCTTCTCCTTCGTTAGCAAGGATGAGACTATTTCATCAAACTACAAGGTAGTTGCATTGCTACCTATTGCAATAACTAGATTATCCCATGAATCTGGTAGAGAACACAACAAATTAATGCACTTATCTTCATCTGAAATTTTAATATCAACAGATAATAATTGACTTACCACTATATTAAATGCGTTCAGATGCTCTGTCATCGAGTCTCCATATTTCATCCTCAAGTTATATAGCTTTTTCCATAGGAAAAGTTTATTCAGTAGAGACTTAGATTGGTACAAAGTCCCTAACTTGTCCCACAAAGCATTCACTATGGCTTCCCCTGATACATTCAGAAATACTAAATCTAAGACACACAATCGTATTGTGCTCTTAGCCTTCCAATCCAACTTCTTTCATTCTTCATCGGACACTCCCCTTGGTTTAGTACCTAGATCTACCATGATCTACTAATCTTTATCCACCAACAAATCCTCCATCTTGAGTTTCCACAACTCAAAACTCTGACCATTAAGTTTCTTGATCTCTATCATTCCACTGCTCGCCATCTTCTTTCACCACTAGAATCGATCCCATAGATCTCCCATTGAATAGGTTCTACCACAGGCCCAAGCGAAACCCCTCAGCAAAAAAGGCATCCCCTTGAAGCCAAAACAGCTCTGATACCAAATGTAGGTTTTAACCCCATACAGAAATTCCCTGCATACGAATTCTAAAACACAGAAAATAAATAATGCGAGAGCATAACACATAAAACACATAGAAACAAATATTTTCCCCTGGATCTGAAAACCAGGACTACTAGCTTGATTTTTCATTATATTCCTTTCAATGTTACAATACATATTTATACATGCTGAAGCATCTAATACCATGGACCGAAAACCATAGGTATGTCCGCCCAACCTAATATAGGGTCCAAATTGTTTTTCCTGAGGCACTGTCTCGGACCCCGTAGAGGGGGGCTACCCGCCCCCCTCAAACCCCCCGGATAGGGGGGCATGCCACCCCCCCTATGACCCCCCTGCTACACAATCGGCTTAATGAAGGGGGGGCTCTGCCCCCCTCCAACCCCCCAGTTCACTACGTAGGTTAGTCATGGAAAGAATATAACATAACCCAACAAAAGAAGGTATCATCAAAGGAAACAGAGCTCATAAATCTAGAAGAAGAAACCCCAGTATCATCTCCTAAAAATGTTTCATTTACATACAGTCCTCAAAACTCTCCTAAACAGTATTTTGAAGGTAGCCCTAGCAAAGGATCCCCAGGTATAGACCCAGTACAACAAAAAAAATTATGATTACATAGAATCACTCAAAAATAAAAGTGCCTCAATGGACCTAGGATCCTCAGCGAATCCAGAATAACCTGTCAATCCACAAGAACCTCTGACTGACTCTCTCAAACAAGAAATCTATGAGTTAGAGATATTGAACAGGCATATCAAGAAAGAAAATGAAGCCCTGAAGGAACAAAGAAAATTGGATAAAGTCATTCATGATAATACAATATTGCACCTAGGGCTATGGTACAAGAAGAATAGGAAGTTGAAGGGAAAGAATAGAAACTTGAACAAAAAAGTCATAAACCTCAAATACAGACTTCTCATGAAGAAACCTAGGATGGCAGTCACTTCAAAAAGGAGCAAGAGAAGAAATTTAGATGTACTGGCAGAGGTATCTCAGTAGATGCAATAGGAAAGAAGAGTTCATAGTTTTGGCAAAATTGCATTGGGACATACAATGATTTTGTAGTGGGGGTATGTTGGACCTCAGAATTACTCTCTCTTTGACAACTTTTCTCACTTCTTTCTCTTGGTTTTCCATGAAAGATAGATCCCCATCACTGATAAATGATAGATTTTGTCTCAAGGAAGACATTAAATGATTGACATGTTATACTTTTATGTTCTTTCTATTTGAAATAAGTTTTTGCAAATTAGCTATGGAATGCAGCCCAGTCTGCAACTAACCTTGTGTTCCGTAGCTACTTCCATGGTTGAACAGGTTATAGGTGTCAAGCGAGAAAACCGGCCACATGGGCATCTCTAGAATGGTCACGACATGGATCCTATCCTAGTCACCCAGCCCAGACCGACAAAAAATCCAGCTCAAGACCACAATCCAAGGTGGAGTCAAATGAAGAAACTTGAGAGGAATAGGACTTTGTGTCCACTCTTCGTGGCTAATAAATAAATGCGACAGTTTTGTTGTAGCATTAACTCGAACCAACCACCGGTGATAACAGTTTCATGCAACCATCTTGCTGACTTAAAGTCACTTGTAGCTGATCAACGGCTTACACAAATCTATTGTAATACGTGGAGACCACATATAGCTTAATTCTTTCAAAAGAAAGGTAGGAATGTTTCTTTAAATATCAGTTGTACATAACTAAGAAGGAGTTCGAATTTCTATATGTATTAAGCTCAGACTTACATCTCTGTAATTTTGAAACTTATTTTCCTGTTAATAATATGAAGTCGTGTTTGACCAAGTGATCATTTGAAAGAGTATCTTCAGCTAATTAGCAGCTCAACTCAGTCAATTGCAGAGGGTCCCTACACTGAAGGAGGTTTTTCTTTTGTTATTTTGTTTACTATTCAGTTTAGTTTCATTATTTACTTTTAGCAGTAATTGTAGTTTAGGTTGATTTCCTGTAGTTTGTTTAATTTTAATTCTGTTCAGTAGCATAATGTTAGAATTCGATGGTGCAGTCTTGTTTCTCCTATCTATTTCATAAATGAAACTTGTTTTGTTTTAACAGGTTAAGGTGGAAAAGTAACAAGGATGCATTGTTGATTAGTTTACTTACAATTTGTTTCCCCTGTTATTTATTTCCTAGTTCAGATTGCCAATGCACTGTGTGGATAAATGTTTTTGGTCACCATTTCAAACTCATATCCATCCTAAACTAAATGGTTAAACATTCATTTCACACAAGGATTATAATCAATTAGTTACTCTCTGCATATTTGATTTAGTTCTTTAAAACTATAAAGTACAGTAATTTGCTTGTTTTCCATCACAAGAAAGTTATCTTTCAAAATTGGAGGCTTGGACAACTAAAAGTGCTTTACTCAGTTTCATTCTCTATAATTATTTCAATTTTCCTTACAAATTCACCTCTTAATTTTTTGACCTAGGATTAAATGAAAAAATAGGATAGATGCTTTGTTTTTCCTTCCTTTAACTTATATTTTGATTAGTTCACCTTTAGGAAATTGGCCTACCGACCTGCAGAAATTACAAAACAGTTGTTGGGATGTCTACGTATACTTCTGCAATAGATGACAATTATTTGTAGTGTGTTTTCCTCCTATCTGACAGATCACACACCATAATGCAGGCACCGCACTTGGTCCTACCTGTGCCTCAAGTCTTAATGGCATCGGTCGTCCTCCTTCCAAGTGATTTGCGAACACTGGACACTGATCCTTGTCATGCCCCTAGCCTTTGCATTTTGTGCACCATACCTCCTCGCGCGCCTCTAGACAAGGTGTTCTGTCCTGTTTCAAACTCTGTATCTTCAGACATAGATTTTGCAGTTGCGTGTGGATTTTTTCGACTCCTAGACTAGGGTCTTGTATAGGAGTCTCATGCAATCTCATCGCCATCTCCAAAGCTTCAGCCTGGGTGGAAATGTTTTGCTGTGACAGCACCATCCTTAAGTGCAGTGTTAGTGACGCTACAAACCATGCGCGGTGCTATACATCCATCAACATCATGTTGGCTTCACGAATCATACCCTTCAGTCTTTGGTCTAGATACCAGGGGGTCTCACCCAGGAGCATCGTGATCTCCTTAAACCCAATGATTGATTGAGTTTCTGACTTTGGCTTGCCAAATTCCCTATTTAGCGCGGCCTAGATTTCTGTGATCCCTACGTTTTGATGGTCATTAGAATGCTTAATGTACCATGTTAATGTGCGATCCTGCAATGCGCTTACTAGAGTAGCCTTTTTGATATTGTCATCCATGACTCCTTATGATTCCCATACCACTCTTACCACGAACCAAAATTGGTCTAGATCTTCATTTCCTACTCCTCTGAATACCGATAGTTTGATCACACTCGCCATATTGAACTGTGGTGGTGGTAGAGGTGGGTTGGGTGGAGATGGAGGTGAGGAGGGTGAGAAAGGTGGTGGTGTAGGTGGAGGTGGTAAGCACATAATTCTCTTCCTTATCAGACTGACTGCACTTCTCGGAGAGACTTTAGCGAGCTCCTCCTCACTTTCCCACGAGGGGGAAATTTAGGGACTGGTTTCTAATTTTTCACTACTTCTGCTTTGGTAGATCTTCCCACTTCGGATAGTCCCAAACATTAATTTATTCGTATAACCCGTTTCTCCAAGTTTACGAAGATTTGGGAGATAAGTATATACGAATAAGTAACTTGGGATTAAGTTATACGAATAAATTAAATCTTTGAAAACTTGGATATAACCTGTTTCCTCAATGTATAATCCAAGTTTTCAAAGATTTAATATACTTACCTCGCGTTCCCTTGAGGAAACGTTGCTCCACCTCATTGTAGCTGATGGTCTTATCTATCGCGAACTCAGTGTTAAATCCTCCTATAATTTCATCAAGCCATGGTCCACAGCTCCTAATGCTTCTAGTCTGCGCACTAATTCCAGAGTCCACGTGATTGGTTTGTCGAGCCTACACCTTCCCTAACTATCTGCTAGTTTCGTGATCCACTCATACAGCTCAAAAGGAAAGGATGCAAAGAAAATTTTGTGGATTTCCATATACAAGTAGTGCTCCAACCACTATTCATTAGATACTCGCGGATTTCTGTTTCCCTGCACCGTGAACTCATGCATCTTCTTGTCCAACCACATTTCAATTTCTTTCTTTGTTGGATTCCAATGGCACGACATCAGACATCCCTTATGCAGATCTTGGTCCCAGCAATGGAACCATTTGTTGGCTTGTATGGGTCTGACCCAGGTTTGGAGGTGATTTAGCTAAACAAATCCTGGTACTACTAGCCCTTTCGGCAACAGTCTGCGGGGCGTGGACTGAGGTCTCACCCGAAGTAGTATGGGAGGGTGTTATAACCAAGTTTCCCCACCCTGGGGATGTCTGATGAGCTTCTGGCGGCCCGCTGTTTGACCTTGCATGCATGTCTCTATGTGCATCTATTAGTCACTCGCAACCTGTGATGCTGATTTCGCGCAACCCTAGTGTGGGGGCGATCCGTATTATACCCAATTTCCTTACTATTTAACCTGTTATTACCCGATTACTTTAACTTATCCGTGTAAGACTAGTGATAATTTAACAGTATATCTAGCAACCATATAAGTGCGCGCGATAAACAAAACAGTATAAATGTAAAGAATGCAATACAGAAGCAGATGCACAAAAATTAGAATCAACTTCTCTTTATTATTCTTCATTCAAGGTCACAGACTTGACACCGCCCATCGCACTCAGCTGCAGGGGTCTGCGCACTTAGCTACGAACTCTACTAGGCCTCTGCGCACTCAGTTGTAGAGCCTCTTCCTATTACTACAACCCAATACACTTAGACTCTTATTCTCTGCCCTATCTCTAATTCACTCCTTCCTTCATTAGCTATCTTTACAACTTAGAGCCTCACTCTATTTTTACAATCCCATGGTCCGTGGACCATGGGTAGGCCAACATGACATTACAAAGCTTAGGGCAGACAACCCTATGACTCAACCTATACTTCGTGCTCTGCGCCCGTAATTCCCAGAGTCTTATAATACATTTGACCAAAACCTGGGCTTTGAGCCCCAAAACATGCTATGGGGGGATCCGATGCCCAAAAAATTCCTAGAGAATTTAAAGTGGTTGTTGATTCATTAGACAACTATGTGTTAGATTGGCATCTGTCTCATTCACTATAGAAGCATGCGTGAAAAGAAAAAATTTACAGAATTAAAAATTTTACAAAAACATTTAAAAAACATTTACAGCATCAAAATATCAAAATGTCTGTATATATATATATAGATAAAATCCAGTCTTTTACATCGAAATATTCCAAAACTTGGATGTTTTAAGTACAAAATGGCTACTAAGCCTAGCTACAAACTCCCATTGGCTACGCCAAAACACCTACTAAATAGAGCCTACTACTCCTGAAATGCTAAAACCACTCTAGCTATCCTCCTAAAAGGAACCAGAAACGGCTCAGGTACACTAATCGTGTGCCACTGCATATGAGCGGGAATCTCCCTCATAGGAAGGGGGGGGACACCCATGCTCAATCCCTCCAGGTTCCTTAGAACCTTGTGAACACTTTTAACATCAACCCCTAGTAGGTAGTTGGCCTCCTCATAGCATATGGAGGGATTCACCTATAGGTCGTAATGGCGCCACATTTGTGTTAAGCATAAAGATTCATGTCAGTACTTGTTCACCCATTAAAACATTACATAAACATTCAAAAGCTAAAAAATACTTGAATTACTATCAAACATCATTCTCACCTTGAGGACCCCATTTGGTCCCAGGCGGCAGCATCAAGTTAGGGTCGTTGGTGAATTCCATGCCCTCATAAGCATAGTCATCAATCATCAGGATCTATCCACGAAGCCACTGGAAGAAATATTCCTCGAAGAAATGTCAAATCGGTCCTCCTCCTGTGCGAAGATTGAGTGATGACCATCGGCCCTGTCTCGGCTCCCTCAGATCAAAGGGACCTAAGCTCATCCTTGGGCACATAATAGGTTCCCTCTCAAGAATGAATGAGACTATGAGAGTACCATACCCAAAACTTTGTTGGGTTCGAGTCTTGCATGCAGTTAATTCTGCCTTCAAAATCATGAAGCACCACTTCACACCAGTTGAGCATCTGTGGCTGGACACAGTCAACTGCAAGAAATAGTTGGGCCTTTATCTCAATGTGGGAACTCTTTGACCCCACCAACCACACAATCAACCATAAAATGGCCCTCATAGACCTGGACCTTATCCTCTCTATGGGGACCCTGTTGCTGACAAGTCCACTCTTAGGGATGCAGTAGGATTGCACCAGCTCTAGGGTAGATCGTGGATCCAGCAGACCCCCGGTGAGGTTTTCCTATGCCCCACAGCATGACAGACTAGTTTAAAAGTATATGTCATCAGGGTCAATAGCTAGCTCATGATCTACAATCCTGAACACTTGCTCGTGTTCATCCCAGCACTGGATAATCCATCTCAATAAATCCTCCTACCCTTTCATCAACTCCAACTTTGCATACTTCAATAAACCATAGTGGCACAAAGAAAGTATGCATGCTGGATTATTTCACGTCAGCAATTTGTGGCTATCATGGGCCCGTTCTCTCCATAGGCTAGTCATTATGGCCTAAAACCTGTGCAAAATAACCCAAAAATCAGTCAAAATAGGGTAATACAACTTCAAGAATCACTGTATGAGGTTCTAAACTGCACCCTCAAGCTCTAACACCCCCCAGTGATACATATTGAGGATTAACGCCCCCCAACAGGTCGTATAGGGCATTTAGCGCCCCCTACATGCCTGCCAGAGGGCGTTAGTGCACAAATATTGTTTTAGGGAACCTCAGATCTACAAAATTCCACCCCATAAACTAATAAGAAAAGTTAAGCAATGCATAGAGGAAGGTTTTGGCCTCTACCTGAGTTTGATGGCACGTCAAGTGGTTTCTCAAATCTCGTACAATGGTCCATAAAAAATCTACTCCTCTTTGGCTCCTAAATGCTCTCACAATTCTCAAATAGTGAAAATGGTGAATGTGGAAGCTCAAAAAACTTCCTTATATTTATTTTTTGGAGACATGATTTTTTAGAATCATTAAAGAGGAAGTAGTCCATTCCCCATGATTTTTTATCATGCATGCACCCATATGGATAGGAATTGTTGCCTTTTTATACCTTTTTCCGCTTTTGATAAAAGTACCCTTAGGAATGAAAAGCAGTAAAGCACTGCATGCAATTCTCAATGAGCGATTTTATTTTATGGGATATTTTCTCGCTCTCCAAAAACTGAAAAAACCCCAAGTTTGTCATCATTGGGCTCATTAAACACATACGATGATGGTTCAAGCAACTCTTTTTTGATCTTTTTCTAGCACATTAAACTGAAAAAGATCATTAGATCGTTCTTTTTAGGCGCTTTTTTCTCGCTCATAAAACTGAAAAAATCCCAAGTTTTTTCTTTAAGCTCTTTAAATATTTATAAAGATGACCCAAGCATTCTTTTAGGTACTTTTCTCGCTCGTTAAACTGAAAAATCCTAATTTTTTGCCACCGAGCTTGTTAAAAATCTATGGCAACAACAAGAGCGCTTGCTTTTTTGGGACCATTTCTCGCACTTAAAATTGAAAAATCCTCAAGTTTTTCCCCTTCTTCGGGCTCGTTAAATCTGTGAAAAAGGAATGAGCAGTTCTTTTTACCTCTTTTTCCTTGCTCAATAAACTGAAAAAGATACCTTGAGTTTTCTTCATTTGACTCGTTAAAATTTGATGAAGGTATTGAGTTTATCGTCGTGTGACTCATTGAAAATTCACGACGAAAAATGAGTTTAGTCCTTCTCCTCGTACTTGTAACAAAATGATGTCAACATATATTGAACGTAGGTTTCTCTTTATCTAGATTCAATAGATTAACTCACGGAAAAGTGATTGATCCAGGTATACTATTAACCTTTTCTTGCACTTGGTTAGCAATTATGACAAAGGGACCATCCTGGGGTCATTCTTTACGATCTTTTCAAAATCTCTAAATATTAAAAGACCATAGAGTTGTCTCATCTAGACTCATTAAATTAAACAGACAAGATATAGAGTTGCTCCTTTTACAATCCTTTTTAGACTCTCAAAAACATGAAAATATCGACGATTTTACCTGTCCAGGCTCATTAAACTAGTCAGATAGGACATAGAGTCGCTCTTTTTGCAATCCTTTTCAGACTCTTAAAATATGAAAAGATCGACGAGTTCACCCATTTGGACTCACTAAACTAATCAAATGGGGAAAGTAGACAATACAACTACATTTAGTATTAGAAAGCATGGTTTGGCAGCAGTCATTCCCTTGAACATGGTACTCCCTCAGATAAACCTTCCTTGTGACGGCCTCTCAATATGAATCCTACCATCCTATGAGTTTAGCCTAAATACCCTGAAGTTCTTGCATCTTTGTATCCTAACATTCTTTGGTGTTCATGAGTCTAGTTAAAACCATTGTTGTGCCTTCTATTGTTCAAGGGTTAACCTTTGTTTCCTCCATCAACCGATCAAGCATATCCTTTCATCATCCCCTTTGTTGTTTAGACCTAATGCTCAAACATTCCTCAAAAAAACAAATCATTCCTTTCCAGTTTCGTGTGGATTGATGTAGGACACATTATTGCCTACCTTTTGACAGGTATCTTCCTATCGACTTCAACACTCTATCTAGGAAGACAACCTAGAAAGACATTCAGTGCCTTGGTACTTGTAGACATTAGTGGCAGGTCACCTTATGTTTGATTAGGGGTTCTCATTATTTGCTCCTAGTTAAGCGATTCTACAGGTTTTCGACAAAAAAAACATCTTTCACACTCATTAGATTGTACTGTGCATCTTGGAAACCATCACCATTATTGGTGGCCTTCCTTGCATCCGTTAACGGTCTCCATTATTGACTGGTAATCATATGATTTCGTGCATGTTTGACATCAACGCATATATTCACATGTATTGATCTATGTTGTTCGACGAAGCGGAAATCAAGACCTTGGGTAGAGGCTTGCATCACTCAGCCTTGCTTCCTCTCCCAAGTTGAGTATATGGTTTTTTGGAGACAACTCATCAGAATGATCCTATTATGACACCAGATCCACACTGTGCTTATCAGCAGCCAACATACTCATATCTCTTCTATGAGAAAACTCTGACATAGCTACTAAGCATGGGAATACCCGACTCAAGACATGATTTTAGTTGTTATATATATATATATATATATCTGTTGTATCAGGTTTCCTGTATCACCCGAAGCTCCGATCCTTTCTCTCTCTTTTTTGAAGAAGGAAAATTACAGTTAAGTAAAGTATTTCAGCCATCGCTACAGCCTCTGATCTCACACTTTAGGGGCATCTGTTATACAAAAAAATGAACCCCTCATCAACTCAGAGGGGAAAGACATGATAACTGAAGCAAAGACCAAGATCACAAGCCTTGTTTCCACACTAACGCTGGCTAAACATTGACAACATGTTTTATAAAGCTTCTCTATAAGCCTAAGGGAGTGTTAGTGACCCTACTAACTCTAGTTGTTAGTTTGGGAACAATGTTAGTGGATCCTAATGAGCATCTAGAGGTCAAAGGAGCGAATTGACTCATAAATATCTCTATATTCCCTCCTAAATCTACTCAGAAAATCAAGGAAACATCTCAAGTTCGACCTATTTGTGGGATTTCTAAATCCTAATGAAGGAGGCAAATGGGAAAGAGCTGAAAAGCATGGAAACATCATTGCTTTTACCTTAAGAGACTCATGGAGGAACTTGGAAACCCTAACTCAATTTCTACATAAGCAAAGCTAGGGCTATGGTGATAGAGGTCGAATCATTTGAAAGGATAGCTTACTTGATTGTTGAGCATAGTCTCAAATCTAAGCATAACAAGTTGGTAAGAAGGGAGAGAGAGAGAGAAGTTGGAGGGGTAAGGGAAGGTTGATGCAACAGATGGTTGTAATCACTCTTTCAACATTAATATAGAACTACAGTTGTACTGTCTACTCCATGGTGTTGGTACTATCATTCATTTACTTATTTGTCCAATACCTTTTAGCATGAGTAGCTTAGTTATGTGTAACTAGATGTCTTTTATGTATTCATGTATTAGTTATTGTCGGCTTATTGGGGCCCGACCCAGGTTCAGAAATGTTTTAGCCAAACAAATCCCGAAACTAACAGCCCTTTCGGAAACAGTCCGTGGAACGTGGATTGAGGTCTCACCCGAGGTAGTATGGGAGGATGCTGGAACCAAGTTTCCACACACTAGGGATGTCTTGATGAGGTCTGGAGAGTTTGCGAACCAATCTTTTACACTTGTACTGCTTCGCGTAGCTATCCGAACTTCGCGTAGCCCTAGTACTAAGCGCGAAGAGGCGCTATCTAGATCCCTTATCCTTAGTATGTTTTTATTATAGATCTAACTTACTTCAGTATTTTTTTATCAAACATTCAATATTTGTAACTAGTGTGTGCAAACATAAAACTTAAAGAGATGCATACAACCATAACAGAAGAATAACCACACAGATCTATGAGCAGTTGCATAATATTTTAGAAACACTTATCTTTTATTAATGTTATGCTCCAGTACAATCTGTTATCACTCAGGTTGTTCCCTGGCTCCAAAGGGAATACGGCCGAGGTAACCACTAACCAATCTTTTAGCTGTAGGTCCTAGCCTACCTGCAACCAGAGAGGGCTCTCTCTTTATATTTTTAGCTTTGTTTTAGGGTGATTTGAGGCTAGTTATGATGAACAGGGTTTTGTTTTAAATTTGGTTGGATGATGATTTCAGGCAGAAATGATATGCAGTTTTCAGAACAGCTTAGACCATTGGGCAATGGAGTCACTGATTTTGTACTGCTAAAAGTGCTTGTTGGGGAAGTGGTAGTGCTACAGAGCCAGACAGGCATCCATGAAACAAATCTTCAAATCTGGGAATCGATGGCATGAAATCAGGAAATGAAAGGCAATCAAGGATCTTTCACTATGCTGATAGAGGGAAAGTGTAAGAATATTATCTAGGAGCAATTAAGAATTCCTAAACAGCATTCATAATGAGAGAATCAGTGCAAACATGAGCAATCAAGAATTCATATTTATGACTAATTCTGAAGAAAACACATTTAGAAATAGAGACTGAGCAGAGGGTGCATTCAAACAAGTCCTGAGCTATTCGTTTTCTCTATTGCTAAGATCATGAAACATATATGTGAATTTTGCAAACACAGAAAAGACAAAACATGGTTTAGAAAAACTTATTGTTCCATTAAACAACACAGGAATTCTGTAGCAGAACGCAGTTCATTACTTTCACATCCAGACAGTGCAGAGACCATGAACTTCACCAGCCATTTGTATTATAAAGTCTGAAAATTTACAGCGCAGCTCTTAGAGAGAGAATCACCAACCAACCCCAAATACATTCTATGGGGAGGTATATATACAAAAATAAGATACAAAATATCTAGATGATGAGTCTTCATGTAATAAATTACATCACCAACTTTTCCAAGGAAGTAAATGCAGAATTAAATGCTGCAGTAAATATTAGTGTATTAGCTGTCCATTCTGTCAGAGAATTTTGACTTTTGGGACCAACTGAGTCGGCTGGGGCTGCGCTTTCAAATTTGCGTTTTTTGGGCTTGCTGTCCCAGCACTTTGATGAGTCATTGGTTTGACTTGTTCCACCTGTTGTCTAACTGCTCTGTCTGGTGCCTGCGTACTCAACTCTGCTGACCTGTAGATGACCTGTAGCTGACCAAAATTTTAAGCTGAAAGAAGAGGAAAAAGACCGAAATCACCTGGGCAAAATTTCCAGCATTGCTTGCCACCAATCCTCTTTAGGCAGTTGATGTCTTTGTATCTTTATTAATGTCTCTTCTACCTCGGTACATCTGTAAAAAGTGGGCGGGACCTCAAAAAGATGATTGATCTCATGCTCAATGTAAAATAAGTTTTCCAGCTTGTCATAAAGGCTCTGTCCAGATGGAGGTCTTGTTTCCTCTAAGGTACTTGTGGATGCTGTAATCTGATTTGAAATAAAATTATTCATCCTGGTGGCCTACTACTCACAGGTCAGTAGTCTTCCAGCGCTGGTCAATAGGTTGGGCAATCCTCTGCTCTGCAATGCTCCAAGCCTTAGCTTGAAATCATCTACCTCTGCCTGCATTTCCTGACACTTTCTTTCTAGATTTTGTACAAAATTTCTTAGAGTCAGCACCTTTTTCACTGTCAGAACAGTATCTGTCCTGTTACTGATATCTAATGCTACCAACTCTTCTTTGGTATGAGTGTTCAGGAAATGAATCATTTTACTAGCCTGCTCAGGCATATTTCCCAATGCTGCTCTAGCCCTTTGATTCTCAACTTGAGCTAGGCCTATCAATTCTATCTATTCATGTATGGTTTGAATCAATCTCCATTGTGCAGTGATTGATTGGCCAATTTTGGCCCACAAAATCTTTTTTATTTCAGCTAGAGTCTTTTCCAAATTCAGCTCCTTCTCCAAGGCCTTTATTTTGTCGTTCAAGGCCTTAATCTCCCTTGTTTTTTCAGCTACTGTTACCTTAGACTTATCGTAGATTATTTCTAGTTTGGCCAAATTTTCTTTGGCCTCTTTTACCTCTATTGCCTGAACTTCTAGCTCTTTGACAACTTTCATCATTTCATCCATGATCATGCTAGATTCAGGTGTTGTTGTTGTTGTTGCTGATGTAGTTGTTGGGATGACTAGAGGGACTACTGCTGCTTGTGTAGGAGGAACAGGGACATCAGTTGGAATTGTTTGAGGTGGCTGGGAGGTCGACTCTCCCTGCTTGCCTTGGACTGTTCTTTCCAATTCTTTCTCCATCTGAGTTATTCTTTGGTTCATTCTCATCAGTAGATCCATTGTATCCTCAGCATCTTTTTCTTGTGCCAGCTCTGCAGTTTGAGCGTGCACAGTAGAAGGCAACCCAAATTGTTTTCTGAGGGCAGCAATATCATCTTCCCTTTTCTTCATAAGGGCTCTGACACCCTTAGGATCCTTAGGATCATGTCCTAGGCCCACAATAATGTCCTCCAATGTTTTTATTCTATTGTCTTTGGCTGAAGAGGGCATTCTTTCCAAATCTAGTTGAGTAATTGTATTCTTCAAAGATTCCTTCAATTCATGGGCTAGCATGGCCTTATCTGCTAGAGTGGCATAGACCATCTCACCTGTTTGCTTGTGCAACTCTATTTGAGCCATGGGGTGAATGTCCTTGGCAAGGACCTCTAAATTTGTCTTCACATAATCTGCAGCTGAATATGGTTGTTGTATCTTAGGCTTGAAATGGCTGAGAATCATTTTTTCTTCTTTGAAATCATATGCTTCCATCAATCTCTACTGTTTGGCAGGTGTTTCTTTAAGAAACTAATCATATAATTGTACTCTTAATAGTTCATTCTGAGCCTTGATTTCCCTGAAAGCAGTTTTGATACCAGGTGGCCGCTTGCTTGGTTGTGTTGAGGAGGAAACCTCCATGCCACGCTGCCTCTCTTGCTCTTGTTGGAATGAGCTAGTAGGTGTTTGCTAGCCTGTTTCCCTGTCTCCCCTTGGACTTTCTAGGACCTCTTCACTAATTTCTTCCTCAACTGGAGGATCAACTTTTTGCCTCTTGGCCCAGGTTGATGGGTAGACCCACCAGCAGGTGTGGTTTCTTCTCGATCCCGCTTCTTACCTCTTTCTTCATTAGCAGGAGTTTGCAATGCTGGCACTTGTAGTGCCTCTGTTTGCTGTGAAGGAGCTTTTTCTTGAGTTTGCTCCTTTGAGGTGGTAGGTTGTTCTGTAACTATTTCTTGCTCGGCATCCATCACTTCTTTTCCTTTTGCTGTACCTGTCGCTGATGTAGATGCTTCTTGGGAAGCTTGTGAAGCTGTAGCAGTGGATGTGCCCTCTCCAACTTCGTGTGGCCGTTTGAAAGTTACCTTGTCAAAAGAATCCAAGTCAAGAGTTTTTTCTAAATCTTTGACATTTTTCTCCATAATTTCTTCTTGAGTAAACTCCTCAACTAGTGTCCCTGCCAGCCACTCCTCTTGGTTGGCATATTGTTCAATTTGTGAAGCCTTTATTTAACTCTTCTAGCAATGATAAAGCCATCCGGGTCATAAGGAACCCACCAGAAACTCCTTTTCAGCTTGAGCTTCTGCCCCAATATTTGGTCAGCATCTTGCCAACCCTCTTTCTTGTTCATAATGAAGGGGCCTAGATGGTCTTTGAATTTTAGGTGATCTTTCTTCTTGGCACTATGAAAATGAGTGAGATCTGAATTAATGAGTTACCTATAGTATTCCAATGCAAAAAGTCTCATTGGCACATACCTTGGGAGCCTGTAAGGACAGAGCTCACAGCCATAAATTCTAATGACAATGTGATTTTGGTAGAGATACCAATCACCTATTTTGTAACTCTTGGACAACTATAATATCTTTTGCATGTCATAAGATATTCTAGGAGGAGGAGTTCTCATTAAGAGACAAGAGACTGGATAAACAAATTGGTCAATGAACTCACAATAAGAGTATGGGGAGTTTTGGACTTGATGAAAAACTGATGACCAAAAGATAACAGACCTTCTTTCACCCTTTGAATCCAACTTTTTGATGGGGAATTGGAAGCATTCAGACTGGTAATACATGAACAAATGATAGATATATGATGAATATTTGAAGATTCCCTCCCTATCCAGCTTCACTAGTTGGTCATGCATTTTATTGGCTATGAACTTGGCATAGTTATACTTGACAGCAGGGGGCTTTCCTGGGCTGTATGCAGACAATAAAACCAACACTGTTTCATCAATGTGCTCACTTTTTTTAAAACCCAGCACAGAGGAAATCATATCTACAAGCAGCTTGCCCACCTCATTGAAATTGTCATGCAAAAAAGGAGGTGGGCCTGTAGGCTAGTGGTCTGCCCTCGTGAATGTCTTGGAAATTCTTGCAATCTCAGAGCTGGAGAGATTGGAGCCTTCATCCAGCAAGTAGTTCATAGAGAAAGGAAACAATAGCTGAGTCTGTTTGAAATTTAGCATTTGGTTGATAGAGTCAGGAGTAATGTGAAAACGTATGCTCCCAGATGGAGACTTAACAGCTCTCTGAGTTGGCTCATTGTTCTCAGCACACAGATGGATAATCTCAGGAAAAATATTAACAGAGGGGAGGAAGTAAAGAGGCAAATTAGACTCCCATATGCCATACATGTCACAGTTTCCTAAAAAACTATTTCTCAACTGGCAGAAGGTCTGCAAGTGATTCCTGTCCCCAACCAAATCCTGAATGAGGTAATCCTTATCAGCTAGAGGCATTGCTTCAAGCTCTTTGTTGGGTGGATTCATAGGCATGATGTTTAGAGCTGTTGGAGTGGACATTCTGAAATTTTCTGAGCTTATATTTGAAGTGAAGCGTAGAGCAGTAACAGACTGAGACCAACTGCTTTCTGAGGATTTTGCAAAGGGGTTGCACAATGAGTTCAAATGAGACAATAACCTCCAATGTTTGTGGCTATCACGAAGAGGACAATTTGCAGAGTTTGGAAGGGCTTTTATCTTTTTGATAAACTCTCTGGATTAACAGACTGTAATGGCAACTTGCAAAAGAAATGAGGATTATCGCAGCTCAATTTACTGTAGTTTTTGAGTGGAATGTGGCAGAAAAGGATAATACCGAGCTTAAAAATGGTTTTCCATGGTGAAATTGTGAATGGACAGGAGTTGGCAGGGTTTTCTTCTAACGGGGGAGAGTAATGAGTGAATTTAGGCGTGTGAGTGATTTCAATTTAGGAATTTGCAGGTTTTTTAAGTATGTAAAATGGAGAGGACGACAAGAACAGGGGCAAACAAGCGAAATTGGGCAAATACCTGGTTATAATGGCACCGAGGGAAACTGAGCTGGTGCAATGGAGAACAATGGCAGCGAATTTGGAGACGGCAGGGGCGCGCTTGGTTGAATTCAAATTCTGGAAGCAAACGGACACAAGACAGCACACGCAGCTCTCCAACACGACCAATGAAAATGACTAAAAATGGTCGAAACTCATGTTTTTTTATAAAAATTTGAAGTTTTAGCGCTTTTGGCGCTTTTCTGCAATGACGTCATCATGACGTCATCGGCGGGTCCCGGGTACAAAAGAGTGATGTGGCAGCTGACGAGGATGGCGACGTAGCAGAGGACATGCTGGCAGAACAGGGACGCAAGCGGATGAGGTGGCGGTGACACGGGGCAGCAAGGGGGACCAACGCGGTGGTGACGTCACGACGACGTGGTGTTGATGTCGTTTAGCGGAAGGCGGTTTCTGGTTTTCTCCCACAGCACCTTTCGGCCTGAGCGGTATTGGGGGGGGGGCCTCCGAACACGCCGGGAGGACGACACGTGGCGGGGGTACGACAGGGAAACTGCCCATCCCCCGGACGTTAACCTTTGGTGGATTGGGGACTGAGAATGACCGCCCACCGTTGATCTATTGCATGGCAGATCGGACGGAGGACGGCATAGGTGAGATGATAAAGGGTTAGGCACGGGACCCGCCCAATATATTAAAATAATAACGCGCCAGGGGGGGTCCCTTCTCCTTTTCGCGCAGGCGGGAATAATAGTTTAATGTTTAATCAAAGTATTTAGACACCAAACATTAACAAATAGCGCGAAAAGGAGAAGGGTTAGGTTTATAAACAAAGGAGGGGGACCATGGTTATTACTTTAACTAGAGGCTAAAGTAACTTCGGGTTTAGGATGCAGAAGGGTTCATAATAGTCCCAGATGGACTATTATTTCCCAAAACTATGTTACATAGCTATAGTGCTATAGGATCGGATATTTAGTATTTTTGGGGGTTTTTTATATGATGTTTTGTAAAAATAGGGATGGGAACATAGGTGAGGGAGCTATATAATAAAATTAGAATTTAATATGATTTTGTGGAGTGAAAGTGCAGGGAAGAGGCTAATTTTATGAAATGAAACTTAGGCAGAGAGATTGAATGGAATGTGGAGAAATGATTTTTACACAAGAAATGTGGCTTCTTTTCATTGAGGAAAGCCAAAACTTGACTTGATATTTTACAAGAATGAGGTGAAAATAGGACTGATTGGGCAGATCCCAAGGTCCTCAAGGGGTGTTAGTAAGAGACTTTTAGGGGGAGTAAAGGGGAATTAGATATGCTTCCAAAGTTATGCCATCAAACAACTGCTTTGAGATGCCTGTTCATTGATGAGATGGACCTTGTTTGACAATACAAAGGTGATCCAAACCTCGTTTCTGTAACCTCAAAATACCTACCCAGCCTAATACACCTAACATTTTTTCTTCCTTATGAATGGGTGCACTTAGACTTGCAAACCTTGATTATCCCCTTTTCTTTTGGCTGCCCTCCTATCTAAATCTACCCTTATCTCTTCCAAGGGCCCCGATTAAGTAGTTGGGCTCCTTCATTTCTCTGCCTATCTACTCATCTGCCAAGCTTGAACTGTTTGGACAGGTATTCATTCTCTAGTCTAGAACAAGCAACTTAAAACATGGCATGGTCCAGATTGAACTGTTGGGCCATCCATCAAGCTAGCAGTGGCATTTTGGCTAGCCACTTTCCTGGTCATTCGTTGGGGTTCATTTTTATTTTTCTTTATGACCAATTTATTCTTTTTTCCCTTTGATAATTATTTTAGGGCATACTCTCTTCACATTTTTTAATTCTGTCTATCTGCATAGAAAATATGGAACCTTTGCAGCATCAAAGATGAACATATTTGGCACTACCACTGTCACTCATGAAAAATGAAACCTATTGGTATAGGAACCTAATAGTGGCTCCACTTGGGGATGGCTTTTCCAGATGAAAGTCCAAGAACAGCAGGTCAGATTGCCTTATTTTTCCATTCTTGCTGCAGTCTGAAGCTTCCTTGCCTTGGAGACCAATAAACTGAATCTTTGTAACCTGTATGTAGTACCCTTTGAGCTGATCTGCTGTGAAATTACAGCCCTGCTTCTTGCTGGTTCCTCTGAGTGTTTATTATCATCTTCATACTTCCCAAGTGCTTTTCTTGATTTCTTATGATAGACTCAAAATATATATCAAAAATGGTGCAGTTTCCTGATTCTTCCTCAAAATTTGCTGCACTTGGTTCCTTATCAAACTGCTGTAAATAAAACTGCTAGAAATACAAATATTTATGTACAATATACAGTTATGTTGTGTCAATTAAAGGGAATCAAAATAGTGTTTGAGCATTCGGCCATTGACTGGACCTTCCTCAGTGTTTATGCCATCCAAACTCTTCAAAAAATAGGTGTTATTACCTTGTACAACATGAATAACATATGGTCCTTTCCAAAGAAAATCAAATTTTCCATGCTTCCCTTTATCTTCCCTCCTAGAATCCCATCTCAGCACTTTGTTTCCTATGAAGAAATCTTCAACCTTTGTTCTTTTATCAAAGATCTTCTTGAGTTTATCTTGTAGAATCTGGGTTCTCTGATATACTTCTTCTCTTGTCTGCTGCAAGTGGATAGTTTGATTGATCCTTGTTTGAATATCATTTGGCTCTGCTTGTATTTCCTACAGCAACTTGATCACTGGGATTCCCAAAGATGAAGGGAATCTTGCTTCCATTCCATAAACCAGTTCATATGGACTTGTACCAATGGATCTTTTAGTGGTCAATCTGTCTGCCCATAGTGCATTCACTAGTTTTTTATGCCAATTCTTTTTGTTCTCCTCCAAGACCTTTTTGATGATATTGATGAGGCTTTTGTTGGATGACTCAGCCAGGCCATTACCTTGAGGGTAATAAGCTGTGGAATGGCCTAAGGCAATGTGGTATCTGTGGAAAAAGTTGATCATTCTTTTGGATTTGAAAGCAACAGCGTTATCTATAATAATTTTTTCTAGACAGCCAAACCTTGACAAGATGTTGGTTTCTAAGAATTGCATGATAACAGAGTCATTGGCTTGCCTACAAGGGATGGCTTCTATCCATTTGGTAAAGTAGTCTATGGCAGTCAAAATCCACCTATGTTGGCAGGAAGATGAAGGGTGGATTTCACCGATGAAGTCTAAACCCCATTGCTGGAATGGTCTTTTAGTTGAAATAGGTTTGAGGGGTAAAGGTAACAGCTTTCTTTTGCCTTCAAAGATTTGGCACTTGTGGCATGAGACAACAAATTTTTTTACATTATCAAACAGGGAGGGCCAATAAAATCCAGCCCTTAGGATTTTATCAGCTATGGACCTCCAGTACAAGTGTCCTCCACAGTCCCCTGGATGAAATTCATTGAGGACATTGTCAGTTTCCTTCAATGTTAAACAACTAAGAAAAATACCTTCATGATTTTTCCAAAACAAAGCATTGTCTATGATACAAAACTTTGATGCTTTCATTTTTAAGAATCTCTTTTTTGTCCTGGACAACCCTGGAGGAGCTTGCAGGTTTAACAATACAAAACATATGTCAGCATACCAGGGAGATTGTAAAAAGGCTTGATTGATCTGTGGAGTCGCCATCTCCTCTTCGTTGTCCAGTTCATTGATGTCAAGGGCTTGGAAATTGGTTTCAGTCATTAGTTTGGCTAGCCCTCGTCCTTTTATCAGTTTTGTAGGCTTGATTTCAATGTCATACTCTAAGATGTTGGCAATCCATTTGCCCCTCTTGCCTTCAATTCCTTCTTGAGTTAAAATGTCTTTAACCACTGCATTTGGAACATAGGCTATCACATGTGAATATAAAATGTAGACTCTGAAATCCTTGATGGCTTTTACAAGGGCATATGCTTGTTTTTCCATGATTTGATATTTTAAGGGAGCATCTCTAAGAGCTTTGCTGAAAAAGGCAATGGGCTTCTCACATCCTTGGTCATCTTTTTGTAATAGGACAACAACAATAGTATGCTCAGATGCAAAAGAAAAAATGATGAAATCTCTATCAAACCTGGGGCTGGTGAGGACTGGTGTGTTTGTCAACGCTCTTTTGATGTCCTTGAAGGCTTGTTTAGCTTCTATGGTCCATTTAACGTTGGAATATTTCTTTAGCATATTGTTTAACAGTCTTATGAGCTCGGCCAAATTAGGAATGAATCTTCTCAAGAAGTTAATCTTCCCTAGAAAAGCTTGTATTTCTTTGATGTTTCTTGGATGAGGCACTTGAAGGATAGCTTGAATTCTGTCCGGGTGGATCCTAATGCCATCTTTTGAAATGATGTGACCTAGGAGCTTGCCTCCCTCTAGGCCAAACAGTGATTTCTTTGGATTTAGTGATATGCCATATTTTCTAGAAATTAGAAACACTTGCCTTAAATGTTCTAAGTGTTCTTGGTCTGATTTTGAAAAGGCAGTAAGATCATCAAGGTAGACTACTAGGAAATCATGGATTTCTTTGGCAAAGGCTATATCCATTGCTCTTTGAAAAGTGGCCCCTGCATTTTTGAGTCCAAAAGGCATTTTGACATATTTAAAGGTTCCCCAAGGTGTTGTGAAGGCAATTTTGTCTTGATCATCTGGGTGGACTAAAATCTGATTGAATCCCGAGAATCCATCTAACAATGAGATCCTAGAGGCTCCCACTACCCTTTGTAGGATATGATCCATTTTTGGTAAAGGGTAATGATCTTTGAGGGAGACTTTGTTCAAATTTCTCAAGTCAACACACATTCTTATCTCTCTCATTTTCTTTCTAGTAGGTACTAGATTTGAAATCCACTCCGAGAACCTAATTGGAGCAATGATTCCTGCCTCATACATTCAATTAACTTCTTTTTCAATCAGAGGAAGGAGGACAGGATTCACTCTTCTAAGCTTTTGTTTAAAATGTTTTTGATTCTCTTTCAACGGTATAGTGCGTTGGATGACCGAAGTATCATAGGACTTGAGGTCCTCATAACTCCAGGCAAAGACATCTTGGAATTCTTTGAATAACTCAATATATTTCAATTTCTGATCTGTGGGTAATGCCTTGGATAGTTTTACCGTTTTGGGATTTTCTGTGGTTCCAATGTTGCAGTCCTCAATTTCAACATTCAGTGGTTGCATTTTTGGCTTCCTTGAAATGTCATTTGAATCAAACAAATCCTCCAAAGGAGTTAAACCTGTGGGTAGAAAATTGTCTTTTAGATCAATTACTTCAGCTTCTGCCTCAGCTATTTCATCAAAATCTGTTTGCTTCAGCTGTTGTAAATTCCTGTCATCAAAAGTAGTTGGATGCAAAATCAGGTTTGTTGTTTCAGCAAATATGTTTGTTCAATTCTGTCTATCTGCTATTGATCATCCACAGTGCTTGTATCAATGTTCATGTTGGAGAATTCCTCTTTCAAAGTCAGGAAGTTAGTTATCTGTGTATCATTTTCAAAGATCTGCCAATTTTTTACATTATCAGGGACATCAGGTCTATGTTTGATTTCGACAGTGAAATGGTGGTTGGGCTCAAAAGGAAGCTTGCAAGTGTTGGCAAAAGTTGCCAAGATATGTGCATGTAAATTATGCTTTCTAGGAATTTTGGCTAACTGAGATTCTAAGAAGGTGTTAAGAATATCAATGGTTGCCCCTCTGTAAGCCCTCAACCTAGGATCATTTGTGACAAAATTTCCCTTCATCTGCTATATGATCAGATCTGAATCCCCTAGAATTGAGACTTTGGTTGCACCTAGATTCTTGATGAGTTTGAGACCTAGTAAAAGGGCTTCATACTCGGCCATATTGTTTGTACATCTAAAGTTTAACCTATATGCATGCCCTTCAGCCTGGTTATTTTGCATATTGTGAATCCAAACCCCTGCCCCTGCTCCTAATTTGTTGACCGAGCCATCAAACTCCAAATACCATAGGATTTCATGGTCAAGACTAGCATTGAGAGTTTTAGAAAGTTGCACCATGGGCAGATTGGGTTCTTGTAAGTCATTTGTTATGTCATTTTCATTTGTTGCATCAACCATATCAAGGATTTTTTGATCTTGGCCACTAGATTGTTCATCTATGCCTTGTGCTTGTGGTGCTTCTAAAAGTTTGACATCGGTTGTGGAACACATATCAGCATTGTATAAAATGAATGAATCCATGTCAGAATGCATAGCATAGATGGGGAAATTTTGAGGCTTTTCTTGACTGCTAACCACATATTTCATTAATGTTTCACGGTATAATCTCTTTGGTTGCCCAAAGACTGAAATAGTGGCATAGGACATGTCTAGTTGCAAGGATCCTTGGAGTTTTGCACCCCAAGATCTGGATAAAAGCATGCCATACTTGGGTGGAATGTCAGCTACTACGACATCCATCAAGATTGTCTTAGCCGGATATTGGACTAAGGATACACAAAGGTCTTTGATAAGGCCTAGACACCTGACCTGGCTAGAATCAAATGAGAACAAATCTTTGTAGGGTCTTATAATGTCTAGGTCCAGTCTCTCCATCACAGATTTAGGCATTAGGTTGTGGGAAGCTCTTGAATCAAACATAGCATTATGCAACACTTTGTCATGAATGTTTAAACTCACATAAAATGGAGGAACTCCTTCGTCTACTGTTTTACCATTGACTTCAGGACCGAAAATTAACTCAGGTTGATCATCTAGAACATTTACAGCATCCCTATTCTCTGGTATTTGCAGTGACCTATTGATCTGCTGTCTGTACACTTCATGTTTTGCCAATTCAGAGAGAGGAATAGCTATTTTCAGCTTACCTATTTCTGTTTCTAAGTTGAATGGTTTTTCTATCTACGTTTTTGCATTATGGACAACAAATTTTTCCTTCTCAGCTGAACTTTGAGTGATATTCTCTTGGTTACAAGTGCTGTTATAAATCAGATCTGTTTTGAAATTATTTTTAGGAGTGTTGTTTGAATTTTCTTCAGCAGGATAGGATGCAACTGGCTGCTTTTTTGAGGGCTGTACATCTGATATATCTTCCACAGAGACTTCCTTTGGGTCTGGGCTTTTTTTAGAAGAGGGTTCTAGTGGGACAGCTTTATCTTTTGTTTTCTTTGGCTGTTTAGTATCCTTGAGCTTGGTAGTTTCAGGCACATCTATGGTTCTACTTCTCAACTTGTACTGTTTATGAACCTCATAGACTGCTGCATCATAGCCTTCCCTAACATCAAATGACTCTCTTGATTTGGTTTGAAATTGCTTGAAATTATGGGCTTCTTGATCTTCTTGTGTTAGAAAGACTTGTTGTTCATTGTCTAAGCCCATTAAGTTGATGTGAGGGTCCTTTGTTGGTTCACTAGATGTTGAGGCTTCGGTATAGTTCTCTTGAAATGGAGGTCTGATGTTCTGGTCGGGGCCGGCCCTCCCAACATTTGGATTTTGATTTTTTCTAAAATTTGGGTTCCTTGCTGTGTTACTTGGCTGCCCTTCCCAAGATGATTTCCTTTCGATGGTCTCTACTCTATCTCCAAGCCTGTCCATGCCTTTGATGATTGCATCAAGATTTTGTTCAAATGCTGAAGGCTCTTCCTTGAAAGTTGTTCTTCTTTCAACTCTTGCTCGATTTCTTTTAGCAATAAGGTTTGCCTCTACACTAACAGCTATATTTTGCATGTCTACTAAGGTTGGAGGGGCTCTTTCCCTTAGTTGATATGCCATGTCAGAATCAAATCCATCAGGGAATTTGATTAAGGCTAAGTCAGGTGGAGGTCTAAGGTTTTGTGGGATAGCATTATAAACATTATTGAACCTAGCACAATAGTCTAGAACGGTTTCTTGTGGGCCTCCTTTTATGTTGTCATACTCAGATAGGATATGCAGTGGGTCTTTCTTCTTTTCCCATCTGTTGAGGAAGGTTTGGTAAAGGGCATCCGGATTGGCTATGGAATTTGCAGCAAGTGCTCTAAACCAAGTTCTTACTTCACCTGTTAGACTTTGGACAAAAATTTTCATTCTTACATCATCATCATCTATTTCATAGTTCTCAAAATAGTATTGCATTTTCTTCGTATGTTGCTGGGCTGTATATGTACCTGTACCATCAAAATAAGTGATCTTACTTTGATAATCCTGAGGCATAGCCCCAGGATTTCCAGGTAACTGTAAAGGAGCATATCTATTTGCCATATTTACAGGGACAAATGGGACAACAGGAAGGAATGGAACAGCTGGAACAACAGGGACAACAATGGAAATTTGTGCAGTGGATGGAGGTGTGGAGAATGTGTTTTGAGAGGTGGATGAGGAAGAAGGAGGAGAAGGAGGAATGTGAGGATGGACTGAAGGTTTAGCAGGGGTTGGAATATAGTTTTGTTGAACTGTTTCAGGGCTTGAATCAGCAAAATCCTCTTGTTCCTCTTGTTTCCTAAGGATCTTTGGGATTAAGTTGGGATTGTCAAAAATAGCTGGGGGGTCTGGGTCAGGATTTGACCTCGTATAACGAGTTTTCTTCTTTGGAGCCAGCTTCCAAATTTTTTTTTGGTATTTTCTGGGAATGTTTTTTGAAATTAGAAAGAAGCTGATCAAATTTTTGGGACAGCTGTTTACAACTTAAAACTAGAATGAAGATTGACTGAAGCAGCTTTTATTTACTCCTGTAAATGCAAAGCAAGAACAGTTTCAAAGGCTTCCTGGCTGACATTCAGACTTCATCTATAGCTTTAAGGAATAGACAGCAATGGAAAAAATTCGTTTGTTCCCCAGTATGGTCGCCAATGATGTTATCACTCAGGTTGTTCCCTGGCTCCTAAGGGAATATGGCCGAGGTAACCACTAACCAATCTTTTAGCTGCAGGTCCTAACCTACCTGCAACTAGAGAGGGCTCTCTCTTTATATTTTAGCTTTGTTTTGGGGTGATTTTAGGCTAGTTATGATGAACAGGGTTTTGTTTTAAATTTGGTTGGATGATGATTTCAGGCAGAACTGGTATGCAGTTTTCAGAACAGCTTAGACCATTGGGCAATGGAGTCACTGATTTTGTACTACAGAAAGTGCTTGTTGGGGAAGTGGTAGTGCTACAGAGCCAGACAGGCATCCATGAAACAAATATTCAAATCTAGGAATTGATGGCATGAAATCAGGAAATGAAAGGCAATCAAGGATCTTTCACTATGCTGATAGAGGGAAAGTGTAAGAATATTATCTAGGAGCAATTAAGAATTCCTAAACAACGTTCATAATGAGAGAATCAGTGCAAACATGAGCAATCAAGAATTCACATTTATGACTAATTTTGAAGAAAACACATTTAGAAACGGAGACTGAGCAGAGGGTGCATTCAAACAAGTCCTGAGCTATTCTTTTTCTCTATCGCTAAGATCATGAAACATAAATGTGAATTTTGCAAACACAGAAAAGACAAAACATGGTTTAGAAAAACTTATTCTTCCATTAAACAACACAGGAATTCATTAGCAGAAAGCAGTTCATTACTTTCACATCCAGACAGTGCAGAGACCATGAACTTCACCAGCCATTTATATTATAAAGTCTGAAAATTTACAGCGCAGCTCTTAGAGAGAGAATCACCAACCAACCCCAAATACATTCTATGGGGAGGTATATATACAAAAATAAGATACAAAATATCTAAATGATGCGTCTTCATGTAATAAATTACATCACCAACTTTTCCAAGGAAGTAAATGCAGAATTAAATGCTGCAGTAAATATTAGTGTATTAGCTGTCCATTCTGTCAGAGAATTTTGACTTTTGGGACCAACTGAGTCGGTTGGGGCTGCGTTTTCAAATTTGCGTTTTTCGGGCTTGCTGTCCCAGCACTTTGATGGGTCATTGGTTTGACTTGTTCCACCTGTTGTCTAACTGCTCTCTCTGGGGCCTACATACTCAACTCTACTGACCTGTAGATGACCTGTGGCTAACCAAAATTTTAAGTTGAAAGAAGAGGAAAAAGACTGAAATCACCTGGGCAAAATTTCCAGCATTGCCTGCCACCAATCCTCTTTAGGCAGTTGATGTCTTTGTATCTTTATTAATGTCTCTTTTGCCTCAGTGCATTTGTAAAAAGTGGGCGGGACCTCAAAAAGATGATTGACCTCATGCTCAATGTAAAATAAGTTTTGCAGCTTGTCATAAAGGCTCTGTCCAGATGGAGGTCTTGTTTCCTCTGAGGTACTTGTGGATGCTGTAATCTGATTTGAAATAAAATTATTCATCCTGGTGGCATACTGCTCATGGGTCAGCAGTCTTCCAGCGCTGGTCAATAGGCTGGGCAATCCTCTGCTTTGCAATGCTCCAAGCCTTAGCTTGAAATAATCTACCTCTGCCTGCATTTCCTGACACTTTCTTTCTAGATTTTGTACAAAATTTCTTAGAGTCATCACCTTTTTCACTGTCAGAACAGTATCTGTTCTGTTAGTGATATCTAATGCTGCCAACTCTTCTTTGGTATGAGTGTTTAGGAAATGAATCATTTTACTAGCCTGCTCAGGCATATTTCCCAATGCTGCTCTAGCCCTTTGATTCTCAAATTGAGCTAGGCCTATCAATTCTATCTGTTCATGTACGGTTTGAATTGATCTCCATTGTGCAGTGATTGATTGGCCAATTTTGGCCCACAAAATCTTTTTTATTTTAGCTAGAGTCTTTTCCAAATTCATCTCCTTCTCCAAGGCCTTTATTTTGTCGTTCAAGGCCTTAATTTCCCTTGTTTTTTCAGCTACTATTACCTTAGACTTATCGTAGCTTATTTCCAGTTTGGCCAAATATTCTTTGGCCTCTTTTACCTCTGTTGCCTGAACTTCTAGCTCTTTGACAACTTTCATCATTTCATCCATGCTCATGCTAGATTCAGGTGTTGTTGTTGTTGTTGTAGTTGTTGGGATGACTGGAGGGACTGCTGCTGCTTGTGTAGGAGGAACAGGGACATCAGTTGGAACTGTTTGAGGTGGCTGGGAGGTCGACTCTCCCTACTTACCTTGGACTGTTCTTTCCAATTCCTTCTCCATATGAATTATTCTTTGGTTCATTCTCATCATTAGATCCATTGTATCCTCAGCATCTTTTTCTTGTACCAGCTCTGCAGTTTGAGCGTGCACAGTAGAAGGAAACCCCAATTGTTTTCTGAGGGTAGCAATATCATCTTCCTTTTTCTTCATAAGGGCTCTGACACCCCTAGGATCCTTAGGATCATGTCCTAGGTCCATAATAATGTCCTCCAATGTTTTTATTCTATTCTCTTTGGCTGAAGAGGACACTCTTTCCAAATCTAGCTGAGTATTTGTATTCTTCAAAGATTCCTTCAATTCATGGGCCAGCATGGCCTTATCTGCTAGAGTGGCATAGACCATCTCACCTGTTTTCTTGTGCAACTCTATTTGATCCATGGGGTGAATGTCATTGGCAAGGACCTCTAAATTTTTCTTCACATAATCTGCAGCTGACAGTGGCTGCTGTATCTTAGGCTTGAAATGGCTGAGAATCATTATTTCTTCTTTGAAATCATATGCTGCCATCAATCTCTGCTGTTTGGCATGTGTTGATTTAAGAAACTGATCATATAACTATACTCTTAATAGTTCATTCTGAGCCTTGATTTCCATGAAACCAGTTTTGATACCAGGTGGCCGCTTGCTTGGTTGTGTTGAGGAGGAAACCTCCATGCCACGTTGCCTATCTTTCTCTTGCTGGAATGAGCTAGTAGGTGTTTGCTGGCCTGTTTCCCTGTCTCCCCTTGGAATTTCTAGGACCTCTTCATTAATTTCTTCCTCAACTGGAGGATCAACTTTTTGCCTCTTGGCCTCAAGTTGCTGGGTAGACCCACTAGCAGGTGTGGTTTCTTCTCCGTCCCGCTTCTTACCTCTTTCTTCATTAGCAGGAGTTTGCAATGTGGCACTTGTAGTGCCTCTGTTTGCTGTGAAGGAGATTTTTCTTGAGTTTGCTCCTTTGAGGTGGTAGGTTGTTCTGTAACTATTTCTTGCTCGGCATCCATCACTTCTTTTCCTTTTGTTGTACCTGTCGCTGATGTATATGCTTTTTGGGCTACTTTTGAAGCTGCAGCGGTGGATGTGCCCTCTCCAACTTGGTGTGGTCGTTTGAAAGTTACCTAGTCAAAAGAATCCAAGTCAAGAGTTTTTTCTAAATCTTTGACATTTTGCTCCATTATTTCTTCTTGAGTAAACTCCTCAACTAGTGTCCCTGCCAGCCACTCATCTTGGTTGGAAAATTGTTCAATTTGTGGGGTTATACAATGCTCATATGCTGTCAGCCTATATTTAACTCTTCTGGCACTGATAAAGCCATCCGGGTCATAAGGAACCCACCAGAAACTCCTTTTCAGCTTGAGCTTCTGCCCCAATATTTGGTCAGCATCTTGCCAACCCTCTTTCTTGTTCATAATGAAGGGGCCTAGATGGTCTTTGAATTTCAGGCGAGCTTTCTTCTTGGCACTATGAAAATGAGTGAGATCTGAATTAATGAGTTACCTATAGTATTCCAAGGCAAAAAGTCTCATTGGCACATACCTTGGGAGCCTGTAAGGACAGAGCTCACAGCCATAAATTCTAATGATAGTGTGATTTTGGTAGAGATAACAATCACCTATTTTGTAACTCTTGGACAACTATAATATCTTTTGCATGTCATAAGATATTCTAGGAGGAGGAGTTCTCATTAAGAGACAAGAGACTGGATAAACAAATTGGTCAATGAACTCACAATAAGAGTATGGGGAGTTTTGGACTTGATGAAAAACTGATGACCAAAAGATAACAGACCTTCTTTCACCCTTTGAATCCAACTTTTTGATGGGGCATTGGAAGCATTCACACTGGTAATACACGAACAAATGATAGATATATGATGAATATTTGAAGATTCCCTCCCTATCCATCTTCACTAGTTGGTCATGCATTTTATTGGCTATGAACTTGGCATAGTTATACTTGACAGCAGGGGGCTGTCCTGGGCTATATGCAGACAATAAAACCAACACTATTTCATCAATGTGCTCACTTGTTTTAAAACCCAGCACAGAGGAAATCATATCTACAAGCAGCTTTCCCACCTCATTGAAATTGTCATGCAAGAAAGGAGGTGGGCCTGTAGGCTGGCAGTCTGCCCTCATGAATGTCTTGGCAATTCTTGCAATCTCAGAGCTGGAGAGATTGGAACCTTGATCCAACAAGTAGTTCATAGAGAAAGGAAACAATAGCTGAGCCTGTTTGAAATTTAGCATTTGGTTGATAGAGTCAGGAGTAATGTGAAAAAGTATGCTGCCAGATGGAGACTTAACAGCTCTCTGACTTGGCTCATAGTTCTCAGCACACAGACGGATAATCTCAAGAAAAATATTAACAGAGGGGAGGAAGCAAAGAGGCAAATTAGACTCCCATATGCCATACATGTCACAGTTGCCTAAAAAATTGTTTCTCAACTAGTAGAAGGTCTGCAAGTGATTCCTGTCCCCAACCAAATCCTGAATGAGGTAATCCTTATCAACTAGAGGCATTGCTTCAAGCTCTTTGTTGGGTGGATTCATAGGAGTGATGTTTAGAGCTGTTGGAGTGGCCATTCTGAAATTTTCTGAGCTTATATTTGAAGTGAAGTGTAGAGCAGTAACAGACTGAGACCAACTGCTTTCTGAGGATTTTGCAAAGGGGTTGCACAATGAGTTCAAATGAGACAATAACCTCCAATGTTTGTGGCTATCACAAAGAGGACAATTTGCAGAGTTTGGAAGGGCTTTTCTCTTTTTGATAAACTCTCTGGATTAACAGACTGTAAGGGCAACTTGCAAAAGAAATGAGGATTATCACAGCTCAATTTACTGTAGTTTTTGAGTGGAATGTGGCAGAAAAGGATAATGTCGAGCTTAAAAATGTTTTTCCATGGTGAAATTGTGAATGGACAGGAGTTGGCAGGGTTTTCTTCTAATGGGGGAGAGTAATGAGTGAATTTAGGCAGTATTTAGGCATGTGAGTGATTTCAATTTAGGAATTTGCAGGTTTTTTAAGTATGTAAAACGGAGAGAACGGCAAGAACAGGGGAAAACAGGCGAAATTGGGAAAATACCTGGTTATAATGGCACCGAGGGCAACTGAGATGGTGCAATGGAGAACAATGGCGGCGAATCTGGAGACAGTAGGGGCGCGCTTGGTTGAATTCAAATTTTGGAAGCAAACGGACGCAAGACATCACACGCAGCTCTCCAACACGACCAATGAAAATGACTAAAAGCAGTTGAAACACGTGTTTTTTTATAAAAATTTGGAGTTTTAGCGCTTTTGGTGCTTTTCTGCGATGACGTCAGCATGACGTCATCGGCGGGTCCCGGGTATGGAAGAGTGATGTGGCAGCTGACAAGGATGGCGACGTGGCAGAGGACACACTGGCAGAATGGGGATGCAAGCGGATGAGGTGGCGGTGACAAGGGGCAGCGGGGGGGGGGGCGATGCGGTGGTGACGTCACGGCGACGTGGTGCTGACGTCATTTAGCGGAAGGCGGTTTCCAGTTTTGTCCCGCACCACCTTTCGGCCTGAGCGGTATTGGGGGAGGGGCCTCCAAACACGCCGAGAGGACGACACGTGGCGGGGGTATAGTAGGGAAACCGCCCATCCCCCGGACGTTAATCTTCGGCGGATCGGGGACTGAGTGTTGGGTTGTGTTATATTCTTTCCACGACTAACCTACGTAGTGAAACGGGCGGTTAGACGGGGGCAGTAGCACCCCTTCGTTGCACCGATTGCGCAGCGGGGGGGTCACAGGGGGGGCGGCAGCCCCCCCTGTCTGGGGGGTTTGAGGGGGGTGGGTAGCCCCCCTCTACGGGGTCCGGGGCAGCGCCCCAGGAATTTTTTTCTTTTGGACCCTATATTAGGTTGGGCAAACCTACCTATGGTTTTGTGCATGATTTTTGCACATGGTATTGGACGCGATGGTTTTTCGGTCCATGGTATTGGATGCTTCGGCATGTATAAATATGTATTGTAACATTGAAAGGAATATAATGAAAAATCAAGCTGGTAGTCCCGGTTTTGGGATCCAGGGAAAAATCTCTGTGCATATGTGTTTTATGGGTTATGCTCTCGCATTGTTTATTTTCTTTGTTTAAGAATTCGTATGCAGGTAATTTCTGTACAGGGTTAAAACCTACATTTGGTATCAGAGTTGTTTTGGCTTCAAGGGGACGCCTTTGTTGCTGAGGGGTTTCGCTCGGGCCTGTGGTAGACCCTGTTCAGTGGGAGATCTGCGAGATCGATTCTGGTGGTGAAAGAAGATGGCGAGCAGTGGAGAGATCGAGATTGAGAAGTTCAATGGTCAGAATTTTGAGTTGTGGAAACTCAAGATGGAGGATCTGTTGGTGGATAAAGATCAGTGGATCACGGTAGATCCGGGTACTAAACCATCGGGAGTGACCGATGAAGAATGGAAGAAGTTGGATCGGAAGGCAAAGATCACAATACGATTGTGTGTCTCAGATTCAGTATTGTTGAATGTATCAGGGGAAGCTACGGCGAAGGCTTTGTGGGTCAAGTTAGGGACTTTGTACCAATCTAAGTCTCTGGTGAATAAATTGTTCCTGCGGAAAAAGATGTATAACCTGAGGATGAAAGATGGAGACTCGGTGACAGAGCATCTGAATGTGTTTAATACTGTGGTAAGTCAGTTATTATCTGTTGATATTAAAATTTCAGATGAAGATAAGTGCATCAGTCTATTGTGTTCTCTATCAGATTCGTGGGATAGTCTGGTTATTGCAATAGGTAGCAATGCAACTGCTTTGCAGTTTGATGAAATAGTCTCAGCCTTGCTGACGGAGGAGATGAGACGGAAGAATATGGACAACCAGAATGGTGATGCCTTGTCTGTACGAGGACGGTCCCAGAACAGAAACAAAAATAAGTCATCGAGTGGGAGATCTAAATCTAGAGGGAGATCTAAATCTCCAGGAAAACCTACAAAGGTGGTGTGCTGGAAATGCGGAAAGGAAGGACACTTCAGAAGGGATTGTAAATCTAAAGCTCCTGATAAAGGAAAGGGATCTGATGATGCTCCTTCTGCAAAGGCGAAAACCACCTCAGATGAAGGTGGGGATGTATACTTGGCTTCTTCAAGTACACATGTATATCATGAGGCATGGTTGATTGACTCAGGTGCATCCTTTCACTTCACTCCCCATAGAGAGTGGTTCTGCGAGTATGAGAAATACGATGGTGGTGATGTCTTCTTAGGAGATGATAGGAAGCCTAGAATCATTGGTCGGGGAAAACTAAAGTTGAAGTTGCAAGGTGGAAGGGTTAGAACACTTCCGGGTGTTCTACATATTCCTGCATTGGCCAGAAATCTGATTTCTGTAAGCAAGTTGGATGATGCAGGTGTAAAGACGGTGTTCGAGAAAGATACATGCAAGATGGTTCGAGGAGCACTGATATTGATGCGGGGAGTTCGGATTGGAACTCTGTACAAGCTGCAAGGTAGAACTGTTGTTGATGGGTGCAATATTTCTATGGTTCCTGAAAATGGAGTAGAAAATCTAGTGGTCTCTGGAGAGAAGACCATGTTGTGGCATCAAAGGCTTGGACATATTGGAGAGAAGGGACTTCGAATACTTCATGGTAAAGGTATGGTAGAAGGTATGAATGATAGCTCTCTGGATTTTGATTTCTGTGAAAATTGTGTGTATGGGAAGCAGAATCGAGTGAGTTTCCCCTCTGGTGGTAAGAGGACGAAACAAATATTAGAGCTTGTGCACAGTGATGTGTTTGGACCTGTGAAGGTTCCATCACTGGGTAAGTCTGTGTACTATGTATCATTCATAGATGACTTCTCAAGGAATACATGGATATATTTCCTTAAGAAGAAATCTGAAGTCTTTGACAGGTTTAAAGAATTTAAGGCTCTGGTGGAAAATCAGACAGAGAAGAAGATAAAGGTGTTGAGGACAGATAATGGTGGAGAATTTTGCAGCAAGGAATTTGAAGAATTTTGTAAGAAGTGTGGTATAGCACGGCAGCAGGCTACTCCATATACACCTCAACAAAATGGAGTCGCAGAAAGAATGAACAAGACGTTGATGGAAAGGGCAAGAAGCATGCTCAGTGGTGCCGGGTTAGGATAGGAATTCTGGGCAGAGGCGGTGGATACTGCACGTTACCTGATCAACAGATCACCCTCATCAGCGTTGGAGGATAAGACTCCACAAGGAGTATGGACTGGTAAGAAACCCTCTCTTTCACATCTGAGGGTATTTGGATGTGATGCATATGTACATGTTCCAAAGGAGAAACGAACCAAGTTGGATAGTAAATCTGAAAAGTGCATCTTTATTGGGTATAAGGATGGTTTAAAGGGTTATAAGCTTTGGAACCTAGTCACACAGAAGGTTGTGTACAACCGAGATGTGGTGTTCAGAGAGGTAAAAGATGTTATTCAACATGAAGTCCAACCAAAGGAACCTCAGAAGATAGAGTTTGAGCCAAAGGAGGAAGAATCAGACTCTGCAGCAGAGGAGGAATCAGAAGATGAAGAGCCACAAACTCCGGCTGTGAGAAGATCAGGTCGAGAAAGAAGGCAGCCAGAAAGGTATAGTCCATCTGGTTTCAGTTCAAATTTTTCTTTGTCTGTTACTGATGATGATCCCAGAACTGTGAAGGAAGCAGTGGATTCAGAGGATGGAAAACTCTGGAAAGAGGCCATGGTTGATGAAATGGCATCTTTGCACAAAAATGAGGCTTGGGATCTGGTAGAGTTGCCGGCTGGATGGAAACCCATTGGCAGCAAATGGGTGTTCAAGAAGAAGACTAATGCAGAAGGAAAGGTGGAGAAATACAAAGCTCGGTTGGTAGCAAAAGTTTATTCCCAGGTGCCGGGAATTGATTTTGGTGATATTTTTTCTCCTGTTTCCAAGGTAGCTTCTATTAGATTACTTTTATCTGTTGCTGCTGCTTTTGATTTTGAGGTAGAACAGATGGATGTGAAGACAACATTTCTTCACGGGGATTTGGAAGAGGAAATCTACATGAGGCAACCTGAAGGCTTTGCGGTGAAGGGTAAGAAAGAACTGGTATGCAAGTTAAAGAAGTCTCTGTATGGGTTAAAACAGTCACCAAGGATGTGGTATCAGATATTTGATACATTTATACGGGGACTATTCTTCACCAGAAGCAAAGCAGATCATTGTGTGTATTTTAAATTAATTGGTGACCGTGTTATTTATCTGGTCTTGTATGTGGATGATATGTTGCTGGTTGGAAATGACAAAGAAATTATCCAGGATTTGAAGACCCAATTGTCCTCCAAATTTGACATGAAAGATCTTGGTGCTGCAAACTATATTTTGGGCATGGAAATTAAAAGAGATCGGGCAAAGAGGAAGCTCTGGTTAAACCAGAGGAAGTATGTCGAGACAATACTGCAGAGGTTTAATATGCAGGATAGTAAACCGGTGAAGGTTCCTATTCCTGTAGGTGTGAGGTTATCTGCTAAACAGTGTCCCAAGACACAAGAAGAGGAAGAGGACATGTCCCATGTTCCATATGCAAGTGCAGTCGGTAGCCTGATGTATGCAATGGTCTGTACTAGACCAGACATTGCACATGCAGTGGGAGTATTAAGCAGGTTTATGTCAAAACCAGGGAAGGAGCACTGGACAACAGTGAAGCGGGTTTTCAGGTATTTGCGTGGCACTAGTGATTATGGTTTGTGCTACCAAGGAAGACCAGGATTGGATAGAGTGTTGGATATTCACGGTTTTGTTGATGTAGACTGGGCTGGAGATCTGGATCAAAGAAGATCTACAAGTGGGTATGTGTTTAACCTATTTGGAGGTGCAGTCAGTTGGATCAGTAAGAAACAATCTGTAGTGGAACTATCAACTACAGAGGCAGAATACATGGCAGCCACTCATGCAAGCAAGGAAGCAGTTTGGTTGCAAAGATTGTGTTCAAGTATGGGGTTAGTACAGGGAGCTATAAGGATAGACTGTGACAGCCAAAGTGCAATTTTCTTGGCAAAGAACCCTGCTTATCATTCAAAGACAAAGCACATTGATGTTCAGTATCACTTTGTGAGGGATATGATAGAAGACAAAAAGGTGTTGCTGGTAAAGGTGGACACTTTGAAGAATACTGCAGATGCATTGACAAAATCTATGAGCTTTGAGAAGTTCTCTTGGTGTAGAGAAACAATGGGTGTTTCAGGGGTGGAAAAATGACTAAGCTCTCCTGTGGCCCCCTGTGGAAAGAAAACAACAAGTGGGAGATTGTTGGGTTGTGTTATATTCTTTCCACAACTAACCTACGTAGTTAAACGGGGGGTTAGGGGGGGGCGGTAGCCCCCCTTCGTTGCGCCGATTGTGCAGCGGGGGCGGCAGCCCCCCCTGTCCGGGGGTTTGAGGGGGGCGGGTAGCCCCCCTGTACAGGGTCCAGGGCAGCGCCCCGGGAAATTTTTTTTTTTGGACCCTATATCAGGTTGGGCGAACCTACCTATGGTTTTGTGCATGATTTTCGCACATGGTATTGGACGCGATGGTTTTTCGGTCCATGGTATTGGATGCTTCGGCATGTATAAATATGTATTGTAACATTGAAAGGAATATAATGAAAAATCAAGCTGGTAGTCCCGGTTTTGGGATCCAGGGAAAAATCTCTGTGCATATGTGTTTTATGGGTTATGCTCTCGCATTGTTTATTTTCTTTGTTTAAGAATTCGTATGCAGGTAATTTCTGTACAGGGTTAAAACCTACACTAAGAATGACCGTCCACCGTTGATCTATTGTATGGCAGATCGGACGGAGGACGGCACAGGTGAGATGATAAAGGGTTAGGCACGGGACCCGCCCAATATATTAAAATAATAACGCGCCAGGGGGGGTCCAAAACTTTAGGTTAATGTGGGTCATAGGTTTATGCGCAGGCGGAAATAATAGTTTAATGTTTAATCAAAGTATTTAGACACCAAACATTAACAAAGAGCGCAAAAAGGAGAAGGGTTAGGTTTATAAACAAAGGAGGGGGACCATGGTTATTACTTTAACTAGAGGCTAAAGTAACTCTGGGTTTAGGATGCAGAAGGGTTCATAATAGTCCCAGATGGACTATTATTTCCCAAAACTATGTTACATAGCTATAGCGCTATAGGATCGGATATTTAGTATTTTTTGGGGTTTTTTATATGATTTTTTGTAAAAATAGGGATGGGGACATAGGTGAGGGAGCTATATAATAAAATTAGAAGTTAATATGATTTTGTGGAGTGAAAGTGCAGGGAAGAGGCTAAGTTTATGAAACGAAACTTAGGCAGAGAGATTGAATGGAATGTGGAGAAATGATTTTTACACAAGAAATGTGGCTTCTTTTCATTGAGGAAAGCCAAAACTTGACTTGATATTTTACAAGAATAAGGTGAAAACAGGACTGATTGGGCAGATCCCAAGGTCCTCAAGTGGTGTTAGTAAGAGACTTTTAGGGGGAGTAAAGGGGAATTAGACATGCTTCCAAAGTTATGCCATCAAACAACTGCTTTGAGATTTCTATTCATTGATGATATGGACCTTGTTTGACAATACAAAGGTGATCCAAACCTTGTTTCTGTAACCTCAAACTACCTACCCAGCCTAATACACCTAACATTTTTTCTTCCTTAAGAATGGGTGCACTTAGACTTGCAAACCCTGATTATCCCCTTTTCTTTTGACTGCCCTCCTATCTAAATCTACCCTTATCTCTTCCAAGGGCCTCGATTAAGCAGTTGGGATCCTTCATTTATCTGCCTATCTACTCATCTGCCAAGCTTGAACTGTTTGGACAGGTATTCATTCTCTAGTCTAGAACAAGCAATTTAAAACATGGCATGGTCCAGATTGAACTGTTGGGCCATCCATCAAGTTAGCAGTGGCATTTTGGCTAGCCACTTTCCTGGTCATTCTTTGGGGTTCATTTTTATTTTTCTTTATGACCAATTTACTCTTTTTTCCGTTTGATAATTCTTTTAGGGCATACCCTCTTCAAATTTTTTAATTCTGTCTATCTGCATAGAAAATATGGAACCTTTGCAGCATCAAAGATGAACATATTTGGCACTTCCACTGTCAATCATGAAAAATGAAACCTAACACAATCCAATTCCACCCTGCACACTCAGATGCAAGGGTTTGCACACACAGCTGTGGACTCTACCAGGCCTCTGCGTACATAGCTGCAAAGCTTATTCTACTACTACGACCCTCAACTCGGACTTACAAACTCAAAGCGAATATCTCCTTCAGAAACCCATACCTTTTAACATCAGAAAAAGCTACCTTCTACACTTAGAGCCTCACTCTATTTATACATTCCCATGGTCCATAGACCATGGGTAGGCTGACACATTCTAGATTAAATTACAATATTTTAGGGTGGACTACCCTTTGACTTGACTCATTACAACTCACGCTTCGTGCATTTTGCTGAGCCTTTATAATACCAATACCAAAAATTGTGGGCTTTAAGCCCCAAAACCATTACGCAGGGGATCCGCTACCCAACAAGCCCCCAACACAATCATCGTGACTCGTCTCGAGTCACTCGTCGATGCGGCGAGACACACTACCAAGGCTTCGTGGTCCACCATCCTTGTGAGTGACGCACTACGATTTGTTGCTCCATCCTTGCCTTCTGCAATGCTTCTTCAAGCTCCTGCTCCATTGCCCCTACTAATTCGCTTAACTGATGATTCTCATTCTGCTCTGCTAGGTTACCACAAAGCGACCACTTATAGGATTTTAGCTCTAGCTGAGATGTCAACGGCGTGAACTTTTTTTGCAAGAGCAACAACCTTGCGATCTCTGGTCCAGTATACTCAATGTCTGCTGATGCTTGTGTTGCATTTTTGCAAGAGAGATGTTGTTGTCCGCGAGGTCCCAATATTCAAGTTTTGTCATGGGCACGCAGCCCAGGGACGCACTTTTCAATGGAATTCTATCTTTTATCCCAAGATTCACCATGTTGACCTTATCTTTCATAGATCGCTTACCAGACCATAGGTTTCGTGGCAACATTTAGACCGGTCCTACTAGATTTTTGGGGATTTGCGGTACATCTCCCACCACTGGCATTGGGCTCAGCGCGACGGCCTTGGCTATCGACATTACACTGTCCCGAAGGTCCTGCATCTCTTTTGGCAATTTCACAACCACTGGGCTTACTCTCAAAGCATAGAAGTTGGACAGGTCCATACCTATCGAATAGCGCAATAACTTAAGTCTCAAGATGCCACAGTTTTTTTGGTGGATGACCAGCTGTGATTTATAGGCCTGTTGATATTCAAATTCGACCGTTCCCTCCTTTTTTGGCTCATTAATGCGATACTAGCAGTAGATCATTTCAAATCTAGTTCTGACTCCGTGTCTTAATTGCCCGTTGTCCACTCCTCGTTGTCTTAAATTGACCATCTTGTCATGAATAGTGACCTCAATGGTCACTTTCCAGCCTATCTATGTAGCAGCGTAGCCCCTTATGCGTGACCGCGATTCCTGTGATAGACTCGCCCTACGCGGAACCCTGCCTCTGCGCAGCTTTCCTATAGATTTGTTTATAGTCCTGCACCTTCTTTCAACTGCTTTGAGTGTTGAGACTGTGCTTTGGTCGATTAGTCAGATAGCTAGCCCACTCGTGTAGGGCTTCAGGTGACTGCCATTTACTCTTCTTGGGCAAGGTTCTCCATTAAGCTTGCTGAGCTGGACCGCGCCTTCATTTGTGACATCTTTGACCACGTATCGTCCCAACCAATGCATTCAGAGTTTTCCAGGGAACTTTTTGAACTTGCTGTCATACAACAATACTAAATTGTTTACTTTGAATGTGCACAACTTGATATGGCAATCATGCCAAGCTTTCTCGTGCTCTTTCTGTACATGCTGATGGAATCCCACTAGAAAATGTTCTTCCTCAAGTTCTTCCAGTTTCGTGAGCCTCTCTTCCAAGGCTTTGTGGTCTGCCATGCCTATCATCACTGCTATTCGCAAACTGGGTATGATGTATTCCATTAGCATGACGGCTTCTGTGCCGTAGACTAACTTGAAAGGTGTCTGATCCGTCAATTTCTTGCATGTGATTTTGTATGCCCATAGTACGGTAGCTATGCCCAAGTCTGAATTGTTTCTCTGCGCGTTACATACTTTGGTGAACGCAGTCTCCATAATCTTGTTGAATGCTTCTACTGTCCCATTCGCTTGCAGATGGTATGGCATACTTTGCTGATGATACACCTAGAATTCCTCAGTGAGTGCGCTGATAGTTTCATTTAGGAAGTGCATTCCACGATCACTCATTAGAATTTTTGGGCATCCAAACCGTGTCAACACGTTTTCGAACAAAAATTTCACAGCTGTAGCAGCCATGCAGTCCTTAACCAGTTGTGCTTCTGCCCATCGAGTCAAGTACTCTGTCGCGGTGATGATATAGCACGCACCCATCTTCCCTTGAGGTTTGATGGGCCCCACAAAGTCTATCGCCCATTTTTCGAATGGCTGCAGCGTCATCTATGGATTGAGTGGCATCTCATCCCTTCGCGATGGTTTCCCAGTCCGTTGACATACGTCACAGGCCTGACAGTACGCTTTCGAATCTTGATGTAGGGTCGGCCACCACAGTCTGGCACGAAGAATCTTCTATGTTGTTTCCCGTCTTGCATAATGTCCTCTTGCAGCCTCCCCATGTGCTTTTGCGAGGATCTGTCCTCATTCAAATTCAGGTACATATCTTTATAATATCTCGTTGTTTCCCATTTTGTAGAGGTGCCCCGCGATAACAGAAAAATCCACCGCACGTACCACCAATTCTTTCTTCTGCTTGACTAAATATCCCTATGACACAGTCCCTATAGTTAAGAAATGGATTATATCTTCGAATTGGCCATCTGTGACGTGCACTACATAAAGTTGTGCATCAGGTAGTCCTTCCTCCAAATTTGTTGGCTCCTCACCATTCTCAATTCGTGATAGGTGATCTGGTCCTACATTTAAGCATCCTGGCTTTACAATGACCTCGAAGTCATACTCTTGAAATAGTAACAGCCATCTACATATGCAACCCCCCAACACAGGCTTGTTCACCAGGTATTTCAACATGAAATTATCGATATACATCTTGAAGTGCCCACCAAGTAGATAGTGGCAGTATTTCTGGAGCACGTATATCATTGCCAATCCCTTGCACTCAGTAGTAGAGTGGTTCTTTTCAGCTTTGGATGACGTCGACTTGCAAACATGATCGGGTGATCAATGCCTTCCACTCCTTCCTGCATGAGTACAGCACCCAACGCGATACGTGACACATCAACATGTACATGAAATTCAATGTCATCATTTTGGGAAAACCAAAATGGGAGCGGATGCCATTTTTTCCTAGAGAACCTCTAGACTTTTCTTACAATCATCATTCCAACAATATGTAGCATCCTTTTTCAACAACTGTTCCATTGGTGCCATGATTTGTGCATAACTCTTAATAAACTTTCTGTCACACGGAAAGAGTCGATGGTGCAGACACAACTGACCTCCCTAGAAGCCTAAGACTTTCTAGTGACAAACAAGACAAATGAGAGCAATCCTTCTCTAAATAGGCATTACAATATGAGAAATCAAGTGTTTAGATCTTACCTGTAACCCAACGCTGTTGTAGTAGTCTAGCTTCGTTGATCCGGATGAGCTCCTCCTTCTCTTCGAAACCTACATTCACCAACAGTCACACAATTAAATAGCACCTGAATATCACATAAAACAAAACATATTTAACATATAGACCAAGGAGTATATGAAACAACTCATAGATGACAAATTGTTGAGAAGAATGGACTAATTTGTATTAAAGGTAACAAAAGGAACCATTACAACCTGAGCCTTGGTGTTGTGCAAGTTCCTCCCAGGGTCCACAAGAGTCCTCCTTTACTCTGATCAGCTCACCCACCTCCCAATGGAAACAAGTAAAGATGGTAATCTCTCCTCACAAGTTCTCACAAGGAAGTCCTAATTCCTGCAGCATCTACCCTTAGGAATGTTCAGCTTTCAACCTCTCCTCCCTCTGGCCTAATGCATGTATTTATAGTGCTGTAGAAGAAGTTAATCAGGTCCACCATCAATGGGATAAGCCCCTCTTTTGGGTGGGTTAGCTCCCCTCTTGATGGGATAAGTTCCTCTTCTATAGGGATACATGAACCATCTGGAGGCGCTTCATACACATCAAACAAGCTTCTAGAATGCTCTAGAAATGACCACAAGTAACTTTTTTAAGATGAAACTTGCGCCTTTTGACCTTTACAGGAGTACGCACCCATCCCTTTACATACAGAGCATACAAGTACGCAAGTATTGTGAACTTTGGTTGCGTATACGCAGGTAAGGCTGAGAGAAACTGCGTACCAGAGATAACTTGACTTTAAATGACTTTTCTCTCTTTCTTTGAGTTTGACATGGAAGGCAGAGGCATGAGACTTGCCAAGGAGGACAGTATGACAGTGGATGGAGCCATACTAACTGCAAATAGTCATGGTGACATTTTTTAGTGTAACAGATTGCCCACTAAAGTGCGAAGCCTGTAGTAGATTAGGGTTTTATATGATCTAGTAAGGGTGAAGTACTTTATCATTTCAAGGAGTATCTTGCGGAGAGCCTGGTCAGAACCTGCAAATATTCAACACAAAATATATATAAGATCATATCATCGCTGAGGTAGGCATTCCCATACTCAGATTGAAAACTTTAACTAACAATCTAACTACTGTTCTGATACAGGAATGATTTTGCAGTACATCATAATTATAGACTTTTGTAGACACAGTATGGACGCAGCCATCTGTTTATGATTAGTCTACTATATAATGAATACAAAACTCCTCGCAGCCTGGATGGTGGAAACTAGATCCAGGGTCTTCATTTCTATTTCCCGAATTGGTACCATTCTATCCATGTGAATAAATGAGTCGATGTCGAACATGGTAGAAACCACTTGATTACCAGTCGATGATGTAAACTGTTAACAAGTGTGAGAGAGACCACTAGTGATGTCAATGGTTCTCAAAGTACCCAGTACAATCCATGAAATGTGAATGAATGGGTTGATGTCGAACACGTCACGGAGTCCTTTGATCGAAAGTCAATAATGTAAACTGTCGTCAAAGGCGAGAAAACTGCCATTGATGCATGCAGACTTCAAGGTACTGACGATCTCTAAGTCATCTTTCTAGATAATGTGTTGATGTCGATAGAAAGTGACTCGTTGCAGGGCGAGCCCACAACACGAAATCATTGTTCAAGTTGAAGAAATGTTGCTGTAAGGACTGACTCAGGGATGGTCAAAATGGATGACAAGTATTTTGCATATGAATGGTTTATTTGCAGAGACCTCTTGAACACATAACGACACGACAGATGGCTTGGTGACGATTGACCCAAAGTTAATACCCAGAAACGGTTGAAATCTTTCAAAGTGGTTTGATCAACTTTAAGGCAAAGGATTTCCCAACCCAGGTGAATGAAGAGTGTCATGTTCAGGAGCGGGTATAAGGTTCTTTTGTAACAAAGGATAACAAATAGGTTCATTCTTCTCTCTTTTCCCCCACCATTTCTGGCAAGTACCTCTTTATTTTTTACAAGCTTGAGGAGGATAACATATGCTTGATTATAAACTCGTCCTTCGGATGAGTCCAACTTAGTTTAGATTCGGACCCTAAGAAGGAGTGGTATGTTCCTGTTTGTAATCGAACAGGTCCTTTACTGTGAAATTTTAACGAGTCCAGTATAGGAGAAACTCGGCGTTTTTCAATTTTAGAGAGTCTGAAAAAACTAAAGAAGACTCGAAGGTGAACTTTTTTCGTAAATTTATGTCTCTCAAGCCCGAAAAAGTATAAAATAATACCTGAGAGAACCGCTTGATCTTGCGACCAAGGAGTACTTTCATGTTAGTTCCGTTGACCTAAAAAGTAAAAAGCGATCAAGGACACGTCGTTTTATTTCCAATATCGAGTTTGAAACGACAAAAACCCGACAATCTTTTCGTGTTTTTACGGTCAGAATAGGGCTATAAGAGGACCGTCTTTCAATTCCATTTTAACGAGTGTAAAAGAAACGCTCGGCAATCTTTTCATGTTTTAGGAGTCAGAAAAGGGCTTAAAAGATGACTCTGGCGTGAAAAATGATAATTTACCCTAAAGTCCCTTTGTCCTGCACAAAAACAACACATTACTCATACCTATTTAAGATGGGAAAAAATACATTGAAAAATATCTTTTCATGGTGAAAAATAAACAAACTTAGGATTCATTCATCCAAAAAACCTATAAAAAGACCTTTTACCATGTCATTTTTACCATTTCACTGTTGAGGTTGAGAAAAGGGCTTTTGACAAGAAACTTCCTATGGACATTGCGGAGAATCCGACTGTCAGAATCGAACGCCATCTCATCAGGTATTCTACAACATCCTTCTCTTGCTTTCCATCCGTTTAAAATTCATTTTTAGGTTTTTATTTGGTTTTTTGGAGGTCTTGGGGTTTCAAGATGCGCCCTTCGGGGTACGCAGGTCATGCACTGCTGACCTGCGTACCCCGATATTTTCTCAATGGGGAAAATACCTGGAGTACGCACCCGGCCTTAAGGGCAGCTGCGTCCGGACGCTCTGTTCCTAAAGGCCGGGGTGCGTACCCCGCAAAACGCATTTTGACATCTTCATTTCTCCAAAATGGACCAAAAAATTCAAATTTTATGGACTTTAACAGGTGTTTTATGATGTGCAGGGTGCACACCATGCTTGATTGGCGTGAAAGAGAACACGAGGACGTTGATTTGGCCGTGATAGGTCATCAACCTTCTATTGATGCGTTAAAGGCATGCGGTCTCTACAAGTACTGGGCCATACCTGGCATGAGGGGCCAGGTGTCATTCCTTGAGTGGCTGGTTGAAAGGTGGAACATTCAGGATCAATGTTTCTACATCGGAGAGCACCAGCTCGAGATAGAGCCCTCCGACATATATTTTCTCACTGGCTTGCCTAACAGGGGCGAGCAACTCTCTCTATTCAGGACTAGGCCGGGTGGCCAATCCCTTACTAGTCTCCGGCTAGAGTGGTGTAACAACCAAAACCAGGAGAAGGGGATAGAAATCAAGTACATATCCCGACCTGAACTTATGGTGATAGCCTTCACTGTTACCAGACTTTGTGGCGCGGCCGCTTTGCACCATGCCACAGGGTCCCAAATGCGGATGGCTATAGCTTGCTTCCAAGGCACCATTTTCAACTGGTGTGATGTTGTGTTGGCCAATATGAAGGGCCAACTGACTAGGGCAAAGACCGGACGACTGAAGACCTTTGGATATGGGCCTTTGGTTGTGAGCTTTGCCCTAGAGAGAGTTCCAATGTTGGTCCCCCAGCATCTTACTGTTCCAGTTGGGCCTCCTCGGGAGCCTAAGCTGACGAGATGGGTTGCGGTAATGGCCCGGCATCCTGATGAGGGAGCAGCAGTTGTTCGATTTCCTGATGGTTACTTTCACTGGTTGGAAAACCAGGTCTTTGCTATTCAGGATTTTCCTTATGCCGGAATGGATTTTCGGAATGATCCGGACATGGTTCTTCCACAGGGAGAACAATGGGATGACAGAGGTACTTTCATTTTTCACAAGTTTTTAAATTATCTATTTTTTTATTTTTTTTTTATATATATCGTCTCAAACTGACAGTAAAATGTTTCAAAATGCAGATGTAGGTCCACGGCGTCCGGCCAATCTCCGGGCTTTTGAGAGGAGACATCCAGTTGCACCGGCACCGGCCCCACAGGACGTGGCTGCAGAGACACTAGCTGAGTTGGAGCAGGATCTAGAGCGTCTGACGGTGGGTATACCAGAGACGACTATAGATGACATTCCTATCAGATTGCAGCGCTATGTAGTCGCAGTCCCGGGACACTTTAGGAGTTTTTTGTGAAGAGTAGCCCGTGCAGTGGTGTCGTATAGAGAGCATCACCAGTGATTGGCTAGTCACTTTGTAGACACATGTGACATTTTGGTTTTTTGTACTTATCATTTTTGCCGATCATAAGGTGTTTTTCAACCTATGATCGAAGACGATGTATATTTTTTGACACACTCCTATCTATATATATCATTATTACCGGCTTATTTTGTTAAACATGTGTGATGAAATGTTTATAAATTTACATTTATGATTGTTACAAATGTCTATTTAACATTCGAGACGCCATTGCATCTGCTAATGTGTTTAAAGACCTTGGAATATGCTGATATTCAATGTAATCAAATTCACGTTCCAAGAGACGCACTCTCAAAAACAATCTTAATAACACTGGATTTCTAATGGCATAGACTCTATTAAGCTGTAATACAACGAGTTTGGAATCTAACCTCACTATCAAACTCCGAATCCCAAACGAAATAGATTCAGATAATAACTCAATCACTGCCCTGTATTCTGCAATGTTGTTTGTTGTTTGACCGAGGCTCACCCCATGCATAGAAACTAACTCGTCAGAGGGCGAGTAAATAACCCAAGCTGCGGAAGAGATATTCTGTGTACTACGACAAGCACCATCAGCAAATCCAATGTACGTTTGGAGAGGCGTCGACATCTGCAATATCAAGAGTAAAACCAAGATAAGCCAGAATAACGACGAAAACACACTTTCTAAACTAAGCACACTGCCTAAACTAAGCACACATAGCAGCTAGAAAGAGAAAACTATCCTAACTAAAATCTCCATACCCATCACTTAAGCATAATACCTCTTTAGGTAAAGGCCATTTCTGGGTTTACCCAAAGAGTCCCCGTCAAAGTCTACCAGCTCATAGGCCCCTTTTGCTAGCTTTCACTTGACAATGTAGGGCCCATGCCACATAGGAACGAATTTTCCAGCACCTAACTTATCATTAGCTTGATGATACAACAACACTAGGTCTCCTTGCGAAAAATTTCGAGGGGTCACATTCCGATCATACTGAGCTTTCATTCATTTTGCATGAGTCTCGATTGCTAGGGCAACTTCACGTCGAGTCTCATCTAATTTAGCTAAGTATAACAGAAGCTTCTCTTCTTCGGAAGTAGCCTGGAGTAATTCGATGGCCATTTGTAGTGACGGGATTTCGCATTCAATGGGCAGCACGGCTTCCAAACCATAAACTAGCTGGAAAGGAGTGAACCCTGTTGATGTTTTCACTGAAATCCGGTATGCCCAAAGCGCTGAAAATAACATGTTATGCCAATTCGACCGATGAATACCAATGATCCATCGGATCATGATAACTAGAACTTTGTTGATAGCCTCAACCAGACCGTTCGCTTGGGGATAATAAGGAGTAGAACTATCGTGACGTAAACCAAGCTGGCCTGTAAGTTCTGTCATCATAATGTTTCGAAAATGACGCCCATGGTCAGTGATTATCACTTGTGGAACACCAAACCTAGCAATAATATGATTGAATACGAAAATTGCTGTTGTCTTGCCGTCTGCCTCGAATGTAGGCATCGCCTCGGCCCACTTAGTAAAATAATCAACCGCAAGGATGATATACGCATGCCCCCCGGCCGAGTGAGGGTTACAAGTAATAAAGTCGATACCCCATTTGGCGAAAGGACCAACGACAATTATAGGATGGAGAGGAGCTGGTGGTGCGCGCATCTTGCGATCAAACACTTGACAGTTGTGGCATTTTCGGACCGCAATGATACAATCTTTAAACATGGACGGCCAGAAATAGCCAGCACGCAACACCTTCTGAGCTGTGGCATACCCAGACATATGACCGCCACACGCCCCAGAGTGACAGTCATTCAAAACCCTTTCAGCCTCTTCGTGAGTTAAGCAACGTCGGAAAACCAAATCCGCCCCACGGCGATAAAGAGTATCTCCAATTATTTTGTATTGTTGGGACTGGAATCGAATTTTCCGACGTTCTGACTTTGAAGCTTCGGGCCGAAAGGATTGGGTTTGGAGATAGACAATTATATCTCCATACCACGGATCTAAAGTGCTGATAAGAAACAAAGATTCGTCCGCAATGGGCTCCTCTACCACTGTTTCCGTGTCAACACGCGGGAAATCACACATTAACTCGGCAAAGACTAAGGATTTCTTAGACTTGGACTTCTCGAACTCCAAATCGAACTCCTGCAGGATAACGATCCATTTGGAGTACTTGCCCCCTAGCAATTGTTTTGTCAGAATATAGATCATAGGGTTGCAATTCGAAATCACTGTAGTTTTACGGAGAAGAATGTAATGACGAAAACGCTGGACAGCTTGAACGGCTGCCAGTGCCAACTTTTCCACATGCGAGTATTTTAGCTCGGTTGGATTTAACGTCCGACTAAGGTAATATATCACATGTTCCGTTCCGAATTCGTCTTCCTGAACTAAGACCATCCCAATAGTGGAGTGGGCGGCGGAGAGATACAAAAAGTAATCCTGGTTGTAGTTGGGAGGATGTAGCAATGGTGCATGGGTCAACGAGTGCTTAAGTGCATCAAAAGATTTTTGAACTATCTCATCCCAAGAGAATTGAGCATTTTGTTTTAACAACCGGGTGAAACCCTTTGTAACCTCGGCGTAGTTAGGAATGAATCGACGTAAAAAGTTTGCTTTCCCTTGCAAACTCTGGAGTTGACGCAGACTCGAAGGAGGAGGCAATTTGATGATAGCTTCTACCTTCGAGGGATCGACGCGGATACCGGCTTTTGAAACGACAAAGCCTAGCAATCGTCCCACTTCTATGCAGAAGACACATTTGTGTGGATTCAACCGAATTCGATAATGCCGACACCTCATAAAAATAGCTCGTAAGTGGACAAGGTGATCAACTCGATGTAAAGAATGAGCAGGCAAATCATCGAGGTACGGCTGCACAATGTGCTTGATGTCGTGAAACGCATAAGACATAGCCCGTTGGAAAGTGGCTCCGGCATTCTTAAGTCCAAAAGGCAATTTGCAATAAGCAAATGTGCCCCAAGGACAAATGAAAGCCGTTTTTGGTTGATCGGCAGGTAGAATATTGATTTGGTTGCAACCGGAAAAACCGTCCATAAAGGAAAATATTTCACTGCCGGCACAATCATCAATTATTTGATCGATATAGGGCGTGGGATAGTTGTCTTTTGGACAAGCACGATTAATATCCCTATAGTCGATGCATATTCTTATTGTTCCTTGTTTCTTGTTCACCGGAACAATATTCGATACCCAATCTGTTAACGGGATCGGATAAATGAAACCCGCTTTCAACAGCTTCTCTACTTCTGCTTTAATCGCAGCCGCCTTCCTAGGGTGTATCTGACGCAGACGTTGCTGAACGGGTTTAGCGTCCGGGTAAGTCTTGATTTCATGAACAACAATGGAGGGATCAATTCCTGGCATTTCTTCATAGGACCAGGAAAACACGTCACGGAATTCTTGAAATAGGGCCTTGTATGTTTGAATTTCATCATATGTACACGAGGCACCTATATGAATGTTCTCAATAATTCCAGCTTTGACTGAAATGTCAATGACAATAGTTCGGGAAATGTTTCCCAAATTCAACTCTGAATCAGGATGTTTCGTGGGATTCTGAGCGTCCTTAACATATTCAGCCGTAAAAATTGATGAAAAATCATTTTCAAAGCCATCATCCTCAAGTAAAAACGAAAATCTATGATGGAGATCTTCCCACGGTATATCGTCTACACTTAGGATTTCACGAAGTTGTTCGTCAGATGACACATCTTCAGGAAATGCTATCCGTTCTGAGGTTGATGTGAAAAGTGATTCTTCACCGACCACATTCATTTGGTCAATTTGGGTTGAACGCGAGTCGGTAAAAGACTGCACAGCTTCATAAGCAATTTCATATGGACTCAAAGGCATAGCATCACCGAATGAGTCTACCTCAGATTCAGATGGGACAATCCAAGGATCATCATAAATAATAGTGTCTGAAGTAATCATATGAATGGAAGCGAACGAAGGGTCTGCGTTGATTGGAGGAAAAGGAAAAGTTCCCAGTAAACCGGAATCTTTAACTAATCCTACGCCAACATCCCTGTAAGGGATAGTCGTCTTACCGACATGCTGGATACTCTCTGAAGAGGCTGGGTCGGACGAAAAGAAAGCCAGCTGGTCTATTGTCACGATCTTGCCATTATGTGGAAACTTTATAACTCTGAAGACCGATGAGACGACCGCTGTCATAGCGTAAGACCAACTTCGACCCAAGAGAAGGTTGTAGTCTAGAGGGGCATCAACCACCTCCACATCTAGACTAACGGTTTTTCCTTCAACCCCTATAGGCAAATCCTGTAGAATGCCAAACGGATGGAACCCACGGCCATCGAAGGCCTTAAGAATAGTCGGGGATTGGTTCAGTGAAGGAGAACCAAGTGATCTCCAACACTGAATCGACATAATACACGTAGAAGCTCCTTCATCAATTACAGTCCGATGAATAGACCTGTTTTTGACTATCACTGGAATCTAGAAAGCCATCTGATGAGGGAGACGTGGTGTACTATTTTCTAGATCAAAGATTATCAGGTTCAGATCCTGAATATCAACAGCTCCTATAGCCGACAAAAGTAATTTTCGTTGTGTTGGGCATGATTGCAGCACTTCTAAGGCCGACATTGCTGAGGGTGAAACAACTAAGTCCTCAACAATGTTATAATTCTGAGCTGCTCTCGCATGTGGATTGAAAGCAGACTTTCGAAGTATACCCTTGGCGGGCGGCTTGATTACCAAGTCCGGGTTAGGTTTCTCGATCTGTAGTGGATCTGAACCGGGAGCTGAGGTTGATGGATTAGAATGAGAAGATTCTGCTTCTTTGCCATCAACAGGACTCTTACTACCATAATCGTGTGATCGATTCGCAATCCGTACATGAGACATCATCAATATGGGTTCTTCACTGGCACTCGAGGAAGAACCTATCATCTTACTCTCCTGCTTTGGAAATGGATCTTTCAAAACAGCAGGAGTTGGGGACCTTTAACGATTTTCACAACCTTTGCCCAATGAGGGCAATCTCTTGTGAAATGATCTTCTTCACAAATTAAACAAGGATAGCGAGGTTTGCGTTACTCGTCATTAGATTTCGACTTCTCTTTTTTCTCCTTTGGAGTCTTGTCTGCTTTATCCTTCTTCTTACCTTTCTTTTTACCACCATTTTTTGGTTTAGCCGTAGATGACTCTACAGCGTGAACGTCGGCGGTAATTTCAGGAGAAGACTCTCCTGTCGGGGAATCTGGTAAGGTTATGATTGGAGAAGAATTCTTTGAGGACTTCTTCTTACTTTTGGTGTTCACCGTACCAATCATGCCATCAGCAGCATGAGACCCCGAAGGAGCAGCAGCAATTTGGTTCGACTTCGGAAGATCTAGGATATTCTCGTGCAACGTACCCGACTGAGTGTAAACTAAGTCAAGATACTGGGCTTGAGCAATGACTTGCTCCTCAGTAACTGCTCCAGCCTTAGCTACATCTTCAGTAATCTTCGGTAATAATGATTTGACAAACCATTCAGCTAAGATTTGGTCTGGGATAAAAACTTTCACTAAACGTCTTCGACGTCTCCATTCATGGATATGATCAGAAATATAAGTGGACGTCGATTGTTTTAATGAAGTCAATAACTCAGTACCATTATCGTATCTGACCGGCAACTGAAAATGAGTTAGGAACGAGGTAGCTAACTGGGTATATCGCTGGGCAACTTATTTGGCATTGGCGGCCAGAACGAAAGATAATTTATTGGATCGTTCGTTAGGCACATCAAGTCGGGTAAATCCAAAGTTGCGATAAACGGCAATTGCCGGTTAGGATCTCTAAAACTTTGGGTCACAAGACCAGTCCCAGGAGGAGGATATCCAGGATAACTTGGAACAGGAATTGCATTCGGGATATTATATCCTCCTGGAAAACCAGGATTAACCGGACCATACTGGGGTTGTTGAGGTTGTTGATAAGTGTACCCAGGATACGGTTGATACTGGTAAACCGGTTGTTGGACAGCAGGCCCGTATTGGTACTGTCCCTGGTGCTGTTGATAAGTAAATTGTGGTTGACTTGTTACAACAGTACTTAAACCAGGTTTCCCTACAGGCATCTGGACCGTGGTTTGAATCGTAGATCTGGAAAACGGTAAAGATGTCTGAGGGGTGGTTGCAGAGGCAGTAGAAACCGGAGCTGTCGATACTCCAGAAGTAAGTGTGGTAGATGTTGCGGTAGTTGCAGCAGCCGTTTGAGATAGAGTACTAGGTGCGATTGGCGGCTGAGTAACTACCGAAGTTACAGAAGTTTGAACATTTGACTGGACAGGTTGTGGTTGCTGGGGTGGACCAGAAACTACAGGTTGTCTAGTTTGAGGTAACGACTGTACACTTGGCTGCAACACATGTTGACCTTGTGATGAATCCCACACTATCATTCCGGGGTATTGACCCGTAACAGGTTGAGGATACTGAGATCCGTAACCAGGTTGAGGGTAGGGTTGATAATTGAAAGGTACATTTCCCGTACCTTGAACATAAGACTGACCCTGAGGTGGTTGATAACCTTGACTCGAGTACTGACCTTGGGGTAGATACCCTTGAGGTAAGTACTGATACTAGGGTTGACCTTGAGGCATAAATTGATACTGAGGTTGACCTTGAGGTACATATTGAGGTTGGGGTTGACCCTGAGGAACGTATTGCACCATAGGTACATATTGTCCTTGAGGTTTCCCCCCAGCCGCAACTTGAGTACCTTGAGGTTGCCCCCCAGGCATTAATTGAGGCTGCCCCCCAGGCGGAAATTGACCACCTTGAGGTTGAGAACCGGGAATTGAACCTGACATCATATAAATGTCTCCTACACCCAACGGTCTATTACCATTGCTTCCAGCTAATGACCCATGTCCAATGGGTTGAGGAGATGCTCCTGCAAAGGTACCAGAAAGTGATTGATACCCGGTAGGAACAGAAGGACCACCATACAAGAAAGATTCAGGAGATTGAGTAGACACGGACGACAGACTAGACATATTTACAGGAGTATAAATACCTCCGGGTGGATAAGGAGTACGAGGTGGAGAAAAACCTATCCCTGAGTTGTCTAAATAATTAGTTAACGAAAGATACCAAGTAGTACTCGTAGGTGGACTGTAAGAGTAGGTTTATTTTCAAGAACAGGGCCGACTTCTTCTTCTGGAGTAAGCTCTTCAATAGCTAACAAACCAGAAGGAAGATTCTCGGTTATGACTCTTTCAATCCTAGGTGAATCAGGAACACTAGAAGTTGGAGTAACAGGTTCAGATATTTCAGGTTCTTCGCCTATATCACTAGTAGATGAAAAACTACCAGCAAGCTCAGAAACTGCAACAGCTTCAGGATTGTAACCTGTCTCTAAACCTTCGTAATCTGGATGGACTACCAACGAAGACTCTCCTTCTTCAGGTGAACCTACTCTACTGCCACTAGGAGGAGTTACAAGGACTTTCAAACCTTCGTAATGACCCGGGACGTCTTCAGGAGGTCCACCTCGCAATCTACGGAGTTTCCTCAACAAATCGGTTCCGGTAACAATCTCAGGTGACTTGCCCCGAAGTCTATGGGACTGTCTCGGTAATTCCGCCACAGCTAAAAAATTTTAACTACTACACACGAAAACAAAGTAAAATCTCAAATCAAACCACCTAAAGTCTCTAAAGAAGGAAACAAATCTGAAGCACACGCCTAAAGAATCTAGGGCATCAAACCAAGCACAAACAGTAGCCTTCCGGACCGAAAACGCTAGTTGGTGATGAAGCCCAACATCGCCGAATTCAGTACAGAAGTGGTGGGTGGAACAGTTACCCCGACAACCTGCTTAAAGAATAGACCGGCACAAGTTCCTCCACTTTAACCGTCTCGAGTGAAGTGAACCCCCCGGAAAATCCAAGTGAGTCTAGCCGACGTCTGCTCCAGGTACAGTGGGATCTTCCCTCCACCGTCACCTCGGTAGAATCCTAAAGGTAATGGTCACTAAGGTTACCAACAGCAACAAATACACCTGGGGGAACAGTCTACACTCCGACAGCACGCAAGGGCAGAGTATCAAGCTCAATCCCCTTGCCGGCTCCTTGACAACAATCCAAGGTTTACCGACAAGTCACCCCTGGCTCCTCGACAATGGTTAATCCGAGGTTTACCGTTTGTAATACATGTGTGTCTGGCGTCTTTCCCAACGAGGGAGGATTGATCCCCTCACTGGTTCGGACACGAGCTCGTGTTTCTCCTTTAAGAGGAGCTTTCCCAGAGTATAAATGAAACAGTTGGATTTATCCTACCACAAGATCAGCTACTTGTTTGGTTTTGCTGTCTTGGAGAGTTAATTACTCACCTATTCCAAGACACTAGCCTGATCTATATTGGTGTTTCAGAGCCCTAGTAAATAAAAGTTACTACGTTGATTTTACTTTAAGCGTTAATTTTATGGTTTCCTTAAGACAAAAGGTAGTGGAGATGAAACTGGTGGTGTGTAGACTCGACTCGCAACCACTACAAAAATGCACCTAAGATGATTTGCACTACTTTCCTTTTTCAATGAATCTCCTAGCTAAGAGAGTTGAGAGAATGCAAATTTTATAGAAAACAACTTTCTTAACAAAGACAATCAAAGAAACAATTCTCTTTATCTTTTCAAAACATGCAACTCATGACCACTAATTATTCACACGAAAAACCCTTTTCTTCAAAAGACTACAAATGCAACCAAAGCAAACTTGTTTCCAAAGAATTTTTTGTATTTTTCCTATATTAATCAAGCATGTAAAACTATTTATCGAAAATCAAATGTAACAAATCTAAGGTAATCAAACCAAAATCACTCAAAAGTAATTTAAAGGGAAATTTACCTAAAAGTAAAACTAATGAGGACAAAAGCCTACAAGGATGATTCCCGGATGTTTTACTCAGTCAAAATGTAACTAAGGATCAGTCCATGCAGAATCATAAACTGATCAAAAAACAAAATCGAAATCTTTTTGTTCTTTTTATCAAGAATGGAATTCAAGGCTTTAACAAACAAACTTTTCGAGTTTCGCAAAGAGAAGACACAAAGGTAGGTCTCTCACAAGGGTGACTTCTATGACAGGCCCGACTCCTAAGAGGACTGACCAAAACCAAGGAGATCCAAAGTTTGGCAACCTCTAACGCCAAAGTCACTACAGGACCAGTTAAAAATCAAACCCTAAGGCAAAATCCCTATGAATTCCACCAAAAACCCTCGACACTAACGGAACAAGTCCAGGTGAAGATCTCTGACAGTAAACTAATGGATCTGGGTAGTAAAAACAAAATCTAAAGAGCTAAAAAGCAAAAATCGAAATTTTCTCAAATTTGACAGGGGTACGCAGGAGCCCTGTTTGCACAGGTGCGGGTACGCTTTGTGCACACAGTCGCAGTGCGTACAAGTACGCACTGTGCTGAACTCAAAACATGCGTACTACTGGCAAAACTAAGAAAAATGAAAATCTAAGTTAACTCTAAGCTAACCCACCCAAACACACAGTGAAACAGCCAAAAACCAGAAAAGAAACGATGTTTCTCAGACCAAAATATCAAATCAAAAAGAACTCAAACACATTCATGGATTCCCCAACGGAGTCGCCATTTTGTCACATGGACAGAGTCGACGGTGCAGACACAACCGACCTCCCTAGAAGCCTAAGACTTTCTAGTGACAAACAAGACAAATGAGAGCAATCCTTCTCTAAATATGCATTACAATATGAGAAATCAAGTGTTTAGATCTTACCTGTAACCCAACGCTGTTGTAGTAGTCCAGCTTCGTTGATCCGGATGAGCTCCTCCTTCTCTTCGAAACCTGCATTCACCAACAGTCACACAATTAAATAGCACCTGAATATCACATAAAACAAAACATATTTAACATATAGACCAAGGAGTATATGAAACAACTCATAGATGACAAATTGTTGAGAAGAATGGACTAATTTGTATTAAAGGTAACAAAAGGAACCATTACAACCTGAGCCTTGGTGTTGTGAAAGTTCCTCCCAGGGTCCACAAGAGTCCTCCTTTACTCTGATCAGCTCACCCACCTCCCAATGTAAACAAGTAAAGATGGTAATCTCTCCTCACAAGTTCTCACAAGGAAGTCCTAATTCCTGCAGCATCTACCCTTAGGAATGTTCAGCTTTCAACCTCTCCTCCCTCTGGCCTAATGCATGTATTTATAGTGCTGTAGAAGAAGTTAATCAGGTCCACCATCAATGGGATAAGCCCCTCTTTTGGGTGGGTTAGCTCCTCTCTTGATGGGATAAGTTCCTCTTCTATAGGGATACATGAACCATCTGGAGGCGCTTCATACACGTCAAACAAGCTTCTAGAATGCTCTAGAAATGACCACTAGTAACTTTTTTAAGATGAAACTTGCGCCTTTTGACCTTTACAGGAGTACGCACCCATCCCTTTACATACAGAGCGTACAAGTACGCAGGTATTGTGAACTTGGGTTGCGTATACGTAGGTAAGGCTGAGAGAAACTGCGTACCAGAGATAACTTGACTTTAAATGACTTTTCTCTCTTTCTTTGAGTTTGACATGGAAGGCAGAGGCATGAGACTTGCCAAGGAGGACAGTATGACAGTGGATGAAGCCATACTAACTGCAAATAGTCATGGTGACATTTTTTAGTGTAACACTTTCGATAGTAGCTAGTGTGCCCCAACATGGTGCGGAGTTGTTTGACACTTTACAACACTTCCAGATTGAGAATGATAGCAATCTTCGTGGGGCCCACCATCAAGCCTTGTTTTCAGACCACATGGCTGAGAAAATTTCCAAACGGGATGACGAAGGTGCACTTCTTAAGATTTAGCACAATCTGGTGTTGTTGACAAGTATCCAGCATCGACCGTAAGCTCGCTATATGTTTTTTTACTAGCCCAAATATAGTCCAATTGTCAAAATAAACCTCCAAAAACTTGTGGATGAATTCCTTGAATGCGACCACCACTACGCGCGAAAATATCGTTGGTGCATTCTTCAGCCCAAAGGGCATAACAGTTAACTAAAAACAACCCCATTCGGTTGTGAAGGTTGTCTTGCTCCTATCTTCTGGCGTGATCTTGATCTGATGGTACCCTGAGAACCCATCCGTGAATGAGTAAGCTTCCCATCCACCAACATTCTCCAATACTTCATCTGTAAACAGTGTCAGGAATGGATCATGAACACAGGCGTCATTAAGCTTCCTGAGGTCCACACAGATTCAAATTTTTCCCTTCTGTTTTTTCTCCTGCACTATCATAGGACTCACCCAGTCGGATTCTTCCACTGGTTCAATAATTCCTACTGCAAGCATTTTGTCCAACTCTTCGTGGACCTTTTCCTTATACTTCGGATTCAAATGGTAAGGATGCTGCTTAACTGGCTTCGCGTCTGGTTTTAGAGTAATCTTCATCATTCCTAAGTTGCCAAGGATCCCTTTTAACTCCATGATTTTGGTCAGGAACAAGTCTTGATATTCGCGAAGTAACTCGACAACCTTATCCTCAGTGGCATCATCCCAATAGTCCCCAAGTGTTGCGTACTTCGGGTCCGCATCTGTACGAATGCTTACCTGCTTTGCTTTTAGCGGCGTAGTGATGTCGGGGTCCTCGAACTTCACGACTCCACTTGTATGTTGTAACATTCTAGGGCATGACTTAACTAAGGTGACCATACTAGTTGAACTATTTCCTGTGGTTACTATGGTATTTTGGAAATGGCGGCTTAAACGGCTTGCAGCGCATCATCAATAGTATCCGCCCATTGGTCTTAAAATGAGAATGTTAACAAAAATCCCTCGCACAAGACATCCCATTTGCCCGTACCATGTCGGAGTTCTATCTCAGTATACCAGTTTCTTGGGATGACATCCAGGGTATGATAGAATAAGTGTACCCATTCAAGCTAAGGTTCTTCTCCATAGGCCTTGGTCCATTTCGTGAGGTGCATGCACAGGTCATTGTGTCCATTGTATTTCTCGGTTATTCGTAGTTCCAGTTTTCCAAACCATAGCTACATCATCCTCTTGCAGCCATGCTAGTTTTCAAAGTTTCCTTGATGTGTTCCCCACCAATGCACAGGTGTCGCACATAGTGCCCACTTTAATGCATCGAACCTCTGGTGCTCTGGTACTGTGCTCTCAAATTTGTTCAAGAATTCATCCACCGCTGTCAATCCATCATATGTTGGTAGATCTCGAGCCTGGGCTATTACGCAACGTAGTGATTTAGTCATCATATTACAATTTAGTAGCATCACTTTGCTCAACCGATTGTGCCAGCGTTCATCTTTTTCGTTTGAATCCAAAGGGCAAGACCTTACGCGCTCCCACGAGACCCTTCCATCTGCAGTCAGATTTAGCCAATCCTGGTCTCGCGTGGTTATCTTGTAGATACAATCTAGCTCTTTTTCGCTTCCATCGTCACGCACGGGTTCAGTGTAGCACTCTCCTTCAGCTGGATCCAGTAGAACTACTACATGTAGGGAATTTTTCTCAAATATTATCTTCCATTTTTTTAGGTTGGTGACTCCATTCATATCCGTGGCCCAGTCTATTCCTAGCAACGTGGGGTAAGGTTTACAGTCATCCACAATCTCTATTACCTCAAAGTCCGTTTGCGTGCTCGCACCTTCGATATCCACTATTACCCCTTGAAATCTCCCCATAGGCAAGATCTTTTGTTGGTTGGCCATTTGTAATTGAATAGGAGACCACTGTAACATGGGTCTACCCATGCATTAACATGTTTGTTTTGGTAACACTTTCATGTCCGATCCCAAGTCTAAGATCACCTGATCCATTTCATACTTGCCAATCTGCACCGTCAATCTCATTTCCCTCCCGGTGCGTAGTGCATGCTTTCCCAGTTTTCGGATTACACGTGGTTCACCCGATCCTGCGTACCTAGCGATCAGCTCTTGTAGTCCTTTAACTGCCTTATTGTCACGCAACAGTTTCATGCATGTCTCTAAAAAGGTAGTTAGCATAGAAGGATCTAGTCCTGTCTCTGGTTGATCCTTACTACCTGAAGTAGAGGCCTCCATGAAGCTCTTCTTAGCTTCCATAAACGTTTCCTTTGCATGTTCCAAGTCAAACTCAGGTTCCTTTGTAGGAGCCTTGCGAACCCAAGTATCTTCCTCAGGTTGCTTCCCCTTATCTTCCCATGTGGTCACACCACTTCTAAACATCATGCTCACGTTGGGGTCTTCTTCGCATGGTTCAGACCTCATCATTTGGATATTTTGAGTTGGATTAGGCTGTATTACCCCTTTTTCGTGCATTTGTGTGATCAATGTCAGACAATATACCATTTCATGATCAAACTGCTCACAATACAAACACGATATTCTCATTGGGTTGGTACAATCACGAGCGTAGTGCCTTGATCCTCCGCAATTGTAACATATTAGTTGTCTGCGACCCCTTCGAGGCCCCATTCCTCCTCGTCCTCAACCTCGCCCTTGAAATCCACCCCACACTATTGCTACGGCTAGATGGAGGCCTCACATTTCTATTTGCATTCGATAAGCTGGGGTCCTATCCATCATTATCTCATAGCTCTGACATGTTCGCTCATTGTGGCCCACTGATCTACAAAAATTACAATACAGTTGCGCGGAGTCTATGTACACTTTTGCAATAGGTGACAGTTGTCCATCGTGTGCTTTCCTCCCATCTGAAAAATCACACACTAGAGCACGGGTGTTGCACTCAGCCCTACTTATGCCTCCGGTCTCAACGGCATCGGCCCCCCTCTTTCCAAATAGTTTGCGAGTACTTGACAGTGATCCTTATCGTGGCCGTGTCCTTTACATTTTATACACCACACTTCTTCGCACGCCTATAGCCGTGGCGCCCTATCCTACTTCAAACTCTGCATCTCCAAGCTTAGGTTCTGCAGTTGCATGTGGATCTGTTGGACTCCCAATCCTGGATCTTGTATAGGTGTTTCATGCAACCTCATCGCCATTTCCAATGCTTCTGCCTGGATCGAAAACTTCTGCTGTGACAACGCCATTCTCAGGTGTGGTGTCAAAGACATCACAAACCACACGTAGTGTTGCGCATCCATTAGCATCGCAGATCATACTCTTCAGTCTCTCATCCAGATCCCAGGGGGTCTCTCCTGGAAGCATTGCAATCTCCTTAAATATGATGATTGACTGCGTCTCTGATTTCGGCCAGCTAAATTCCCTGTTCAACGCAATCTGAATCTCCGCTATTCCTGCATTTGGGTGATGCTTTGAGTGCTTGGTATACCATGTCAACACACGATTAAGGAAAATTTTAAGAACCACCCTAAATTTATATGTATAATAAATGGGTGAATCCCCATGATACATATGAAAAATGGGAGGCGATTTTATCAATAATATAATATGTATATATAATTTTTTTGGCGAATCTCTCACTAGATTATATTATCTTGTAAAGTCATGGTGAATATATCATTGAATTATAAAATCTTGTAAGATATTGGCAAATATTTCACTAAATAATGAAAAGTGAAGTCTTGGCGAATGTTTTGTTAAAGTATGAAACCATATATGATAATAGGAAAACATATTCATTAAACTGTAATATACTAACATACATGTTTGGAAAAAAGAAACATAATTTTCTCTTCCTACAAACAATGTTGCAAGTTTCAGTGGCCATGTTTGTCAAGGTTCTCACTGTACACTCTTTCATATACTTCTATTACTTTTGATAATATTCCACAACAAAGTTCTTGTAGGTGTTGATCTTGACCACCAGTTCTATCAAGGTAGGAGAGATTAATCTTTTCTCTACCACTTTTGTCAAGCTATCAAATTTCTTTCTTATTCCATAGAGTCCAACTACCAGATTAAAAAAAAACATATTTTGTACCACTTTTGTCAAGCTATCAAATTTCTTTCTTATTCCATAGACTCCAACTGCGAGATAAAAAAAAACACATTTTGTTTACCCCAACATGCCAACAAGTAGCAAGCCCCAACTATATAATATAAGAAAGTAGTAGGTATCCCAAAGGCCTGAAGGGGATCTAATGGAAAGAAGTGACCATTGTCAGAAGCCTTCCAATCAATATATTAATATATACATATAGATTTATTATTATTTTAATTGGAAATCTTCAATTAAATAATAAAATTTAATTACGCCTCTCCCAGTCTAAATTTCTTATTAGCATAATTCACTACCTTCATACGTCTTGCATTTTTTAACAACGTTGTAACATGTGGACTAATTTCCTTTTTGGTGCACAATCTCCACCTTTTAGGACAATATGGTGCATTGGCCCAACCCCTACAGATCATTACAACAAATTAAGAAAAACAGAGAATATGAAAGGTTGTACAAACCAGCATATTTTTCAAACAACTAATCCAACATCAGTAACTTAACATTTTCATGAAGATATCATGTTGAGAATGTTTGAAAAATGCTAGGAAATCTAGGCAATGACTATCTCTCTTCTGCGAGGGTGATGCAGAAAGAGTGATAAGATTTCACTGTTTTAATTTTTTTTTTGTTAAATCAGAAAAACCAATATTAATGGAGATATTGGTATTTTTTACTAAATTTGTGAAGTGACTAAATGTAGCTTTAACCATTCACCTTAAGATGTTTTCTTATAATATAATTTCCTAAGTCTATTTAATATCTTCATTACCATAAAAACCAACCTATATCCATCTTAACTCCACTTCTACCACTTTTGGAGGGATGGAATCTATTTATCCCTCTTAGCGCTTGGTAGACCCGGAATTAAGATGGATCTAACCTGATATAATTTCCCCTTTAAATAGTCTATGCTAACATGAATACCATGATATTACCATTGGCCAATACCATGGGTTATCATAAAACTGGAGCTTAAAAACTACTATTAGTAATTTATAAAAATTAATAAAATTAATAATTGATTTTTATTTTAACCAAATTAAAATGTTTAAGTGACATTAAATTACAAGATCCATTTTTACCCTTGATCTACAAAGCGGATCAAATATTTTTTCACTGTATGCTAGTTTGCATATCAAGATATTTGATCCGTCCCGGGGCTTAGTAGATCCAGAGTGAAGATGGATCTATGCTGGTTTAATTCCCCCCTTTAAATAGCCTACATTCCACGTGAATACCATGGGTCAATACCATGTGCCATATTTTTTTTATTAATACTAACATTAGGGTTAATAATGGGTTAATAATGTTTTTTCGCACGGTATTAATAATAATTTGGCCCATGGTATTTGGCCCATAGTATTTGGCCCATAGGCTTCACCTAAATATAATACATTTTTTGAGTGTTATTAAATATAATGTGACTTCTCGAGTAAATATAAAAAAAAATGTTTTTTTTATTTACCATACCTCTGGTTTATTTATATTTTTATTAATTTACCATACCTATTTTATAAATATAGTTTTGGCCCATAGGATTCACTTAAATGAAACCTCTTTTTTGAGCTTTCTTAAATAGAAAGAGGGTTATGGACTAAATATAAAAAGAGGTTTTATTTATTTACCATACCTCTAGTTTATTTATATTTATATTTATTTACCATACCTTTGGAGTAAGTATAAAAAGAGGTTTTATTTATTTACCGTACTCCACTTTATTTATATTTTTATTTATTTACATGTAAATATAAGGTGACTAATGGAATAAATATAAAAAAATGTTTTCCATTATTCTTTATATGATTATGACTAAACAGATGCAAACTTGGAATATGGCAAGGATATTATTCAATCTTTAAATAGACTTGAAAATAAGAGACTTCAATTTTTAATTAAAATGAATTATTCTTTTGTGACCATTTGTTCCAAAAAATAAGGTGATTTTCTCGAAATTAACCCCAATACCATGACATACGAGAAAATGAAAGAAAAAAACCTTGTTTACACCAAATGTGGAGGGTGAAATAACTATCATAAATACCTATTCTTGAAATAAGGTGGGCTAACCTCCATACCTAATTTTTTTATAAAATAAATTTGAGTTGATTTGTAACAATGTACTGTGATACAAAATATTTGCCCAATAAAAATATAAAACCCCTTAATTTCGCCAAAGGCGAAAATTTGTCCCTAAAATTTTCCATGCGCGCGATCCTACAACGTGCTTACCAAGGTAGCCTTCTTAATGTTATCGTTCATAACCCCTTGTGCTTCTGACACAGCTCTTACCACGAACCAAAACCTATCTCGGTCCTCATTTCCTACTCCTCTGAGTACGGGTAGCTTAATCGCGCTTGCCATACTGAACTGCTGGTTTGGTGGAGGTGGTGTAGGAGAAGATGGAGGTGAAGCGAGTGGTGGTGTAAGTGGAGAGGGTAACTGCGGAATGCGCTATGTGATCAAACTGACCGCACTCCTCGGAGACACTCGAGTGTGCTCTTCTTCACTCGCTCGCGGAGGTGAAATTAAAGGACTACTTCCTAGCCCTTCGATACCTTTGTAGACCTTTCTACTTCGCGTCGTTCCAAACATTAATGTAATCACTCTTCAATTTCCTTCTTCATAGGGTTTTAGTGTTCCGACATCAAAAATCCCTTAGGTAGATCCCTATCCCGGTAATGGAACCATTTGTTGGCTTATTGGTGCTTGACCCAGGTTCAGAAATGTTTTAGTCGAACAAATCCCGAAACTACTGACCCTTTTGGCAACAGTTTGCGGAGCGCGGACTGAGGTCTCACCCGAGGTAGTATGGGAGGGTGATAGAACTAGGTTTCCGCACATTAGGAATGTATTAATGAGGTCTAGAGAGTTTACGAACCGATCTTTCGCACTTGTACTGCTTCGCGCAACTATCTGACCTTTGCATAGCCCTAGTACTGAGCGTGAAGAGGTGCTGTCTAGATCCCTTATCCTTAGTATATTTTTATTATAGATCTGACTTACTTCAGTAGTTTTTATCAAACATTCAATATTTGTAACTAGTGGTTGCAAACATAAACCTTAAAGAGATGCATACAACCATAACAAAAGAATAACCACACAGATATATGAGTAGATTCACAATATTTCATAAACACTTATCTTTTATTAATCTTCTATTCCAGTACAATCCAATTCCACCCTATGAACTCAGCTGCAGGGGTCCACACACATAGCTGCGGACTCTACCAGGCCTCTACACACACAGTTGTAGAGCCTATTCTACTACTACGACCCTCGACTCAGACTTACAAACTCAGATCGAATATCTCCTTCAGAAACCCATACCTTTTAACATAAAAAAAGCTACCTTCTACACTTAGAGCCTCGCTCTATTTATACATTCCCATGGTCCGCAGACCATGGGTAGGCTGACACATTCTAGATTAAATTACAATATTTTAGGGCAGACTACCCTTTGACTTGACTCATTACAACTCACGCTCTGCGCATTTCGTAGAGCCTTTACAATACCAATACCCAAAATTGTGGGCTTTAAGCCCCAAAACTGTTACGCGGGGGATCTGCTACCCAACAGTTATCAAGGTTGTATGCTGTGATTATGCTTGTCTCTTCTATGTGCAGGACTTGATCTGGAGCCGGCTCAGGGGACTTCCACCTAGCTACATTGTGCTCTCCAGCAAATCTACATGGAGGCTTGAGGTAATCAATCTGTCTTTCTTTGATAGTTAGTTATTGTTTATGGACATGCATGTAACTTTGTGACAACTGCAGATAATATTACAGTCTGCCAAAGGTCCCGGGAAGACCTTTGAGGGTATCTCCATTCTCCATACACCGTGCATTTTATCCTATAGCAGCCCAACCCTAGCAGCTAAGGCTCCTCTTTATTGTACATGTATGTTAGTGTAGATTCATGGTTTAATCGTTCATTTGCTTAAGTAGCTACATTTCCATTACAAGAGGGTAGCGCATAGATTCATGGTTTAATCGTTCATTTACTTAAGTAGCTGCATTTCCATTACAATAGTGTAGTGCATAGATTCATGGTTTAATCATTCAATTTCTTAAGTAGCTGCATTTCCATTACAACAGTATAGCATAGATTGGTTGTGTTTTAGTTTGCTTTCATTTGTGCCTTTTTCCTCAGTTAGCAGGTTAGCAAGGATTATACCCATAGATTTCCTTACTGTCTGATCCACAACAAACTGACTAATCATCATCTGATTCATTTCAACGCTTGACTTTATGCTCTCCAGATCTCCACCGTCGATCTGTCTAGCTTGATCCAACAGCTATCGTGAATTCTTCCACCTACCTCCACTGTCAATGTCGCGCCCTTGATCCAATGACTATCACATCACTCGATCGCCAACTAGCTTGGCCGATCTCCACCATTGATCAATCCTGCATGATCCAATGGCTATCGTGCAATCTCGTGCGAATTCTTGCATGACCGATATCTGTTCAAGAGCATGCGAGAAAATTGGTTTTCCCGTGCTACATGTCATTCACTTAGGCTAATCGCGTAAAATTTAGAAATACATCTTACAGCCCTTAGGGCATGTGAGAAACTGCTTACCACCTTTATTCATTTCAACGTTTGACTTTAGGCGCTCCTCATCTCCACCGTCGATCTGCCTCGCTTGATCCAATGGCTATCGCGTCACCCAATCTCCAACTAGCTTGGCTGATCTCCATCGTTGATCAATCCCACCTAATCCAGCGGCTATTGTACAATCTCGCGTGAATTCTTGCACGACCGATACCCGCCCGAGAGTGCATGAGAAAAGTGGTTTTCTCGTGCTACGTGTCACTCCCTTAGGCTAATCGCGCAAAATTTAGGAATTCCACTTACAACATTGAGGGCGCGTAAGAAACTACTTACCACCTAAGAAGATTGCTCCATCATTCTGCACTTTTTATTCCTTCTGTCACCATGTGACTTAATCCTGTTCGTCCCTTGATTCACTTAAATGTCACGATAAGATCTCTGCCGCTCATCTCCTGTTCATCCTATTCATCAATCGATTCACTTAAACTCCACGATAAGATCTCTACCGCTCATCTCCCATTCATCCTATTCGTCCATTGATTCACTTAAACTGCACGATAAGATCTCTACCATTCATCTCCCATTCATCCTATTCATCCATTGATTCACTTAAACTACACAATAAGATTTCCGCCATTCATCTCCCGTCAGTCCTCTTCATCCATCTATTCACTTAATCCCATGCGATAAGATCTCCACCGCTTATCTTCCATTTTTACTGTTTGTTGGTCGATCCAATGGTTCCTATGCACTACTGCTTCATTACATGTCCCTTTCACTGATTTCAATCTTTGCTTCTCTTTCGCTTAACTCCTTGCATGCTTGATTTTACCAAAAAAACCAAAAACGTGAAAACAGATGTAGTCTAGTTTCCTTGCTTACACATTAGTTTGGTTTGATGCCCTTTGCTTCTGTTACTTAGATAGCAGCATTAGGTTAGTGCTGATTTAGCAATTTTGCTTAGCATAGATGTTTAAATGGTTAATTAGGACATGGTGTGATTTAGCATTACATGTTGTTTTCTTCATTACTGCATTAGAGTAGCTCTCTTATAATAGATTTTATCTTCTTCCATCAAAGAATCAACCTTCTTCTGACTCTATAGAAGTCTGGCTTGGAACCCCTAGGGTCTCTCGCCAGATGAGCAAGTGACAACAGGTATGACCTTCACTTCTACTTGTGCATATAGCATTGTTAGCTCCAAGCTTGTATGAACCCTGAGTTGATAAGTAAATATGGTAGCCCAGGAGTCACAACATCCTTGCTCCAATACTGGTGCTCATCACTTTTTGGCATCGTTCTCGGGGAGGTGTCAGAGTAGAATGTGATTACTATTTTCTTTTCTTCTATTTCTAGTCTTCAAATTTCTTCCCTTAATTTATTTCTGCAAAAGTAATCTAGTAGCTTCCTTTCTTTCATTTGTCATTATCTGCTTTCCTTTCCATTCTGCAAGTAGAATTTCAATTCAACAAGTAGTTTCTTTCTGTGAGTAGTTTTCATTCAATCAGCAACTTCATCTCTGCAAAGTAATTTCCAGCTTAAAACAAAAAAATCTTATAAAATCCAACCCAAAAACATTTCCTTTCATGCCTCATAGGAGTAGGGACAATTTAGGGAAATTCTTGCCAAATACCCCCACTGCATCCAAAATCCAACCTTTTCTCTTCTTTGGTTGCTGTGAACTAGAGGAAACTTTAGGTGAGAAACCTAACATATTTGAAGAACCTATAGGGGAAGAAGAAGAAGAAGAAGCCATTCCTACTGAACCAATGGCTGAAAGCCGAAATGATAGAGGGAATAGAGAGAGAGAGTTGAGGGTTCCTTCCCCATCAGGGAAACCAATGGGGACACTAAGATGAAGAATATAAGAAACTCTGCCTTACCTTATTTCCATGGCCTAACCACAGAGGACCCTGACACTTTCCTATTTGAGTTTGTTTCTATATGTCGAACCTATGTCTATATAGATGATGAGCAAAACTTAAAACTATTTCCATCTACCCTCAAGGATACAACATTGCGCTGGTTCAAGGGTTTACCTAGAGATAGCATCACAACTTGGGCTCAAATACAACAAGCTTTTAACAAAAAATATAGGGACTATTGTATGTCAAAGGATACTAAATAAGATATTTTCAGGATGACCATGGGCCAAGATGAATCCTTAGAAGACTATGAAGAAAGATTCCAACTCAGTTACAAAAGGGCCAGGTGCACACTTGACCCTGAGTCACTGAAGTTGGTCCTACTCAGAGGAGTAAGGGAAGATCTTCTGGATACCTTACATTTGTTAGCAAGAGGGGATATCTACCAATTACCCTATGAGGATATCAAGACTATCTTTAGAAACCATTATAGGACAACTAGGAAAAAGGGTAGGGGTAGTCAACCTATGGCCAGTACATCATCTTCCAACTCATCCATCAAGGATAAAATTGGAAATATGTTGGAAGGTTTCAAAAGTGAGATGTTGCAAACCCTTGCCTTGCAATTGGACACCATGAACATCAAAAGGAAGCAAGAGGAAGAAGAGAGAGCCTTGGCCATTTTTTGTCCTATATGCACCAATAGGCATCCTAAGAATGAATGTCCATTGAACTGCATTGATATTTGCTCTGTTTGTGAAGAAAATCACTCCACAGACAAGTGCCCTTCTTTACCTAGACTCAAAGATGTATATCAAGGAGATGAAGGGGTCATTGGTCAGCTTTGTTACATCAACCAAAGGAGACCTCCTGGGCCTAGAGCATACCAGCAAGGTATGCAAGGGTCATCCCATGCGTATTACAACCCCAACCAAACCATAGCTATACCTTCTCGGGGACCCCCTGCTCATCCTTCCCAGTCTACACCCCCTCCTTGGTCCTATGCATCTCAGTATCATTCCCAGCCAGCCAACCAGTCATTTCAACCTTATGTTTTGCCACAACCTCAGTGGAATACCCCACACCAGGTGTGGAGGCCCTAATACAACAATGATGCAGCTCTATTGCCTCCACCACCTACCCAACCACAACTCCTACACTCTGCTCCACCCAAGAAACCCCAGATGCCTACCCAGCCAAATTTGAACCCGAACAATAGGTAGGCTCAACAAGTATACAGTGGAGAGACATCATACCCAGATTATGCTATAGAAATCCAAGAGATCAGCCTCAGGTCTGGGAGAATTCTCCCAGATAACCAACCTCCCTCTCCAAATAGGGAGGTTGAGGAAGAAAGAGAGGAAAGAAACCTTAAAGTAAATCCACCCTTTCTTGAGAGATTAGCCCAACCACTCCAGCCTACCCTAGAAGAACTTGAACTTCTAGGAGAATTGAAAAATCTATGTGTAAAGATCCCCCTTCTCCAAGAAATAAAATATGTTCCCATTTACAATAAGTTGATTAAGGAGAAGTGCTTCAAGCATCCAAGAAGAAGAAAAAGGGATGCCCCTACCATTAATGTCATTGGGCAGCTATTTGACTTAATGTTGGGGCAGGTAATATGTCCAAAATATTTGGACCCTAGAAGCCCTGTAGTAGATGTGCACATTAATGCCACCATTGTCCCACACACTCTGATTGATCTGGGGGCTGCCATTAATGTGATGACCAAGGACACCATGCTCAAGCTCAACCTCTAAGGGTCATTAAGGAAGACCACAACAGTTCTGCAACTTGCAAACCATTCCACAGTCACCCCTGAGGGAATTGTGGAGGATGTGATGGCCTCCATTGACTCCTGGGAGTACCCTGCAGATTTTCTAGTTCTCCGACCTAAGGCTAAGCTTATTGGTTACCCTCTCATCCTTGGGAGGCCATGGTTGGACACAACTGATGCTTACATTAGCTGCAGAGCTGGGAATATGACCATCAAGAATGGGAATATGTCTAAGCAGTTAGTCCTATACCCTCCTGCTCAACCTTCTCTAGAGCATGATTTACCTTTATGGTTGGAGGAGGAGGAAGAAGATGAGGCTTATTTTTCCCAACTTTATGCTTTGGAAGCAATCATAGGAGGAGGACAATAAGATGAGGATGACTTAATTGAACACCTGCTCCAAAGTCCAACTCCTAGTTCGTTACCATTAGAAGAAGAAGTAAGGGAAACCCAGAACAATCATCCAATTGACTTATGCTTGGCTAATTCCAACCCACTCCATGTCAAAACCATAGAATTTGGCCCATATAAAACTTTGGAAATTAATCCATCTCTTTTTCCTCTTAAAGAGGAAAAGCTATGCAACATGTTGAGAGAAAACCTAGAAGCCTTCGCTTGGATTTATAGGGAAATGAAGGTAGTACACCCCTTAGTGTGTACTCACCACATATACATCAAAGAAGGTTGCAAGCCAATCCGAAAAGCACAAAGGAGGATGAATCCAACTCTTAAAGATATAGTCAAAGAAGAACTGCAAAAACTGCTAGATGCAGGATTCATTTACCCTATCTCTGATAGTGAGTGGGTCTCTCCTTTATTGTTAGTTCCCAATAAAAATGGTAAGTGGATGATTTGTGTCGATTACAGGGAATTGAACAAAGCCACAAAGAAGGATCATTTTCTCCTACCCTTCATTGACCAAGTGCTAGATGGCCTAGGTGTGTACTCACCACATATACATCAAAGAAGGTTGCAAGCCAATCCGAAAAGCACAAAGGAGGATGAATCCAACTCTTAAAGATATAGTCAAAGAAGAACTGCAAAAACTGCTAGATGCAGGATTCATTTACCCTATCTCTGATTGTGAGTGGGTCTCTCCTTTATTGTTAGTTCCCAATAAAAATAATAAGTGGAGGATTTGTGTCGATTACGGGGAATTGAACAAAGCCACAAAGAAGGATCATTTTCCCCTACCCTTCATTGACCAAGTGCTAGATGGCCTAGCAAAGAAGAAGTTCTTTTCTTTCCTATATGGATTCAGTGGGTACAACCAAATCCAAATAAGCCCAGAAGACCAGGATAAAACCACATTTACCTGTCCTTGGGGTAATTTTTCATATAGGGTCCTTCCTTTTGGCCTATGCAATGCTCCTGCCACTCTCCAGAGAGTAGTCTTGAGTATTTTTTCCGAATTAGCACATGATGCAGTGGAAATCTATATGGATGATTTTACACCTTATGGCTGTGATTTTGAAGAAGCCCTGACTAACCTAGGCAAAGTATTGCACAAATGAATTGAAATGAACCTGTCTCTCAGTCCAGAAAAATGTGAATTCTTAATGACTGAAGGGACTGTGCTAGGTCATTCAATATCTTAGCAAGCACTACAGGTGGACCCAAACAAAATAGCAATCATCCAAAGGATGCCACCTTGTAAAAGGTAGAGGGATGTCAGGAGTTTCTTGGGGTTAGCTGGATACTACTAAAGGTTCATAAAGGACTTCAGGAAGTTGGCCTCTCCTTTATTTGGGTTGTTGGCCAAAGATTCAGAGTTTCTATGGTCAAAAAGTTGTCAAGAGGCCTTAAACATTTTAAGGGGTAAGTTAACCACTGCACCAATTCTTCGAGGCCCAAGCTAGGCCCTCCCTTTTCATATTCATGTTGATGCCTCACAAAAAGCCATAGGAGCAGCCTTATGTCATGTAGAGGAGAAATTTCCCTATGCCATCTATTTTATCAGGAAGAAGCTGTCAAAGGCTGAGCTAAATTATTCTGTGACCGAGAAGGAACTCCTGGCTGTTGTGCGTTCATTAAACAAATTTAGGCATTACATTGCAGGCTATCAAACATTTGTGCATATTGACCATGCTGCAATCAAATATTTAATGAACAAACCAGATGTGAATGCTAGAATTATAATATGGTTGCTTTTATTACAACAGTTTGATCTAACTATTGTTGATAAGCTTGGTAAGGAAAATGTTGTTGCAGACTTTCCATCTAGGATGAATCTACCTGCAGGTGAGGAAGGAATGGTGGATGACCAGTTAACAAATGAGCATTTGTTTTCTATTTCAATTCTCTCCCCATGGTTTGTTGATATAGAAAACTATTTGGTATCAGCACAACTCCCACCAAACATGTCCTCCAAAGAAAAGAGCAAGATAGCCAGGAAAAGCGCCCCCTTCACCTGGATTGGGGGCAATCTTTTCAAACTTGGCCTAGATCAAATCTTGAGAATGTGTGTAAGGGAAGAGGAAGTTTTTGACATCCTTCTGACCTATCATGATGGGCCTTGTGGAGGTCACTTTGTAGCAAAGAGGACAACATTCAAAGTGTTACAAGAGGGCTATTATTGGCCCACTCTTCATCAGGATGTGAAGAATTAAATTAGGCAGTGTGATCGGTGCCAAAAGATGGGAAAGCCTACTCCAAGAGATGAAATGCCCCTACAACCTCAAGTGACTTTCAAGCCATTTGACAAGTGATGCGTGGACTTTATTGGGCCTATCAATCCTCCTTCAAAGCAAAAACAATACATTATTATGTGCACTGATTATTTGACTAAGTGGGCCAAAACCAAAGCAATTAAGGCAAAAACATAAGAGAAGGGGGCAGAGTTCCTAAGGGATAATGTATTCTACAAATTTGGGTACCCTAGAGAGCTAGTCACAGACCAAGGCAGCGAGTTTACCTCCAACATGATTGAAGAACTGCTCAGCCATCACAAAATCAAGCATAGGACCTCTACTCCTTATCATCCACAAGCTAATGGGCAAGTGGAGGTGACTAACAGGGCACTGGAAAGCATCTTAACCAAGGTAGTGAGCAGCAGCAAGAAGGATTGGGCAGAGAGACTAGTTGAGGCAACCTGGGCCTATAATACAACATGGAAGATCACCACTGGATTTACACCCCATGAGCTAGTCTATGGGAAAAAGGCTTTGCTATCCATTAAGTTTGAATATAACACATTGAGGATGGCAATCCAACTAGATTTGGATCTCAGTCATGCACAGAAAGAAAGATTGTTCCAATTCAGAATGCAAGCCCTCCTACATACAGAGATAGTTCAGCTTCAGAGGAAGATTTGGCATGATAAACATATTAAGGAGAAGCAATTTCAAGAGGGTGATTGGGCATTATTATATGATTCTAGGTATAAAGACTTCAAGGGAAAGCTATGGTCAAGATGGGTCAGACCTTATGTGGTGGAAATATGCCATGATAATGGTTCAGTGCAAATCAGAACTATAGATGAAGAAGCCATTCCATTGTTTGTTAATGGACACCGATTGAAAATGTACAAGAGGCCTTTATCAAAACAAGAGTTCATTGACAATATCAATAAGACAGTGATGATGGTGGAGCAAGTTCCAGGTCCTCCCTCATCAGGTCACTGAAGAAAGAAAAAAAGAAGAAAAAAGAATAAGGATTTAGGTGAAAACGTCCATGCGGTTCTTAAGTCCCATCTTTGGGTTGAAAACCTTGTGAGGCGGCCCAATGATGAAAAAAAAAAATGAAAAAAAGAACAAGAAGATCCCTGGGTGAAAACCTTCCTTGAGGTGCCCAAGGAAAACATCTAGGGTGAAAACCTCTCTGAGGCAGCCTAGGTGTTTTTCAAAAAAGAAGAAAAAAAGAAAGAGAAAAAAGGCATAATTGTTATTTGCAGGTAGGCGAGAAAGAAAATCAAGGAGCAAAGAGAAGATCCAAAGGGAACCCTACCTCACATATATTCATCTCCTCCACTCCTTACCATGCATCCCTTCATCAATTCCATTGTTTTTTCGCTTCATTGCTTCAATTCAGGCAAAAACTGTGTTTTCTAAACGATCCCTTGTATTCCTACAGGATACCCTGAAAACCTACAGGAAGAAATCTGAGGGTGAATGGTAGGTTGGTTAGGTCCTGTAGTTGCTTATCTCACAGAATATCAATCATCAGCTACAGGTCTTCACTAAGATGATCCAGATAGTAGACAGTAGACAACAGCCAGTAGAGGATGAAGAAGAATGACCATGCAGCAAATAAACAATGCAGCATATCTGATCTTCGACAACTGCAACATGGCATCGATACCACAGCTACGTATCCCGCTCACTCACTCATATGCATAATTTGATCAAAATTTGTAAAGGTTACGAGGTAGTTGGTTTATAGGTGAAAAGGTGGCTAGTTAACTTGGCCACCTTCGTTCAGTTATCACATACAAAATCGGGCGTTCTCTCATATGTGGCCGCACTTAACTCAAAGACATAAGAGAAGTAGGACAAGAAGTGGTTAACTACAGATCTACGAGGTGGGAGCTGATTATGAGGAGTTAGAAACAAAACATTGTTTGCATGCATTCATGCAGTCCATCTCCTCTAAACTCCCTCACTCAAGTCGCTCTTATAACTCTGGCCACCCACATGAAGCAAGGATCCATCGTTCTGCAAGAGAATTTCTACAGGAGCATGCACAGGAACAGTCTACAGGAGCAGTCTACAGGATACACAAAGGAAGTCTACAAGATAGATAGAGAGGGGTTCAAGAGGGAATATCACGAGAACTGTCCACTTCCACCATTCTAAAGAGGTAGGATCTAAAAATCCATCCCCATTTACAAGCAAATGAAATAGAAATTCTCTAAAAGCTAGTGGATATAACAATTATGGGAGTTGAAGTACATACACAGGAAACTCTGTTTTCTCATGAATTTAAAATTCTTGTGTCAAACCTCTCATTTCCTCCTCAAGCCTCACAAGCGAGATGACATGAGGGTTTAATAGGAGAGAACCCACAAATGTTGTGAGGATACAACAACACCCCCAAGCGCTTGAAATCTTTATAAGACACCAATGGATAGGGTTTTCAAAAAATTCATAGGGTATGATGATGAGGTGGCCCAAGAATTTGCTCATTACCTCACTCCTCACAATAGAATCCATGCCACTATTATAGTTAGAGGGCTCACTATAGATCTCACCCCAGAGCTCATCAATAGGGTCACCACACTTCCCCTAATAATTCCATGTAGAAAAGAAGACAACGCAGACAGACAGGTGGCAAAAAGGAAAATCTTTTTAGACGGTGAAGAACCCATAGAGGATAAAAATGGAGTAAGGAGGGACAGTCTGTCGTACCCATGGAGTGAGGTAGTTTACCAAATCATGAAATATATCTCGTGTAAGAGTATATATAGTGTTGTTTATGGCTACCATTTTAGGATGCTTGAAGAATTCATATTTGGGGTAGAAACACCAGTTCACCAAAGACTCAACATACCCTATTTCTTGATGCAATCACTTATAGACTCCAGCAACAAAGTAAAGGAAGGGAAGTCCCAACAATTGGCTCACCATGGTTGATCAGGATCCTCATTGAGGATTCCCTCCAAAACCTTAGGATCCCTATAACATGGTTAGTCTTTAGAAACTTACAAGCAGAGGATGACATCAAAACCCTCACCTATGATGTTAGTCCTTCTGTCAGTGAGGAGGAAGCAAAACAAGAAGAAGAAGATACAAAGCTAGATGGGGATGAGATGAATGAAGAAGAAACTAATACAAAGGAACATGATGAAGCAGAAGAAGGAGGAGAAGAGAAGGAGGATGATGCTGAAACAGAGGAAGAAACGAAGGAAGAAACTGATGGAGATGAGAAATAATAACAAGAGGAAGAAAATAAGAAAAACGGAGAGGAAGAAGGCATTGAAACAAAAGGGGAAGAACACAAGGAAGAGTCACCTAGGGTGTCTCTAGAGGCCCCTGTGAGGGAGGCAGCAACTACCCTCACTGCTCTCAGCACCCCAGTCAAGCAAAAAGGGAAAAGAAGGAGGCAAACCCCTCTATATTTCAGAACAAGAAAGAGCACAAGAATCAAACAAGAGAAGCTCAAGGAAATGGGCAAAGAGCTAAGTGGCTTAAGAGATAGAGAAGCAATAATGAGAGATCAACTTGAGAGGGAAAATACATGGCTGAGAGGAAAAATTCAGAAAATGGAAAACAGACTAGCATGTATGGCCAGCCTCTCCTTAAAGGCCATCCAGTGTAGGATTCCAGCTAAATCCTATGCTCTTTACCTCAGAGAACAATGGCTGCAACTTCAGATTAAAACACTAGCACAAAGGGGCACCATGCCATTTCAAGACTACAGGAAGTTTATTGATATTTATGATCAAAGTACAATGGCGGATAGGGCTAAAAAGGCTAAGTTTTACTTGCACAACATGGCCCTCACAAACATGAATGTTTTGGATCCTAATGCCGAGCTAGGAGATATGCAATTAATCGATTTGGCATCATGGATGAACCATGAGGAGTCAAGGGCTATAGCGATGAAAAGAATATTAGCCAGAGAATAGAATGAACCTCTTTTCATCAGAGTTGAACAATCAAACCTAAAGGCCCTAATCAGCACCCATAATCTAATTGCAAATGATCCTCAGCTGGCACCTAGATATATTGCTGCCCAAGAGCAAGCAATTTCACATTTTGAGGATATGTTCATGCTGCTAGGAGATGATAGTATACATGCCTGCTTCCGGAGATGGAACACACTGCCACATAGCTTGAAGATCAAAGAATCTCACTCCCCTCAAAGGTTGAGAGAGGCACTCAACAGGACACCTATGTGTCAGCAATCAATGCAAAGGTTGAAGGTCAATTGGATCACCCTAAAACTCAGTCCACCACTACTCCTAGAGATGCTAGAAGGGAGAAAATAAGAAGAGGAAAATAAGCAGTGGGAAGAAGTAGAAAGGAAAGCAGGCTTCTATGAACAATAAGAAGAGACCACAGCAGAAGCATGGGATGTCAGAGAGGCTACCAGAGCTATGAAGGACATGGACATTGACTAAGTTGCTCAGAGAGTGAGCAACACTTTCAGTAGGGGGGTGATGATGAGCCTCATCATTGGGTAATTATATGGACCTTAACTCACCTCCTAGCTTAGTCAAACCAACTATTCTCACAACTTATTGCATTCTTTTGATTACATTTTGTTTATGAGATGAGTTAGAGTTGGATGTTTTGCTTTGTAGTCTAATGTGCATTTAACACAGGATTAAAGGATAAAAGCAAGGAATTTTTGCAAAGACCTTGTTCAAAACTCAAATGGGAAAAGGGAGAGGAATTATAGGAGGTAAATCCTCCTCATTTACTACCCCTCCATTCGAATCTTCCTTCATTAGCTCGGAGTGAAACCAGGCAAATCATGAGGACTAGAAGGCATCCGAGCAAGTGAAAGTCAAAGCACCAGTTATCTTGAGTTTGGGAGACAAGCCTCCATAATTTTAAGGAAGTCGCTGGAGACTTCAATCGTATAAGTAGAGAGGCCTAGGGCCTTAGTAGGATTCAAACTTTTGATTGTAAAACTTTACTCAATTTTCAAGTTGCAAGACTTTTGACAGTTGTTGATGTAATCCATTGTTTTGATAATAAGAATGAGTTTTGTTTTGAGCCGGCACTGAGTTAACTCAGAGGGCTGAAGCTCTTGGGTTAGGGCCCAACCTTAGCAGCTAAGGATCCTCTTTATTGTACATGTATGTTAGCGTAGATTCATGGTTTAATCGTTCATTTGCTTAAGTAGTTGCATTTCAATTACAACATGGTAGCGCATAGATTCATGGTTTAATTGTTCATTTTCTTAAGTAGCTACATTTCCATTACTGTAGTGTAGTGTATAGATTCATGGTTTAATCGTTCAATTGCTTAAGTATCTACATTTCCATTACAGAAGTATAGTGTAGATTGGTTGTGTTTTAGTTTGCTTCCATTTGTGCCTTTTTCTTCAGTTAGCAGGTTAGCAAGGATTATACTCGTAGATTTCCTTACCATCTGATCCACAACAAACCTGACTAATCACCATCCGATTCATTTCAATGCTTGACTTTATGCACTCTAGATCTCCACCGTCGATTTGTCTAGCTTGATCCAATGGCTATCGTGAATTCTTCCACCTACTTTATGTGCTCCAAATCTCCACCATCGATTTGTCGCACCCTCGATCCAACGACTATCACATCACCCGATCGCCAAATAGCTTGGCTAATCTCCACCATTGATCGATCCTACATGATCCAACAACTATTGCGCAATCTCATGCGAATTCTTTCATGGCCGATATCCGCCTGAAAGCACGTGATAAAAGTGGTTTTCCCATGCTACATGTCATTCACTTTCGCTAATCGCATAAAATTTAGAAATATAGCTTATAGCCCTCAGGGCGCATGAGAAACTTCTTATCACATTTATTCATTTCAATGTTTGACTTTAGGCACTCCACATCTCCACCGTTGATCTACCTTGCTTGATCCAACGGCTATCGCGTCACCCGATCACCAACTAGCTTGGCTGATCTCCACCATTGATCAATCCCACCTGATCCAACGGCTATCACGCAATCTCATGCAAATTATTGCATAACTGATATCCACCCGAGAGCACACGAGAAAAGTGGTTTTCTCATGCTACGTGTCACTCCCTTAGGCTAATTGTGCAAAATTTAGGAATTCCACTTACAACTTTGAGGGCGTGCGAGAAACTACTTACCACCTATGAAGACTGCTCCATCATTCTGCACATTGTTTTCCCTTTGTTGACACATGACTTAATCCTGTTCATCCCTCGATTCACTTAAACTCTGTGATAAGATCGCCTCCGCTCATCTCCCGTTCATCCTATTCATCATCGATTCACTTAAACTTTGCAATAAGATCTCGCCACTCATCTCCCATTCATCCTATTCATCCATCAATTCAATTAAACTCCACGATAAGATATACACCATTCATCTACCATTCATCCTATTCGTCCATTGATTCACTTAAAATCCATGATAATATCTTTGCCATTCATCTCCCATTAGTCTTGTTTGTCCATCTATTCACTTAATCCCGTGCGATAAGATCTCCCCCTCTTATCTTCCATTTTTACTGTTCGCTAGTCGATCCAATTGTTCCTATGCACTACTGCTTCATTACGTCTCTCTTTCACTGATTTAAATATTCGCTTGCTCTTTCGCTTAACTCCTTGCATGCTTGATTTTACCAAAAAAACCAAAAATGCGAAAACAGATGTAGTCTAGTTTCCTTGCTTACACATTAGTTTGGTTTGATGCCCTTTGCTTCTGTAACTTAGATAGCAGCATTAGGTTAGTGTTGATTTAGGAATTTTTCTTAGCATAGCTGTTTAAATGGTTAATTAGGATATGGTGTGATTTAACATTACATGTTGTTTTCTTCATTACTACAGTAGAGTAGCTCTCTTAGAATAGATTTTCTCTTCTTCCATAAAAGAATCAAGCTTCTTCTGACTCTATAGAAGTATGGCTTGGAACCCTTGGGTTCTCTCGCCAGATGAACAAGTGACAACAGGCAGGACGTTCACTTCTACTTGTGCATATAGCACTGTCACCTCCAAGTTTGTACGAACCTCGGGTTGATAAGTAAATCTAGTAGCCCAGGAGTTGCAGCATCCTTGCTGCAATACTGCCGCTTATCACACTCAGCTGCAGGGGTCCGCGCACTCAGCTGCGGACTTCTAGGCCTTTGCACACTCAGCTGCAGAGCCTCTACCTATGCTATGACACAAAACTTAGACTTACACTTCAGAGCTATCTTGCATACATCTTCATTCCTTAGACATTGTGTTGTTTTTTTAACTACTTAGAGCTTCGCTCTATTTATAAAAACCCATGGTCCGCGGACCATGGGTAGATCTTCTACAGCCGACATTACATTATCAAAATAAGAGTGGACAACCTTATGACTTTTTAACAATTCTGCACTCCGCACCCACAAAATGCAGAGTCTTTACATTGGAATTACAAAATTTGACCAAAATCTAGGCGCTAAGCCCCAAAACTACCCTTGGGGGATCCTGTGCCCAACATCTTTCCAACTTCATGAGGATGAATACTTTCAATTGTTTTTATAATCCACTTTGGAAATTTCTATGATGGTCCAAATTTCTTAACTAGATGAGATGGTTCTACATTTTCATCAAGATTCACCCTTTCAATCCTATCAATAACATCATCCAATTGAACCTCTTTTTCTAATGAAATGCCCATATCTTCTACATGGAGGAGTTGTTTCACTTCAAAATTATATTTTATAGGTTGATCCAAGATAGTGATCCACACATAAATATGTGGAATCTCATTATCAAACTCATGATATATATTCACATGGGTAAATCTATCAAGATGATCAAATATTTCTCAATAGTCTTCATTTTTAGAGGATTCTAAGAAAATTCACATCTTTGGAAATAATATTTTTTTTAAATCATCATAAATATGATATGCCTTGGTGGTATTTGATTATACTAAGAATATTCTCTTGTAACTCCTTGCATCTATTTTATTTCTTTTTTCCTTAGGAATTAAGGCATAATGAGTGGAGCCAAAACCCTTAAGATGCATCACTAAAGGAATGTGGTTAAACTAAATTTTATAAGAAGTTTTGTCACCAAGAGCACGAGATGCACTTTTATTTATCAAATACACTACACCAAGAACTATATCATCCAAAAACATCAACTTCACATTCTTGAAAAACATGGAATGTACCATATACAAGAATGTCACGTTCTTTATTTTTAATAAACCATTTTTCTTAGATTTTATGGAAAAATGGTTTGATGTTTGATCCCATGATAGAAAAGGTAGCTTTCAAACTCATTATTAGTATATTATATTATATTATCAAAATAAAGAATGCCAATATGAGGTTGTTCTTCATTTTCAATCCATATATGAAAATTTTTTAAGTGTTTCAAATGCTTGATATTTCTATTTCAACAAATAAGCCTAACAAATCCTAGTTAATAATTAAAAAAATTCATGATATATCTATTATCAAAGGAATATGGAATAGGAATGGGTCCACACAAATCAAAGTGTACCAACTCTATATTTCTACATGCTCTTGAAGTAGAATAATGAAATTTTTTCTTCCAATGTTTACCAAGGATACATGCCTCAGATTGCTTCAAATTCCTCAGAATGGTAGGAAAACCATAAAAACCATTTTTCTTCAACATATGAAGATTATCATAATTGATGTGCCTAAGTCTAGCATACCACAAGATATTGGATGAAATTGTATCTTTATCATGGTGAGAGAGGTATGCCAAATTTTGTGCAAGCACATAGGTCCCTTTCAGCTTCAACAATTTCTAATCCTCCCATCCTATCATGATGAACATGTTTTATGAAGACATATTTATTTGAAAATTTCTATCAAATATGTTAATAGAATGGCCATATTGTCAAATGTGCACAATATATAGTAAGTTCCCATACAAATCAAGAAGATAGAGAACATTATGCAAAATAAAATCTAGGAATCTAAGCAATTTCAACCTAATGGTGCCAATTGTTGTAAGTTTAAGACTAGATCCATCTACAAAGTATGCTACACCTCTATAGTCTCATTCAATTCTTCAAATAAGTCCCACAAAAAAGTCACATGACAAGTAGCACCAGTATGAGAAACCATGCATCTCTCCAAGAAGAAAATGATGTTTTGAATAAATGTTCGTTTATGCCAATATTAGAATAAGAAATAAGAAAAGGAGTAGATTTAGGAGCCTAACATTTATCTTCATTTTGATCCTGCTTTATTTGATCTTCTCCAATGTGATCCTACATATTTTTTCTTCATATCCATACATTCCACATTGAACATAGTACAAGTCATATCTCTCACCTTGATTATGTCTATCCCCCTTCCTTTGAAATTATTCTTTCCACATCCTATCTTACTACCTTCTCCTCTAAAATATGACATTATTGATTCTGTCCTTTTCTAGCAAGGCATATATTATTTCTACTTGGTTAAGTTTTCTTCTTCTTGAAATATTTCTCACATTTTTCAATTTATCCACCAAAGAGTCAAAATCAACGGACTTTAATTGGTCACTAGCTTGAAGTTATTCAATATAGTGAGAGTACATAGGTTAGAAGGAATTTTTAAGACCATAATCAAAAATTTATCTTCAAACCAACAATACTAATTCCATGCATGAGTGTTTAATTTCATATGTTAAAGAAATGGGATTCCCATCCTTTAAATCTAGGTTGAAGAGCTTCAGCTATAGTTCAATTATCTCCAATTCTAAATGTGAATCTGTTGATGGTGCTAGAAATCTATCAACCAAGGGAATCTCCTTGGTATGAAGTCCCAACTAAACCTCACACCGTTTGGTGTAGGAATCCCATCCGGTACGAAGGATCGATTACCATATACTTAGAGATATGCCTTGGCTCTAGTTGTTAGGACATGAGAGTGCTACACTGGTATCTTCAAACAACAAGGTATGTGTGCCTAGTGAGTGCACAATGTAATTGTGTCAAGGTTCTCTTACTACAAAGGGGGGAGAGTAAAGTGAGCCTCTAAATGAGAGGTAGTAGTACCACCCAAAAAGAGACACACGTGAACCAAAAAGGGTTTGTCCAACATCCAACAGAATAGTCCACAACGGACGCGGTAGTTGTTAAAACCAAAGTGCAAGGGAAAAAATGTACACCATCTAGCAGAGTGATCCACATAGATGTGACGATCATTATAAGTAGCAAACAAGACATGTCTGTCTAATGTCCTGTGGTGTAGTCCACAAGGACGAGACAAGAGTGATAAGCAATACAACACATCTTCAACAATGTAAGTACTAAAACAACCAAAGTAGTTCAACTATCTTAGTACAGGTTAAGCAAACATGCATTATAAATGTTTAAAGAGTACAAACATCTACAAAACATGCATGAAAATGTGCTAGCCTTAACAAGCTTCTGAATAAAGGAAAGTTCCCAAGGCACATATGTACAATATATATCACTAGTCCTAGTAGTAAGACATTGGAGCCACTCCTCTCTCCTCAAATAACTAAATGTATACTCTCAAGGCTATGTGGGAGGAGGCAAGGTGAAAAGTCCTTTCTCATACAACGGGAGGGGTATATATAGCCAAGGGTGATGTTTGACATTTGTGACTCTTGGACTACTCTCATGACTGTTCAACTTCTAATAAATTTTCAACTAACATGACTCTTCAACTTCTTGTGTGTGTCCATTGGACATCACTTTGCGTTACATTGAGCTACAATGGATATGGCCCATAGTGGTGATGTGGCCAAGACAACTCATGACACAAATCAACATGACACTGCTGACATGTACTGGCTGACTGTGGTGTTTGTGTCAAGTTGTTGCGTTACTGAGTGATGGATACTCTTGTCATGCTTTGTCTTCTCCTCCACATGGAATAGTGTTGTGGGGTCTTTGATGGTCTTGGTCTTGCATGATGGTTCATGAATATGTTCATTTCACCTGTTGCTTGATGTGCTTGGTACGTCCATCCAACTGCAAGAAAGTCTTCTAGCATGTGCGCTCCTTCTTCATCCCACTCATCGTCTCACCATGTTCTATCAGTGTACTTGTTCCTGCAATTCACTCATGATGGGATGACATCAAATTCAAAACCTCCTAGCCTAGCATGATGCATTGTTATCGTGCTCCGGGTGATAGGTGTTGTAGTGTTTTCTTCTCAATGATGTATGAAAAGAACCCACTTAAGATTGTGGATGACAAACAATCTCAACAATAGAAATGATTGCTAAACATTGTAGATCTACAACTATTGATAGAAACAAAACCTACCAAAATTATGATCTATGCTGCAATCATAGTTAAACAGTGAAAGAAAGAGTAATAACCCCAAAACATCCAATGGAAACCAGATATGTAAAGAATAATTTTATAATAACACCTGTGAAGAGAACAGATAAATGTTACTAGTCCCCCTCTATGGGATGGGTTCTTGGCTATCCTCAAACTTCTTTAGCATCTGTAGAGTCTCTCTCCTCTATAATGCATAAACCCAGTAAAAAATATGGTGTGCGACAATGAAAATAATCATAGTTACAACAGTGAGTGCAACAATGAAAATAATCAAAAGTGAATAATGAATGGAAAACCCTCCTATTTATAACAAAATATTGAGTTATCCTCAAATAATGAGCAATAATAAAATATTATTGATCCCATTCTTCGAATTACCACTTGGAATATTTTATTATATTTGTTTAGAAGGGAAAAAGTATTTAAACGTTTATTTAGAAGTAATAAATAAATAAATGATTTAGTTATTATCTCAAGGAATTAGTTAAGGAATAATAAACAAAGAATGATTTATTTAATTATTCCTAAGGGATTTAGTCAAACTTAACAAAGAATGATAATTAATTAATGATTAATTAGTTATTCTTAGAGAAAAATAAGATAATAATGATTTATTTATTTATTTTTCATGATTGGGTCAAATTTGACAAGGAATAATAATAAAACAATGGTTTAATTAATTATTCGTAGAAGAAAATCAAATAAATAGTGATTTATTTAATTATTATTCATAGGTTTAACTATAAATTACTCAATAAAGGTGGTTTATTAGGTAATTTCTCACAGTGAAAACAATTTTACTATAGTAAAATTGTCTTTACATGGTATACTTCGATCCATCTAGTAAATTAGGCTAGATGATCAATTTTTTGGTGATAACAACAGGGAGGGAGGACAACTCACTGAGCCATCGGAGAGTGTTTCTCAAGCTATGTTGAGGAACTCTAGGAGGACAACCTGCACTGTCGAGAAAAACTGCGCAGTGACCACTCGAAGGCAGAATTGCGTAGTGAAGGACACTAGTGACTGGTGCAAGGTGGGACCCTAAGGGGCACTTCTGTGCAGTTCCTGGAGGGAAGGTAAGACAAGACTGTATGGGACCTCTTGAAAATCCATTTGGGCACATCAAATCCCAACATCTAGATCAGTGTTTTAGGGCTCATCAAACCCTAATTTTAGTTGCTACATGCCCTAAACAAGTCACCCCTTTGAATGCCTCCTTCCTAGAAAGTTTCATGACCTAAGACATCCAGAAATGGTCTCTAAAGGGACCAGCGTAGGTATATACACCACCAGGGTGCTCTACAGCATAGGTAGATACACTGTCAGGGTGTTCTGCAAAGCACCTAAGCCCTCTTTGGGCTACGTTGGTTGAATTTGAGCAAAACGCAATTGGGGTTTGGGGAATATTCTTATCTCTTGGAGTCATCTAGAAGCTTCCCTCAGTTATCTAATCCTATGAGCTCAAAAATGGATGAGGAATGAGTTAAGGATCATCATATCCTCTCATCCCTTCCTCCATGGAACTAATTCTAAGTATGGAAGGCCATTCAGTGTCACCATTAATGACAAAACCTCCTTCATCCTCCTATAAATTGACCACTCATATAAGTGATCAGGGGTTGGTTGGATTATGTTGAATTGTAAGGAGATAATGCTACTATGAGACTTGACTTTGGAGCAAATGATGTAATGCCACAAGCTTGTCTTGCTTTTGATGTGATGTGGATGGGATCCAAGCTGGAGGAATGAGTTTGAATTAGACACTGATGGTTGTCGTTCCTTCTTCTATCTAATAAAGTGTTTGAACCTTTTTCCATATTTTTATTCTTTCATAATGCTTATATGTATGAATTTCTTTTGATTCCTTTCATTTATATTCAATGGATCATATGCTTTGATTGGTTTTCATCTTATGTTGTGTTAATAGAGTACCTTTCAAGCGGTTTAAGTACGGGAAGGAGTGATGGAATCAGTACAAGGGAGGCGAGAGGAAAGCGGAACTATAGGTAGGCCTTCTATCATCTCTTCTTATGTATTGCTTATAGGGAAAGTCTAAAACACTTTAAACTATTGTTCTAGGCATAACTATTTGTCTAGTGAATTAGTATTTATCTGTAGATACTAAATTATCCAAAACAAGTTGGTGACTCCACTAGGGACGAGTCATCCTTCCTAGTAGCTTATCCACCTGCTAAGACAACCTTGAAGACTTTATTTGTGTTCATTGATTGTATTTCAGCCCTTTTGTATTGAATTTGGGTCAAAAACTAAGGTTAGATGACTCTTGAGTGGCCTCTCAGAAATTAGCACAGGCCTGGTCAGGGGACAGTGCTATGTAGAGCACCCTTGAGTGAGAGACAGTGCTCTACAGCATAGTTAGGCCCTCTTTGACCTACGTTGATCAACCCTAGGTCAAATTCCCACCTTTAGAAATTTTTTTTGCCAACTTTTCTCTATTTGTTTGCTTGCTAATTGATCAATGAATGTCATGTCTCAGAGAACAATTTTTTATCTCCTTTGCCAACCCTACTTTGATTTTATTGATTAATGTTTCTTTAATTTTTTCTTTGTCATTATTAGCCTATAGTCAAAGTTAGAATATAATTGATTCATATTTATTCGAAAGAAAGTGTCGTAAAGTCTTCTCTTCCTTCGAATTAGAACTGTCGTAAAAGTCTTCATTCTTATTAAAGATTGATTGATTACATGTGCATATTTCCTTTTGTTCATCATAACATTAAGGGATTCGAAAAGAAAAACTTTCATCGTTCATATTGTCATTTGTGAATTCTTGAAATGAATAGCTAGGGAAATTGCATTAGATGTGCTCTTTGCTCTTTGTCAAAAATGTGATTGCTCTATCCCTACTAGCTAAGGATTTTCATTGTTAAATTGAATGGAAAGAATGCTTATCATATTAGTTTCTTTTTAGGAATTGCAAGCGTACATCACAAGGTGAACCTTGAAAGGAAAATTCTAAAGAAGATCAACTTAAAATTTATCTGAATTTACCTAATGGAGCATTGTCAGCTAACGAAAAACATTTAGAGGTCTAGGCTAAAGACGGGTTTCGGTGTCGTAAAACAAAGTAGATGTCACTAACTTGTCTGCAATACATCCTAAGTGTGATATCTCTTTCCATGTATGTGAGTATATCGTAGCTCATACACGTACCTTTGGGTATATGGGGCGGTGTTACAGTACATAAAGTATATGGGAATTCTCTCACTGTGCAGTTTTGCATTAGACAACGCTTATACGGATTGGGCCTCCATGTACTTTCGGGTATATATGGGAGTAAAACACTAGGTTTTTATCCATCCTTAGGTAACCGAGTCGGCTACCTTGTACACTGTGATACACCAAACACAGAATTCGGGGATATTGCCTGCCCGTACTTCTTGGTTTGCCAGGAGGTATTCTGCAGTTTACAGTTACTTGGTAAATGTTTTGCCTAGATTATCCCTCTTTTGTTTTGTTTTGTTACTTTGATTAAAATAAAATTAATTCACCACAGATAACATCCTCCACGCTTACTCCTTAGTTGATCTTAGGTTGAAACATATGGCGACAAATTCGCAGTCCACTGATCAAGGAATTCCTTTTGATGGGAATCCTAGTCCTTTTCCTCCTTTTGGAAATATTGGTGCTCCATATATGGCTACATTGTCCCTTTCGGGATTTACCATTGGATTGCCAGTATGGTTTTATTCAACCTCCTTGGTTCAAAATGTTGTGATTTCTCTGTAATCGACTACTTCTCCAACTGGACAAAATCAACCTCCAATTCATCCTAAAGTTGACCCTTTACCTTCTTCCTCGGTTATTTCTTCCTCCCCTTATTCCTCTTCGCCTGGTGAAAGTATTGGTACTAGTAACCAGGTGGCTAAGAAGAAGAAGAAATGGAAGAAGAATAAGAAGAAGCAAATTCAGCGGAGGGGCAACCAAGAAACCATTGCTTTGAATGCAACATCTGATGAGAAACCATCCATTAAGCCTCACAAAGTTCGATATCCATGAAAAATTTGTGTGGGAGACCATCTTCTTTGAAATTGTCCTGATATTCCTCAGATCTTAGAAGAATGGTCTTCTTGTTCACATCATCCTGTGTCATCAACTTCTAGAGATCATGCTGGTGACACACCATCAACTAGTGATAGTAAAATTCATGGAAAGAAGGGTAAAGTTAAGTCTCCCTATAGGTTATGTGAAGGTAATCACCCCATTCACCTTTGTCCCTATCTGGATGAAGCCAAAAAAGTGTTGGATAATCGTCTTGCTTCACCACAGCAACTTCCATCTGGTTACAGGAAGCTTTCCCTAAATCCTTCACTAGTTGATGAATTGACTGACCAAAATCAACCATCGGTCAAACCCACTCTCTCTGAAAGTGAATCCTATGAGTCTATACCTGACCCAAATCAATAGGTCAAGGTAATAGTTAACCCGATTTCACCTTTAGTTAATCATACCTTTCCCGAAGAGAGTGAATATGATACCACTCAAGTTATTTTTGCTCTTCAGATTCTAATGGGCTTGGGGGCAGTCCTCCTGTTCCATCAAGATAGGAGGAACATCCTACCAATCTCATAACTCAAGGGGTTAATTCTCTCATTCTTACGGTACCCCCTCCAAGTAGTCTAGTTTCTTCCTTTGATTGGAATCGACTGGCAAGATTTTGTCTTCCTTCTTATGTGCCTTTCTAGATCATAATACAGGTTTGTAATATGATTGTATCTGGCACTATTATAGATGAAAGTAAATCATTGAGTATCCTTTCCTCAATTTCTTGGAAATTGCTCGATTCACTGCCGCTTGTGCCGATTACCCGGAATCTGTTGGCTTTTAATAGAGGAACCAGTCAACCATCAGGGATCCTCCCTCAGTTGCCTATTACTTTGGGAGGAAAAATTGTTTATCTGAATGTGATGGTAGTCCTAGGCCCTTTAGATTACAATTTAATTCTTGGGCGCGACTATGTTTATGACATGGGAGCTATTGTTTCAACACTCTTTTGAGTGATTTGTTTCCCGCATGAAGGCAGAATTGTCACTGTTAACCAGTTTTCATTTCTGGGTCCAAATATGGCTCCTAGTCAACCATCTTTCCTAAATGGTCCTTTTGTACTAATGGTATCTTCCCCACCATGGGTTAATTATGTGGCAACTTGTTCCATACCTACATCAACTGACGATCAATTCAGTGATGTTGTATATCATGTACCGGGGGCATTGGAACCAGATCTCTCCTTCACGAGCTCCTATAGGTTGTGATCCAAGGAATATGGGGATAATTCTTGCTCTTGTGTCAACCTCGTTAAAAAATAAATAAGGAATACAAGGATAATTCCTGGTCTTGTGTCAACCATGAAACAAAAGCATGAGGATAGTTTTTTTCGTGTCAACCTCGTTAAAAAATGAAATAGGCCCATGAGGATACTTCCTGGTCTTGTGTTAACCTCATTAAAGAATGAAACAAGGAGTATGAGGATAGTTCGTGGTCTTGTGTCAACCTCACTAAAAAATTAAACCAAGGATACGAGGGTAGTTCCTTGTCTTGTGTCTACCTCGTTAAAAAAATGAAACCAAGGATATGAGGATAGTACCTGGTCTTGTGTCAACCTCGTTAAACAATGAAACAAGGAATAGGAGGACAGTTCCTAGTTTTGTGTCAACCTCGTTAAAAAATGAAACAAGGATATGAGGATAGTTCTTTTACTGTGTCAACCTCATTAAAAAAATGAAACAGCTCCCATGAGGGTAGTTCCTAGTCTTATGTTAATGTCGTTTAAAAATGAAACAAGGAATTAGAGCAGAGTTCCTTGTCTTGTGTCAAGCTCTTTAAAAAATGAAACAAGGTCCCCTAAAGCGAAATTCCAAGTCGAGTCTTTGAGTAGATCTCGTAAAATCCTAGTCACGTCTTTCACTTGATAGCCATGAGTATTCTACTTAGGTGAATGTAACGAAGCTTGGGGGGCATGCACCTAGTGGTAAAGTTAAGTTTCCCTATAGGGTATGTGAAGGTAATCACCCCATTCAACTTTGTCCCTATTTGGAAGAAGCCAAAAAGGTGTTGGATAACCGTCCTGCTTCACACAGCAACTTCCATCTGGTTACAGGAGACTCTCCTTTCAGCATGTTGGGGGCATGTAAACCAATTCAAGCATAGCTTTTCATTTCGAGCTTGTGTAAAAATGAAACTGAATTCAAGCATAGTTTTTCGTTTCGAGCTTGTGTAAAAATGAAACTAAATTCAAGCATAGTTCTTCATTTCAAGCTTGTCTAAAATTGAAACTGAATCCAAGCATAGTTCTTCGTTTCAAGCTTGTCTAAAAATGAAACTTAATCCAAGCATATTTTTTCTGTTTCAAGCTTGTGTAAACATGAAACTGAATCCAAGCATAGTTCCCTATGGTTCAAGCTTGTCTAAAAATGAACCCATTTCCATTTCAACCCTCGTGATTGCCATTCTATTAGCATTTTCTATCAGATGAGCCTTGGTTGTTTCATTCCATCACCAGCATCTCTTTGGCCGATCATATTCTTTCACTTGGTTATTTTACCTTTTTTGAGGAACAGTTGCAATGAGTGGCCTTATTAGCCAACCTCTTCACATAAATCAACATGTTTTGAGAAGTTCCAACATCACCGGAACCAGTTGCTACCGTAGACACCACTCATTCCTCGAAGTGGGGTCCTCTTTAAGCTCTTTTAAGACTCTCTAAACATGAAAAGATTGTCGAGCACTTGTCCTTTCCATCTCGTTAACGGATTGGAAATGGTATCTCTCTTGTATTATTTTACGCTTTTTTGGACTTGAGAGATTAATTTACGAAAAAGAACTTGTGGAGTTTTCTTTTTTGTACCTTTTCAAACTCTCTAAACATGAAAATGACCGAGTTATCTTTGTCGTTAAACTCATTAAAAACATCAAATAGCGACAAACTTGTCCATCTAGACAAGACTATGTTTCACCTTTGCTAGACTCGTTAAAACATCAAATAGCGATGGATTCAACTGAAGGATGAAATTACAAGCATATGTTATCCTCCTCAAGCTTGATAAAAATAAAGAGGTACTGGTCAGCAACGACTGGGGAAAATGGGAAAAGGGAAAAACCACTTTATGGTAGCAGGTCGCTCTTGAACATGACACTTTCACTCCATCACTGTGACTATCTAGGTTGGGTTATTAGCTTCATGGTTATCATACCATTGGTCTATCATGCCATCCATCGCTTTGTTTTGGGTCAATGCTACCAATTCACTTTAGTGACGCCGACATGTTCAAGAGAAGTCATCCAGTAAAAATACATCTTTCGCAATACCATAAACCTTTATTTTCATGACCGCCATTCCTGAACCTTGTGTCATCAGTCAAATTACATCTCTAAAATCACTGCACTCGTTTCATGTCGTTGATGTGGGATACATCAAGGCCCTCATGCGACAAGTCGCTTCCTGCCGACATCAACTCATTATCCAAGAAGTTGACTTAGAAACACCCATTCAGTACCTTGAGGCTTGCATGCATCAATGGCAAGTTTCTCGCTTTCGACGATAGGCTTACATCAATGGCCTTCGACCAAAAGACTTTGTATGGTGTTCGACATCAAATCATCCATTCACACTGTTATCACCCTAAAATCTTTGTCTCTAAGCTTTGGAAAGTTGCCTTGTTTCTAGTCATAGTCTTATAGGTTTTGAGTCATCTCATCTAAATAAGTGTCATTATCTTTTCGAAAAAAAGGTCTTCAGCCTCATTCCATGTCCTAAGATCCTCACCATGTGTTTCGACATCAGTTTGATTGCAAAGGATTGATGTTAGTCTTGGTCTAGTCTTTCCATGGTTCTTTTAGAGTCTAAGATCTAAAAGAGAGTCTTGTTGGTATGGTCAAATAGGTTCAATACTCTATTATTGCCTATCACTGGTCCCATATCATGTTTTGAAAGTCATGTGTTTATCCATTTGGAGAAATTTTGAAACTAGCTACGAAATCATTGAACTAGGAGTTTTCGTAGCGCGCTACGAAATCCCTGAAAAAAGCTTGTTTCAACATTAAAAACTCTGCTTTCTGTGTTTACTAGTCAACTTCCAGAAGGGGTCCTGAGCAGCTGAGAACTCAATTTTGAAAACTGAAAGAGGATTTTCTTAATAACATACCAAAATAAAAAAACCTCTTTCCGTTTCTTCAAATTCGTGCTGAGGTGGGAGGAATTTATGGTTAAACTTGCGCTATGAAACTGCTAAAAGTCAAGCTTGTTCTTCTGGTTTTAGCAGTATTTTTCAAGATCAGTTTCTGGTTACAGGAAAACGTATTGTGGAATTATGAGGGAGGTTTATCTTCATAAAATCGCCATCTACAATAGCCTGTTTCACTTTCTTCATAAGTGTTTTCAGTTGGGAGATACTAAGCTTTCATTGAGACCCTAATTTCAGAAAATGGATTTTTCCTGTTTGACACGTGTTTCTCAAGGACAGATTCTGGACAGCTGGAGGAATTTTTTAAAAACCAGGAGAGTTTTTTGTTCTGGAAAACATGGGCTACAAAAACCTCCTTCAGTTTCATAAAATGTGTCGTGGATGAGGAGATATAGGCTCTGTCCCACGTGCCAATTTTCAAGGATCTAAACCTAAAAACAGGGAAACATATTCCCTAATTTCTAGGGTTTGTCATCAGCAGTTGGGTGACCACGTGGGAGGCTTCATCAAATTTGACTTCATGAGGTTTCAGATGTCAAAGAATGCATTAAAATTTTTAGATAAGGTTGTTGTAATCATAATAAGGAGTTACACTCCTAGTTGTATTAGGTCTCTAGGACTGCTAGTTAGTTGTCAAATGCATTTAAAGGTTTGTTTTATGGTTATAATAGGTGTCACTGATGGAAAATTCGAATTCTCTTGATGAGGGATGATGGAATTATAATTGTAAATTCTATATATAGAGCAAGAGTTCGAATTAGCAAAGGGTTTGAGACTTTTTGGCTCAGCTGCTGCTCTATGTGCAGACTGTGTATATTTTTAACCTAATGCAGATTTCTACTTAGACAACTCAAGATTCATGAAGAGTTCTTGGATGTTCTTATTTTGATGGCATATTCCAATACTTACATTATAGTGGTGTTCACTTATGATACTCAGAACTCACCAATGATGCTCTGACTTCCTTCATAGATAAACTAACTATGTTTCACTGTTTTAAATTTTCATTTCTGCACTTGAACTCTATAATGCCTTGACTTCCATGCTAGGTAGAATGTTTTGGCTTCACTACTCAGGATTCAAAGAGAGTTTTTAATGCCATATTGTCTCATGGCTTTCCTCTTTCACTTACTTGCAGTGGTATGAATACATGTTACTTAGAACTCATCAATGATGCTCTAACTTCCTTCATGTATTCATAAACTGTGTTTCCTTGCATTGTATCTTTGTTTTGCTGATGCATAAAAACTCTCTATGCCCTGACTTCATGTTAAGCTGATCTTGTTGTGGTACTGAAACATACTTTGACTCCATAGCCCAATGGTAGCCAGCCTTCATCTTTCAACCTATAAACATATACAATCACAAACCATAGAGTTATCCATCTATCCATATCTATAATCAAAATCATTAACCCTTTGAGAGAGCCCTCTCAGGATGAGGAGGCTAAGCCTCAGCCAAAAGTAGGTTTGAAAGAGTTACACAAGGCCTTCCTAATCAACAGCCTATCAGGTTAAGGTTTTGTGATAACACACACCATGCAGAATGTACTGCAGTACCTTGAGGATCATTATTATTATCGATGATTTCTCTCACATCTGTTAACAACTTACATCATTAGCTGGTAATGAGATGGTGTCTTCCCATGTTCGACTTCAAATCACATATTTAGATGGTTAGACTCATACTTGAGCGAACGGTTGAATGAGATTGAAGACCTTGGATCTAGTTTCATCCATCTGGGCTGCGATATCAAGAGTACTAAATCATAAGTACAATGGCTTTACATTGATAGTCATGGGTCTATATCTGTAGACGAATGTTTATGTACATGTAATGAAAGTTTATAAGTTGAGCATGGGTATGCCTTCCCTCATCAATTCATTTAAAATCAAATATCATGATATATGTATTTTAATTGATGCAGGTCACCTTCCACTTTGATACCTCCTCATCACATCGTAAAGCATTTCATTTGACATTGGCATATTTCCGACTTCATTCTTTAGGGAGCAGTTGTTACAGATCCATTTGGGCACATCAAATCCCAACATCCAGATTAGTGTTTTAGGGCTCATCAAATGCTAATTTCAGTTTCTACATGCCCTAAACAAGTCACCCCTTTTAATGCCTCCTTTCTGGAAAGTTTCATGACCTAGGACATCCAGAAATGGTCTCTAAAGGGACCAACGTAGGTAGATACACTACCAAGGTGCTCTACAGCACAAGTAGATACACTGTCAGGGTGCTCTGCAGAGCACCTAAGCCTTCTTTAGGCTGCGCTAGGTGAATTTGAGTGAATTCAATTAGGGTTTGTGGAATAGTCTTATCTCTTGGGTTCATCTAGAAGCTTCCCTCATTTATCTACTCCTATGAGCTCGAAAATGGACGAGGAATGATTTAAGGATCATCCTATCCTCTCATCCCTTCCTCCATGGAACTAATTCTAAGTATGGAAGGCCATTCAATGTCACCACTAATGAAAAAACCTCCTTCATCCTCCTATAAATTGACCACTCATCTAAGTGATCAGGGGCTAGCTAGATTATGTTGAATTGTAAGGAGATAATGCTGCTATGAGACTTGACTTTGGAGAAAATGATGTAATGCCACAAGCTTGTCTTGCTTTTGATGTGATGTGGATGGGATCCAAGCTAGAGGAATGACTTTGAATCAAACATTGATGGTTTTAATTCCTTCTTCTATCTAATAAAGTGTTTGAACCTTTTTCTATATTTGTGTTCTTTCATAATGCTTATATGTATGAATTGCTTCTGATTCCTTTCATTTATATTCAATGGATTATATTCTTTGATTGGTTTTCGTCTTCTGCTATGTTGATAGGGTACTTTTCAAGTGGTTTAAGTACGAGAAGGAGTGATGGAATCGATACAAGGGAGACGAGAGGAAAGCGGAACTACAAGTAGGCCTTCTATCCTCTCTTCTTATCTATTGCTTATATGAAAAGTCTAAAACACTTTAAACTGTTGTTCTAGGCACAACTACTTTTCTAGTGAATTAGTATTTATCTGTAGATACTAAATTCTCCAAAATAGGACCTGCTGGGAAGTTCTATGCAGTTTTCAAGAGAAAGGCATGATAGGGTTACAAGGGACCTATTGAGCATGACTACACAATTTTGGAGAACAGTGCAAGAAAGCCAACATAGGGTCTGCTAGAAATGAATGTGCATTTTTAGAGAACATTGCAGGACAGGAAGCAGAGGGCCTGCTAGACATGTCAGCATGGTTCCTGAAGGCAATGCAAAGAAAGGTAGCAGAGGATCATTTGGACATGTTTGTGTAGTTTTGGAGATCAGTGCAGGATAGGTAGTAGGAGGCCTACTAGACATGTCTACACAGTTCCTGAAGGAAGTGTAGAGCAAGGCAGCAGAGGGCGAGCAGGACATGTCTGCACACATTTGGAGATTAGTGCAGACCTAGGTCTTGGTGCAGTGTAGGGTTCCGACAGACCAGAGGGAGGTTTGATGGCTGTGCTTGAGAAATGTGCAGTTCAGTTTAGACATGGAGGCAAATTATGCGTAGTTCTAAGAGGCAAACGGGCTGCTCACCTCTGGGATTGTGAAGTGTGACTGACCTAGAGGCAAACCTCAAGTACTGTGTAGTTCTAGGAAGCAGAGAAAGGTCACTGAGGGTTGAGACTGTGCATTGCAGCTCAGTCGGGATCCAGTGGAAGAGGGTTGTTTGATCGGACAGATTTTCAGGAAAATGGTTAAGTGTTGAAAGCAAGTGAACTTGTACAAACTTGACATTGTGATCATACACTTACCATTCTTTGATGGCAAGACAACATAGACCACCAGTACAACAAAACAAAAGATGCACTTGGTCAGACTATGTTATATTTGAAAGCGACAAGTGCGACACTTGAGATAGACCTTCAGACGGTCATGACGACACTAGCGCGACAATGCTTACAACTTTGTGTGTGAGTATGATGAATTTTTACATGGCGAAGACAAACCAAACACACAAAGAAAAACCATTAGAACTCACTAGAAAAATATCACAAGCATGGAAAATCAATCAATATGCCAAAAAATGACCATTAGTAAAATAAGCAAAAGGGTGAAAAGACTTCAGAAGAGCTCATGGGGTGAGCTCGAGTGTTTGCAACCATCAAAGGAAAAACCAAGGAAGGCTCCAAAATTTGGATGTAAGCCAAAATTTTAGAGGGTGTTGTAACCACTACAATAGAATCATACAAACATTTTGAATTCTTCAATGAACCCAAAGAATCATTGATAGATCCAATATGATGAATCACCTCTTCACTTTTTGAAGCAACATTCAAGGCATATTATTTCTTATCTTATTTTTTCCATATGGAGAGATCTTTAAAATATATAGGTTTAGTAGGTGAAGAATTTCTATACAAAATTCCATCCTAAAAATAATTACATATAAGAGCATGCTAAATCTTTCTTTACAATCTTGGATAATTCTCTTTTCCATCGAACAACATAATAATGATTGAGATTGTAACATCCCATGTTCTACCCCATACTCTTTGTAAAGATAATTATTTTGATTGCAATATCAATGTGGGGGAATCACAACTGGGTAATACATGATTAAGAACTTAATATTTAAAATTAATTAAAAACAATGGAATAAGGGATAACCTTATGGATCCTTTTTATGAGGGAATCCTTCTTGCTCACTTATTTTGAAAAGCCATGATCCATACCTAACCAAATTAAATGTTGCATTTGCTTGAAAACTCAAGAGGCCATTACATGACAATATTTGATTGTGATGTGATTGGGGTGAACTGAAGCTCAGTGACAACCATTAAGAGATTGGAGTGGGGTGGTAGAAGGATAGGTGAATCCCATTCCCCTTTCCCTTCTATAAATCAAATAAATAAACTTTTTAGGAGAAAACGCACTAAAGAGCTAAGATATGCTCTTTGAAATACATAGAGAAGGAAATTATATGCCCTCTCTCCCTCTCTTAGAACACATTAGGATGCATAGGAGTTTTCTACATATAAGCACAACAAAAGAAGAAATAAAGTTAGTTGGACTTCAAATAATTTACAATTCACTGATAGTGTGTGGGAAATTGGAGCTATTGCTTTCTCTTGCTTTTGTTGGTCCTCTCTTAGTGTTTCACATTTGTTTTGGAACAAAGTCCATTGGATCTGGATTTCACTCGTTAACTGGTAGTGGTTGGTCCTGAGATAGAGTTGGTTCACTTAGACCATCAAATTTTTCCTTTGGTTGAGTTTTACTCTCTCTTATTTATGATATTTCCATTGGATTGATTCATATTCATGAGGGGTAATTGTTTCTCTCTCTCTCTCCCTCTCTCTTTGATTATGGGGCATAAGAAATCTTATATTACTAGAGAAAAGGGTGAATTCAAGGCATATTCTTAGCGATTTGGAGATGTGGATCATACTGAACAGTAAGTGCTTTCCTTTGGTTGATGAATCACTTAGTGCTCATTGTTTTGTTGATGAACCACTAAGTTCTCACTATTCAACTGATGAACCACTGTTATGAAACCAGCTCAAGAAAAGATAGAAAAGATAGATCAACGCCTTAGAATTCAGCCTATTCGAGGGGGAAACCTCCTTTACATTACATAAATGAACAATTCTTGGATGATACAAATGAAAAGACCTCCTTTCTATATATAGGAGTCTAAGGGGTTATAACATAATCAGAGCCGACATAACAATAATAATGTAAGGGCACAATAATAACAATAGTGGGCTTCTATGTGGCACAATAGTAACAATATGGGCACTACATGGGTACATCAATATAATAAGTGGGTTATACTAACAACAATAGGGGGTTACACTAGTAGTATAGGGACCTAACATGACCCTCTCCTTCAAAAAGTGTTGTCCTCAACGCTTGAGTAGTTCTTGATGCTTCTGTATAAAATTCTTGTCCTCCCATGTGGAATATTCAGCAGGTAATTTCTTCCACTTGATGAAATACTCTGAAATTGATTGATTTCGTAGCTGTCGGGTTCTTGTTTCTGTGATTGCTCCAGGTTCCAATATGATTTTTCCTTCCTCTTCAATTTCTGACAATATTGCTTGAATTGGGATCTTTTGCAACTTATGAATAAGTGGCCATACATCTTCGTCCTTCTTCCATTCATCACTTGCTTCGTTTATCCAATTTGGTTGGATAATATAAATAGCAAAAAACAATGCTTCCCTCCTCATCCTTGAAGAGTATTCTCATTCGGTAAGGTCGCCATTTTTTAAGTGCATGTAGTATTGCCAACATTTCCTTCTCATAAATAGCTTGCTTGAGATGTAGCAGTAAAATTACCCAATCACCTACATCAAAACATTTTTCACTACGATGTTGATCTACCTGTTGTTTCGTTTGATTTTGCACCAAAGTGGCGTTATCCTTTAAAAGTTGGAGAACTTGCTGTTGATGCTCGATGTGATCTTTCTTTGCTTGAACCTTTTTCTTCTTGATATGTCCTTCTATCTTTTGAGGAGTGGTAATTTCTTCCCGTCCTTTACAAGATATGGTCGGATTCATTTCTTGATGCTCAATGTGATCTTTCACTTCTTGAACATTTTTCTTCTTGATGTGTCCTTCTATCTTGATAGTTTGAGGAATGGTAATTTCATCCATTGAATTACAAGATATGGTTGGATTCATTTCTTCTTTCTCAATGTGATCTTTCACTACTTGCACCTTTTTCTTCCTGATATGTCCTACTATCTTGAGAGTTTGAGGAGTGGTAATTCTTTCCAATGCTTTACAAGATATGGTCTGATTCATTTCTTCTTTCTCTGGGGTGGTGTCCTGGCGTATATCCTCTTCTTTTGATGTTTCTTGATCCTTTTCTTCCTCCTCTTCATATTCTATGTAAAATAATTTCTTCTCAGCACACCTATGACCTTTAGTGCATTTGCTATCACAATTGTAACAAAGCCCTTTTTCTCTTTTTTCTTCCAATTGTTGTGGTGTAACCGTTGTAGGTTGTGGAAGGCTGGGAGAAACAACACTTCCATCTTTGTGAGGGGTATGCTTCCTGGTTTCCATAATTTTTCTTTGCATTATGTCGCAAAGCCCTTTTACTCTTTCCAATTGTTGTGGTGTTGCTCTAAAGAAGGTGTTTCTCTTTGTATCCTCATAATGTGCTATCATTTCCTCCGTGAAAATTAACCACGTAACAAGTGTTTTACGAGAACAAAGCCCTTCATACCATAAAAATTGATCTAGTTCTAAATATGAAGATGCAATACATACCTTTTGTAACAGTTGTACACCATGTAGATCAAAATATTGCTCCATTTGAAGTATCCAATTTACCGGATCCTTGCCATCAAACTTCCTCATCTTGCTTTTTCTTGATTTTAGGAGCTCGACCTTGAAACAACTTTAACTCTGTACTTTTAAATCACCTAGTTCTGAATTTGTGACCTGCAGTAGCCCTTTGTGTCCTCTTTCCAATGCCACAAGTCTGACCCAAATTGATTTCTCCAAGAAAGAGTTATGCACAATCTCCCGCAGTGACCTGATTATAGACTAGTTCAGTAGAGCCAACTTGTACGATGTTCCACGAGTCACTGTTTCAACCTTTGAATCTGAAACACACACACAAGAAACTACAGTTCGTCCTCTTTCTGCACCTTCTTACGAAATTTCAATCCGATCCCCAGAGAGAAAGTTATGACGGTTTTCCCCAGGTCACCTGTTTTGAATGTAATTCAGGAGTCTGCAAAAAGACCAACTTCCTCTGATCATATCTCCGCAAATATCGCGCGAAAAGCTCTGAAATTTGGACCCAAGGTTCAGCGCGATTTATTCTCACATGGGTTTTTTTTGCGACTTCTGAAACATCACAGAAAAAAACGTTATAGCGCAAATGCCACGATGACCTGTTTGGAGCAGCGAAAACCTAGAATCCAAAGCTCTGATACCAAATGTTATGAAACCAGCTCAAGAAAAGATAGAAAAGATAGATCAACACCTTAGAATTCAGCCTCTTCGAGGGGGCAACCTCCTTTACATTACATAAATGAACAATTCTTCAATGATACAAATGAAAAGATCTACTTTCTATATATAGGAGTCTAAGGGGTCATAACATAACCAGAGCCGACATAATGTAAGGGCACAATAATAACAATAGTGAGCTTCTATGGGGCACATTAGTAACACTCAAAACAGGTGACCTGGGGAAAATTGTCATAACTTTCTTTCTGAGCATCGGATTGAAATTTCGTAAGAAGGTACAGAAAGAGGACGGACTGTAGTTTTCTTTTATATATTTTTCAGAGTCAAAGTTCAGGAGTCTGCAAAAATACCAACTTCCTTAGATCATATCTCCGCAAATATCGCGCTAAAAGCTCTGAAATTCGGACCCAAGGTTCAGTGCAATTTCTTCTCAAGTGGGTTTTTTTTACGACTTCTGAAACATCACAGAAAAAACGTTATAGCAGAAATTCCACGATGACCTATTTGGAACAACGAAACCCTAGAATCCAAAGCTCTGATACCAAATGTTATGAAACCAACTCAAGAAAAGATAGAAAAGATAGATCAACGCCTTAGAATTCAGCCTCTTCGAGGGGGCAACCTCCTTTACATTACATAAATGAACAATTCTTGGATGATACAAATGAAAAGACCTCCTTTCTATATATAGGAGTCTAAGGGGTTATAACATAATCAGAGCCGACATAACAATAATAATGTAAGGGCACAATAATAACAATAGTGGGCTTCTATGTGGCACAATAGTAACAATATGGGCACTACATGGGTACATCAATATAATAAGTGGGTTATACTAACAACAATAGGGGGTTACACTAGTAGTATAGGGGCCTAACAACCACTTAGTGCTTTCTTCTTAGCTGATGAGCCACTAAGTGCTTTCCAAGGGGTTGATTAAATCATTTGGTGCTTGCAATTATGATGTTGAACCACTCAGTGCTTTTTATTATTCGATGAATCATTAATTTCTTGCTAGCTAGTTGATGAACCAACTTCATAGTGGAGTCAATCCCTTGAAATTAAGCAACATAGATTTCCAGATTTTTGGTATTGAAACTCCAAGAGTAAGTGGGTCACTATGGTGTTGGATGCTAGAGATTAGTTCATGAACCACCTAGACAATGGACTCAATCTCCTGAGATTTTGACCAAGCCATTGGTGTAAATTTCCCTTGTACAAGAGTTTCCTTGAACTCTAAATCCAATTCGGCGGTGACCAACTGCAAGAAAGATTATAATATAGTTGGCCTACGTTTGAGATGAGTGTAAAAATCCCTTCTTTAGTTTCCAACTAATATCACATACTTAGATAAGTATAATGATTTATGTATATTTTATTTATGGATGATGACTATGCTTGTTATATTATTGACTTATGGTTCTGTATGATTCATGAAAGAATGTCTGAATCATTGTATATCCATGGCTAATAAGTTATCTTAATTATCCATGGTGGTAAGGAATGTTTAAATGATGTGATTGTTTCCATCTTCATGAATTGCACGATCACTTACATGATTATGATTGATTTTCTAGAGTTCACTCAGTTAAGCTAATATCTTATAAGTTCTCAGTTATCATATATTTTTATGAAGTTGGGCAGCTCACTGCCATAATCATGATAGTAGGTCATCTTACATGTTATAATTTTAATCTATATCTTGTGTTTTAAATGGGTAGATGGTGATAGCTAATCGTCACTCAACCTATGAATGATTTAATGATTCTATGGGTTTATGAACACTCTATATATTTTTGTAACTAAGAATTGTAATCAGTTGTAACATCCTAAGATTCATTATGTCAACATGATATGTAACTCTCTTGAATGGTAATGAAAGCCTGCATACATCCTTACTAATGAATGAAGAAATCCCAATTCATTGAAGAAATTAACTGACGTGTAAAAAACCTCAGAATGTAAATTCCTTGCAAATCTCATCTTTTGTAGAGTTGAAGTTGGGTGATTTGGCATTGGAACCATGAATTCCTCTTATTCGTGATCTAATGTAGTTTGGGTCTTACTAGTACCATTTTTATTTAATTTGTATTGGGCTTACTACTTATGACAATATTTTGCATACCTTCATATTTATCTTTAGGAAATTTGGTGTTCAGGAAGTTCCCTCTACCTTAGGAAATTTACCTTAATTCTTCTTTTTTTCTCTTCTTATTTATATTGGTGCGGAGATAGAGCGATATAGGCATTTGGGGGTCATGAGGGTCAACTCTACCATGTGAAGGTTGGATCACCACAAGACTGGATTACTTGTTTATAGAAAATTGTATCTAGGCATTTGAGGTCCATGGTCGACTAAGCAAAGTTCCCTTGAGCATGGCTCATATATACTGCGGGGACAAATATCCTTTCCATAGGTGATTTGTATCTAGGGTTGAACTCCCTTTTGATGAAATTGAACATCCATGCATCAGGAATTTAGATGTGAATGTTATTCTCTTGACCTATGAGAAATTTCAGAATACCAAATATGCGAAGAAATACAACCTAGAGCACAGAATAAAATGAGAAAAGCAACAAATATTTTATTATTCAGAGATGAATGAAATGTTTACTTGCCTCATCGAGGGGGTAACTTCCAGCAGATCAGAGCTCGATTAAAATATAAGACTCAATGATATTTCCCTTCTAACCACTATTATTTATAGCTAAATGACCTTCAACAACCTAACGACTAGTGGTCCTTTGCATAACATGGGATAACCACTTTATTTATTAATTATGGCCCGTTTGCAACTAATTGTGGTCCCTTTCTTAAATGCAGGTCAACCACTTGCAATTATTAATACATGCTTATTAACTTTTTAACTAACTATGACTATGAATAAACCCCATTTCGTTTATTACATAAATAAAGTGGTTAGGGTTGGACACTAGCGTGCCCTCCCCCATCAAAAGAAACCTTGTCCTCAAGGCTGAAGCTGCGGAAACTACTAAAGAATAGTGGTTGGTTCCAAGGTCGCATCTTCTAGAGAGGCATCTTTCCACTTGACGAGGACTTCCTTGATCGTGCGGATGCACATATGTCTTTCACAAGTGTCGAGGAACTATTCTGGTTGGAGCCAGAGTGAACCTTCCTCATCCAATTCGGGTAGACTGGTTTGAATTATGCAATTGTTCCCCACCACTTTCTTGAGGCACGATACATGAAAGACTAGATGGATTTTTGAAGTTGGTGGCAAGGCAAAATTGTATGCTATTGCTCCAATGTGCTAAAGTATTTGATAAGGCCCATAGAATTTTGGAGCTAATTTTTGGTAGTCCTTTTCTTTGAGCAATGTTTGCTTATATGGTTGCAGTCGCAGGAATACCTTATCCCCTTCTTGAAATGTGTGCTCTGAACGATGCTGGTCTACCTATTGCTTCATTCAATTCTGAGCTTGATGGAGATTATTTTTTAGACGAGCTAGCATGGTGACATGGTTCCATAGGATTTGATCAACTGCTTTCACCTTAGAGCACCCATGGATATAAGAGATAGGTGAAGGTGGAAGTTGGCCAAGCACTGCTTCATATGGAGTCATCTTGGTCACTTCATGATAGTTAGTATTAGACCACCATTCAGCTAAAGGTAGCCATTGTACCCATCGATGTTGCTTTTATGAAGTGAAGCATATTAGGTATGTCTCTAAACATTTGTTGACTGCTTCAGTTTGACCATCGGTTTGGGGATGATATGTAGTACTTAGTTGGAGTTGGGTGCCTTGTAGCTTGAAACGTTCTTGCCAAAATTTGATGGTTAAAATTGGGTCATGATCAAACATAATGGAAGTTGGCATGCCATGCAATTTGAAGATCTGGTCCATGAAAGCTTGAGCCACCAAAGTGGGGGTAAATGGGTGGGGTAGAGTGAAAAAATGAGCATATTTAGAAAGTCTATCCACAACCACCATGATGACTAATTTGTTTCCCAACTTTGGGAGACCAGTAATGAAATCCATTGAAACATCTGTCCAGACGGAGGCAGGGAGTGGAAATGGTTGTAAGCTGCCTGGTAACCTAATGATTTCTCCTTTAAGGCATTGATAAACATCACACTTAGCTACAAAAGTAGGAATGTCATTTTTCATGCCCATCCAAAAGAAAGAACGACGAGCGTGAGCATAAGTCTTCTGAAAGCCTGCATGCCCTACAATGGGAGATGAGTGCAACTCTACCAAAATGTGAATTTTGAGGGTGGATGTCGACGATATAACTACTCGATCCTTGTAGCGAAGAATCTCATCCTTCCAAAATTAGCCGACTGAGGAATCAGGATTTATTCTCAAGTTATTAACAAGTTGGGAGAGAGAGGGGTGTGAAAACCATTCCTTGTGGGCTTCTTCAATCCAATCTAGTATGGGAAGAGAGATTGAGAGCAGGGTGCTTTCATCCTCAAATTGGTGCAATAAAGCATCTGCTACTACATTGACATTCCCTTTCTTGTAAATTATCTCATAATCATATCCCAAAATTTTGGCTAGCCATTTATTTTGTTGTGGTGAGGAGAGACATTGCTCCGAAAAATATTTGAGGCTTTGATAGTCTATGCGGATTTGGAAACATCGCCCTAATAAGTATGGTCGCTAGGTATCTATTGCATGTAATATGGCCATCATTTCTTTCTCATAGGTAGATTGACCCAGATGTTTCCCACTCTATTGTGGGATGGTTAAAGCCAAGGGTTGACCTTCTTGCATTAAGACAACACCAATACCAGTACCTAAAGCATCACATTAAATCACAAAAGATTTGGTGAAGTCTAGTAGTGCCAATACGGGAGTGGAACACATGGCCTATTTGAGAGCCACAAATTCCTGTTGTGATGCATCAGTCCAGAGAAATGAATTTTTCTTAAGAAGGTTAGTGAGGGGTCTAGAAATGTGACAATAATTGTGGACAAATTTGTGATAGTATCCAGTGAGACCCAAGAATCCCCTGAGACTCTTCAAGGTTTTTGGTTGGGGCTACTCTTGCATTGCCTGTATCTTTTTGAGATCAACCCCGACACCTTCACGACCCACAATGTGTCCCAAATACTCGATGTATTCCATGCCAAAAGAGCACTTGGACATTTTGACAAATAATTTGTGATTCCAGAGAAGTTGCAAGATCAAGTCTACATGTTGAAGATGGTTTTCCCAGTTTAGGTTGTAGATGAGACTGTCATCAAAGAAAATGAGGACAAATTTTTGGAGATATTGTTTCAACAGGTGATTCATGAGGATTTGAAAATTATATGGAGCATTACAAAGACCAAATGGCGTGACCTAGAATTCATAATGGCCTTCATGAGTTCAGAAAGAAGTCTTGGGAATGTCTTCTTCTTTCATGCATATTTGGTCATAGCTAGAGAGAAGATCTAGCTTGGTAAAGAATTGAGCATCATGTAGTTCATCAAGCAGATCATCAACAACCAGAATAGGGAATTTGTCTTTGACAGTGATCTTGTCGAGGGCCCAAAAGTCTGGACACATGCACCATTCTCCATCTTTCTTTAGCACCATGACCACTCGTGATGAATAAGGAATTATGCTACGATGAATAACTCTTGCTTTAAGGAGTTCCTTGATGATTTTTAAATTTCATTCTTTTGGGCGGCTGGGTCCCTGAGACCAAAGGGATGCTATGATCATGTTCACCTCTAGAGGGTGGAAGCTCTTTATGTTTGTTAAATACCTGCTGGTGGCAGTCTAAGTCCTGTTGCATCTCAAGATGAATATGAAGAGTAGTGGATTCAATGGCCTGGATGGCATTAAACTGGGCGATGACTCCATGATGGCCTTTTTTCAACAACTTTTTCGTTCGATGTGAGCTGATGATAGTAGAAGCACCTGCCTAGAGTCTACATAGTGTATGAATGTGGTCATTCTACTTAAAGATCATATATAACTCCTGGAAATCGATTGTGATTAGGCCTAGTGTGTGAAGCCATTCAACACCCAAGATAATGTCACAACCACCCATATTAATTGCAAACATGTAGGTATTTAGGTGGTAGTTTCCCATCTGAAGTTTAATATTTCTGCAGTGGCCTTCACATTTCATTTTCCCCCCATCAGCAATAAGGAATTGGAAATTAGAGATTTCCCGTACAAAACAATGAAAAACTTCGGCGACTCGCTTATGGATAAAATTATGAGTGCTTCCACTTTCAATTAATACCACTACAGGGCGATGTTTAAAAAATCCTATGATTTTGAGAGTTTGGGGTGCAGAAATACCCGCCAAAGCATGTAGTGAGATAAATAGTTCATCTGGCATAACTTTGAGATCATTGTCATGTTGGGTTTCCTCAGCTTCGTCCTCTGGCCCTCCAAGGAGTGGGGCTTCCTCAGACGAGTTGTGATCATTAAAATCAATTTAAAATAATTTGGGTTCCTTGCATTTATGCCCCGGGGAGTATTTGTCATCACAATAGTAGCACAATCCTTGTTTTCATCATTCCACCATTTCTGTGGGAGACACCTTTTGAATGTTAAGTGTTTGGGTAGGGCCCTGAACCTGGGTGGGACACACCTTGGTTATGAGATTTGGACAAGTAGACTGGGCAGCTAAAGCAAGTTCCACTTCGACAACCTTTGTGAAAGTGTCTATCCATGTAGGTGGGTGGTGCATCCGGACATGTGCTTGGATGGCTTCTTTGAGACCACTGATGAAACACTCCAAGTAGAATTCATCTCCTAGACCTTCTATTCAGATGGCCAATGTCTCAAAGGCTGCAATGTAGTCTTTTACTGTGTTTGTCTGTAAGAGCTTAGTAAGACGACCCAAAAAATTAGATTCTTTGTCCAAGTAGTCACAAAGGGCTTTTGAAAGCACCTACCAAGTTATGTTCCCAGGATAACATTTTACATGCCACTTCCACCATTGCCATCTCTCTCAGTCCAAGTAAAGGTATCCCACATGTAGTTTAGTTGGATCATTGCAGATATCATTCAAAATGAAATATTGTTCCGTTTGTGCTACCCATACTGTCAGATTAGAGCCATCAAATTTATACATGTCCAGCTTTGGTGGTTGAGGGTGAAAATGTTGGTGGTTTCCATGGAAGTGAATATGATGGCTAGATTCTCCTTCAAGGTGTTCATCAATAATATGTGCCTCTTGATGCAACCCCAACGTTCTCTTAGTGAGGTGTTCAATGAATGTTGAAATTTTGTCCAGTTGTTCCTTGAAATTATCCAACCTTGTTTCAAGATGCTCGATCTTCTCATTGGCCATGACTTGAGCTCTGGTTTCTACCATACATATATCTCTGTCACTTGACGTCACTTCGAAAAAATTTAGGATCGCCAGAAAATTGAACCTGACAAGCGAATGGTACCACTGTGATCAAGTCGTCGTCGTGAATCTTATGGGCTAAGTCTCTTGTAAGCGTCCTGTGAAAATCGGTCCCGAACTATAGCAACAACAAGCCTTACTATGAAGAGAGTCAGATCTGGCTATGAAACACCAACTGCTGAATATGATGTGCACTGTGGCGGAAAAAACCCAACTGTTGTATCTAATTGGTGCGGATGTGATAGAACCCCAACTGCTAGATCTGAATTGTATTGCGGTAGTAGAACCGCAACTGTTGGATTTGATCTGGAAGATAAGATAATGGGCAATCTTCAGAGAGCAGAGGGAACTATGGTCACAAAGGAGTGTCGGGTGCTATAGATTGCAATATACATAAGGGTCCAACAACAATACTCGGCCCAATCTTTCAAGGCACTAACTAAGGAGGATCAACTGTACCCTTAGCCATACTACCTGACTACTCTATCATACGCACGAGTAATCTCCCCGAGTGTTGTGCTCAATGCACTGTAGCAGGAAGATGGCTAATGACTTATCTAAAGTGAGGTTTCAGGTTATCCTAGGGGGCTTTCGATATACCCAAAGGGTAAGTGCAGTCCATGCGTGATTGTGTTTAATGCGCTACTACTCAAAGGGGTACCCACATCAGTTATAAGGGAGGCCAACAAGCGTGGCCACCTATTGTATTTCCTTCGTGCATGCCTCCCCAAATCCACTGGTTTATGTGCTCAACGACAAATCCCATGGTTTAAAGACGTCGGAACATGTCTCTAGCCTAAGAAAAAAATTCTGCAAAAATGGAGGTACCATCGGCCCTAGAAAGTGCTCTGATACCACTTGTTATGCTATTGACCTACGAGAAATTCCAGAATACCAAATATGCGAAGAAATAAAACCAAGAACACAGAATAAAATGAGAAAAAAACAAGTATTTTATTATTCAGAGATGAATGCAATGTTCACTTGCCTCTTCGAGGGGGAAACCTCCAACAGAGCAGAGCTCGATTACAAAATAAGACTAGATGATCTTTCCCTTCTAACTACGACTATTTATAGCTAAATGACCTTCAACAAATTAACAACTAGTGGTCCTTTGCATAACATGGGTTAGCCACTTTATTTATTAATTATGGCCCGTTTGCAACTAACTGTGGTCCCTTTCTGAAACGCGATTCAACCACTTACAATTATTAATATGGGCTTATTAACTCTTTAACTAAATATGACTATGTCTTGACCCCATTGGATTTATTACATAAATAAATGGGTTAGGGTTGGACCCTAACAGTGGACGAGGGTATAAAATTTTGTAAGGGTCCAAATTTATCATGAGTTTTATATCACCCGATGGGTCCTACATTGTATTTATGAGAGATCAGATATGTGGTGAGTCTAGGTATGTCGTTGGTTTGAATATCCTTTCCACGTGTGATTTGTATCTAGGGCCAGACACCTTTGTGAAGAAGTCAAACATTTGTGTATCTGGTATTTGGATGTGGATGAGTGCACAAACCTTTGTGAGGGGCCAGATTTGTGGTGATCCATATATCATTCATTGGTTCCTATTCCAAATTCATTGCACGAGGGATTAATTCGTAGATCCGAGGTTTAGGGATGAAAAGATTTAATACAACATTGTAACACTGGATATGTTGCGAGTCAGATAAAACATGAAAAAGTTGCAAAACAAAAAGGGGAAAGCCCTGGTAAGGCCCAGTTCTTGAGTTGATGTGGCAAGTTCTATGAGTATCTGGCAATGCCCACATGGATGGCATGTGGAAATACCATGATTGTGTGGACCCACATTATGATGATTTGGTGATTTCATGTGGACTACACATGGATGCCATGTGGCAACACTGTTATGACATGAACCCTGTATTATGTTGATATGATGGTTCCACATAAGCTATGTAAGAGCCATGTGGATGCCACATGGAAACTCAATGCTGATGTGGTTTTATATAATTGGTCAAAATTAAAATGCAATAACTTTCAATCAAGGAGATGGTTTGAGATAAAATTTATATCACTGGAAATATCTCAACAAATTGATTGCAATGATGCCATTTGTTTGGAGTTTTGTTGATGTTGGATAAAAGAGGATTTTTGTAACCCCTTCTTCATAACAAACCTTTGAGATTGGGTCAAATTAATATGAACACCTTCCATAGGCCAAGATATTACAAGGGGGTGGAATGGATTGTTAGAGAGACAAAAGAATGCACTTTTCACCACTATTTGTAGGAATATGGAAAACCCTATGCTTGAATAAGGTATCACACAAGTTAGCTGAAACTAAAAAAAAATGAAATAATTATAATGGAAGTAATGTTAAAGGAGAAACCAAATGAAAATTATCACAAGAATTAGAACCAATATTGAGACAACAAACTAGGTAGGGATTGTCAATGACACCTTATGGAATTTGCAATAATTGATGGAATTACTATAATTATTGATAGGAAAACATGATAATTATGTTGAAAATAGCAACAAGAAATGATAAAAATAGAATCCAGAATATTCCAATTTTATTTTGTCCTTGAATTAAAATTGTGAATTAAAATCGAATTTAGTCTCACCAGGAAATAATTAATTAATTCATTATGGATTAATTAGTTCGAGAAATTCAAGTTAGAAGTCTTTCTGAACTCATGCAAGAGTTATCCCTTAAATTAAGGAGATTATCCCTTAATTAAGGAGATAAGATTGAGTTATATTTGAGTTGTAATTAGTTAGCTCAGTTTACTGAGTTAAGTCTAGTTAAATTAGTTCCAAATTGTTTGAGGAACTAATTGTGAGTTATCATTCAGTTGATTCATGCATGCACTCAACTAGTGTACTCCAGATAACTGAATATTCCCTCATCAGAAACTCATGCATGTCTATTCTGAGAAAGACCTAGTTGAACTAAATGTCAAGGACAATGTACTATCAGTTGCATGTTTTCTCCTATAAAGGAAACTCATGCATGCAGTCAAGGGAAGGTTCCTTGAGGATTGCACAGTTCTGACAGGGTGTGAGATCAGTGTGAGAGATCATTGTTCCACATGGTTGAGATTTTTCCACTTGGTAACAGGAGGATCACCCAGGAGAAACAGCGCAAGGAAATAGGAGCTTGGAGGGTAGAGGAGAAGGCTTGTGAGAAGCCAAGTTTTCCTATGAGCATCCAAGAGGATTGTACTGAGAGCTAGATATTTGTGAGAGCCAAGGATTTGTATAATTATGATGTATTTCCACCTTGTATGATAATACAAATAGTGGTGTTTTTAGCTGAGGCTTTCCCCTTGTTACACTAAAAAATGTCACCTTGACTACTTACAGTTAGTATGGCTCAAATCAACAGTCATGCTACCCTTTTTAGGCAAGTCTTATGCCTCTGTTATCCATCTCAAACTCAAAGAAGAGAGAAAGTATTGTAAAAACTATGTTTATCTCTGGGGTCGCAGGTTCTCTCTAGCCTTACCTGCGGGGACGCTGACCATGTTCACAAAAGCTGCGTCCATGGACGCTCTGTATGTTAAGGGACAGGTGCGTCCTTCTGTAAAAGGCAAAATGCGCGAGTTTTATCTTGAAAAAGTTACTTGTGGTTACTTCTAGAACCTTCTAGAGGTCGGTTTGATGAAATGGATGCGCCTCCAGTTGGTTCATGTATCTCTATTAAGAGGGAACTTATCCCATCAATAAGGGAGCTATCCCACCCAAAGAGGGGGATTATCCCATTGATGGTGGACCTGAATAACCTCTTTACAACACTATAAATAAAGACATTGAGCCAGAGGGAGGAGAGGTTGGAGCTATACATTTTCTTTGGGTAAATGCTGCAGGATTTAGGTCTCCCATTTAGAGCCTTGTGAGGAGAGATTGTCTTTACTTGATTCTACTTGGAAGTGGGTGAGCTTTGTCAAAGTAGAGGAAAACCCTTGATGGACCCTGGGAGGAATTTGCACAACACCAAGGCCAGGTTGTAAGAGTTTCTTTGTTTCGTTATTAATACAAACTGGTTTATTTTTCTCAATAGCTTGTGTTAATGAGTTATTTCATGTGTTCCTTGGTCTACATGTTGAATATATGTTTTATTATATGAAATGCAAGTGCTTGGTAATGGTTTGATTGTTTGTGGTTGCAGGAATTGATGTGAAGGAGGAGCTCATCCGGATTGGCAAGGACGAACTTCAACAATAGCGTTTTGGAATAAGGTAAGCCTAAACACTTGTAGTTTTCATGTTGTAAAAGGTATATTTAGAGAAAGATTACTCCATTTTGTCTTGTTTGTCATTAGAATGTCTTAGACTTCTAGGAAGGTCAGCTGTGTCCGCACCCTTGACCAATTCCGTGTGACAAATTGGCGACTCCGCTGGGGAATCCATTAATGAGAGAGTCTTTTCCTTTGTGTGAACTTTGCTCTGAGAAAATCATTTTTATTTTCTGATTTTTGACTGTGAGAATTAGTATTTGGGTGGCTTAGCTTTAGATTTAGTTAGATTTGGTTTTTCTTCATTTTTCCAGAAGGACGCACCCTCTGAGTACTGCACAGTGCGTCTTTGGACGCGCTGTTGCCGTTTGCACAGAGTGGGCCCGCACCTGTGATAACGGGTGGCCTGCGTCTTCCTGTAAAATTTAAGAAAATTCCATTTTTGCTTTAAATTGCTTTTAGATTTTGATTTTTCTTAGTGTTTTCTGCCCAGATCCTTTAGTACCCTGTCAAAAAAATTTCACCCGAACTTGTTTTGTGAGCTTTGAGTGTTTTAGTGGATTTCAACAAAGTTTAGACCTAGGGTTTGATTTTTGGATAGGTTCTGTAGTGACTTTGATAGTAGAAAGTTGTCCAGCCTTAGATCTCTCTGGTTAGTCAACCTTCTTAGAAGTCGGGCCTGTCGTAAAGTCTCCTTGTGTGAGCAGCTTGCCATTTAAGTTGTTTTGGGTCAAATTTCGAATTGCTTGTTTATAAAGTATTGATTTCCATTTTACAAAAGAACAAAAAGATTAGAGTTTTGTTTTGGCTAGTTTTTGGTTCTGCAATAAGCTAGTCCTTGATTTGATTGTGATCAAGTAAAACACCTTAGAATAATCATTGTTAGTTTTGGCCTCGTTAAAATTGCTTAGAATAAATTTGCCTTTAGTTTGCTTATGAGTGGATTTTCATATATTTTAATAGTCGTTAAGATTGATTTTTGGTTACATTAGATTTATTTGCTTTATTAAAAGAAAAATACAAAAACATCTTCTTAAAAAGTCTTGTTTCAAGTAGCTTTTTGTTTTTGAAAAAAGAAAAGAGTTTTTTCGTGCATGTAAAGAGAGGTTATGTTTTTATGCTTGGAAAAGAAAAACGAATTGTTTCTTTGATTGTCTTCAATTAAGAAGTTGCTTTTATAAAGATTGCATTCTCTCAACGTTTTAGTTAAAACAATTCATCGAAAAAGTAAAAGTAGTGGGTAAATCATCCTAGGTGCATTTTGTAGTGGTTTCGAGTCGAGTCAACACACCACTGGTTTCACTTCCATCACCTTTTGACTTAAGAAACAACCTTAAAAGTAACGCTTAAAGTAAAATTGAACTAGTAACTTTTATTTTCTAGGGCTCTGAAACACCAACATAGCTTAGGCTAGGGTCTTGGAGTAGGTGAGTACTTAACTCTCCAAGACTACAAAACCAAACAGATAGTCTATCTTGAGTAGAACAAATCCAATTGTTTCAGTTACATTCTGGGAAAGCTCCTCTTAAAGGAGAAGCACGAGCTCGTGTCCGAACCAGTGAGGGGATCATTCCTCCCTCGTTGGGAACGACGCCAGACAGTACGTATTACAAACGGTAAACCTCGGATTAACCATTGTCGAGGAGCCAGGGGTCACTTATCGGTAAACCTTGGATTACTGTCAAGGAGCCGGTAAGGGGATTGAGCTTGTTACTCTGCCCTTGCGTGCTGTCGGTGTTTAGACTGTTCCCCCAGGTGTAATTGTTGTGATTGGTAACCTTAGTGGCCATAATATCTAGGATTCTACCCAAGGTGACGGTGGAGGGAAGGTCCCACTGTACCTGGAGCAGACGTCGGCTATACTCACTTGGATTTTCTTGGGGGTTCGCTTCACTTCGAGACGGTTAAAGTGGAGGAACTTGGTCCAGTCTATTCATTGAGCAGGTTGTCGGTGTAACTGTTCCACCCGCCATTTCTGTACTGAATCCTGCGAGGTTGGACCTAATCACCAACTAGCGCTTTTGGTCCGGAAGATACTATTTGTGTTTGGTTTGATGCTCTAGATTTTTAGGCGTGTGCTTCAAATTTGTTTGGTTCTTTAAAAGACTTTAGGTGGTTTGATTTGAAATTTTTACTTTGTTTTCGTGTGTTGTAGTTAAAAATCATTAATTGTGGCGGAATTACCGAGACGGTCCCGTCGAATTGGGGGCCAGTCTCCTGAGATTGTCACCGGACTAGATTTGTTAAGAAAACTCCGTCAATCGCGGGGTGAATCTTCTGAAGACATTCCGGGTCAGTACGAAGGGTTAAAGGTCCTTGTAACTCCTCCTAGTGACAGTAGAGTAGGATCACCTGAAGAAGGAGAATCTTCCTTGGTAGTCCATCCAGATTACCAAAGTTTAGAAACAGGTTACAATCCCGAAGCTGTTACAGTTTCCGAGCTTGCTGGTAGTTTTTCATCTGCCAGTGAAACAGGCGAAGAACCTGAAATTTCCGAACCTGTTACTCCAACTCCTAGTGTTCCTGATTCACCAAGAATAGAAAGAATTATCACCGAAAATCTTCCTGTTGGTTTAGTTGCTATAGAAGAACTTGTTCCAGAGGAAGAAATAGGCGTCTTTAATCCTGAAGATCAAATTACCCTTGATCTAAGGGAGCGTGAATCCATCTTTTACAGTCCTCCTAGAAGTGAATCTTGGTACCTTGCATTAACCAATTTTTTAGACAACTCAGTAGGTTTTTCTACACCTCGTACTCCTTTTCCACCTAGAGGAATTCATACTCCTGTAAATATGTCTGGTCAGTCATCTGTGTTTACGCAAAGTCCTGAATCATTTTTACATGGCGGTCCTTCTGTTCCTACTGGGTATCAATCACTTTCTGGTACCTTTGCGGGAGCATCTCCTCAACCCATTGATCATGGGTTATTAGTTGGAAACAGTGGTAATGTACCATTGAGTATAGGTGACATTTACATGATGTCAGGTTCAGTTCCCGTTACCCAACCTCAAGGTGGCCAATTACCGCCTGGGGGGCAACCTTCGTTAATGCCTGGGGGGCAACCTCAAGGTACTTCATTCGTGTCTGGGGGGCAACCTCAAGGTCAGTACGCTCCTATAGGGCAATACATACCTCAAGGTCAACCCCAGCCTCAATATGTACCCCAAAGTCAACCTCAGTATCAATATCAACCTCAAGGATGGCAACCTCAAGGATGGCAACCTCAAGGATGGCAACCCCAAGGGTATCAACCCCAAGGGTATCAACCTCAAGGATACCAACCTCAAGGTCAAGGTCAACCCCAGTACTCGTATTTACCTCAAGGTTATCAACCTACGGGTCAATACCCTGGTCAAAGTTATCAACCACCTCAAGGGCAATCATATGGGACTGCACCTTACAATTATCAACCCTATCCTCAATACGGCTATGGATCTCAGTATCCTCAACCTGTTACGGGTCAATACCCTGGAATGTTAACATGGGATCCGTCACAGGGTCAACAGATGTCGCAACCAAGTATACAGTCGGTACCTCAAGCAGGACAACCTGTAGTTCCTGGTCCACCCCAGCAACCGCAACCTGTCCAGTCAAGTGTTCAGACCCCTGTAACTTCAGTAGTTACTCAGCCGCCAATTGCACCTGGTACTCCACCTCACACGGCTGCAGCAACTACCGCTACATCTACCATGCTTACTTCTGGAGTATCGGCAGCTCCGGTTTCTACTGTCCCTGTAACCACTCCTCAGACATCTGTACCGTTGTCTGGATCTACGATTCAAACCACAGTCCAGATGCCTGTAGGCCAACCTGGTACAAGTACGGTTGTTACTACTCAACCTCCGTACCAGGGACAGTATCAACCTGGGCAAGCTGCCCAACAACCGGTTTACCAGTATCAACCGTATCCTGGGTACACTTATCAACAACCTCAGCAACCCCAGTACGGTCCGGTTAATCCTGGTTTTCCAGGAGGATATAATATCCCAAATGCGACTCCTGTTCCTAGTTATCCTGGATATCCTCCTCCTGGGGCTGGTATTGTGACTCAGAGTTTTAGAGATCCTAACCGGCAGTTACCGTTTATTGCGACTTTAGATTTACCCGACTTGACGCGCCTAACGAACGATCCAATTCAATATCTTCAGTTCTGGCCGCCAATGCCAAATAAGTTGCCCAGCGATATACCCAAGTTCGAAGGTAAGTCTGGAGAGGATCCGTCCAATCACGTGATGACTTACCACCTCTGGTGTGCTTCAAATTCCATCTCAGATGATTCCATCCGCTTACGTCTTTTCCAGCGTACACTCATTGGTCTCGCGGCCAAGTGGTACATTGAGTTACCACGGGCCTCTTTTTACAACTTTAGCCAGTTAGCTACCTCGTTCTTAACTCATTTTCAGTTACCAGTCAGATATGATAACGGTACAGAATTATTAACTTCGCTAAAACAATCGACATCCACGTACATTTCTGATCACATTCATGAGTGGAGACGTCGAAGGAGATTAGTGAAAGTTTTTATCCCGGACCAAATCTTAGCTGAATGGTTTGTCAAATCATTATTACCAAGAATTACTGAAGATGTAGCTAAGGCCGGAGTAGTTACTGAGGAGCAAGTCATTGCTCAAGCACAATACCTTGACTTAGTTTACACTCAGTCGGGTACGTTACACGAGAAAATTCCGGATCTTCCAAAGTCAAACCAAATCGCTGCTGCTCCTTCGGGATCTCATGCCGCTGATGGTATGATTGGTATCGTGACTACGAAGAGCAAGAAGAAGTCTTCCAAGGCTTCAACTACTCCAATTATCACTTTGCCTGATTCTCCGACAGGAGAGTCTTCTCCTGAACTTACCGCCGACATTCACGCTGTAGAGTCATCTACGGCCAAACCAAAAAACGGTGGAAAGAAGAAAGGAAAGAAGAAGGCCAAAGCAGACAAGGCTCCAAAGGAGAAAACGGAAAAGTCGGAAACCAATGACGAAAAGCGCAAACCTCGATATCCTTGTCTCATTTGTGAAGAAGATCATTTTACGAGAGACTGCCCTCATCGGGCCGAGGTAGTGAAAATAGTCAAAGGTTCTCCCACTCCTGCTGTGTTAAAAAATCCATTTCCAGAGCAGGAGAATAAGATGATAGGTTCTTCTTCGAATGCCAGTGAAGAACCCATTTTGATGATGTCTCATGTCAGGATTGCGACTCGATCGCAAGATTATGGTAGTAAGGCTCCTGTTGATGGTAAAGAAGCAGAATCTTCTCACTCTAACCCATCAACCTCAGCTCCTGGTTCCGATCCACTACAGATCGAAAAACCTAACCCAGACTTAGTGATTAAGCCGCCCGCCAAGGGTGTACTTCGAAGGTCTGCTTTCAATCCACATGCGAGAGCAGCCCAGAATTACAACATTGTTGAGGACTTAGCTGTTTCACCTTCAGCAATGTCGGCACTCGAAGTGCTGCAATCATGTCCAGCACAACGAAAATTGCTTTTGTCGGCTATCGGAGCTGTCGATGTTCAGGACCCGAACCTAATGATCTTTGATCTAGAAAATAGTACACCACGTCTCCCCCATCAAATGGCTTTCCAAATCCCAGTGATAGTCAAAAACAGGCCTATTCATCGGACTGTGATTGATGAGGGAGCTTCTACGTGTATTATGTCGATTCAATGTTGGAGATCGCTTGGTTCTCCTTCGTTGAACCAATCCCCCACCATCCTTAAGGCCTTTGATGGCCGTGGGTTCCGTCCGTTTGGTATTCTACAAGAATTGCCTATAGGGGTCGAAGGTAAAACCGTTAGTCTGGATGTGGAAGTGGTTGATGCCCCTCTAGACTACAACCTTCTTTTGGGTCGAAGTTGGTCATATGCTATGACAGCGGTCGTTTCATCGGTCTTCAGAGTAATTAAGTTTCCACATAACGGTAAGATCGTGACTATTGATCAGCTGACATACTTTTCATCCGACCCAACCTCTTCAGAAACTATCCAACATGTTGGTAAAACGACAATCCCTTATAGGGACATTGGTGTAGGTTTAGTTAAGGATTCCGGTTTACTGGGAACTTTTCCTCTCCCTCCACTCAACGTAGACCCTTCGTTTGCAACGATTCATATGATCACGTCAGAAAACATTATTTATGATGATCCTTGGTATGTTCCATCTGACTCTGAGCTAGATTCGTTCGGTGATGTTATGCCGTTGAGTCCGTATGAAATTGCTTATGAAGCTCTTATGTCTTTTACCGATTTTCATTCAACCGAAACCGACCAAATGAATGTGGTCAGTGAAGAGTCACTTTTCACCTCACCCTTAGAACGGATAACGTTTCCCGAAGAAGTGTCATCTGACGAACAACTTCGCGAAATCCTAAGTGTAGATGATCTACCATGGGAGGATCTTCATCACAGATCTTCGTTTTTACCTAAAGGGCGATGCATTTGAAAATGATTTTTCATCTATCTTTACCGCTGAATATGTCAAAGACGCTCAGGATCCAACGAAACATTCTGATTCGGAGTTGAATTTAGGGAATATTTCTCGTACTATTCCCATTGATATATCAGTGAAGCCCGGAATCGAGGAGAACATTCATATAGGTGCCGCATGTACTGAAGAAGAAATCCAAACTTACAAGGCCCTATTCCAAGAATTCCGCGACGTGTTTGCCTGGTCTTACGAGGAAATGCCAGGAATCGATCCTGCCATTGTTGTTCATGAAATCAAAACCTACCCGGATGCTAAACCCATTCGGCAACGGTTGCGTCAGATTCACCCTCGAAAAGCGGCTGCGATTAAAGCAGAAGTCGAAAAGCTGTTGAAAGCAGGTTTCATTTATCCGATCCCGTTAACGGATTGGGTATCGAATATTGTTCCCGTCAATAAAAAACAAGGAACAATAAGAATCTGTATCGATTATAGGGATATCAATCGAGCTTGTCCAAAAGACAACTATCCTACGCCTTATATCGATCAAATTATTGATGATTGTGCCGGAAGTGAGATGTTTTCCTTCATGGATGGTTTCTCAGGCTATAATCAAATCAATATTCTACCTGCCGACCAACCAAAAACGGCATTCATTTGTCCATGGGGGACATTTGCTTATTGCAAATTACCTTTTGGGCTTAAGAATGCCGGCGCTACTTTTCAACGGGCGATGTCTTATGCATTTCATGACATCAAGCACATTGTGCAACCCTATCTCGATGATTTGCCTGCTCATTCTTTACATCGAGCTGATCACCTTGTCCATTTACGAGCAATCTTTATGAGGTGTAGGCATTATCGAATTCGGTTGAATCCCCACAAGTGTGTTTTCTGTATAGAAACAGGTCGATTGCTGGGATTTGTTGTTTCAAAAGCCGGCATTCGCGTCGATCCCTCGAAAGTCGAGGCTATCATCAAATTGCCTCCTCCTTCGAGTTTGCGCCAACTCCAAAGTTTGCAAGGGAAAGCGAACTTTTTACGCCGATTCATCCCAAACTACGCCGAGGTCACTAAAGGTTTTACACGGTTGTTGAAACAGAACGCACAATTCTTTTGGGACGAGATTGCCCAACAATCTTTTGATGCATTAAAACACGCGTTGACCCATGCACCGTTATTGCATCCTCCCAACTACAACCAGGACTACTTCTTATACCTCGCAGCTTCGCATTCCACCATTGGAATGGTGTTAGTTCAAGAAGATGAATTCAAAGCAGAGCATGTGATATATTATCTTAGTAGAACCTTAAATCCCACTGAGTTAAAATATTCGCATGTGGAGAAATTGGCCCTGGCAGCCGTTCAAGCTGTCCAGCGTTTTCGTCACTACATTCTTCTCCGCAAAACTACAGTTATTTCGGATTGCAACCCTATGATTTATATTTTGACAAAACAACTGCTAGGGGGCAAGTACTCTAAATGGATTGTCATCCTGCAAGAGTTCGACTTGGAGTTCGAGAAGTCCAAGTCTAAGAAATCTTTAGTTTTTGCGGAATTGATGTGTGATTTCCCGAGTGCTGACACAGAGACTGTGGCAGAAGAGTCCATTGCGGACGAATCTTTGTTTCTTATTAGCACTTTAGATCCGTGGTATGGGGATATAATCATCTATCTCCAAACCCAAACCTTTCGGCCTGAAGCTTCCAAGGAAGACCGTCGAAAAATTCGGTTTCGATCCCAGCAATACAAAATTATTGGAGATACACTTTATCGCCGGGGGGCAGACTTAGTTTTTCGACGTTGTTTAACTCACGAAGAGGCTGAGAGAGTTTTGAATGATTGTCACTCTGGAGCATGTGGCGGTCATATGTCTGGGTATGCCACAGCTCAGAAGGTGTTGCGCGCTGGCTATTTCTGGCCGTCTATGTTTAAAGATTGTATCCTTGCCGTCAGAAAATGCCACAACTGTCAAGTGTTTGATCGAAAGATGCGCGCTCCACCTGCTCCTCTCCACCCTATAATTGCCGCTGGTCCATTCGCCAAATGGGGTATTGACTTTATTACTTGTAACCCTCACTCGGCCGGGGGGCATGCGTATATCATCCTCGCGGTTGATTATTTTACTAAATGGGCCGAGGCGATGCCTACATTCGACGCAAGCGGCAAGACAGCTGCAGTTTTCGTATTCAATCATATCATAACTAGGTTTGGTGTCCCACAAGCAATCATTACTGACCATGGGAGCCATTTTCGAAACGTCATGATGACTGAGCTTACAAGCCAGCTTGGTTTGCGCCACGATAGCTCTACTCCTTATTATCCGCAAGCCAACGGTTTGGTTGAGTCAATCAACAAAGTTCTAGTCATCATGATTCGACGGATCATTGGTATCCATCGAACGAATTGGCATAACATGTTATTTTCGGCGCTATGGGCATATCGAACTTCAGTGAAAAATTCAACAGGTTTCACCCCTTTCCAGCTAGTTTATGGCTTAGAAGCTGTGTTACCTATTGAATGCGAAATCCCATCACTTCAAATGGCTGTCGAATTACTTCCAGCTACTTCCGAAGAGGAGAAACGGTTATTATACTTGGCTAAATTAGATGAGACTCGACGTGACGCTACTTTAGCTATCGAGACTCACGCGAAACGAATGAAAGCTCAGTACGATAAAAATGTAACCCCTCGAAGTTTTTCGGAAGGAGACCTAGTACTATTATATGATCAAGCTAACGATAAGCTAGGTGCCGGAAAATTCGTTCCCATGTGGCATGGGCCCTACATTGTAAAGCGAAAGCTAGCAAAAGGGGCTTATGAGTTAGTTGATTTTGATGGGGACTCTTTGGGTAAACCCAGAAATGGACTTTACCTAAAGAGGTATTATGCTTAAAATGATGGGTATGGAGAAATTTTTAGATAGGTTAGATTTCCTTTCTAGCTAGCAAGTGTGTTAGTTTAGTCAGTGTGCTTAGCTTAGTGAGTGTGGTTTTTCGTCATTATTTTGGCTTATCTTGGTTTTACTCTTGATATTGTAGATGTCGACGCCTCTCCAAACATACATTGGATTTGCTGATGGTGCTTGTCGTAGTACACGGAATATCTCTTCCGCAGCTTGGGTTATCTATTCGCCCTCTGACGAGTTAGTTTCTATGCATGGGGTAAGCCTCGGTCAAACAACGAATAACATTGCAGAATACAGTGCAGTGGTTGAATTATTATCCGAATCTATTTCATTTGGAATTCGACGTTTGATAGTGAGGTTAGATTCTGAACTTGTTGTATTACAGCTTAATAGAGTTTATGCCATTAGAAATCCTGTGTTATTAAGGTTGTTTTTGAGAGTGCGTCTCTTGGAACGTGAATTTGATTACATTGAATATCAACATATTCCAAGGTCCTTGAATACATTAGCAGATGCAATTGCTTCTCGAGTGTTGGACAGACATTTATAATAATCATGCAAGTAAATTTAAAAACATTTCATCATACATGTTAAACAAGATAAGCCGGTAATAGTGATATATATAGATAGAAGTGTGTCAAAAAATATATACATCGTCTTCGATCATAGGTTGAAAACACCTTATGATCGGCAAAATGATAGTACAAAAAGTCAAAAATGTCACATGTGACTACAAAAGTGACTAGTCAATCACTGGTGGTGCTCTCTGTATGACACCACTGCGCGGGCTACCTTACGCAAAAATCTCCTAAACGGTCCAGGGACCGCGACTACAAAACGCTGAAGCCTGATAGGAATGTCGTCCATAGTAGTCTCAGGTATGTCTGCCGTGAGACGCTCTAGATCATGCTCCAACTCAGCTAGTACGTCTGCAGCCGCGTCCTGTGGGGCCGGTACCGGTGCAGCTGGATGTAGTCTATCATAAGGCCGGAGGTTGGCTGGACGCTGTGGACCAACATCTGCATTTTGAAAAAGTTTTACTATTAGTTTTGAGACGATATATATAAAAAATACAAAAAATACATAATTGGAAACTTGTGAAAATAAAAGTACCTCTGTCGTCCCATTGTTCTCCCTGTGGAAGAACCATGTCCGGATCACCTCTGAAATCCATTCCGGCATACGGAAAGTCCTGTATCACAAAAAGCTGGTCCTCTAACCAGTGAAAATAACTATCTGAGAATCGAACCACTGCCGCACCCTCGTCAGGATGCCGGGCCATCACCGCAACCCATCGTATCCGCTTTGGCTCCCGAGGACCCAAGATATCAACAGTGAGTTGCTGAGGGATCAGCATTGGAACTCTCTCCAAGGCAAAGCTCACGACTATAGGCCCATATCCAAAAGTTTTTAGTCGTCTGTTCTTTGCCTTGGTCAGTTGGCTCTTCATATGAGCCGACACAGCTTCACACCAGTTGAAAATGGTGCCTTGGTAACAGTCAATTGCCATCCGCATTTGGGATCCGGAAGCAATGTGTAAAGCGGCCGCGCCGCAAATCCTGGTGACCGTGAATGCTATGACTTTGAGTTCAGGCAGAGTGATGTGTTTTATCTCTATGCCTTTTGAATGGTGAGCCCCACGTGTGCACCAATCCTCGCGGAGACTATCAAGGGGTTGGCCACCCGGCCTAGTCCCCGCAAGATTGAGTTGCTCACCTCTGTTTGGCAAGCCAGTGAGAAAGTATACATCCGAGGGCTCTATCTCGAGCTGGTGCCCTCCTATGTAAAAGCATTGTTCTTGAACGTTCCATCGCTCAACCAGCCATTCCAAGAATCTTACCTGGCCCCTCATGCCCGGTATGGTCCAATATTTGTATAATCCGCATGCTCTTAGGGCATCCAGAGAAGGTTGGTGATTTATTGCAGCTTCATCTTCCTCTACATGCTCTCTTTCTCTCCAGTCTAACATGATTAATGCCCTGCATATCAAAAATAGCAATTAGAAATTGATTTGAGGATTTTTGGTAGCTTTTTGAGGGAGTTGGGGTTTTGAAATGCGCACTTCTCGGAAGACGCACCCCAGCTTTGTAGCACAGGGCGTCCGGACGCGGCTGGCCTGAAGGCGGGCTGCGTCTTCCGACCGTTTTCCCGTATGAGAAAAAGTCGGGGGACGCAGGTCACCCGAAGGGCACCTGCGTCCGCCGAGAGGCGCATTCCAAAACCAAACCCCCCCCAAAAAATGAAACTAAAACCTAAAAATTAATTCTAAATGGATAGAAATGCAGAGTAGGATGTGTAAAATACCTGGATGAGACAGCGTTCGATTCCGACGGTCAGATTTTCCGCAGCGACCACGGGAAGTTTCTTGTCAAAAGCTCCTTTTTCAACCTCCAAAGTCAAACGGTAAAAATGACATGGTAAAAGTTCTTTTTATAGGTTTTTGGGTGAATTAGTTCATTTTTTACCATGAAAAGATGTTTTTCGACGTATTTTTGCCTATTTTAAACAGGTATGAGTAATGTGTTGCTTTTGTATAGGACAAAAGGACTTCGAGGGAAATTGTCATTTTTCACAAATAAAATATCAGAGTCATCTTTTAAGCCCTTTTCTGACTCCTAAAACATGAAAAGATCGCCGAGTGTTTCTTTTTCACTCGTTAAAACGGAATTAAAAGACGGTCCTCTTTTAGCTCTTTTCTGGCCGTAAAATCAAGAAAAGATTGTCGGGTTTTTGTCGTTTCAAACTCGATAAGGAAATAAAACGACGTGTCCTTGATCGCTTTTTACTTTTCAGGTCGACGACACTATCATGAAAGTACTCCTTGGTCACAAGATCAAGCGGTTCCCCCAGGTATTATTTTATACTTTTTCGGGCTTGAGGGACACAAATTTACGAAAAAGTTCAACATGGAGTTTCCTTAAGTTTTTCAGACTCTCTAAAATTGAAAAACGCCGAGTTTTTCCTATACTGGGCTCGTTAAACTTTTACAGTAAAGGACCTGTTCAATTACAAACAGGAACGAACCACTCCTTCCTAGGGTTCGAATTTAAACTAGGTTGGACTCATCCGAAGGATGAGCTTATAATCAAGCATATGTTATCCTCCTCAAGCTTGTTAAAAATAAAGAGGTACTTGCCAGAAATGGTGGGGGAAAAGAGAGAAGAATGAGCCTATTTTTTATCTTTATTTCAAAAGAAACTTTATTACCACTCTTGAACACGACACTTTTTCATTCACCTGGGTTGGGAAATCTTTTACCTCACAGTTGACCAAATCACTTTGAAAGTCTTTAACCGGGTTCCAGGGATTAACTTTGAGTTATTCGTCACCAAACCATCTGTCGTGTCGTTATGTGTTCAAGAGGTCTGCAAGTAAAACTTTCATCTGCAAAATACTTGTCATCCATTTGACTATCCTTGAGTCAGTCCTTACAACAACATTTCTTCAACTTGAACAATGATTTCGTGTTGCAGGCTTGCCTGCAACGAGTTACTTTCTATCGACATCGACACATTATCTAGAAAGATGACTTAGGAATCGACAGTACCTTGAAGTCTGCATGCATCAATGGCAGGTTTCTCGCCTTTGACGACAGTTTACATCATTGACTTTCGATCAAAGGATTCCGTGAAGTGTTCGACATCAAAACATCTATTCACATTTCACGGGTTGTGCTTGGTACTTTGAGAACCATTGACATTGCTGGTGGTCTCTCTCACGCTTGTTAACAGTTTACATCATTGACTGGTAATCAAGTGGTTTCTAACATGTTCGACATCAAATCATTTAATCACATGTTTAGAATCGTACCAATTCGGGAAGTAGAAGTGAAGACCCTGGATCTAGTTTTTACCATCCAGGCTGCGAGGAGTTTTGTATTCATTATCTATGTAGACTAATCATAAACAGATGGCTGCGTCCATACTGTGTCTACAAAAGTCTATAAAAAATGATGTACTGCAAGATCATTCCTGTATCAGAATAGTTAGTCCATTAGTTAAAGTTTTGAATCTGAGTATGGGAATGCCTACCTCAGTGATGATATAATCTTATACATGTATTTTGTGTTGAAAATTGCAGGTTCCAACCAGGTCATCCACAAGACAATCCTTGAAATGATAAAGCACTTCACCCTTCCTAGAATTACAAAACCCTAATCTATTCAGGCTTCGCACTTTAGGGGGCAATCTGTTACACTAAAAAATGTCACCTTGACTACTTACAGTTAGTATGGCTCAAATCAACAGTCATGCTACCCTTTTTAGGCAAGTCTTATGCCTCTGTTATCCATCTCAAACTCAAAGAAGAGAGAAAGTCTTGTAAAAACTATGTTTATCTCTGGGGTCGCAGGTTCTCTCTAGCCTTACCTGCGGGGACGCTGACCATGTTCACAAAAGCTGCGTCCATGGACGCTCTGTATGTTAAGGGACAGGTGCGTCCTTCTGTAAAAGGCAAAATGCGCGAGTTTTATCTTGAAAAAGTTACTTGTGGTTACTTCTAGAACCTTCTAGAGGTCGGTTTGATGAAATGGATGTGCCTCTAGTTGGTTCATGTATCTCTATTAAGAGGGAACTTATCCCATCAATAAGGGAGCTATCCCACCCAAAGAGGGGGATTATCCCATTGATGGTGGACCTGAATAACCTCTTTACAGCACTATAAATAAAGACATTGAGCCAGAGGGAGGAGAGGTTGGAGCTATACATTTTCTTTGGGTAAATGCTGCAGGATTTAGGTCTCCCATTTAGAGCCTTGTGAGGAGAGATTGTCTTTACTTGATTCTACTTGGAAGTGGGTGAGCTTTGTCAAAGTAGAGGAAAACCCTTGATGGACCCTGGGAGGAACTTGCACAACACCAAGGCCAGGTTGCAAGAGTTTCTTTGTTTCGTTATTAATACAAACTGGTTTATTTTTCTCAATAGCTTGTGTTAATGAGTTATTTCATGTGTTCCTTGGTCTACATGTTGAATATATGTTTTATTATATGAAATGAAAGTGCTTGGTAATGGTTTGATTGTTTGTGGTTGCAGGAATTGATGTGAAGGAGGAGCTCATCCGGATCGGCAAGGACGAACTTCAACAATAGCGTTTTGGAATAAGGTAAGCCTAAACACTTGTAGTTTTCATGTTGTAAAAGGTATATTTAGAGAAAGATTACTCCATTTTGTCTTGTTTGTCATTAGAATGTCTTAGACTTCTAGGAAGGTCAGCTGTGTCCACACCCTTGACCAATTCCGTGTGACACCCCTTAGTATTTTCTTTGTTTCATGTGCATTGATTCTTCTTCTTCTTCTAGTTATATATGTCTAGCTCAATCGTGCTCATTCTTTAAGCTTTTGTAAATTGATAGTAGAAGTAGTGTTGAGTGTGGAGCTTGATTATCTTCTATATTCAAAGGTCTCAGCTGGATGTATACCCCAAGAATACTATACACCCCTCCACATGGGGGGGTGTAGGGGGGACTTGTCCCCCCCGCGAGGGTTCGGGGGGGCCGATCCCCCCCGGTTGGGGGGTCTGGAGGCTGTTCGGGGGAAGTGCCCCCAAAGCTAAAAATAGATGTAAAATTGCCTTGTAAAAGTCTTTTAATTCTAGTCAATCTAGGCCGTTCATTAGGCAGATGATCTGATGGTAGAAGTTATGTTTAGTTTAGGGGATTTTGCCCTAGAAGGAAACCCCCACTATATATGAGGGAATAGTTTGCATCTATGCATCTCTGTATTCTGAGTGAGGAAGAGAGAGTAGATTGAGAGCGAAGAGGGTGTTACAGCGGATCTGCTATAGGTTGTATCTCTTCAGTTTGCTGGATAATATAAAAGGAAGGACTGGTTGTTTCTCCGTGGACATAGCCCAAACTGGGTGAACCACATATATTTGTGTCTCTCTTGTTTTGTGTGTTTTCTATGGTTATATTTCTGCAATATTTTATGTGTTCCATTGCTCTGTAATATATAATTTTCTAACAAGTAGATTATAGTATTTTGCTTTGGTTATATTGCATTATTACGTTAATCTATAGTCATATTTTCTACATAGGCCTCAGAGTGAGATTTGTAGAGAATTTGCAAAATTTCTACATCGTATCAAAGCCAAGTTTATCAGAGCCAAGCTTAATGGAGCTGTGAACAGTATACGGAGAAAATAATTCGAAGTTTGAAGTTCGGGGTTGCAGGTGCAAATCGAATTCATATCATACTTCAAGGTTGGTCAATGGTGTTCTATGGCTTGAGACTCAAGTATGCCTTGGAAGGTAGCTCGAATTACATAGCATGGAAAGATCACATGGAGCCTATATTAGAAGACAACGGCTTGAAGGATTTCATTGATCAAGAAATCCCAAAGCCAGGTTCAACTAATGCACAAGGGTTGGTTGAGTGCAAGAAGTGTGTGGCGAGGGCGAGATGGATCATCCTTGAGGGAGTTCAAGGCCATATTGTCTTGAGTCTCCATGGGAAGGATACTCCATATTCAATGTGGAAGACATTGAAGGACCTCTACCAGAATAGTAGTGACCAAAGGAAATTGGCACTCAAGGATAAGCTTCGAAGAATCAAGATGGAAAATGGTGATACTATTTCCACATATGTGAACAAGATCAGTACTTGCAGAGAGGAGCTTGGAAGTGTGGGAATAACTACTTGTCAATGATGATATAGTGAGCCTCGCTCTCCTTGGCTTTCCAAAGATCTGGAATAGCTACCAGGACTCTGTGAATGGAAGGGAGAAACTGTCGGATTGAGAATGATTGTGGTCAGATCTGATGCAGGAGGAGATCAGGAGGAGCACTCAAGATGGTTTTTCATCCAAGGATGATGATGAAGAAAATCTGGCCTTAGCCAGTAAGGCAAGGAAATGGAATGGGAAGGATTCCCATTCCAAATCGAATTCTTCTCATGGAGGGAAGAAGGGTGACAAGTCTACGAGATGGGACATTGTGTGACTAATTTTTCATCGAAGAAGTCCAATAAGGGATCCTCGGAAGGATCGGAAGGTGAGGCATTAGCCTCTCAGTTAAAAATGGACTTTACCTTCATCGCATGCATGGTGTCATCGATGATGGGTTGTGGTTGGTATCTTGACAGTGGAGCCTCATTCCACATGAATGGTGATAAAATTTTATTCAGTTACTTAGAGGAGAAAGACCTCAAGATGCGCATAGAGATGGGTGACGACGAAAGGTATAGTTTTTTAGGAGTGGGCACGGTTTCTTTTCAGAGGGAGCATGGAGCTCCTATCACCTTGACAGATGTGAAGTATGTCCATGGACTAAAGAAGAACTTGGTATCGGTCGTGATGTTAGAGGACAAAGGCTACAATGTTGTCTTTAGTAAAGGAAAGGCTTTCGTTAGACACATCACCACGAGACAAGTGAAACAGATTGGTTCACGAGTCAAGAACCTGTATGCTCTTGAGGTTCAAGATGCATGCAAATAATTGAGGAGCAAGGAAAATGTTAGAGACTTGGTGGTTGAGAGGGAGAGTAAATTACCTCTCAACATGCAACCCTAGAAGAAGTTTCAAACAATTGTGGAGGAGCCACAATTGCAAAAGTGGGCAGAGGGATCACATGCAGCCATACCTCCAGGTGTGAGGTGGGGCGATGTGAAGTGATAGCCCCATGAAGGTTGAAATTGGGCAGGGTCCATTGAGAGGTTTTATCTCATGGATCGTACCTTGCTACGGGACCCCAAAGTACATAGTAGCGGGAGGAATCAGTGGGATTGATGCAGTTAGAGATCAAAGTGATAGAGGCTAGAGCATTTCCCCTGAGTATTTTCTGTGTTTCATGTGCATTGATTCTTCTTCTTTTGGTTATATGTGTTCAGCTCAATCTTGCTCAATCTTTAAGCCTCCACAAATTGATAGTAGAAGTAGATTATAGTATTTTTCTTGGTTATATTGCATTATCAGGCTAATATACAGTCAGATTTTCTACATAGGCCTCAGAGCGAGATTTGTAGAGAATTTGCAGAATTTCTACAAATTATCTTGAGGATGACAACCCCAAAAATCCTTGAGCACAAATTTCAATATTAGTTGACCCTTCTTCTATCTTATATCTCCAAGTCAAAATATCGTCTTCTCACCATTCTTTATAGCCAAAGCATTTGGTCACCCAACCAAGCACCTAAAATTATCATTTCCTTTGCAAAATACCTTCAAAACTAAAATGTGTAGAGTTGGATCCAACGGTGGCATCCACAAATGAATCTACAAACTTGATGCTTTGTTTTCTTTAAGGAAGTAAGGAGTATCTAGACATATGGTAACAATTTAGCTTGCTCACACTTGGCTCCAATCCCTCTATCTTAATACCAATAAACTTTATGTTTTTCTTCTCCCATATTTTTCATATATCCATAATCTTAATTAAAAATTGGATCTTACACAACAAAGAAATTAAATAAAAATTTCATATAGACAAACAAAGTCTTGAGATTTGGCATTCATCCTTTCCTTTAAAATATAAAAAACTATAATAATTTGAGATTTTCATTTCCCTTTACAAAATTTTAGAGAATACCAATTTAAGTTTATATAAATTTATAGTGTGAAAATTATATTTTAAAACCATTCATTCTTTTAAATAAAATATTTCTCTAGGTTTAAAAAAAAATGAATTTCTTATTCATTAATGCTAATGCTACAAATGTATATCTTCGTATATTTTGTGTAATAAATATGAATTTAAGAAAGAAAACCAATTTATAGAAACATTCTTGTTTGAATAAAACGTGTAAGCAAAATGAATGACACCGAAGAAATTATATTTACATAAAAATATCTAGGATTATTTTGTGAAATTAAAAATGCTTTGCTACAAAGACCCATTTCTTTTTTAAGTAAATTAAAAGATACATCTTGCTATATTTGAATCTCTTGCCTCCCTCTCCAGGGGATGTTATATATATATATATATATATATATATATATATATATGAATGATATGAATGAGAAACTGAAAAGGTATATGTGTGTGTTTGCATTACAAATTACATCCTAACTCAATTTAAAATGAAAAATTAACAAGGAAATAGTAATTTCATAAAGTACTAAATCATTTAAAAAATTCACACATTGTTAAATATGTCAAATCACAACATTGTATCATTAATTTTAAAGGAAAAGAAATCTTAATTTTAAAGGATATGAAATTTTCTCATTGATGAATGGATAATGATATCTTGGAAATAAAATATGGAGATATAAATCCAATAATAGATGGGCAATGCTAGCTTGGAAAAATGATTTTTACATTATTGAAGCAAGACTCTTTTTATTACCACATATAAGTGAGATCTTTATTTTTTTATATCAACATCTATGAATAAATGAGGTAAAATGTTGAAACTTAAATACTTAGAAACATCTTATTGAATGAAATTGGTGGTCCAAAAGAGTATTAGAAATGATTATCTTGTTGATGGTTTCAACAAAATCAATAAATAAATGAATTATATGGATAAGTACTTCCAACACCACATTGAATAGATATGTGACTGTTGATAAAAAGAATTTTAGGAATTATTACTACTTTTATTGTTCTATAAGAGTTTATGAAAAATGGTACATGGTGTAGATTGGTAGGTATTCAAGACTCTAGCATTTAATAAGGACCACGAGCGTGAGGAAAATTGGAAATATGTGATAAGTGTGGAAATTTCTTGACGTGAATTGTTGAGTGAACATTCAAATGTGGATAAGTGTGTAAATTCGTTGCATGATCACAACGTCTGTGGTTGATTGACTATTCTCCTTCGCAAGTGTGGAAATTCCTTCCATGAGCACAACATCTGTGGTTGATTGACTATTCTCGTGGACAACTGTGGCAATTGCATGCAAGAGCACGACGACGCTTGTGGCTGATTAACTGTTCTCTCGAAATTTGTTGATATGATAAGTGTGGAAACTCCTTGTTGATTGATTACACGACCACAACGTTTGTGGAGAAGTGTGGAAAATTCTTACATGACCACAACGTCTGTGGTTGATTGATTACATGACCACAACGTTTGTGGTTGAATGATTATTTTAGTGAGATATTTTTTTTCCCAGTGTTCGGTTTAGTCTTCATTTAATGAGAAGACTCTAGAAAACCATGACTCTATCATTGTTTATTCAAGACTCTAGGGATTGGATTTCATTGTTTATTCAAGACTCTAATATTTACTAACGACCGCGAGTGATTGGAAAATTGGTAATGTGTGATAAGTGCAGAAATTTCTTGACGTGAATGGTTGATTGAGCATTCAATCGTAGATGAGTCTGGATATTCGTTGCATGATTATAATGTGGGTGGTTAATATTTTTTTAGTTAAGAGTTTGTATTTTTAGACTTAAGGAAATAGGTTAATTATTTAAAAGTCAGAGGTATTTCCAACCAGTTATTTTAAATAGTATTGTTTTTTTAATAACAATAATAAATCAACCTGCATGCATTAAAAAATGGAGTTGTCTAACCGGGTGGAGGAATTGCCCGGCCAAAAGTGGCCGGAATCTGGCCAAAAAACTTTCAAAAAAAACTTGTAGAGGCAGTGTTTGAATCTTATTTTTGATGGTGAAAATGGATTCAGCACCATCAAAAACATCATCTAAGACACCTAAAATTTTGAAGTTTAACAACTATAAATTGGATTTACAAAAATCTTTGCCGTGAAGGCAACTCCTCCACCTCCTTAGACTAAGCGTTAAAAAATAATGACTAAAAATAATTGTCAAACTACTGTCATTATCATTATAATTATTCAATATCATCATTATCATTATTCGAGACTCTAATATTTACTAAGGACCACGAGTGTGAGGAAAATTGGTAATATGTGATAAGTGTGAAATTTCTTGACGTGAATGGTTGATTGAACCTTCAATCGTGGATAAGTATGGAAATTCGTTGCATGATCACAACGTCTGTGGTTGATTGACTATTCTCCTTCGCAAGTGTGGAAATTCCTTCGATTAGCACAAATTGACTATTCTCGTGGACAACTGTGGCAATTGCTTGCATGAGCACGACGCCAATGGTTGATTGAATATTGAAGTGTGGAAATTCCTTACCTGACCACAACGTCTGCGGTTGATTGATTACATGACCACAACCTTTGTGGTTGATTGATTATTTGAGTGATCTTTTTTTCCCAGTGTTCGGTTTAGTCTTCTGATTCGGTTTAGTCTTCATTTAATCAGAAGAAGACTCTTGAAAACCATGGCTCTACTTCCCTTTTGTTCGAACCATTAATTGGAGAAGAGAAAAATGGTGGGAATGATTATATCATTTATGAAAAAGAGGGATTGGACTTCATTGTTTGTTATAGACTATAGTATTTAGTAACGACCACGAGTGCGAGGAAAATTGGTAATATGTGATAAGTGCGGAAATTTCTTGACGTGAATGGTTGATTGAATATTCAATCGTCGATGAGTCTGGATATTCGCAACGTCTGTGGTTGATCGACTATTCTCGTTCGCAAGTGTGGAAATTCTTTCCATGACCACAACCTAACGTCTGTGTTCGCAAGTGTGGAAATTCTTTCCATGACCACAACCTAACGTCTGTGTCTCTGGTTGATTGACTATTCTCATGGATAACTGTGGCAATTTCTTGCAAAATCACGTCGTTTGTGGCTGATTGATTGTTGTAGCGAAATTTGTTGAGATGTTAAGTGTTTTTTTGGATTCAAGGAAATAGGTTAACGATTTAAGATCCCGATCACCAACCAATTATTCCAATTGGCATAGTTTTCCTTGAATAAGGATAATGAACCAGCCTACATTCACTAATAACAACGACATATAATTATCCTCTTACTAATTTAACAACTAAATTATAATAAATTTTACTAATATTATTATTTCATATTCAAGACTATAGTATTTACTTAAAAACCACGAGTCTGGAGAAAATTGGTAATATGTTATAAGTGTGGAAATTCATTGCATGCTCACAACGTCTGTGGTTGATTGACTATTCACGTGGATAACTGTGGCAATTGCTTGCAAGAGCACGACGACGTTTGTGGCTGATTAACTGTTCTCTCGAAATTTGTTGATATGGTAAGTTGGAAATTCCTTGCATATTGATCGAAACGTCTGTGGTCGATTGAATATTCAATCGTGGAGAAGTGTGGAAATTCATTTCATGACCATAACGTCTGTGGTTGTGGTTGATTGATTACATGGAAATTACTTTCCTGACCATAACGTCCGTCGTTAATCGATTACATGACCACAATGTTTGTGTGGGGTTTAGTCTTCATTTAATCGGGAGAAGGCTCTCCTTCCTTTTGGTTTAGAAAAAAAACAAGGGAAACGAAAACCTTCCCTAAGAGCGACGTCAATGATTTGGATTAGTATGTAAATTGCTGGCATGAGTTTACGCACAAACAAAGATTTTGAAGTGTCATCACAGATTTTCAAAATTCAGACATTGTATTATACGCTTTAAACAATACATTAAGTTAAAGGCGTTTTTGTGTTTTTTATCCAGGTGTATAATAAATTTATTTTTTGTTTTATATATCAATTTATTTTTTATTATTTTAAAATAAGTTTTTTTATATTGTAATATGAGAGAATGTGTAATTTTTTTTCTAGTTGATATAGAATTGTAAAGTAATATTTGAAAAAGATTAATATTTTAATAATTAATTTGATAATTTTATATCAACTTTTTGATTTATAAAAGAAGACATGATAGTTTTTTCATACTTTTTAATATGAAAAAATATATATATATTTTAATATTAACAAAATAATATCTCAATGTGGGTTATATATAAAATATTTGAATATTCACATTTAATATGGACTTACATCATTTTTTTTCAAATTTTGATTTATCTTCGTGTATTATAAATAAGGAATTAAGATATATCTTTGTTAGTAATTTGAAGGAAAATACTAAGAGGGTGCCTAAATCAATATTTGAAGATTGTTAACAATTAAATAATCAATTCACATTCAAGAAGATAACAATATACCAATCACATGAAGCTTGAACATCAAAAGTTGATATATGGGTGAAAACCACAAATTCTTTTTTATTATGATGTAAATGTAAGTACCAATTACATATTACATCAAATTATGTAGGCACTAACCTATAAGAGGCTCCAACCCCCTTATCTTTGCAAGCACCCACTTTTTGTAGGCTCCAACCTTCTAGAGGCACCAACCCCTTGATCTTCTTTACAGGTACCAACCTAAAGGAGACTCCAACCCCCCTCATCTGCAAGCACCTACTTGCTTAGCCTTTTAGATACCTCTTCCACTGATTTTCACACTCAGATTTGAAGCCTTTTAATTGAAGATACCACTCATACAATTGTTGAATATAAGATATGATTTTCCTTGCTCTGCATCAACCTATTCTTTCTCTAACTTTATGATTCAATTAAGATTCCTCACAATTATGGAAACTCACATTATGATCCACTCTCTAATCTAGTTTATCTTCTACAATTGCTTACATAATTATTCAAATCTCTAAACTTTTAAATGTGTAGCTGCTTTGGATATCAGGAAATCACTCAGCACAACATTTAATCTCCAACTCTATTTCAAAACTACAATAAAGATCTCTACTGCTAAGCTTCCTTTCCTCTCTTTCTTCTATTTGAGTTGTGTGTTCTATTCATGTCAATAGTAGCTATCGTACCTTGTTTTGCATGGGAGCACACATTCATTGTTGTCAGGCTAGGTTAGCTCAGAAATTAATGAGCGCAAAACAACTGAGTGATATTATTCATTCAACTATTATTATTTATACATATACAAAAACGGATCAGTTCATCTTCTAGATGACTGTCCGGCTTCACCTCATCCGTTTCGGATTAGGTGTCAACATTCCCCCCCTTAATCTGAAGGGATGTTGGTGAGTCCAAGCATCGTTCTGAATCTTTCAAGCTTTTCTCTTCCAAGCGCTTTGGTGAAGATGTCTGCAATTTGCTCGTTTGTGGAACAATGACGGAGATGGATTGTTTTGGCCTCAACATGATGTCGGATCAGATGATATTTAGTATTGATGTGCTTAGTACGATCATGGAACTTTGGATTCTTGGCCAACTTTATTGCAGATGTGTTATCAATCATGAGTGGAGTAGATTGTATTTGTTTTACTTGCAAATCTTCAAGAATTTTCCTGAGCCACTCAATTTCTTTCGTTGCTTCAGCTGCTGCCACATATTCTGCTTCTGTTGTGGAATCTGCTGGTACTGATTTTTTGCGTGATCTCCAGGAGACAGCTCCTGATCCAAGACTCATAGCATATCCTGAAGTAGATACACCAGTTTCTTTGTCTCCATCGAAGTCTGAATCAGAGTATCCAATCAAGTTGAAGTCGTCCACCTGTGTATACTTGATTCCAAGGTCTTGAGTTCCCTTCAAGTACCTTAGAACTCTTTTTGCAGCATACCAATGTCCTTCACAAGGCTTTTGCATAAACCTTGAGAGGATTCCAACAGCAAATGAAATGTCTGGTCTGGTAGTAGTGAGGTAGATGAGACTTCCTACAAGCTGTCTATACTTTGTTGCATCCTCAAATTCTTTTCCTTCAATAGATGTGAGCTTCAAGTTTTGTTCCATTGGAGTAGAAAGGGGTTTGCACTCTGTCATGCCAAATCTGTTTAACAAATCTCCAATGTATTTCTTTTGAGAAAGAAATATGGACTTTGGATGTTGGGTTACTTCAATGCCAAGATAGTAATGAACATAGCCCAAATCAGTCATTTCAAAAAATTTTCCTAATTCTTTCTTTATGGATGCAATATAACTTTCATTGTTCCCTGTCATTAAAAGATCATCTACATATACCACAAGATATACAACTGTTTTGCCAACTTTCTTGACAAATAAAGTTGCATCATCAAGATCAAAATGTTTGAAGTTGAGTTTCAAAAGATGCTCAGTTAGTTTTTCATACCAGGCTCGTGGTGCTTGTTTGAGGCCATACAAGGACTTCACAAGTTTGCATACTTTGTGTTCATGTCCTTTCACAGCAAATCCTTCAGGTTGGGACATAAAAACATTCTCTTTTAGATCTCCATTCAAGAATGCAGTTTTTACATCCATTTGATGGACTTTCCAACCGTTCTGAGCAGCTAGTGCAAAGAGTGTCCGGATGGTGGCCCATTTTGCTATGGGAGCAAAAGTTTCCTCATAATCGACCCCTTCCTTTTGTGCAAAACCTTTTGCCACAAGCCTAGCTTTGTGCTTGTCAAGTGAGCCATCAGCTTTGTACTTGTTCTTGCAGACCCACTTGTAGCCAATTGGTTTGGTTCCAAATGGAGGATCAACCAGCTTCCAAGTGCCATTCTTTATGAGGGCATCATACTCCTTCTGCATTGCTTCTTTCCATTCATCATGAGAAGCAGCTTCTTTGAAGGAAGTTGGTTCAAAATCTGTAGACAAGTTCAATTCACAATCATAAGTAACATCCATATCAACAGGTGAATTAGAGTTATCTACATCACCTCCATCTTGCCGGTTTGAATTTCTGGTTCCTGTTTTTCCAATTTCATCAGGATGAACACTTTCAAGTGTCTTTGTCAGCCACTTTGGAGGACCTTTCTGAGATGGTCCAGGCTGTTCTGTTGATGGAGTTGGGTCTGAATCAAGATTGAGTCTCCCAATTCTATCAATTACATCACTTAAAGCATCATCCGTTGTTGGAGTGTCATGCAGGGGAGATTGTTCTTCAGAAGAAGATTCCACATGTTGATCTAGTATAGGAATCCCCCCTTCAAGATGTGGAATCTGATTATCAAACTCTTGAAATGATTTTGGTTTTGTGAATCTATCCAAGCGATCAAGTTGCCGCTCAACAACACTGTCAGATTTGGATGATTCAAGAAAAATGACATCTCTAGATAAAACAAACTTTTTATTTACTTCATCATAAAGGCGGTATGCTTTAGATGTGTTTGAATACCCCAGGAAGATACACTTACGACTTCTAGCACCAAGTTTGTTTCTATGTACCTTTGGTATTAAAGCATAACAGGTGGAACCAAATATCCTTAGATGTTTTACTGAAGGAACATGTCCATACCACAATTCATAAGGAGTCTTGTTTCTTATAGCACTAGATGGACATCTATTCTTTATATATGCAGCACATAGAACAGCATCAGCCCAAAACACTGTCTTTACATTTTTGAAGAAAAGCATGGATCGTACCATATTCAAAATTGTTCTGTTCATTCTTTCAGCTACACCATTCTGTTGAGGATTATAAGGTACAGTTGTTTGATGTTTAATCCCATGTTGGCGAAGATAGTGTTCAAATTCATTTGATGTATATTCTTTTCCATTATCAGTGCGAATAGCCCCAATATGAGATTGTGCATCATTTTCAATCCACTTATGAAAATTCTTAAATGTTTGAAAAGCATCAGATTTGTTCTTCAATAAATAAACCCAACACATTCTGGTGTAATCATCAATAAATGTCATGATATACTTATTTCCATTTGCAGAAGGAACAGGCATTGGACCACATAAATCTGAATGAATAAGTTCAAGCTTTCTATGTGCTCTTGAATGTGAGTCATGAAAAGACTGTTTGCTATGCTTTCCTAGAATGCAAGCATCACATTGTTTATGTTTTCTAGGAATTGTAGGCAAACCAGCAACACCATTTTCTTCAACAAGCAGAGACTATCATAGTTTAGATGTCCAAATCTAGCATGCCATAATAAACTTGACGGAAGTGTACCTTCATCATGATGAGAAATATATGAAAAATGTTGTGCATGAGCAGAGGTTCCTTGCAGTTTAAGAAGTCTTTCTTCTTCTATACCCCTCATGACAAGTGAATGGTCAGATGCCTTTCTTACCTCAAGCTTTCCATCAAACATATGAATGGAGTGACCTTGCTGGCGGATGTGGACCAGGGACAACAAGTTTCTCTTGAGCTGTGGGAGATATAGAACATGATCCAGAAGAAAGTCTGGAAGACCAGGCAGTTTAAGCCTGACTGTGCCAAGCCCTGATGGCTTGATTTTTGACTGATCTGCAAAGTATACTGCTCCATCAACATTATCAGTGAAATCTTCAAAAAAATCTTTCCTATGAGTCATATGACAGGTTGCTCCTGAATCAAGCAACCAGTCATTTTTCGAAGAAGTAAGTGAAGCATTAAACAGATCTTCATTTACTCCAATGTTACATTGTGCCTCAATATAGTGAGCGGATTCAGGTGCTTTACCTTTGTCTGAGTCATCAGTTTTACCTTTCTGCTGATTTCTTCTCTGCTCAATATTTTCCCATGGTAGCTTTCATGTAGAAGCATCATGAGATCATTTTTGTTTGCAGCGAATGCAATGTAAGTCTGCCTTTTCTTCTTGAGGGTGTCTGCCCCCCCTGCCTCTGAAGTATCTTCTTCTTTCTCTTGAATGCATACTGTAACAAAATATCTCTGCCAAAAACTTCTGTAAAAATATCCTTATATGATTGCCTTATGCATTATATATATCACTGTTCACATATATATATCATTGTTCAAAAATCAAAGGGCGCTCAATACACTGTTCACTGCTCAAATACACCACTGTTTAAAAATCAAAGGGCGCTCAAATATATATCATTGTTCAATATATATATTACTGCTCAACACATATCACTGTTTTGAAAAAAAAAAGAGAGGGCGCTCAACATATATCACTGTTTTGAACAAACAATAAGCAGCCTCTATCAATAGCATTCTTTTTACAAACAATACGCAGCCTCTATCAATAGCATTCTTTTTACAAACAAAACGCAGCCACCAGCGTAATTTTGAGAACCCATATCACTGTTTTTGAACAAACAATACGCAGCCACCAGCGTAATTTTGAGAACCCGTGGGCGCCAGAACTGCACAACAGTTTGAGAACCCTTGCACTGTGGTAAAAATATGTGGAGCAGTCAAACAGAACGCAGCGAATACCTCAGTTATCAAAAAGGCAGTCACCATATGTCATGCAGCGTTAATAAAAAAAACGCAGTCACCATACCATTCGAACACAAACAGTTTAAATGCACCAGGTCACGACCCATTCAACGCATAATTCATAACACAACACACTTTCCCGGATGCGCACCAGATGAGATGGCGGCCTTCAATGTAGAGAGGCAATGCGTTTCAATGGATATTTGATGGTGTATTTGAATGAGATGGCAGCGTTAAAATGGCGTAGAATATAAATTTCAATATCGCTTGTCATATCCTCCTTAAAACATTCAAACAGTTTTGTGTTCAACGAATGTATGAAAACGACCCTCGGCATAGCACTTGGGAAAGGGTACCCCCATTTGAAACACGATTTCTAGATTTTTGTGAGCTCATTTCTAAAAAAAAGAGAAACCCGTTCTGTTTGAACAATGTACTGACCAAATGGACGTGAGGCCGAGACCCTTCAAGGCTGTCTTCATTTACGATTTGCTGTCCAAAGAAAGGAGTATCAACGCTTCAACGCATCTCCAGCTGGGCCACATTTCCGCTGCGCCACATTTCCGCTAGCGCCATGAACGTTCATAAGAAAAAAATGCGCAGAAATAAATGAGCGATTGTTGACAGAGGAAGGTGAATGGACCATGTCAGGAGAGCAGAGATGTCAGAAGAGCAGAGAGCGTATGCAGCGCTGGTGCGCCAGGGAGCAGAGGAGCAGAGGTTTTATGAGGCAGCAGAAACCTGGCAGAGGCAGGAGCTATTTCTGGGACCTGTGCTTTGATACCATGTCAGGCCAGGTTAGCTCAGAAATTAATGAGCGCAAAACAACTGAGTGATATTATTCATTCAACTATTATTATTTATACATATACAAAAATGGATCAGTTCATCTTCTAGATGATTGTCCAGCTTCACCTCATCCGTTTCGGATTAGGTGTCAACAATTGTCAATTATTTTCCTTGTATAAATATGAAACAGCTACAATTTTTTTCCTCTATGAATTTAATTCTTTGAAAGAATTTATAGCATGAATGCCAAATTTTCATTTTGAAGTCCATGGTGTTTAGCTCCATGGTGCATATGATTATGGGTTGAGACTTGGATCTTAACCTCGTTTGCGCCGACGAATCATTAAATGCACTGTGATTTGTGACTTGAGGTCTAGTTGGTAATATGATCCTCAACATTCACACTCTAACCCCATATGATTGAGGTCCGGAACTTGGGCCTTAACTCTTGTCAGCCAACCACTTGCTGCTCAAGCTCAACTGCCAGCCACTACTATCAACCTGGACTCAAATGTCAGCCAAGTTTTTTCTGATATGGATGACCTTCTAACCCGATGGTCCACTAGACACCTTGTCATATCTTGCAAGGTCCCCTTTGACTAGGCGCTATGACCAATAGTTTGTCGTTTCACCAACCATCGGCCAAATCCATGCATCCATATTAATTCGAGATCTAGGGATCTAGTCCCCATACACTGCAGCCATTCCACAGTTCCACCACCTGTCAGATTCTTTTTATGTTGGGGCCTACATCCTGGGTTTCTATGGTTTGGTCCCTCTTTCTCTTTGCAACCAAGTTTGCACTGCCACCATGTTGGATGGATCATCTTGCCACCAAATCCTTAACCCTAATGTGAGGATCGAGATTCTAATTATCCACTCCTTTGCTTCGATGCTTACACCTCCGCTATCTCAGATAGACAGATGAACTTGTGTCTTCGGATGAAAAATCGCCAAAATTCCTAACACTGCAAAGCCTTACAAAACTACTTCATGGCATGAGTCCCTAGGCTCTACCACCTCATATGCCATGTCACTACTATATCACATTCTTCCATTTGTCATTCCACATCATTTCCATGTGTCACTCAGAGAGGGCCACTTAGCCACCAAAAAATCCCAAATCCACCTACCACATGTCACGATCACAAAGTGCCACATGTCATTGTCTCATTGGGCCATATCATTAGTCTACCACCTATCTCTTCCAAGTCATCTTGCCATGTAATTTGGGATCCACCTAGTGTTGCGTGTTATGTAATTAGGGATATTATTATCTATTGATTCGACCTGTCAACTATCATCCATCCTACTCCAACCCTAGATGGCCAAATGTTTGTTGGAACCATGAACCATGGAGCCATTCTAAACATCAAAACCTAATTTCTCCTAATCCCTTGTGATTTAGGCTAAGTTCCATATATATTTGGAAGGCTCTTTTCATGTGATTTTGAGCAAGTTACCTTAAGAAAAAATTCATTCAAATATAGGCTACTCAATAAACAACCTAGTCATCATCAACTTAACATAAACAACCAAGACATCAATAACAACATAAGCATCATGCATGGAAACTCAACAAGCTTCCCCTGAACTTGACATCACATGAAATCAATGACTATACTTGACATCAATGATAACTACTACCAAAAAATGCCAACATACTCAACACTATCCCCCTTTGACATTGAGGGAAACACCTCCTCACATTTCTAGTCATTGATGGGAACACCACCACCTTGCAACACTTCCCCTTGTTAGGTTGAATAATTTTCCACTATATACCATTGTCTTCTCACTCTCCCCCGCTACTTCTGAAGAGTGAATGGTTGATCACTCTCTCCCTTTAACATCAATGGAAAATGGATTTAGTTACTCCCCGTCTGATTATTCTCCCCCTAAAGAGCTTGAGGTATAACCTTGGATATAACAAGTTGTTGATTTGAAGTTGTTGCCACATAAATCAAGCGATACCAATTGAAGAAAAACAAAGGGAGGCTTAGGAAACATCAAACTTTCCATCTCATAATGCATTGTACTCCCCCTAAACTTATATTTCTCATGTTGATCTTAAGACTTGGTCTATTTTCTTCTTTCCAACCATATAGACATGCTCAAGAAATATTTAGACAACTAGCATATTTGCTAATGAAGAACACTAGAAAAGTGAGGAGTGAGACATCACTCTCAAATTTTTCCTTAAATACTCAAAAGGATCTCATGCAAGAGGTTTGGTGAAATTACCAACAACTTGCTCCTCTTGGTGAAATAATTAAAATACCATATCGAGTAGTCCATTGTGGCTCTTAAATAATTAAAATTCCTCTTTCAATTAAGAGATTCCTTTTCCTGGGGATTGATTGATACCTTGAAACTACACCAATAACTTTCATAATGTTTGGCTTTAATGTTATTAGGTACAAAATGCTGCCAATTTTTTATTTGTACATTGTTTCATTTAACTCTGGTGACTCATCATATTTGATTAGTTTTCATCGAGTGACCATATGAGTACTGACAAGTGAACATTCTTCCATCCAAAACTTATTCAACATTTCTTTGAGCTATTTTCCTTGAGAAATTAATATACCTTTTGTTGATTAAGTAATCTATAATCCAAGGAAACATGAGAGTTCTGCAAGCATAAAAATCTCAAATTCATCATGCATATTAGTTGCAAACTTTTGGCCAAGTAAATGTCCATCACTACCAAAAATGATGTCATCAACATAAACAACAATAACTAAAATATTTTCATTTTCATATTTGATATACAAATTACTATCATATGTCCCTCTTTTGAAGCCTGGATGCTATAATTGTTCGCCTAATTTTGAATACCATGCCCTGGGTGCTTGTTATAGTCCATATGATGCTTTTTAGGTTACACACTACCTCAGTATTTTCTGACAATTGAAAAAATTTAGGATGTTCTATATAAACCTCTTATTCAAGTTCAACATTCAAGAATGATTATTTTACATCCATATGATAAACTTTGAAATTATTGTGAGGAAAATGATAGAAAAATTCTAATTTCTTCTAAACTTGCTATAGGAGAAAAAATTTCATCAAAATCCATTCCTTCAACTTCAACATAACCTTTACATACTAATCTGGCATTTTTCTCTCACAACTTGTCCATCCTCATTTAATTTGTTTGTAAAGAACCACTTTGCGCCAATAACAATTTTGGTTAATGGTCTTGGAACTAATTGCTGAGTTTGATTTTTCTCAATCTGATCTAACTTTTCATGCATGGCTTTTATCCAAAGCTTATCTTATCTTTCTTGAGAAAAATATTTTGGCTCAATCATGGACAACATAGAAATATGAGATTGATGGAGTTATTTATTAATCTTCTTCAAGTTTGGACTCCTGTTTCCTTATTACCAACAATGAGATTTATAAGATTATGTTTTTGAACGTACCCAAAGGGGGTATTTGGGTGAGATCACTTTTCCTCTTCTTCTTCTCTTTTTTCTTCAAGTTGCACTGCTTCATCTTCATTGTCGATCTGATTAGGTGGACTGATAAATATTGGTTGTTTATTTTTAGAGGTAACTCATAATCCACTCTCACATCAATATTGTTAACAAATTTTCATAATATATTATTTTAACATCTATAGCCTTCACTCTGAGTTGAATATCCTAAAACATCCTTCATCTTCTCTTGCATTGAAATTACCCAAATTGTCATTTTTTCTGATGTAGCACTTGCAGCCAAAGAATTTCAAGTGCTTTATTGAGGCTGGTTTTCCATTCCACAATTTATAGAGAGTCTTCTCACTATTTGGCCTAAGATGGGATTTGTTTAAAATATGGATTGTTGTATGAACAACTTCAACCCAAAAAGTATTTGGCAGATTTATTTCATCAAAAGTAGCTCTAGCCATTTGTTGCATTGGTCTAATTTTGTTTTGGAGTATTTGTAATTCTAAATTGTCTTCTTATGCCATGTTCTTCACAAAAATCATCAAAATCATTCAGAGTAAACTCTTTACTGCTATATGACCTTAAACACTTGAATTTGTAATCAATTTGGTTTTCAACCATGGATTTGAAAATTTTGAACCCTTTAAACTCTTCAAACTAATGCTTGAAAATGTGATCCGTGTAAGCCTATTATAATCATCAATGATTAGCATAAAGTGCCATTCACCACTCGGGGTCTTATTTCTTGAGGGCCCACATAAGTCTCTATGAACTAGTTATAAGGGACTAGTAGATAAGTTTTCTTTTGACTTGCAAAGCACTCGAACTTGCTTATAAATTTGGCATGATTTTCAAATTGTATTACTTGGATTTGATATTTTTGGCAAGTCCTTCTGATTCAGGTGGCTCCAGACACATGCAAAAGTCCCAGAGGACTCAGAAAGGGTCAAAATTCAAAGTGGTCAGATAGTTATCAAACCAGCACCAAATTGAAGTTCTCGTCGCCCTGATTCCAACAGTGTGAACGACACTCAAATTCAAACTCGTATGAGGGAGATAGGGCCAGTCAAAGTTCAGGGTTGACTTGGCCAAGTGGCAGGGTTAATGGTCCTCGGTAGCGGTCACTGGAATCTGGCCACCGGCGGGCGAAATTGTTGCCTCTTTAAAACACCCAATGACCCTTATTTTCATAAAAAATATCACCCTATATATAACTCATTATAAAGAATATTGTTAAAATTTGAAACATGGTTAACATATGAAAACCATATAAAAATATGGTCACCCTATATATAACTCATTATAACGAATATTGTTAAAATTTGAAACATGGTTAACATATGAAAACCATATAATAATATGGTGTACCTCACATTAACGATTGGGATGGGGCCACATGGAGTGAATCCCGCATATCATAACCGACACCATGTAAGGGAGCCAGTGGGGGTCGAACCCGCCCGGCCCACGTGGCTGTCCCCCAAGCGGGCGGCCCCAAATTAATACAAAACCCATAAAAAAATGCCCTCATATATATATAATGGTCATGTAAACTGTTACAAAATGGTTCAGTAAAATAAACCATGCACCAATTTTGGGAGAGGCGGGATTTGATCCCTCAACCTCTCTGCCTCCATTCTTCCACCTAACCACCATGCCATGGGTGGCGGCTTTATAAATTCCGTCACCCTACCACCATATAAACACGCCCTCAATGCAACGCCGAAAGGAGGAGCGGATTTGAGAGCGGAGAAGCCAGCGGAAAAATCAATATATTAATATTTTATTGTAGAGCCATGAGCAATGGAACCAGGAGCGGAACCTTGACATGCTTTTCGAGACAATTTTTTAATGACTTGCAGGTGGAACCATGAGCGTGGAACAGAGGCAGGCAAAGCCATGATTGAGTAGAACTTTCAAAAGGGCGAAATTTTTCCAGTGTCCAAATTGGACAAACTTTATGTCAATCCTACACTTCTCAGTGACACGAACCTGATGGCGCAGAAAAAATTCTGATCTGAGCAATAGATCTTCAGATGACCTGGAGGAGGGAATATTTGAGGAATCTAAGGGGAATCTAAAAGATTCTTGTAGCTCTGATTTTCACTTTGTCAGAATTCAAAAATTTGACAGTCGATTTTACATTATTCGATGCCACGAATCTGATGGTGTAATCAGATTTTCCATTTGATCATTCCTTTTTTCAGCCACTTTTCAAAGTGGAGTGCAGGTGTCAACATTCAATGTGGGAGCAGTCATTTCCATGATATTTGATGCCACGAGATTGATGGTACATCCAGATCAGCAGTTTATCATCCTCTTCTTCAAATAACTCCTTGATGTGAGGTATATGCAGTGTACTTCTTTGTCTCTTTCCTTGAGATGCATTGTGTTGTATAGATCCTTGTTTGATGTTTGATGTGGGATCTTGTTTTGTTCGTGATGTGAGATGTACTTATTGTCATGTTTTGATTGATATCCCTTTCTCGCCCCGTTGACGGGATACTCATGTGTCACCATGTATATTTGAATTGAGATCCCTTTGATGCCATGTTGGCAGGATACTCATTATTATCATATGTGAAATTATGTCATGCTGACAGGAGTCCTTTTGTGAATGAGAGTCCTGTAGCAGAACATCTCGTGGAGCCACTCTTGTGTGAGGGAATATTCCTTGCATGATAGAGAAAACACATTCATGTACATCATCACTTTTTCCACACTTAATGCAGTGGCCTACACCATCTTGACACCGGGGCCTGGAGACGTAGTCCCTCCTCGATGAACTCCGTTATCAACATCTTGTGTTTTATGTTGCTAATTCTTGTCATGTTCCCTTTTCTTTACAGCATGCATATATGTTCCTTTACGCTCTTTTAAATTCAATTCTAAGAACATCACGAAAGTAAAAGATCTTGGCTAAATCCGAGAGTTGATTCAACTCAGATCAAGTTTGGTATCAAAGCGATCTTTGCATGAATGTGAATTGCGAGCATGAACAATGGAACATGCAATGATGGAGGATGAAAAAGTGATGTACAAGACCATGCTCAGAGTGTCCAAAAATGTGGAAATAATGTATGAAGCTCTACAAGAAGAGACAGAGGAAAAGAAACGATTGTAGCTTTAGTTGTGAGCCAGGAAAGAGGCCCTAGAAGAACTGAAGCACAACAACGAGAGTCTTCACGCAGATAATGCTGAATTGAAGATGCTTCTACAAGAAGAGAAAAAGGAGAAACATATTTTGCTACGACAGCTGCAAGCTAAGGACGAGGCCTTGGAAAAGCTGCAGCGTGACCCATGTGTGGTAAAAAGTAATTCTCCATCTTCATGTATGTTTCCTGATGATGATTTCACTGTTTTGAAAATAATACCACAGGAATTGGCTACAAACTGTTGAAGAAAATGGGGTATGAAGGAAAAGGCTTGGAAATTAATGGCCAAGGCATTACCAACTCCATCAAAGTAGAGGAATGACCCTATCAAACAAGACTTGGATATGTCAGAAAGGAAGTTGGGGAATGTGCTAGGATAGACAAAAAACCACCAACAACAAATGATGAGAAGCTCTCGTCAGTTCTTTCCAACTTGACAATGGAGGTAAAAGATGTTGATTTCCCTTCAGTTTCATCTTCACATAATATAATTTCTGTTGGAAATGTGGAGATACCAATTACAGGGACAAACATGAGGCTCCTTAACAGGATGAGGAACAAGGAGGAAAAGCTTCGTGTTAATAGCCAAGGCATAACTCAACCATTGGAGGATGTGCAGAGACCTCAATATGAAAGCTTGGGATGCACTGAAGGAGAATTCTCGAAGGTGTTAGATTCTTCGAGACATCATTGAAATCGTCGAGGAAAGAGAATCATGGGAACACATCCCCATCATCCCATGGCAGTGCCCATTGCAAGGAAAGAGCTGAGGCAAGCTCTCATCGCCATAATGACACCAGAGACAGCAAGGAAAGGTATAAATAGTCTCAATATTCGAATGCCCATTTCAATTATAATCATGTTGTTAATGATGAACGTAAAACATGGAATCAAAAAACATGTACTTTTTGTGGATTACATAACCATACATTTGTTGAGTTCTGGAAGAGAATGGCAGCACAAAAAAGGATGAGGCATGAAAGACCCTCTCAACAACAGGTAAAGAAACATGTTAAGCAGATATGGAGGAAGAAGATGTATTGCAGTCATTGCAATAGAAGTGGTCACCAAAGGGCCACATGTTGGCGGCTCCATCCAGAGCAGCGCCTTAAAGATAAAACATCGGTGCATGAACCAGTTGAAAAAGACGTTCGACAAGAAAACCCATTGGAGGGGGATGATCCATTCACATTGATAAGTGAAAAATGGTTTCTAGATATGTTAGCTTGTCATGGTCATGCTTTTGTAAATCATTTGTTGCATTTTAAAATGTAAAAGTGATGATGTGTTTTCCATCACCTATTAAGCAACAATGATGTTTGGCCTTATTTTGTATTGTATTTTAAACTGTGAAAGTGATGTTGTGTTTCCATTACTTGTTAAAGAACCAATAGTGAGTGGCCTTATCTTTTCAAATCATGTGTTGCAGTGATGATGTGTTTTCCATCACATGTTTAAGAAACAATGATATTTTGGCCTTGTTTTCGTAGCTGGGGTATTGTTTCCATTTTGATGTAAACTTGACCATCGAGTATGTGTTATAAACTCATGGCAAGTATGAGATGCTTGGGTCATTAGTTGGTCTTGTAAATAAAGCATGTAATTTGCAAAATAATGTACTACAGGTTTGCAGAGGTTGTAGGTGTTGGCTCATCGCTTATGGCTCTGAAGGACAAAGGTGAAGGAGAAGGAAGGGTGACATATTAGATACTTGTAAGTGTAGACAGGGTACAAATAAGTTGCAGATTATTTTTCATGCTTTTGGAGGACCAAAAGCTCCTCAGTGGGGAGGATTGATCCAGGTGGCTCCAGACACACGTAGAAGTCCCAGAGGACTCAGAAAAGGTCAAAATTCAAAGTGGTTCGATTGCTCTCAAACCAATACCAGATCGAATTTCTCGTCACCCTGATTCCAACAGTGCAAACGACACTCAAATTTGAGCTCGTATGAGGGAGATAGGGCCAGTCAAATTTCAGGGTTTACTTGGCCAAGTGGCAGGGTTAATGGTCCTACAAATTGCACCAGAAGCGGTCACCAGAATCTGGCCCCTGGGTGGGAGAAATTGTTGCGTCTTTAAAACGCCTAATGACCCTTATTTTCATAAAAAAAATCACCCTATATATAACTCATTATAACGAATATTGCTAAAATTTAAAACATGGTTAACATATGAAAACCATATAAAAATATGGTGTATGTCACATTAAGGATTGGGACGGGGCCGCATGGAGCGAACCTCGCATATCATAACCGTCACCATGTAAGGGAGCTAGCGAGGGTTGAACCCGCCCGGCCCACGTGGCCGTCCCCCAAGCGGGTAGCCCCAAATTAATACAAAACCCATAAAAATTGTGCTCATATATATATAATGGTTATGTAAAATGTTACAAAACGGTTCAGTAAAATAAACAGTGCGACAATTTTGGGAGAGGCGGGATTTGATCCCCCGACCTCTCCATCTCCATTCTTCCGCCTAACCACCATACCATGGGTGGCAGCTTTGTAAAGTCTACCACCCTACCACCATATAAACGTGCCCTTAGTGCAACGCCGAAAGGAGGAGCAGATTTGAGATCGGAGAAGCCAACACGAAAATTGATATATTAATATTTTATTTCAGAGCCATGAGTGATGGAACCAGGAGCGGAACCCTGACATGATTTTCGAGACAATTTTTTAATGAATTGCGGGTGGAACCATGAGCATGGAGTAGAGGCAAGCAAAACCATGATTCAACCCAACTTTCAAGAGGGCGAAATTTTTCCAGTGTCCAAATTTGACAAACTTTATGTCAATCCTACACTTCTCAGTGACATGAACCTGATGGCCCAGACATAATTTTGATCTGAGGAATAGATCTTCAGATGACTTGGAGGAGGGAATCTTTGAGGAATCTAGGGGGAATCTAAAAGATTCTTGTAGCTCCAAATTTTCACTTTGTCAGAATTCAGAAATTTGATAGTCAATTTTACACTATTTGACACCATGAATCTGATGGTGTAATCAGATTTTCCATTTGATCATTCCATTTTTCAGCCACTTTTCAAAGTGGAGTGCAGGTGTCAGCATTCAATGTGTGAGCAGTCATTTCCATGATATTTGACGCCACGAGATTGATGGTATATCCATATCCAACAGTTTATCATTCTCTTCTTCAGATAACTCCTTGATGTGAGGTATATGTAGTGTGATCATGTCCTTCTTTTTCTCTTTGCTTGAGATGCATTGTGTTGTATAGATCCCTGTTTGGTGTTTGATGTGGGATCTTGTTTTGTTCTTGATGTGAGATGTACTTATTGTCATGTTTTGATTGAGATCCCTTTGCTTCCATGTTGACGGGATACTCATGTGTCACCATGTATGTTTGAATTGAGATCCATTTGATGCCATGTTGGTGGGATGCTCACTATTATCATACGTGAAATTATGTCATGCTGGTAGAAGTCATTTTGTGAATGAGAGTTCCTGCAGTGGAACATCTTGTGAAGCCACTCTTGCATGAGGGCATATTCCTTGCATGATAGAGAAAACACATTCATGTACATCATCACTCTTTCCAGCACTTATTGTAGTAACCTACACCATCTTGACATTGGGGCATGGAGACGTAGTCTCTCCTAGATGAACTTCGTTATCAACATCTTGTGTTTTATGTTGTTGATTATTGTCATGTTCCCTCTTCTTTACAACATGCATATATGTTCCTTTATTCTCTTTTAAATGCAATTCTAACAAGATCACAAAAGTAAAAGATCTTGGTATTTGAGTCAACTTAGATCACCCTCACAACTCGCTTTTTGTTGAGATTTATAATATGGTAAAAATGTAAGTGTCTCAACCTCCTATGCCATAACTATCTCTCATCATACTTTCCCATAGAACAATTTTCATTGTCTTCATTTAATATGTAGACATGGCTTGATGTTCTTATAGCTCCGGCCACTACTTTCCCTATATTTGAATTCTTTATTCCAAATCCTTTAAAATGAAAAGCGACATCAGACCCCTTATCACACATTTGAATCACACTCAATAAATTGTTCTTGAGTCCATCCATAAAAATAATGTTTTTAGCCTTACCTCTTCCATTAAGTTATTGTTTCCTTTCCCATGATCTTTCCTAGAGCATCATTTCTAAACTTAACATTGTTTGTCTTATCTTCTCTTAATGACAAGAATTTGTTACAATCACCAATCATATGTTTAGAACATTTATCATCCACATACCAATAAATGCCTTGGTATTAGGCATATAAGACAATGCCACATTCCTCAATCTTTTATTTGATTTTTCTTCTTCCATGTATTGGTTTCCCCTTGAGCGCTTAATATGAGGAGATGATTTGAATTTTAATATTTTACAATCAACTATTTTATGATAATAGTTATGATAGATAACATTCAGTATAATATAATAGAGGAGAAACTGCTTTGCTATCCTTAGGATTATTCCTGTGTGGATTTACAAATCTGCTATCTATGTTTGATTGATAAGGCTTATTTCTTATCTAATTATTTCCAAGGTATGCTCTACAGTTTATAGCCTTATGTCAAAAATTCATACATGAATAATAGTATCCATTGAAAATGTTTTGGTACTTGGGAGAAATTTATATTTGAGGATATGATCATAGAAAATTTTAGGGGCTAATATTCACATGTGGGCTAATTTTCCATGATTTTTCCAACAAAAAAAAAAGATTCTCCAATTTCCATTTTTTATAAAAATGATTCGCCCATATTTTACAATATAAAATTATTTTACCTTAAAAATCACCAACATTATATAGAGAGTGTATATAAAATCATTATAAATTTGAATAATTTTACAAGTATATCAATAAAAATTTTATAATTTACATATTAGGGACTAGTGAGATTCACCAATGTTTTTAAACTTCAAGATAATTTTCCATCATTAAAATTTTCCATGGATATGATTTTTTGATTTTTTGATTAATTTCTCCTTGAGGGGGATGAGCTCTTCGCTGATTTATTACTTGATCTTGGTGGCTCTTTGAATTTTTGTTATAACCTTTCTTTTGCTACTGTTGAGTTGTTTTGTTGTCCTTTTCTTTTCTTTGCTTCTACTGATTCTTTTCATTTCCTTTGGATGCATTGTTGTGTGGTCCTTTGGCTGGTTCAAAATAGTTGATTGGTTCTTTTTATTTAGCTTTATTGGTGCTTGATTCTCCTTCATAGATTATATACATTTTGATGAGAGAATATCTTTCAATTCTCAAGATCTAATCTAACTTGCCAATTCCTTTAATAACATTTAAGTTTTGGTTCAACTAAATCTTGGTTTCCTCTAATTCCTTTCTAAGAGAGTCTAACTCATCTTCTATATTTTCACACTCCTTTCCCTTCTCTTTTAGCTATTGTAACAAAGTTCCTTCAATATTATTTACTTCTTCCAACCTAACTTTAAAATAATAAGTGATAAATATTCAAATTATTCTTTTATTTTTCAAAAGTTTCCAAATATTTTTATGCTTCTTATTCTTTTTCTAGAGTCTTTGAATTTCTTCTAAGGCATTGAACAATATACCCCTGAAATCTACTTCAACCTCTTCATCAAACTCAACTTGTCTCTCATCTAGAGTTTTGAAGGCCATGAACATGAAGTCCTTTATTGTTTCTTTGGTTCATTATTCATTAGAGGATCGTTCCTCTTCATATTCTAAGGAATTATTCCCTTCTTGGGTATAGAAAATATTCTTATTCAACTTATTTTCCTTCTTTACTTTCATATATTTATTCTTCTCTTGATGATCATATTCATTGTTTTCTTCCTTATGTGGACATTTAGATACATAATGACCTACTTTTACATAGTTAAAGCATTTGAAATGTAACTTACTTTTGTACTTTCCAGATCCTCTCTTCAATATTCTAACAAAATTTTCTTCTTTTTCATCAGATCCTTAGCTCAAGTCTTCTTAATCTTCTTTGATCTTCTTACCAGCTTTGAAGGTTTCCTCCTTTGAGGTAGATTTTCCTTTTGAGGTTCCCATTTCATAGGCTATTAATGTTCAATGCAATTGATCCAATGTTAATGTGTTGAGATATTGCATCTCCTTAATGGATGATACTTTGGCATTGAATATGGTAGGAAGAGATATCAACACGTTTTGAAATACAAAGGAATCACCCATGGGTTGTTGGGTAGTTGGCTTGTTTGAATGGTTAGAGGCATCATGTATGTTGGCATTGATGTCAACAAAGCTAGCATTGATGCCAATTAATCTAGCATTAATGAGCATGGTATGTCAAACTCAGGGGGAGTCCTATGTTTACTGCAGCCCTTGGTAGAGAATCATCATAGTAGTAGGATGCGGTAAGAAGCTAAAATATTATAAATATGATGGTTTTTTGGCCATTGATTTGAAGGAATTTCTACATTAGGACTTTATCTCATATGATATCAGAGATGGAATAGTTGGATAGTGCTCAGAAAGAGCTTTCCAATGGTATATTGAAGTCTGCAAATGGTGCAACAACATTGGTGAAAATTCCATGTAATAAAAGATAATAAAGGAAAAATAATAACCATCGTTATGGGACACTTATTCAAAGCTGAATGTTGGGAAAAAAATCCTAGTGTGGGTGTTCATTTTGGTTATTATGGCTAAGAAAATTGGCAAAGGTAATGACAAAGGATTTGGAAAGGAAAAATGGAATTTTTGGAGATTTATTTATGAAATAATGGAAATTAGGAGAAAAGGAAGGCAAAAGGTCATAGGTTGCATGTGAGGAGGAAAATGAAGGAAAAATAATGGAAAATGAATAAAATAGAGGTGACATTAATAAAACGATTTCTAAGGATCAGTTCATGGCTTCTGTTTAGTTTAATTTTGGAGTTCTCTCTCTCTTCTCTCTCTCACACACTTTTGGACACCTAGAGTTTTCTTGGAGCACTTTAGCATTGGATCAAGAAAAGGGAAAGAAGGCAAAGAGGAAGAAAAAGACCAAGCAAGACAGAGCAGGATCAAGCAACTACAATGGGTTTACTTGTAGGTATCAATTTGCATGTGTGATTTCCTTGATATATTTGGCATGCATGGTTATGCATGCATGTTCTTTGTTCTCTTGCTATCATTGGTATGGGTTTTGCTAGGTGTGACAGTGTTCTTCAGCCTTGCATTTTCATTTCTGGATAGCCATGGTGTGATGGGGTTCTCATGTTTTGGTTGAGGTGGATTTTCGGATGGATTCGAAGCTGAGTGAGGTGGAACTCTGAATGAAGGAACACATGGCCTAGTGATCCTTGAACCAGACTGTGGATTATGGTAAAGCCACTGGCCTAGTGACCCCTCAACCGGATTGTGGGTTACGGTAAAGCCAAATATTGTGTGCCTTGGTGGGCCTAGGAATCCTCGACCGGTGAATGGCAGAATATGCAGTAAAGCCTGATTCTATTGATGAGGGTGAGGTGGTTTACCCTCGGGAATCCCTGGTTGGTTTTCTTAGTTTGAGTCCCATATTCATGCTTGCAATATGGCATGGGGGTGATTGGATGAAGGGAGATTTGGCTCAGCCAATCTATGGTCGGGTGGAACGTGGTAGTCCCATATGAGGTTGGATTTTTCATTCATTAATAATAGTTCCTTTCCTTGGTATTTTCTGTGTAAAAGTACTGGATTATATGTGGCATTTATGGCTATTGTATCCTCAGTATTTGTGTTGTCTATATGTTGGTTATGAATATGTTTTATGACAGTGAAAATGTATGGTTCTCATCATGTTTTGATTTGTAAATGATTGAGAAATGAATATATGACCTAATAGATGATAATGCAACTAATGTGATAAGGCATCAATGCTTCTTAGTGATTCTTAGATAAGTATAAGACCTCGATGCTTAGATATGTTATTATGACCTGTAGAATGCATATTTGTGACATGTTTGATGAAATTTCTGTCATCGCTAGTAGGGGTCCAGTCAAGTCTTTATTCAATAATTTGCATTGGCATCATTGTCTCTATGTTTTTTTTCATTTCTGTAAAATCCATGAAGTTTTGTGCAGTGACTGGGTGCTAGCCCTGGAATTTAGCTTTAAATCTCACAGACGTTGGCATAACACTGGCAGAAAAAGTCTGTAGCCACACTCAGGTAGGCTCATGGGAGTGATTGGGACCCTCAGTCGCTTGGAGGGCTTTGCAAGGGAGCGACTGGGGCTCTAGGTGCTTGAACTGTTGATTTTCGTCATGGTTTGGTCACCTGGAATGGTGGGGTGGCTCCTGGAGGTTTTGTAGGATTTGTGGATGGCCAATTTGGTTTTGTTTTGTTAGTTCCACTTCCTTAAGTTGACCTAGGAGGTTGAATCAGATCATAGTAGCCTCTCGTCACATGTTTACCCCGGTTGGCTAGTTACTTGGGTAGATGTGGGAGAAGGGTGTTACATAGTGGTATCAAAGCATGGTTCACCCCTTGGACTGGATGGGTTATGTGTTGGTCATGCATTCATGTCAGTTGCATATGTGTTTTCATGTTTTTGGTATATGAGTTGGCTATGTATGCATGGTTTTGGTTATGGTTGCAATGGTGTTTCCATGTGAACAATTAATGGCATTGTTGTTGGATTTGTTTATCATGAGTTTATGTCAGTTATGCACTGGATTTCATGTCAATGTTTTTATGTAATGTGTATGCATGCATATTATACATATGTTGTTATGCATACATTGATACGGTTATAGTTTCCATGCATGAGGTCATGATGTGTGGTGGGTATGGTCATGCATTGATGACCAGATGATGGTTGAGATGATGATTAAATGTTAATATGGTCAGCCTTGCATATGAGATATCCTCCCCAAGTTATACTAAGGTACGTTGGCTTGTTTATGATTTGGTTTAGCTGACATAGTGTGCCTTGTAGGAAGAGATCAAGATGACTATCAAGATGGTAGAATACGAAGATTCTCCTATGAATCAGATGAACAACATGGTGTTGGGAAATTTTCTAACTTAACAGACACATTAATGAGTTTGAAGGAAGAAATAATGTTAGGCCCCTATAATACTAGTGTATTCCCTTATTATTATTATCATTGTAGCCCCTTATTGTTATTGTTGTGCCAATGTTTTCCCCATATTATTATTATTGCGCCCCATAGAATCCCACTATTATTATTTTTATTCCCTTACATTATTATTGTTATGTCGACTTTGACTATATTGTGACCCCTTAGACTCCTATATGTAGAAACGAAGTCTTGTCATTTGTATCATCCAAAAATTGCTCATTTGTGTAATGTAAAGGAGGTTTCCCCCTCGAAGAGGCTGATTTGAAGTCGTTGCTCTATCGTTTCTTCTATTTTGTGAGCTGGTTGCATAAAAATTGGTATCAGAGCTTTGGATTCTAGGGTTTCACTACTTCAAACATGCTCCCAAATTATATCTCAAACAGACAACCTAGGGAAAATCGTCATAACTTTCTCTTTGAGCATCAGATTAAAATTTTGTAAAAAGGTACAAAAAGAGGTCAGACTTTAGTTTTCTTTGTATTGGTTTTAGGTCTGAAGGTTGAAACAGTGACACATGGAACTTCGTACAAGTTCGCTCTACTGAACGAGTCTATAATCAGGTCATTGTGGGAGATTTCGAATAACTCTTTCTTAGAGAATCCAATCTTGATCAGACTTGTGGGGTTGGAATGAGGACTCATAGGGTTACCACAAGACGAAATGCCAGACCTTGGAAATCCAAAATTACATAGATAGAACTAATTCAATATCGAGCTCCTACAAAGCCAAAAAAAAGTGTGTAGTCTTTTTAACATTTTGCATAAGTTTGGTTTGAAAAATTAGCTTGAAGGAATTCAAAGGACATAGTGAAACATAATTATCATTAATTGATTCCTCAAATAAATAAAATGGAAACACCTAATAAGAAACCTTAAATCTCTAACATGACTCATGAAGAAGAGGAAGAAATGCAACATGATATATCAAAGTTACTAGACCAAGTGCAACAAATTTCACTCTCACAAAAAGTAACAGAAGCTAAGATGGATGGTTTAAAGAAAGGTGTCGAAGCTAAGATGGATGGTTTAAAGAATGGCATGGAAGCTAAGATGAATAGCATGGAATCTAATATGGATGGTGTGGAAGCTAAGATGGATGGCATGGAAGCTAAGATGGATGGTATAGAAGCAAAACTTAAAGGAAACATGGATGATTTGTAGATAGATTTGACAAAGTTGCTATAACAAATGCTTACTAATGGTGAAAGGGTAGTAAAGGAAACTCATGATGAGAACAAAATAAATGTTAATTATGATTTCATAGACTCTAACATTGGATTGAAGACCCACCATGTTTCATAGATCGATATGAGGAAGTTTGATGGCAAGGATCCCGTAACATGGATACTACAGATGGAGCAATATTTCGATCTCCATAATGTGCAAAACACACAAAAGGTACATATTGCAACTTTATGTTTGGAAGCCAATCAGTTATATGATATAGATGTATTTGCTCTCATAAACAAATTGGCACTTGGGCAATTTTTACGCAAGAAAGAATAGCACATTATGAGGATACAAAAAGAAACACCTTTTTTAGCCAATTGATAAATCTCAAACAAAAAGGTTCAATGGTGGAGCGCATTGAGGACTTCCAAAAATTGAATATAAGGGTAAAAGATATTCCAGAGGAGCATAGGATTGATGTGTTCATAGGGACATTAAAAGATAACATCCAACATGAGGTTCACTTTTGGGAACCTGATTCATTAGAGAACGAATTCAGGTTGGCAAGAAATTTTGAAATCAGAATTATGGCAAAAAGGAAGCCTACCAATCACAACTATAAATATGGAAGTGTTGTTTCCCCTAGCCTTCCACAACCTACAAGGTTGACACCAAAAAAATTGGAATAAAAAAGAGCAAAAGGGATTTGTTACAGTTTTGATAGAAAATACACTAAAGGTCATAAGTGTGCTGAGAAGAAATTATTTTACATAGATTGTGAAGAGGAAGAAGAAAAAGAACAAGAAACATCAAATGAAGAGGATACACACCATGAACAAATCCTAGAGAAAGAATAAATGAATCCAACCATATCTTGTAATGCATTGGCCAGAATAGTGCTCCTCAAACTATCAAGATAAAAGGACATATCAAGAAGAAAAAGGTAATAACATTGATTGATTCGGGTAGTACCCATAATTTTATTCATTGTAAGAGAGCGAAGCAATTGAATTTCTTCCTATATCCAGAACTAGAGTGTCAGGTAATGGTTTCAAATGGAAGAACCATAGATTGCTCTAAAAAGTGCCATAATATCAAGCTATCCATGGGAGAATATCTTTTGAATAGTTCAATGCTTTCTATTCAAATGGGTGGTGCTGATGTACTAGGAGTCCAATGGCTACAATCTTTGGGTATGATAGCTTTTAATTTTCAGAAACTTTGCTTGAATTTTTTTCAGAAGGAAAGGAAGTTGAATTAAGGGCTATCGCAGGGAAACTAGGAAAGATAATCAGCTATAACGACATGAAAAAGCTTCTAAAGAAAGAAAAATGTGGCGTAATTGCACAATTATGTTCGCTAGAGGTTCCTGCGTCGAAATCATCTATTTCTCCAGATCTCCAAAAAGTCTTGGACAATCATTCCAAGGTATTTGAGACTCCCGAAGGCCTCCCACCTATTCATGATCATGATCATGCTATTCATTTTATTCTAGGAAGTGTTCCTCCAAACATCAAGCCTTACAGATATCCCTATGCGCAAAAGAGTGAAATTGAACATATGGTTGCAGAAATGCTAGAGGCTGGTATAATTAAACCTAGTCAAAGTTCTTTCTCTACTCCAATAATATTGGTGCACAAGAAGGATGGATCATGGCACATGTGTCCAGATTTTATGGAGCTCAACAAGCTCACTATTAAAGATAAATTTCCCATTCCTGTCATTGATGAATTATTGGATGAATTGCATGGAGAAATTTACTTCACTAAGTTGGAGCTTCATTTAGGATATTATCAAATCAAAATGAAGACTAAAGACATTCTGAAAACAACATTTAGAACTCATGAGGGTCATTATGAATTTTTGGTCATGCCTTTTGGCCTTACCAATGCACCTTTCACATTTCAAGTTTTGATGAATTCCATTTTCAAACCCTTCCTTAGAAAATTTGTGTTAGTAATTTTTGATGATATACTAATCTATAGCAAGTCTTCGAAGGATCATCTTCAACATGTTGATATAGTGGTTAAAATATTGGAGAAGAAACAATTATATGCAAAAGCCTCCAAATATTTCTTTGGAGTAGAAGAGGTCGAATATTTGGATCATATTGTATCTCATGAGGGTGTTAACGTAGACCCTAGAAAAATTAAAGCCATTAACGAATGGAAAATCCCCACATCCATAAATCATCTGCGAGGATTTCTTGGGTTGATAGGGTATTATCGCAAGTTTGTTAATAATTATGGGAGAATAACAACACCTATAACAACATTACTAAAGGAAGATGCATTTTCTTGGACTCTAGAAGCAACAAAAGCCTTTGAACATCTTAAAGAGGCAATGTGCCAAGCACTAGTCTTAGCTACGCCAGACTTCACAAAAACATTTATTATGGAATGTAATGCCTTAGGAAATGGAATTGGTATTGTTTTAATGCAAGAAGAAAAACCCATTTCTTTCGAAAGTCATCCAATCAAAGGAAAGTATTTACACAAAGCTATTTATGAGAAGTAAATGTTGGAAATAATACATGCACTTAAGAAATGGTGACCTTACCTAATGGGAAGACACTTCAAGGTAAAAACAGATCATGATAGTCTTAAATAATTTTTAGAACAAATATTATCTTTAGAAGAGCAGGAAAAATGGGTCACAAAGATGTTGGGTTATGACATTGAAATCATGTAAAACAAAGGGAGGCAAAATGTTGTTGCAGATGCACTCTCAAGAAAGGATGAGGATATGGAAGCATTTATTTGCACCATTTCTATTTTCCAACCAGATTGGCTAAACGAAGCAAGGGATGAATGGAAGAATGATGAAGAAGTGTGGGCACTCATTCAAAAGTTACAAAAAGACCCAAGTACATCTAATACATTTAACTGGAAAAAGGATTCGTTATGGTAAAAAGATCCCTTATACCTCTGTAAGAATTCCCAAATCAAACAAAATATTATTATGGAATTGCACACCTCTCCCTTCAGAGGGCACTCAGGATTTTTAAAAACTTACCACAAGGTTAAGAAGGAATTTTTTTGGGATTGCCTTAAATATGATATTCAAAAGTTTGTGGTGTAATGTTTGGTTTTCCAACAAAATAAAGTTGAAACAGTTAAGACCCCAGGTCTATTACAACATTTATCCATTCGAAGTCAACATTGGTAGGCGGTTTCAATGGATTTTATCATAGGTTTACCCAATTCTAAAGGAAAGAGTGTCATCATGGTGGTAATTGATAGACTTACCAAGTATGCACACTTTGTGCATTATCTCATCCCTTTAAAGCCAATAAATTTTCTACTGCATTTATGGAAGCAATTCAAAAGCTACATGGAAAGCCAAAGATTATTGTTAGTGTCAAAGATCCCATTTTCACTGGAAATTTTTGGACAAAATTATTTTCTTGTCTGGGTACTTAGTTAGCTCATAGCTCATCATATCATCCTCAATCTGATGGGAAAACTGAGATAGTGAAAAAATGTTTGGAAGGATATCTTCGTTGCTTTGTATTTGATAAATAGACACAATGGGTCAAGTGGTTGCCTATGGCTAAATGGTGGTATAATAATTCCTTCCATACTGCAGCAAAAATTACACCATTTATGGCACTCTATGGATATCATCCATCGTCCATCACATCATATTTAGGAGAAATTTATAAGGTTAAAGCAATGGAAGATCACATCGAGCATCAACAACAAGGTCTCCAACTCTTAAATAATAACCTCACTTTGGCACAGAATAGAATGAAACAACAGGTGGATCAACATCACAATGAAAGAAGTTTTGATGTAGGTGATTGGGTATTTCTACGGCTACAACCATACAAAAAAATGTCCCTCAAGCAAGCTAAGAAGGATAATGAATTCTCACCAAAGTATTATGGTCTGTATAAGGTGTTGCAAAAGATCGATACTATGGCATACAAATTGGAGCTTCCTACAACTTCCCGAGTGCACCCAGTTTTCCATGGTTCATGCTTAAAGAAGGTTATAGGTGACAAGCTCCCAGTTTAAACAATATTGCCAGAACTTGATGAAGAAGGAAAAATCATATTGGAACTGAAACTAGTCATAGAAACAAGAACTTGACAGCTACGAAATCGATCGATTTTAGAGTATCTCATCAAGTGGAAGAACTTACCCACTAAATATTCCACATGGGAGGATGAGAATGTTATGAAACTAGCTCACAAAAAGATAGAAAAAAAGATCAACAGCTTAGAAATTGGCCTCTTCGAGGGGGCAACCTCCTTTACATTACACAAATGAATAATTCTTGGATGATACAAATGACAAGACCTCCATTCTATATATAGGAGTCTAAGGGGTCATAATATAATTAGAGTTGACATAACATTAATAATGTAAGGGCACAACAATAATAATAATGGGCTTCTATGGGGCACAATAATAACAATATGGGTACTACATAAGCACAACAATATAATAAGGGGGTTGCACTAATAACAATAAGGGGTTACAATAGTAGTATAGGGACTTAACATGCCCCTCTCCTTCAAAAAGTGTTGTCCTCAATGCTTGAGTAGTTATGGATGCTTTTTTATAAAATTATCATCCTTCCATATGGAATCTTTAGTGGGTAAGTTCTTCCACTTGATGAGATACTCTGAAATTGATCGATTTCGTAGCTGTCGTTTTCTCGGTTCTGTGACTACTTCAGTTTCCAATATTATTTTTCCTTCCTTGTCAAGTTCTCACAATATTGTTGAACTCGGATCTTCTACAACTTTTGAATGAGTATCCACACTTCTTCGGCATTATTCGATTCATCCTTTACTTCGTTTATCCAATCTAGTTGGATAATAGAAATAGCACAAAACAATGCATCCACATCCTCATCCTTTCTTGAGAGTGCATTTGCAACAACATTTTGCTTCCCTTTTTTGTAGATGATTTCAAAGTCATGACCCAACATATTTGTGACCCATTTTTTCTATTTTTCTGAAGATAATCTTTATTCTAAAAAGTATTTAAGACTATCGTGATCCTTTTTTACCTTGAAGTGTCTTCCCATTAGGTAAGGTCGCCATTTCATACGTGCATGTAGTATTCCCAACATTTCCTTCTCATAAATAGCTTGTTTGAGGGACATTTGTTTGTATGGATGTATTCGTAAAAATACCCAATCACCTACATCAAAACTTCTTTCACTACAATGTTGATCTACCTGTTGTTTCATTCGATTCTGCACCAAAGTGGCATTATCCTTTAAAAGTCAGAGAACTTATTGTTGATGCTCGATGTGATCTTTCACTGCTTGAACCTTTTTCTTCTTGATATTTACTTCTATCTTGAGAGTTTGAGGGATGGTAATTTCTGCCAATGCATTACAAGATATGATCAGATTCATTTATTGATGCTCGACGTGATCTTTCACTTCTTGGACATTTTTCTTCTTAATATGTCCTTCTATCTTGAGAGTTTGAGGAGTGGTAATTCTTGCCAATGCTTTACAAGATATAGTCAGATTCATTTCTTCTTTCTTTGGGGTTGGTTCCTAGTGTATATCCTCTTCTTTTGATGTTTCTTGATCTTTTTCTTCCTCCTCTTCACAATCAATGTAAAATAATTTCTTCTCAGCACACTTATGACCTTTAATGTATTTGTTATCACAATTGTCACAAAGCCCTTTTTCTCTTTTTTCTTCTGATTGTTGTAGTGTCAACCTTGTAGGTTGTGGAAGGATAGGAGAAAAAACATTTCCTTATTTATAGTTGTGAGTGGTGGGATTCCTTCATGAGATACAATATGGTCCAAATATTCGACCTCTTGTCCAAAATAAGTACTTGTCGGAAAGGTACTATGAAAACAAAGCCAAGGAATTCTATGAGCTCAACATGGGATCGATGATAGATGAGGAGTATACGACCAAGTTCTTGGAGCTATTTAGGTATGTACCGTATCTTAAAGATGAAAAGGATAAATTTTAGAGATTTTTCAGTGGATTTCCATTATCATTTAGTGACCGGATTGAGTATGATGAGCCTCGGTCACTTGAGGAAGTTATTGGGAAATTAAAGCATTGTTATGAATAGTCAAAGCGTAAGACAAAATCTCAGCAAGGATGGAAAGGAAAGATAAAAGTAAAGGTAAAGGGTAGCTGAAAAGAACAAGGCCTCATAATGCAGAAGATAAAGAGAATGTTGCACTGCATAAGAGGTTCAATGTAGCTAGAAAGGGACATGGGACATAACAACAAAATAAAGGTGATGGTACAGGATAGTCTGAGTGTTGGACATATGGTATGGAGCATATTAAGAGGGATTGTCTGCAGAATTAGGGTGGTATGCATTATATCTATAGCGCACAGGAGGTGAAAACTATTGGGGATGTTGGGTAGAGCATTCCTCGTATCTATACAATGTTGGATAATAGGCATGCATATCATCAAGCATCTATCATTGAGATGGACGGTAAGCATTGTGATCAAGTTGTTTCTATTTTGATTAACCCTGGATTTAATTATAGTTATGTTAACCCTGACTTGGTGGATAAGTGTGGTTTAAATAAAGAAGTGTATGCAGAATCTTGGTTAGTGCACTTGGCTACACGTACCAAGAAGAGAGTTCATCATTGGGTAATAGCTTGTGCAGTTGAGTTGAATGGTATGCCTACTTTAGCACATTTGAACTTATTACCATTGGGGTCATATAGTACACTTTTGGGTATGGACTGGCTATATATTCATATGACCAAAGTGGACTGTTATGAAAAAGCCATTGAGTGCTTGGATGAGAATGGGGACTAGAGAATCTTGCAGGGTAAGAAGAAAGCAACATCAGTTATGATGGTGACATCTATGCATGCAAAACGAAGTCACAGAAAAGGGTGTGTGTTATTTGTACACATTTCTAGTGATAAAGGTAAGGAGGATGAGGATGCAGAGATATTGAGCAGGTATCTGATCTTACAACAGTTTCAGGATGTGTTTTCAGTAGGGATCTCATATTTTTTGACTCACAAAGAAGTGGACTTCTCCATTGAGTTGGTACCAAGGGCAGCACCATCATCAAAGGCACCATATTGGATGAGCACTCCAGAGTTAGTAGAGTTGAGGTTGCAGTTGAAGGAAATACTTGAAAAGGGATATATTAGGCCAAGTGTATCACCGTGGGGTGTAGTGGTCTTGTTTATGAAGAATAAATATGGTACTCTCAGGTTATGCACTGATTATAAGCAATTGAACAAGGTGACCATCAAGAACAAGTACAAGTTTCCAAGGATTGATGACTTATTTGATTAATTAATGGGAAAAATAGTGTTCTCAAAGATTGATTTGAGATCTAGATATCATCAGGTACACATCAAGGAAGAGGAAATTTACAAGACAAATTTCTGAACCAGGTATGGGAATTATGAGTTTTTTGTAGCTAAATGTGGTTTGACTAATGCTCCAACTAATTTTATGTGCTTGATGAATAATGTGTTGCTTCCTTATCAGGAAAAGTTTGTTATTGTATTCATTGATGACATTTTTATATATTATAAGAATGAGGAAGAGCATGCCGAGCATTTAGCATCAGTGTTGAGACTATTGAGAGAGCATCAGTTGTATGCTAAGCTCATTAGATGCAGTTTCTTTCAGAAAAAAGTACATTACTTGGGGCATGTGGTCTCCAAGGAAGACATAACAATAGATCCAAAGAAGATAAGAGATATCATTGAGTATGAAACTCCTAGAAATGTGGATGAATTAAGATCATTGATGGGGCTAGCATGCTATTATAGGAGGTTCATCCAGAATTTATCTCAGATTGCATATCATATTATGTCATTGCAGAGGAAAGGTAAGAAATTTGAATGGATGGAGGAATGTGCAACAAGTTTTGAGAAGTTAAAGAAGTTGTTGAAAAATTCTCTAGTGTTAAAGATTGCAGACCTGGAAAAAGAGTTTGTAGTGTGTGCAAATATTTGCAAGAGAGGACTTGGTGGGTCCTTATGTAGGAGGGGCATGTAGTATGTTATGAGTCGCGGAAACTATATAAACACGGGCAAAACTATTTGACAAATTATCTTGAGTTGGCAGTGATCATTCATGCATTGAAGATGTCGAGGCACTATGTTAGCTTAGTGGGTCTTGACCCAGGTTTAGATTTAGTTGTTCCAAACAAATCCCTACACTACTAGCCCTTTCGATATCAATCCATAGAGCACAGACTGAAGTCTCACCCGAAGAAATATGGGGGGATGTTGGAACCAAGTTTTTACACCCAAAGATTAGTGTGATGTCCTTTTTGTACCCTAGATATGCCTTCGCACAGATCGATAAGCCCTTATGACTTATCAATGTAACTTCCTTTAATCACCCTCTAGACCTCCACGAAGGTCTATGACTGGCTTTCGTGGACACTGAACAGGTGAATTAGCTACTTACACACATCATAGATTACTCTTAACTCAGTATTTTCTTAGATCTACTTAAGTGTTCGATATTTTTAACATACAACAATATAATATTCATGTAAGCACTCAACATCAATTGCGTTCAGATAACAATATAGATCCAGTAAAGTCACACATCAATATATCATTATTTTGCAAAACCATCATTTATCATAGCATAAAGTGCATTCATTCGTAATAGAAGTAAAGAGATAAAACACATGAATTTATGGAATAATCTTCTTTATTAATGTTCAATTAAGCTTACAGACTCAAGAATTCCCTGCGCACTCAGCTGCAGGGGTCCATGCACTCAGTTGCGGACTCTACTCTAGGCCTCTACCCACTCAGCTGCAGAGCCTTTTCCTCCTCTAAGACTTCTACGATCTTCCTTCTATTGACCCATTACATTCATCTTTGTTATCGTTATCCTCTTAGACTCTTTAAGACACACCTATTTATACAATCCCATGGTCCGTAGACCATGGGTAGATCTTTAAAAGATGACTTAACTTACATAAAAGAGGGTAAAAACCATTTTTAACTCTTTGCTTAACTACGCACTCCGCGACCACAATTTGTGGAGACTTTCCATCTTTTTACATAAAACTTGGGCTTTTGCCTCAAGATTGACCCAGTGGACCCATGCCAACAGGCCCCCAGCACAAATATCATGACTCACGCTTGAGTCACTTGGCTGGCATGGAGATCTTGCGGCGAAGATCCCCCATCTCCACTTGTGCAACCACTACTTTAGCTGCGCTTTGCGTGGTTGCTTGCTTGACTTATTCTACCAGCTGCTCTGTGGCTGGTCCTGCACTATCCTGCTTAATCTTTTGCTACGTACTATGCAAGTTTGCCAAATTTTCCTGTATGTTGGTCGAGACTATGTAGGCTTCATCCAACCAAGGCCCCAACCAAGCCTTAAGGACTACCTCTTTCTTCTACGCTTGGGTAGCAGAATGCTTCCTCGGTGACTCGCGCATCAGCATCAGCCTCTTATGTTTGTATTTCTTGGGTTTGGGGACTTCCCGCACCGGTGTAGGTTTCAGCCTAGGCAACCTCAGTGATGTAGGCACAGTAGCTGGAGCCTCCATGCTCACAACCTCTGGAGTAGCTCCCTCAGTGATGAAATTTCCTCTAGTGCTGGCAGTTTCGCCTAGTCCAGACATTGTGCTGAGAATAAACCATTGGGTATCCTCGAGTAATTTATCAAATACAGAGCTAGCAACCAAATGTGAAAAAACTTGAGGATTCATAAACCATGGAAAAAACAATGCAAAAATTCTAATGATGAAAAATGTTCTTTGCTAGATGACCACGTGTAATTTATAAGCGAATTCAAATTCAAATTTGACCGTTCCCCCCAAAATCTGTCCATAAATGCTAATTTGGTGGCATATCTTTAAATATTTTAGCCTTAATGCCTTAAATTCTGCCCCCCCTCCTCTTAACCATCTCTTGGCTGTCAAATCTTGAACAATGACTGTAACATTCATTTTCTGGTTGTGTTACGTTGTCTCTCCCCTCATAGCACAACTCCCTTTGTGTGCCTCCTGATAATCTGACGTTACCCTTTCTCGCGTAGCCCCTCTATCACATAGTTCCACCAACTAGGCAGTGTAGTTTATAGTCCTACACTTCCTTGTAGCTACCTGGAGCGCTAAGACTGTCTCGGCGTCATGTAGTCATTGGGCTGGATCCCCGGTATATGGCTTCAACTGGCTTCCATTTACTTTTCTCAGAAATGGTTCTCCATTCAACTGTGCAAGATGAGCTATGCCACCATTCATAATTTCCTTGACAACATATGGCACCAGCGAGTGCATCTAAAACTTTCCTAGGAATTTAGTGAACTTACTATCATATAATAAAACCAAATAATTTACCTTGAAGGTGCATAGTTTGATGTGCCAATCGTTGCAAGCTTTTTCACGTTCCTTTTGAACCTGCTAATGCAATCTAGCCAAAAACCTACCTTCCTCAAGCTCCATTAGTTATGCGAGTCATTCTTCTAAGGCTTTGCGTCCACCATTTCTATGAAAGCCACTATGCATAGACTAGGCACGATATACTCCATAGGCATCACAACCTTTACACCATAAACCAACCGAAAAGGTGTCTAACCTGTGAGCTTTTTGAAAGTAGTTTTCTATGCCCATAATACTGTTGGTACGCGCACATCCCAATCATTCTGCTACACATTGCAAATCTTTGTCAGTGCATTCTCCAATATCTTATTCAAAGCCTCAACTGTTCCATTGGCCTGAGGATGATATGGTGTACTTTTCTGATGGTAAACCTGGAACTCTTCTGTCAGTGCACTGATTGTTTCATTGAGGAAATGTGTACCATGATCACTCATCAAAACCTTCGGGAAACCAAACCTGGTCAACACATACTCAAACAAAAACTTTGTTGTCATTGCCCCTATATAGTCCTTCACAGGCTATGCCTCCACGCATCTCGTCAAATATTTTGTTGCGGTGATGTAGCGCGCACCAGTTTTATTCCCTGGGGGCTAAATCAGTCCTACAAAATCAATGGCGCATTTCTCAAATGGCTGCAATGACACCTATGGGTTCAGAGGTAGCTCATCCCTCCGTGATGGTTTGCCCATTCTCTGACATGCATCGCACGCCTTACAGTATGCTTTAGAGTCTTTATGTAGCGTCGGCCACCACAACCCAGTGCGCAAGACCTTCTGCACTGTCGCTTTTCCTACATAATGCCCTCCTGTAGCTCCTCCATGAGCTTCAACGAGGATACTATTTCATTCAAAATCAGGTACATAACGTTGAAGTATCTCATCCAATCCCATTTTATACAAATGGCTTGCAATTACTAAAAAATCTAACGCGCACACCACCAATGCTTTCTTCTGTTGATTGGTATATCCCTCTCAGGTCGTTCATGTAGTCAAGAAGTGGATAATATCTGCGAAGTGGTTATCTGTTACGTGTACTGCAAAGAGCTGTGCATCAAGCAACCCTTCCTCCAAATTAGTAGGCTCCTCTCTTGTCTCAATGCACAACAAATGGTCAGGTCCTTTTTTCAACCTTCTGAGCTTCACAATCACCTCAAAATCATATTCTTGAAACAAGAGCATCCATCTGTATATTTACACCCCCAACACAGGCTTATTGACTAGATACTTCAATGTAGAATGGTCTATGTACATATTGAAATGTCCGCCTAGCAGGTAATGTCTAAATTTCTAGAGCACGTACACCATAGCCAGTCCCTCGTGCTCTGTCTTCGAATAATTCTTTTTAGCCTTTGACAATTTTTTTCTTGCAAATGCTATAGGGTGATCTAGTTCTCCTTCGCCAGCCTGTGTCAGCACTGCTCCCAATGCAATACACGAGGCATCAACGTGCACATGGAATTCTTTCTTCCAGTCCAGGAAGACAAAGATTGATGCAGTAACCATTTTCTCCTTCAAGACATCTAGACTGTGCTGACATTCTTCATTCCAACAAAATGTAACATCCTTATTTAGCAACTTCTCCATGGGCACAGTAATCTGAGCATAAGCTTTGATGAATTTTTTATAATACATGATATGGCCCAGCGTTGCGTGCAATTGTTTAACACTCCTTGGGGCTTCCAAATTGATTATTACCATGATCTTGGCAGGGTCCACCATAATTCCTTGCCTGCACACCACATGACCCTGAAAAATCCCAAAAGGGACACAAAACAGACATTTCTTCAGGTTTAGCACAATCTGATACCTTCGGCACGTATCCAACATTAAGCACAGACTCTCTACATGGTGCTTGACTAGCCCAAACAATGTCCTGTCTTTGAAATAGACCTCTAAAAATTTGTGAATATTCTCTTTGAACGCCGCGATGGCTACGCAAGAGAATATTGTTGGTGCATTCTTAAGTCCGAAGGGCATCACCATATACTAAAAACACCCCCATTCCATCGCGAAGGTTGTTTTACTCCTGTCTTCTGGTGTGATCTTAATCTGATGGTACCCAGAGAACCCATCAGTAAACGAATAGGCCTCTTGTCGTCCAACATTGTCCAGGACTTCGTTAGTAAACGGTATTGGGAAATTATCATGAACACAGGCATCGTTAAGCTTTCTTAGATCTATGCAAATCCATTTCTCGTCCTTCTGCTTCTTTTCCTGAACTATCATTGGGCTCACCCAATAAGATTCCTCCACCGGTTCAATAATATCTGCCTCAAGCATCTTATCCAACTCCAAGCAGACCTTTTCTTTGTATTTCGGATTAAGGCGATATGGCCTCTGCTTAACGAGCTTCGCATCTGGTTTCAAAGTTATTTTCATCACTCCAAAATTTCCTATGATGCCTTTCAAGTCTGAAAATTTGGTAGGAAATAAATATTGATATTCATGGAGAAACTCAGTGAATTTATCAACTATAGCATGATCTCAGGAAACCCTAATCTTCGCAAACTTCAGTTTCGCTTCTTTGCCAACGTTTGCTTGCTTAGTTTTTAATGGTGCAGTGATATCCGGGTTGTCTACCTGTGGACCTTCAATCTCGTGGTGACCTCCTATATCTGGGACATTGATATTCCTTGGATCCTCATCCTTCACTTCAGTGGTCATACTATTACATTCTAGCGCATGGCACAACTAGGCGCTCCAATCTGGTTGAACCAATTCCAAGGGATTCTGCAGAATTTGGAAGTACTAATTTAATCTCATGCAATGCCTCATCAATTCTTTCGAACCCATCTTCAAAGCTACATGTCCTCATGAACCCTTCTCTTAAGATATCCCATTCCATGGTGCCATGGCAGAGCTCTGTTTTCGAATACTAGTTCATATGGATTATATCCAGAGTGTGATAGAATAAATGCACACATTTTGGCTGAGGCTCCATTCAATATTCTTTAGTCCATTTCGCTAGGTGATCAAGTGGATCATTCCTCCTATTATCACAAAACCTTGACCTGATAGGCTTCTGATTAGGAAGGCCTTGTGTAACTCTTTCAAACCTACTTTTGGCTAGGGCTTAGCCTCCTCAACCTGAGAGGTCTCTCTCAAAGGATTAATAATATTGATAATGGATTAGATGGCTAACTCTATTAAACACATGAAGAAGTGTAAGTGGTTGAAACACAATTAGGAATTATCCATTAGGCTTATGGAGTCAGAAAAGCTTAGTATGATAATAGTATTAGCTAAACATGGAAGTCAGGGCATCAACAGTTCAATATATAAGTTAACACATAGAGACATGTAGGAAAACACAGTCCATAAATGTATGAAGGAAGTTAGAGAATGTCAATGAGTTCTAAGTATCATACATTCATACTACTGTACATAAGGAAATAAGAACAAACATAAGCAAGCCACCATTGAACTCCTTCTGAATCCTTAAAAGTAAAGCCAAACTCTGCATTCATCAAAACATAATCTTCTACAATGGCACAATATGACTCTTTCTATAAACATTTCCAACCCTTTGTGCATTAGATATTCTCCTATATATAGAGCTCTTTACATGACTTATATTCCTCATCTAGGATGAGAAAAATTCTAATTTCACCTGACCTGACACCTATTGACACTTAAAACTAACTATTAAATGCAAATGACAGCTAACTAGTAGTCCTAGAGACCTAAAACAATTAGGAGTGTAACTCCTCATTATGATCAAAAAAACCTTATCTAGGAATTAAACACTCCTTTTGACACCTATAAATCCATTAATTCGAATTTTATAGTGCTCATAACCCTCCAACTGGCCCTTGATGACTCATCCTTTTAATGTTCCTAGAAACTAGGAGACTGTCCCTTGCTCTGTTCTGGCTGAAAAATACGTCTTGGGACAAAGCTCATATCTTATCATAACAAATGTATTTGGAGAAACTAAAGGAGGCTTTTTTGAAGACATCCGTGCTGAACAAAAACCTCTCTTGGTTTTTTGAAACCCCTTTCCTACCGCCTAGAAATTGTCTTTTCAAAACAGGTGTAAAACAGGTGTGACAAATTGCACCTACAACAGTTTCATAGCGCAAGTTTAACCATGAATTTTTCCCACCTCATAATGAATTTGAAGAAACGGAAAGAGGTTTTTGTATTTCAGTATCTTAGGAAGAAAAGCCTCTTTTATTTTTAAAAATTTAGTTCTCATCTGCTCAGGGATCTCCTTGGAAGTTGACTGCTAGAAACAAGGAGACAGAGTTCCTCCTTTTTAGAGTTTCATCCTTATGCTTGTCTTCGAATCCTTCTGCTGACCTTGTTGTCTCTTTTAATCACATACATGCATTAAATTAACCATAGACCCTGGTCAAATACTTTTTCTAAGACGAATAACTCATTTAATGCTGCTTGATGTGTCATGAACAATACTAGCTATGAAATAATGACCATTTTCATAACATAGAGTTTGGAGTTCATGATGTCCTCCCCTCACTTGATTTGCCTTTGCTAGACACTTATACTTCGTGAATGCTCATTTTCAAACAATCCTCTTCAAAAAAGATTTCCTTTTTTCTTTCAAAAATGGTCCATCAAATCACAATATACAGCTACAGCAGTTTCGTAGCGCGCTACGAAACTGCTGTGCATTAGGCATCACCTACAACAGTTTCGTAGCATGCTACGAAACTGTTGTGTAATTACAAAACACAGTTTTAAAACCAAAATTTAACCTTTTTGAGTCTCTATTTTTCTTGAAATGGATTTTTCGTGTGCCCTAAAGCTGTTCAAAACTGAATGCAGAGGAACCACTCTTTAAGGAAAACTTCAAAAAGGTAAATCATCAAAATTTAGGACTTAACCTTGTTTGCTGTGTGATTTTCCTTAGCTAAGGAAATCCTTTCTGCTGGCTTAGTTGTATCTTCAAATCCTCAATTTGCCTCTTCATAATTCTGATGTTGGGTCTGAGCCTATTATTAATCCATCTGATGTATCTTGCCTTGCTTAATTGAGGAACTGCCTTGCTTGAATTTGATGAAGATTTCTGATCTCTACTCACCATGGGCTTGTTTGCTCAAACTAAGAATTGTATCAAATGTCTATTGCATGAACATGACCAAGATCAGCATGAATATGTCCAGGATCAATTAACTCTTCCCTTACCCTTTTTCTTTGAAATTTTGTCAGTGATAACACCTCCCATCATATTTCTCAGTTAATCGTACTTTAGGGTGACCAAATCACATCCTCATTATCCTCCTGTAATCATGCCATTCTTCAAAGATGTCTTTATGCATACCCTATTATCACTGCTCTGGATCTCTAAGGCTGAGGAAGACTCTAGCTGAGGTAACCACACACCAACCTTTTGACTTGGTAGCTACACCTATGAAGCCGGGGAGGGTTCTCTCCACAAAATCACAGCCAAGAGGGCTGGATGAATTAGGCTTTTAAGCTAGGTAGAAAGTGCAGAGGGTTTTGTTTCTTTGAAATTGGGTTGTTGGATGAGGATTAGGTCAAAGAAGCTAGGTAGGGAAAATAAGATATGATTGAAAACATTCAAAGGGGCAAGGTAGGTAGGTAGGTAGGTGTTGATGCCTTGAAAATCGCTGCAACAACATCGGGGAAAACCACCTGGTCCGGACCTTAATGCAGCTCCTTTTCTATTTGGTGTGGTGGCTCCGACTAGAAATAATGGGACCAGTTTCCCAATGATGAATAAAAAGGGGATGGATAAATGAGTGGTTTTCTAATAAAATGGTAATGGATGAATGATTTAATCTAAAAAGTAAAAATATGAATAACTATCCTATCCCGGGAAATTTTTATTTTAGTGTAACGTTTGATAATCTTTATCCACAAACAGGCATATAGATGACTCTATTGGTAAACAAAGACATTCATTCATATGATAATTACTTTGTTCAAGTAGTTGAACAAAGTAATCAATAAAACATTATTACACTTATCCTTTATATATCACTGATACATATATGACTAAAAGAATAACATTCCTTAAACATTCAATAGTGAAAAATATAAGGATTGTTGTTGAAAACACATACATATATCCAATGATAGCAAGAGTAATCAAATGACGATTCACATAAAAGAATGAAACAAGATCATAGATAATAGTACCATATGTGCTGTGAATCATTCCCGATATCAATCGCATTCGAATTCCTTTTTCCAACTTAGAAATACTTTCACATCAAGGCAATAGTGCACATCCCATAAAAGCTTTCTTCGTTAGAATTTGGAATACTGGCCCAGTCTTTATAAAAAATATACCAGAAGCACAATAGTGCAACTTCCAGGTTTGAGTTTTATACAAAAACTGAGGACCCTTTCTAAATGCATGAAAGGGTCTATAAATACTAATTAAACTAACTAACTACAAAAATAAAATGCTATTTAATTGGTACAACTAAATCTTGAATATCTTCTCCACAACAGGTTTGTTGGTAGTCGGCAGCATGATTCATTGTTTCGGCTGTTCTCCTTTTGATTTGAGTTGGCAGATTGCAAGCATCGGTTCCAATTCTGGAGGACGACTGAGACGAGAATGGAGTTGAGCTGAGTATGTGGCATCATGTATTTCGGGAATGATACAACCGATCGCATCGGTTAAACACTTGAGGGCGGCCCTTTGACTGTATGGTTTTACTAAGAAAAACCAATAGGTATCCCAAGTTAAACTTTGGATGCCAGCGATTAATCTTCCATTCTTCTCCAACTCTTGATTGCATGCTTGCTCCAATGTCTTAGCTGACAGCAATTTACCTGGGGTGCATTGTGAAATCATGTTAGACAGATAAAGAGTGTTATTGATTAACTCAATTAAATTACTTGTAGATAATCTACATCTGGAAACCTCTCTCTGCTTTCATCAGCTGTGACTGCCATTCTAAGAAAAGGATCTCCTTGTGTGATTCTAGGATTTTGGGTAGATTTGCTGCCTGCCCCTCATTGGTGTCTTGCCAAGCAAGAAAGTTTGTCAGAGTCTCGTTCCAAATCCTGCCTAGCATCAACTGATTTGTCAACTATTGATGCCGTTATATCACAAAGGGGCTCAACCAGAGAAATGTTATGACACAACAGTCTTAACTGTGTAACCAATGCCTTGTTAATTTGTAGCGCTTCGGATCTGAAATCGGCAGGTTGTGGAAGACTCTTGAACTTCTCTACTTGAAGTGACAGCTGAGCGATTTGCTCATCTTTCGTTTTCATCATTAGTTCATTCATCGTCTTTAACCTGGCCAATGCTTCGGATAATTCTTTCTGCTTTTGTATTGCGCTTGAGTCTATTCTCTGTTTCTCTTCAAGCAATTGCTTATTCAATTGATTGTTTAATTGTTGCTGTGTTGATAATTGTTGTTCCAACTGTTCAATTTTCTGTTGTGCTTCAGACACCTGTGATTGCAACAAAACAATTGCTTGGTCCTTTTCTTTAAGTAGATTACTTACTTCTGATGCCTTGTCCATAGTGGCTGCCGAATAAGCTCCGGCATACTGAGAAAGCTTTGTTAGGTCATCGGAAGGGTCAAACTCTTCTTTCCACACTACATTAGCTATCTCTGTTTGTGCTGGAAACAGGGAAGGTTGATCAAGTCTTCTCCTTTTCCTCTGTCTTTTCACTACAGCCCTGTGTTTGGGACTGTAAAAGACATCTAATGGAGGTATATCCTCCACCTGCAAAATAATTTGATCGGAGGGATCTTTTGGAATCATTTCTAAATCCGTGCTAGGGGGTAGGCCACTGGTTCCTTCATTCGGAACCTTTGTTGACGTTGTATCTTGTCCATCTGTTACTTTGGGTGTATTGGCACCTTTTGGACCTTCCAGATTGCTTATAATGGAGTCAAATTGCTGCCATTCTTGGAGTAATTTAGGATCAATCTGGGTATCCACATTGATATTTTCGCTGCCCTTATCCTGCTCCTTTTTCTGCTCTTTCTCCTGCTCTTTCTCCTGCTCTTTCTCTTGCTCTTTCTCTTTTTCTTTCTCGAGAATCTTTGATACAGTAGGAGGTTTGTCAATGAGTTGCTGTTCAGGCTCGCTTGATTGTGTTGTCGGGGCAGTAGCTAATAAGTCCAGAGGTAGAGTTTGCAACCTCTGTTCTCTGAGCTTATTGAATTCTACTAGCCTTTCATCGTTATATCTCATTTTGGCCAGTGCTTGTACCTGGAATAATGACTCTGCCGAAGAAAACAAGTCATCAAAATCATCTTCCTTATGATCAAACCTTGTAAGTTTGGCCTGTTCAAGCACATTATAGGCAACTTTCCTTGGATCGAATTGCCTATTAGGAATAGTTGCAAGATTAAGCATGTTTATTTTCTCTGCTTCCTTCTCCGCATGCTTGTAGTCGTGCAAAGTATAAACACCGCATCTCAAAGGAAAAGTAGGCCAAGCCTGCTTTTTTGAAATCCTGAGAGTCTTGGATGTTCCTGCGGTTGTAATTTGATAGGCCAATTCTCGGGCTAACAGCTTGTCAGGTATGTACAGAGGAAGGACATGAGGTCTTGCAAGGCTACCAAAAACCCTTATGTATGTGAACTTATCCTCCCCAAACCAGTTTCCTAGAGCGGTTAGGTCAATCTCTGCTTCTGAAGAAATCTTTGGGGCAGGCTTATCAAAAATGGCACAGTAAATAGGCAACATAAAACCATTACAGATTTGGTACAAGTGGTCCTTATAGTGCACTTTCCATAACTTTTGGTGATAAATGTGAATTGGCATGGGGTCTTGTGGAGTCCATCTCCACCCCAGTACAGGAAATTCAGAGTTGAAACAAAGAGTATCTAAAATATAAGCACTAAAATAAAACGGAGGAATAGACCTATCGGTCACGCGAGTTTTATTTCTAAACTCAAGAATTGCAGTGGCTAATTTATCTGACAATATATTTCCCCAATCCATTATCTCACTGTTAACTGCCGCTTCCATTAAAGGAACCATTTCAATAGTGAATTTTGCAGAATCATGTAATCCCCAAATTCTACACATCATTGCCCCGGCGTAACAGTAAGGAGAACATAATGAATCTACAGAGTACTTACCTGAAGATTCATGTTTGTGCCTTGCGGGGTTCTGTCTCCACTCCTGAATTGGGGCCGATTCAGTCTCATTCTCACTTGCGAACTTCTCAAGAAATGCTTTATTGTATTTCTTTTGAGGTTCAGGCAAGTGATACATTTTCCTTAAATCATCAGGTTGGAATGAGCCGAAGACTCTTCCGTCGACTGTGCAAAATGTTCTATTTAAAACAGGGATTTCCTCTACTGCCCATCGCACTACATCTGTATATGGAAGAATTTTTTCACGAGCTGCTATTCGGTGTAGATATGAGTCAGCTAAATCCTTCAGGGAAGCCTCTGATTTTCTAGTTGAATCTGCAGTAGCTTGTACTGATATTGTTTCAGGCTCCTCTGCTTCAATTAGATTATATATGCTTTGCCAGCTTGTGTTTCCAAGGCCAAGACACGTAGTGTCTGAAATCAATCCCTTTTTACTTGGTCCTGGATCAGTGGTGGATTTCCCTGTTACTGCGGGAGCCGATGCTGCCGCAAATCTCTTGGATTTCTTTCCCATTTGGCTTGAACTTGTTGTTTCGGCGGAGCTCTGTGCAAGGAATAAAATGAACGTAATACAGAGAATAGGTGGTGTGAGCCAATATGAAAGAATTATATCAATTAACGAGTAATGAAAGATTAAAATAATACTGCCGCAGATACAATCTCAGGGGAGATCTTGGCATAACTGCTTCATTAATTGGCCGATTAACCTGTCAATCATTTTAAATACCCATCATATCGTTTATATGCCGAATGATTCATTCAAGCGTGGCTTGAGTTTTTTGGTGGATAATCACAAGTAAATCGCTATCGGGAACGGGAAGGCTTTTAATAATAATCTAAAATAATGCATGCAAGCCTTTTAAATCTATTTTGAAACTCGTGCCTTGCTTTATCATATCGCAATCGGAGATGTGCTCGGGTCGTAACCTTTATGTTATTGCAAAATCGCCGATCCCCGATAGCGATACACCTTATCGCATCGGGAGATTTTAAAGGTGTCTTAACATGTGATGCGTTACATCCCCCGATTGCCGATAGCGATATCGCATCGGAGAAATAGTGGGAGGGCCTTTTGTTATATTTTCTTGCCTTTCCCGATAACCGATAGTTATTCACTTTTCGGATCGGGGTAAATCAATGGGTCTTTGCATTATGTTTTCCTTGTTGTTGCGATATGCGATCTTGCGATCGCTTTATCGCAATAATAAAGAATTATATGTTTATTTCATAAGACCGATTTCATATTTGTTCAAAAGGTTTATAATATATCGTTTCCTTTGGACCTTTTGATGAAGGATTTTGTAATGATGAGTTGATACCAATTTTATTCACACATCTATGTTTAAAAGGGACCCATTTCATATTATAGTTAGAAAGAAAAATTTTATGAAATGGGGGTTTGTTGTACAGCACAACAATAGGCTAGCACATTAGGGTTTCTTGGGATGAGATGATTCAGACAGGTGAGGAGCTAGGAAGAGCATGAAATATGTATTCTTCCAAAACTGAAGAAAGATGAACAAGATATGAAAACTTCCCCAAAACAGAGCATGTGAGATTATTTTTGTTTATAAACTTGAAAGAGATCATACAATAGACATGAAACGGAATATGGACCAACAATATATTCATACAATTAAAACAGAAGAAAAAAAATTGCTAGACAACTAATCCGAATCGGATCCATAAACGACTGTCAAAGAACCATAACTAAATCAAGTCGAACGAATCTCTAATGAAATCCAAAACAACAATCGAAAACACCCTGAACCAGTGGCCATGGCAGCCGGCATGGAATGACGAGGACCTTGGTCAAAGCGCGCTGACTGAGGCCCATGGAGACTGCGCAGGAGGTCAAAATATCCCCTCGGAGCCCCGGATCGAGAAAAGGAGGTGATTTTTGATGCGCATCATTGGATAAACAGGGCCAAAATGGGGAGCCTTAAGCACTTGGTCACGTTAGGAGCCAGAGGACCGTGGGCAGAAAAAAGGTAAAAAGTTCTAAAGTACGAAGGCAGGACCTGGGCCCTGGAAACTGGTGGTTTTGATCGAGGCGCCCTTGAACGGTAAGAGGTTTTGGAGGAAGCGGAGCGATCACACTCAACGATCGATGCATGGTAGTGAAGGTGAGAGAAAAACCATCGTGATCGTGCATTATCAGTCGAGCAAGTCAACTGTGCTCGATGTGCGTATGATGTTGGATCTGGAGGAGCCCAGATCGGACAGCTGAGATTGCTCCTGATAGAAAGAAGTGGAATCAACAGGAAATTAAGCCGTGATTTAAAGGGATTTGGAATCTGTTAGACCACCACGGTGGAGAAAGAACGTATCCATGACATAACTGAAGAAATGAAGTGATGAATAGGCTGGCGCTGTTCCAATGAGGACACGTGGCTACTTCCTGAGCTTTCATGCTAAGGCTGAACAAGGAATTCCAAGCACGCATGCGAAAGGAGAATCGACGCAGGCAGAAGAGGAACCGAATAGGCATAGGGATCAAATGGTTAAAGCCATGAACATAGACAGTCGAATTCAGAGGATTTTGAGAGGAGTCCAAGCGACCAAGAGAGACAGTGAACAGTGAACCCTAAGAGGAGGACTGAACACAGAGAACAGTAAAGCCAAGCAGAGGAGACAGAGGGCCAAGCTGACCACAGGCAGCATCGAGCACCAGAGAGCTTGAAGATTCAAGCCTTCCCATAGAGCAATCTGTCTGGATTGAGCATCACAGTTGGCTCTTTCCACTATAGACCAAGGGTCACAGAGCTGGTAGGAAGAACAAGAGTCTGTGTACTCTGAGTGGCTTGGGGAATCCAAGAACCACCATGCCAAGCAAAATTTTCTTCAGGAGAACTCATATTGAGTCCATGTATTGTAATTTCTCTGCTGAAAGACACAATAAAACAAGGCCACCACTGAAGCTGGACTAGAGACGTAGCCCTGGAGAATAGGGTGAACTCCTTATTAAAAACTGTTTTGTGTCTTTGTGTTGCTTACAATATTTCTCTGCTGTCTTTCCATTTATTTTCTGTGTATTGGCAATCTGATCGATATATTGCTTAAATAACACAAAACACACACAGCAGCACATGAGTCTATAATACCTTTTGTTTAATAAATCTTCAACTGAGGTCACTCATAGGGTGATCATCAGATCAAGTGGTATCAGAGCTCTAGGCTGTAAGGTTAGACAAGCTTGTGTTGGTTTAGGTGTGAATGCTCACTAGATCAAAGCTCAAATTAGGAGAAGGAGAGTTGGTGGAAACTAATCCGGAAATTGGGAGAGTCTATTCTCGGAAGACAATGTCAGAACAAGGTTCTATAGGGCTAGACCCTCAATTCATAGAGAGTTTCCTAGCTATAAAGTCTTTGGTAGAAGAAATGTATAGGGACTTTAGAAAGCATAAGGATGAAGATACATCAGGCTCTAAACAAGATAAAGAAGAAGATGAATCTCGTTCCCATAACCACTCAAAAGGAAATGGGAAAGAAGAAAGCTTTCCTACACCTCCTAATAGCCCTGTGCATAATAAGAAAGCATCTTTGATTAAGTTAGATGTTAAATTTGATTTGCCTATATATGATGGAGAGATAAATGCTGAAAAGTTGGACAATTGGATTAGACAAATTGATGTGTATTGCAGAGTACAGAACATAGACTCGGACAAGAGTAAGATTCAGCTGGCAAGCCTATGCCTAGGAGGCACTGCCTTGGTTTGGTGGGAAGGCAGAACCCAAGCTGATATGAAAAGACATGGTAAGACCATCTCTATTTGGAGTGAATTTGTTGCTGTAATAAAAAAGCAGTTCTATCCATTGGCTTACATGCAACAAGCCATGATGAGTTGGCAAAATATTCGGTAGTTGAAAGGGCAAAGTGTACAAGGGTATACTAAAGAGTTCAAAAAGAGAGCATTGATGTTGGGTATTTCATTAGACTCACCAGAGACTCTTTTGAAGTACATTGGTGGTCTACATAGCTACATGAGGCATACCATCCTCATGTTTAATCCCACTAGTATAGATGAAGTATCTGTACAAGCTACTCATCCAGAAGCTAGAGGAAAGAATGGAAGTCCAGAAGTTGGGGGACCATCCCAACCCACTGTAAGCAAGAGAAAGGAGAAAAGAAAGTAGAAGTGGAAAGCAAGGAGGGCTAACACTGCACAAAAAGGCAAAGCTTCATGCACTCACTGTAAAAAGGAGGGGCACGATGATGAGCATTGTTGGATTCGGCATCCAGAGCTGAGACCTCAGAAGTCCGAGGGCAAGAAGAAGAAGAATTTTGTAGCTATTCAGAAAGATTTGGGGTCAGACTCAGGAGATGAAACAATCATTGCAGCCATAGGTATAAAAGGTAAGAATTTTGAAGCATCTAGTAGTAATTCTGCTCAATCTGTTATTGATGAAGAACATGAGAGAAAAAGACATGAGCTTTTCCATATTCGATTTGTTTCCAAAAATCAAAAGATTGATACTTTGTTTGATAGTGGCTCACAAGTAAATCTAATTTTTGAAGCAATTGTAAAGTAATTAGGATTAACAACTACACCTCATAAGAAACCATACCCATTAGGATGGTTGAATGATAAAGCACAACTACAAGTGACTAGACAGTGCAAACTCAAGTTTTCTTTTGGGTCAACATTTGTAGATGAGGTTGAGTTAGATATAATTCCTTTGGATATATGTGGAATTGTTTTAGGAAGTCCTTACTTGTATGATAGAAAGGCTATTTTCTATAGAGTTTAGAACAAGTATCTACTTGTTAAAGAAGGAATAGAATACTTTGTAAGAGCTCACAAGCCTAAAAATAATTATACTCTCATAAACTCAGGATAGATGAAAATAATGATAAATTCATGCAAACAGTTCTCACTGATGGTTGTAAAGGAAAAGACAACTGATAAGACCAATATATTTGAGGGCTGTAATGCTGATCAACAAACTGATATAGAAAAGATTGTTTCAGAGTATGATGTCTTATTTCAAGAACCTCAAGGTCTGCCACCCAAAAAGGGAATAGTTCATGATATTATTTTGCAACAAGATGTTCCTTTGCCTAACATTGGGATGTACAGGTTATCTGCTTTAGAGAATGCTGAAATCAAGAGGAAGGTGTAGGAGTTGCTCGAGAAAGGGTTCATCAGGCCTAGCACATCACCATGTGGGTCACCAATCATTTTGGTGAGAATGAAAGATGGCTCATGGAGAATGTGCATTGATTACTGAGCACTGAATAAGATAACAATAAAAAATCGTTATCCCCTTCCTCGCATAGATGATCTTTTAGATCAATTGAAGGAAGTTGTTTATTTCACAAAGATGGATTTGCATAGTGGATACCATCAGGTCAGAGTTGCAGAGAAAGATGCATGGAAGACTGCTTTCAAAACAAAGCAGGGATTGTATGAATGGCTGGTTATGCCTTTTGGCTTGACCAATGCCCCTGATACTTTCATGAGATTAATGAATGATGTACTCAGACCTTTTCTTGATGATTTTGTTATTGTATATCTGGATGACATTCTGATTTTTAGTAAAACGTGGGAAGAACATTTAAAGCATGTTAAGCAAACATTAGATGTTTTGAAAAGAGAAAAACTTTATGTTAAACTCTCCAGATGTGAATTTGGAAAAACCTCTCTAAATTATTTTGGTCATATAGTAGGGGGAGGTGAATTGAAAATAGATCCCTCTAAAGTGGTAGTCATTGTAAACTGGCCTAAGCCCAAATCTGCTACAGAAGTGAGAAGCTTCTTAGGAGCAGCACAGTATTGGAGGAAGTTCATTTCAAAATTTTCCTCAATTGCAACTCCATTACATGCTTTGACAGGATTGAACAAGGTGTTTCAGTGGGGAGGCAAACAACAGAAAGCCTTCGACACCTTAAAGGAAAAGATTAGTACAGCACCTGTACTAGCACTGCCAGATCTACAAAGACCATTCGAGATCCAAACTGATGCCAGTGACTATTCCATGGGAGCAGTGTTGACACAGCATGGTAAACCCATATGTTATCATTTTGAGACTTTTAATCCTGCAATAGTTAACTATCCTACATATGATAAAGAATTGTATGCATTAGTTCAGAGTGTGAAGAAGTGGAAACATTACTTAATGGGCAAAGAAACAGTAATACATACTGATCATCAGCCACTTCAATATCTACACTCCCAAACTAAGTTGCAACAATCAAGACATTATAGATGGATGGGTTTTCTACAACAGTTTCATTTAGTCGTCAGATATAAAAAGGGCATACATAACAAGGTTGCAAACATGTTATCTAGACCAATTATAAATGCATCTACCGTACTTAAGCATAATTCTGTGCTGCACGAAAGCCACATAGAACAATATGCTTAGGATATGGACTTTAAATATGTATATGCAACTTTGAGTCAAGGCAAAAGAGTAGAAGAATTGGACTATCATGTGAAGGACCGACTCTTATATCATTGTGGGAAACTCTGCATTCCACAAATTGAGAGAGCAAAGATAATTAGGGAAGCACACACTTCTCTGATATCAAGTCACTTTGGGGTAAGTAAAATAGTTGCACAACTGCAAAGGTTCTACTATTGGCCAAAAATGAGTGAGACAGTTTCTAAATATATAAAGGGATGTGCTATGTGTGCTAAAAGTAAACCCAGCAATAGAAAACTAGGCTTGTACACTCCATTTCCAGTTCCTTCTTACCCTTGGGAAAGCATTTCCATGGATTTTGTTGGGGGACTACTTAAATCTAGGAAAGGTCATGATTATCTGTATGTTTTTGTGGATAGGTTCAGCAAAAAGTGTATTTTGATACCCTCTAGTAAATAGATTACAGCTGAACAAACTGCAAAATTATTCTTTGAACATGTATGGGTTCATTTTGGATTACCCACTTCTATTGTATCTGATCGAGACACCTGATTTGTATGGAAGTTTTGGTCTAGTCTGTGGGAACTAATGGACACCAAATTAAAGAAAAGCACAGCTTTTCATCCACAAACAGATGGCCAGACAGAAGTAGTTAACAGGATGGTGATCCAGTTACTGAGAGGATATTGCAGCAAACATCCTAAGCTTTGGGATGAGCACTTGTGCTATGTGCAACATGCTTACAATAGAGCCAAACACTCTTCTACACAGAGATCTCCTTTTGAGACCTATTTTGGTTTCATACCAAGGTCTCCTTTAGATTTTGTCTTTGGTAAAGATACCATGGTTGATAGACACAGTGATGTGGACAAGGAAACTAGGTTCATTGAACAGATCCGGGAGATCCACCAGGCAATACAGGAACAACTGCAAAAGAGCTAGGCCAAGTATAAGGCTAGGCATGATAAGCATTAGATGGAGCATAGTTTTCATGTTGGAGACCAAGTCTGGCTGTATATCAGCAAGGATAGAATGCAAGGTGAAGGTAAAAAGCTAAAACCTATCAGGTATGGACCCTTCAGGATACTTGAGAAGGTTGGTGAAAATGCTTTTCGCCTTGATCTACTAGCTTACATGCACATCTACTCAGTCGTGAACGCAAAATACTTGAGGTTGTTTGAACCTTCAATAATTGAGGATGCTGAAGAGCAGAGTCAATTACCTTTTGTTGATGACCTGCTACCTGAATATCTTAATGAGTTACAGGAAGACACAGTGCTGGATAGGAAGGTAAGGACAACACGTAGTAGACAGGTGGAATACCTCAAGATTGGGCTTAAGGGTTCAAAGCCGAGCAGTGCGAAGTGGATTGAGATTGGACAGGTGAGACAACAACTTCCTCACTTAGTCGATGCTTGAAGAAAAACCAAATTTTGGTGGTCCAAAAGCTTTTTCAGTAGGGAAGTCGTGATCTGAAACGGATCCATAAACGACTGTCAAAGAACCATAACTAATTCAGGTCAAATGAATCTCTAATGAAATCCAAAACAGCAATCGAAAACACCCTGAACCAATGGACATGGTAGCCGGCATGGAATGATGAGGACCTCGGTCAAAGCATGATGAACGAGGCCCATGGAGACTGCGCAGGAGGTCAAAATAGCCCCTGGGAGCCCTGGATCGGGAAAAGGAGGTGATTTTTGATGTGCCTCGTGCTAATCATGCATCGCTAGACAAACAAGGCCGAAATGGGGAGCCTTAAGCACTTGGTCACGTTGGGAGCCAGAGGACCGCGGGTGGAAAAAAGGTAAAAAGTGCTAAAGTACAAAGGCAGGACCCACGCCCTAGAAACCAGTGGTTTTGATCAGGGCGCCCTTGAACGGTAAGAGGTTTTGGAGGAAGCAGAGCGATCACGCTTAGCGATTGATGCGTGGCAGTGGAGGTGAGAGAAAAACCGCTGTGATCACGCGTTATCTCTCGAGCAACTCAACTACGCTCGACGTAAGTATGACGTTGGATCTAGATGAGCCCAGATCAGACGGCTGAGATTGTGCTCAAAAGAAATAAGTAGAATTGACAGGGAATTAAGCCGCGATTTAAAGGGACTTGGAATCCATTAGACCGCCACGGTGGAGAAAAAACGTATCCACGACATAACCAAAGAAATGAAGCGACGAGCAGGCTGGCGTTGTTTCAATGAGGACACGTGGCTACTTCCTGAGCATTCATGCTGATGCCGAACAAGGAATTCCAAGCACGCAGGCGGAAGGAGAATTGACGCAGGAGGAAGAGGAACCGAACAAGCATAGGGATCCAATGGTTAAAGCCATGAACAAAGACAGTTGAGTTCAGAGGATTTTGAGAGGAGTCCAAGCGACCAAGAGAGACAGTGAACAGTGAACCCTGAGAGGAGGACTAAACATAGAGAACAGTAAAGCCAAGCAGAGGAGATAGAGGGCCGAGCTGACCACAGGTAGCATCGAGCACCAGAGAGCTTGAAGATTCAAGCCTTCCCATAGAGGAATCTGTTTGGATTGAGCATCACAGTTGGCTCTTTCCGCTATAGACCAAGGGTCACAGAGCTGGTAGGAAGAGCAAGAGTTTGTGTACTCCGAGTGGCTTGGGGAATCCAAGAAGCACCTTGCCAAGCAAAATCTGCTTCAGGAGAACTCATATTGAGTCCCTGTATTGTAATTTATCTGCTAAAAGATACAATAAAACAAGGCCACCACTGAAGCTGGACCAGAGACGTAGCCCTGGAGAATAGGGTGAACTCCTTATTAAAAATTGTTTTGTGTCTTTATGTTGCTTACTGTATTTCTCTGCTGTCTTTCCATTTATTTTCTGTGTATTGGCAATCTGATTGATTCGTTGCTTAAATAACATAGAACACACACACTAGCACATGAGTCTGTAATACCTTTTGTTTAATAAATCTTCAACTGAGGTCACTCATAGGATGATTATCAGATCACAAACATACCATAGGTATCCCAAGGAAATAGATGCAACTCATCTATTAAAACTGGCCAAATTTCTGATACAATAGTGTCTCTGATTAATCTAATAGCATCCAACTGAGCCTAACCTTTGAAAAGACTAAAAAATACAAGATATAGGCCTTAAAAGGAACTCCTTCCAACCTCAGGGGTCGAATCCATGAGACGAGGAGCAATTCCACCAAAATCTAAACTGACAGCTAGAGTGTAGGGTGGTCAAAATGACTCATCCCTAATTACAGTGAAACTGATTCATTACACCTCAGGAATTCTATTTACCTAATGTATTTACCCTAGGTAATAGTAAAACTACCATAAATACATTTAAAACATCAATTACATCAGTAAAAATTTGATTTCCAAGGATGAAAATCAAATCTGGAGAAAAATAGTGAAAAATCAGGCAACTGGTCAAACGCACCCTCTCTTTGTCAAACACGCCCTCCATCTTGCAGGCTGCGTTTGACTGCCTTCTCAGTGTCCAAATTGAGCCTAGGATAGCTCATTGGAAATCTTGTCCTATCTAGTTTCCAATTCTACCTTCAGTTTCCAAAATGGACTTTATTTGACCCTCCAAAAGGTGATTCTCCCAAGACTGGTCAAACACGTTGCGCCAAGATGAAAAGGAGGCAGAACATTGAATTTTTAGGTGTTTTTTCACCTTTTCACCTGCTGGTTGTGAAAACCAAGGCTTTTAAAGTTATTTTCCTGCATGTCTTCCCTGCTTTGAATCCAATGGTGGTCTTATTTTGTCCAAAAAGTTCCCCAAAAAAAGCGCAATGCCAAGGGCGCCGCGGCCTTGGCATTCTAGCTGTCAAAAAACTATGTATGATTACTTGAAAAGAACAAAAACTTCAAAATTACCCCATAACTTCTCAAAATTTGTGAAATTATTGCTGATCTTGAGTTTTGTGCATGGAGTGAGGCTTCAGCAAGGATGTCAAGTCTTCCTTCCTCCTCTTTCTTTTACGGCTTCAATCTTTGCCCTTGCAATCTTGTTCCTCATGGTATAATGTTTTGCCATATTTCTCTCAATGTCATTTTCTTGATTGGCCTTGTCTAGGAGCTTATCTAAATGTTGATTTACCTTGTCAATCCAATGCTCCCGGTTCTCATTAATCATGATGGAAAACTGTTCATTCCATGTGAGTTGATTTTCAAGCTCAGCCTCCTTTTGTCTTTCTATTTCTAGAGATATTTTCATCCCTCTAGTCCTAGGTCTAATTTTTGGTTCTTGTTCAGGTTCACCATATATGTCATTGCCTTCATCAAGTAATGCTTTAGCTTTCATTTGTTCTCTTTTTTCCTTAATGAGCTGAATCTCGATAACATCATGTTTGGCTTGAAGCTACTAGTTTTCTTTCTCATAATATGACAATATATTTGGACCTCTCTAATTTGGTCTGGAGCTCCCTAGTGAGTGCATATTTTTACTTGATGACAATGCTAATGTCCTTATTGTCATCATGCTCATCTAGGTCAACAAGGTCAAAATCATGTTCTGTCTCATGGAGGTCCTCCTCCTCATGTTTGATCTCTGCCTGAACCTCTGCTTCTGTCATCTTTTATTTTCCTTTATGTACCTGTTTTGTTGGTGATGAAAGCAGGGCCCCTCCCACAATCTATGGGGAAAACACCTACCTATGACCTCTCTGATAAGTATGTGCCAATGTGCCCAAATATGCCTTTTTAGGCTTGATGACCTCAACCTGCTTAGTCTGCTCCGGCTCTCTGATCTCATCTCTGCTAGGTGACTCAATGTGCTCATGAAATGGTGATGGTGGAGGTGATGGTGAAGGAGATTGATCTGATGATGATGCATGATCTGTGGGCTGAGATGTAGGAATGGATATGGAAGGATGAGATGATGAAGGAACATTTTGAACATTCTGAATAGATGGATCAGTGAATATGTCATTGGCTATGAAGGTACTCCATGCAATGTTCAGTTGTTTTAGGTGATGGAGGACAATGATTTTGATGAGGGAGTGGTGGAAAATAATTCTCATTTGATGCTCATATTCTCTATTTTGGACAATATATGCCAGCTTGTCAATGCTCCAGAAGAGATAATAAGGTATGTTGAGCATCTTAACCCTTGTGAAATGCATGAGTATCCAGATATGATAGGTATAAAGTTTGGAAAACCTTCCTTCACAAGCAAAGTATCTCATGATGATTTTCATCATGGGAACATATCTATCCAGGAGGTAAGAGATAGGAAAAAGCCTCTTTCTATCATTTATGTATCTGGGTTTGATATATGGCTCATAGTAATGCTCCTCCAAATCTATTTGCTTAAACCATTTTTCCACAACATCTAGGATTCCAGTGGAAGTTGGTATGATGGCAGTAGATACAGTGGAAGTGACACCAAGAAGGGTTACCTATTGTCATGGAGATTGGAGATGAATAGTCCATTCAAAATAAGATGATGTCAGAATTAAAAACATCCTAGATGTTTAAAAGATGTCACAGTCATGAGAGATTCCATGAGTTCCATGGTATCTCTAGGCTCAAATCTAAGGATTCTCCCTCCTTCATTTGACTTCCTCCCATTCCTTTCCTCCTCACTGGAAGTTATGTCTTCTTCTTTTGACATGTTGTCTTGATTTTAAAACCTTAGGGAGATGAAATGATAGTGGAATATAGGTGTAGGGAGTTAGGAATGATGTAAGAAAATTCAGGGAGATGAGGGAAGGGGTTTATAATGTAAGGGAAGTGATAGGGAGTGAGAATGTAAAGAGATCTGACATAAGTAATTTTATTACAGGTTAGGGGTTTTGGGAGCCTAAGTAAATAAAACACCTAGGTCTTAGGGTTTTGGGAATAAAGGGATTTCGGAGTTAGTAAAATGATATGGGGATTGGGAAAGGTTTTAATAGGGATATAGGAAGGGAATAGAAGTACTAGGGTGTGAAATTGGAGGCGTGGGAATGAAACTAGGGTTTGCAGGTTTGAAAACTCCAAATTTCACTCAAGAGACTTCACACCATGAATTTATGACTTGTGAAATGTAAGGAGGGTATATTTAGTGTTACTTACTTTCTTGGAGGAAGAAAACAACCAAACTGAAGCTTCTGAGTAAATGGAACTTTTTTTAGAGGCTGGAGAGCAAATCTGGTCAAACTCGCAGTGCACAACTAAAACGTGCCCTCCACTAGTCAAATGCGCCCTCCTTGTCAAATGTGCAGCGTGACACTGAAACACGTAGCATAATACACAAACACACCCTCTAGTTTCCAAACGCGCAACAAAAACTATGTATTGCTGATTTCACCTATCAAACTCGAAAATTTCTCCTTTGTTGAGGTTGTTCGACCATGACAAGAGAAAATGAGGGGCAAATGGATGTCTTGAGGATTTTAAATACTTGATAGCATTTGATTTTGTTGATTTAAAACCCATTTGCTAATGTTTTAAAGTGATTTTGAAACATTGCACTAATACCCCTTTACCTTGTGTTTTTGCTTTGCAGATTGATCAATTGCTGGAGCTGACACTTTTTGTTTTGACATTATTGTCCTGTTGGCATGTGGAACTAAGTTAGCAGCTTGATAAAAGTTACTTATTACATATAATTACATAAAATTACATAAATAGAATTAAAATAGAATTACATCTCTGCTTTTGGAATAAAATTACACTGTGAAAAAAAAAAAACTCATACTTGAAGTGAAAATTAGAACTTGGGCAACCATGGTTACATGTTTTCAAATCCTCTTTAAATGAAAAATGGATATTATTTCATTCACTCTCATATTTTTTGATGGCCTTATGTAGTGAAATGGTGTTTTATTGGACCTTGGAATAGTGAAACCTAGAGACCTAATGAAAACCTTGAGTGAGCAGACTTCATGGTGACTTGACTGACATAAAGACATGATTAAATGAGCTTTTATGATTGATGTTTGCTTAGTAAGACATGAAGGTGGGCCAAAAAGTATCGATTTTTGAGGGAGAGTGAGGTTTTCTGACTAGGGCTACCATCAGTGAGTAAATATTTGAATGAGGACCTAGGTGGAATGACAAAAATTTCAGAATGGGACCGTAATATGATATGAAAAGAGGAGTTTTAATCACTAATGGTAGTATGCAAATACTAACTCTAACATCAGCCTTATTGGGGATGGCAGCTCCTTGGAGGTGTCAAGAACACTGTAGACCAAGTGCCTATCCATGTCAGCCAATACGGTCAAAAACTTAAACTGAAATGCAAAATTGAATGCTGACAACTCAAATAACACAAACTGATTCAAAATTGACTTGAAATTGACTGAAAAAAGACTCAATGTTTACTCACTTAACCGACAACTAAACTTTGAAAATGTCAAAAAATTAATGAAGCTCCATGGCCTTCACTTTGGGCTCTGAACTCTAGTGATTCTCTACTTCACACTTGCAGAAAGTTAAACTATTATTTACAATGAAATTGGGAGATTTTTCAGAAGCATGTTTTTATAAAAGATAGTGCTTAATGAGCCTACCATTGACTGGTCCTCCTAAGCATGGTTCTTCATTCATCTCATCTAGCATGAAAGAATTTTTCCCTCTGAAAACTAAAATCTTATAAGGCCCTTTCCACAAATTTTCAAATTTACCATGCTTACCCTTGTCCTCGTTTCTGGCATCCCAACGGAGTACCACATCTCCAATTTTGAGGTCATCCTCCTTTGTTTTCTGGTCATATATTTTCTTTATCTTGTCATGGAGCTTAGAGGTGTTCTGAAATACCTCATCTCATGTCTGTTGTAGGTGAATCATTTGACTGATCCGATGTTGTATATCATTCTCTTCACTTCCTGCTTCTTGTAACAACTTCATGACCGGGACTGCTAATGATCAAGGAAAGACAATATCTACTACATAAACTATTTGAAAAGGAGAGAGTCCAATATATTTCTTACTACTCACCCAATCTACCCATAATGCATTGATCAACTTTTTGTGCCAATTCTTTTTGTTGGGCTCCAACATTTTCTTGATGATGCTGATCAAGGATTTATTGGAGGACTCCTCCAAACCATTTCCTTGCAGGTAGAAAGTTGTCGAATGTCCCAACTTGATGTTGTATTTGTCACAAAACTCAATCATCTTTCTAGACTTGAATGCTACCACGTTGTCTGTGATGATATTATTAGGACAACCAAAACAGGACAAGATATTAGTTTCTAAAAACTGAATGATAACTGAATATGTTGCTTGCCTTGTTGGAATTACTTCGATCCACTTAGTAAAATAGTCTGTAGATGTCAATATCCACTTGTGTTGTGCGGATGATGATGGGTTAATCTCACCTATGAAGTCTAGGCCCCACTGCTAAAAAGGTGCATGAACTGATATAGGTTGTAGAGGCAAAGGAAGAAGTTCTCTTTTACCTTGGAAAAATTGGCACTCATGACAACTCATCACTGCCTTATATATATCTGCAAAAAGTGTAGGCTGGTAATAACTTGCTCTCAGTACTTTGTTGGTCGTGGTCTTCCAATACAAGTGGCCCCCACAATCTCCTTTGTCGAAGTCATTTATTACCTCTTTAGACTCATCTTCGGTCAGATAGTTCAGCAACACACCTCGAGGATCCTTCCAATAAAGTGTGCTATCCATAATGCAATATTTAGAAGCCTTCAACTTCAATGACCCACTCTTGGCCTTAGACATGCCTGGATGGGGGTTTAAATGTTGCAAAACATAAATAATATCAAAATATCATGGAGATGATAAAAATATATCAGATACCTGAATGAGATCTACTTCTTCTTGATTGTGGGACAATGCTGCTACAAGGTTGATATCTAGAGCACAGAGATTTGACTCAGCCATGAGCTTGGCTAAACCTTGACCCTTGATCAGCTTGGTAGGATTGATCTAAAGGTCATATTCTAATAATGTTGCTATCCATCTACCTCTTCTACCTTCTGGGTCATTCTGCACGAGAACTTATTTTACTACTGCATTAGGCACATAAGCGAGAGTATGCAAATGTAAAATATACACTCTGAAATATTTCAGCACTTTTATGAAAGCCAAAGCCTGTTTCTCTATGATGTTGTACTTAAGGGCTACATTCCTGATATTGCGACTGAAAAATGCTATTGGTAGCTTGGTCTTATCCCTTTTCTGCATCAAAACTGCTTCCATGGTATGCTTAGAAGCAAAGGAGAATATTATGAAATCAATGGAGTAATCAGGACTAATTAAAATAGGGGCAATGGTCAAGGCAAGATTTACTACATGAAAGGACTTGCTGGCTTCTTCAAACCACTTTACATCATTATCTTTTTTCAACATATTTGTCAAATCTCTAAGATGTCAAGCCAAATTAGGAATAAATCTGCATAAGAAATTCATCTTACCATTGAATGCTTGGATTTCTTTCTTGTTGTGAGGGAAATCAATTTGTTGAATGGCTTCTACATGTGAGGGGTCAACTTGGATGTCATCCTTTGAGATGATGTGGCTGAGAAGTTTTCCTTCCTCCATGGAAAATAAGCTCTTCTTCGGGTTGAGAGAGATCTTGAACTTTTTGCATCTCTAGAAAATAACTCTTAAATGATGCAAATGCTCATCATCTGAATGTGAAAATATTGTTACATCATCTAAATATACAACCAAGAAAACATGTTTTTCATTGGCAAAGGCTATGTCCATGGCACACTGAAAAGTGGCCCCTACATTTTTGAGACCGAATGGCATATTTTCATATTTGAATGTGCCCCAAGTTGTGGTAAACGTTGTCTTGTCCTGATCATCCTCATGCACTAAAATCTGATTGTTACTGGAGTAGCCATCCTGCAGTGACATTCGAGAAGTGCCAACAACTCTCTAAAGGATATGGTCCATTTTGGAAAGTGGATAATTGTCTTTCAGAGACACTTTGTTTATGTTTCTGAAGTCTATGGAGATCCGTATTTCTCCCATCTTCTTTCTCACCGGAACTAGATTTGATATCCAATCCGAGAATCTGATAGGAACAATGATGCATGCCTTGAAAAGTCGGTTAACTTCTTTCTCTATGTATGGTAGCAACCTTGGGTTGATCCTTCTTAGCTTTTGTCTAAAAGGCTTTTGATCGAATTTAATTGGCATAGTATGTTGAATTATTTTCTTTTCATACTCCTTTAAGTCTGCATAATCCCATGTGAAAACATCAGAAAATTCAGACAATAAATGAATATACTTTTCTTTTACCTCTGGAGATAATGATTTGGACAGCTTGATCATTTTTGGTTTTTCCGCTGTTCTGATGTTCACATCTTTGACACCTTTCTCCATAGGAACCAAAGTGGGCTTCCTTGCTACATCATCTCGATCAAACAAATCTTCCAAAGTTATAAGACCTTTTGGAATATTGTTGTCCTTTAGTTATAGTATATCAACTTGAGCTACCTCGATGACTTGATCATCCTTGTCATAAACCTCATCCATGGAACAATTCTCAAACTCTCCTTCACTTTGAAGAAAGTTATTTACCTTCTTATCATCCCAGAATACTTGCCAATATCGCAAGTTATCAGGAATAGAGGGCCGATGCTTTACATGAATCTCAAATTTCCTATTTGAAAAGATGGGGATTTTGAAATTGCTTGCAACTGTAGCCAATGAATCTGCCATAAGATTCTGACTATTTGGCACAACTAAAAGTGTATATTCAAGAAACATTCTCAAAATATCTAAAATATCATTCCTATATTGTCTCATTCATGGATGGTGAGCTTGATATTCACCTTTAACTTGCTTGATCACAAGTTCTAAATCACCATACACAGAAATTCTTCGCACACCCAATTTTTTCAAGATCTTTAAGCCCGTGATCAGTGCTTCGTACTTCGCCTCATTATTGGTGCAATCGAAAGATAGCTTGTACGATCATAATATAACATTCTGAGGTACCTCACCTTGCTGATGATGTAGACTTTGGATCCAAATGCCAATGCCTGCCCCATATTTCCCAAGAGCACCATCAAAGTCCACGGTCCAAGGACCATGCTCCTCTTCCAAGTGCTGGAAATTTGGCTTCTACTTTAGCTCAATTTTCTGAACTTTCTCTTCACGCTGTTCTAAATTTTCCATTAACTTTTCTGATGGTTGTTTTGAACCTTTATCTACCTTGTCTGATGGTTGTTCTGATGAACTTGGCAGATTTTCTTTTCCCTGATCTTAAATTGTTCTTATACAATAAAAAATCTCTCGTATATCTTCTATTTCTACAAGCTGACTGTCTACATCATTCAATCTATTAGTCCTTACAATCTCCTAGGTTGAAAAGGAAATTGAGAAGGGTAACCTCAAACCACTTCAGCTCAGTATCTAGCCCTACTGAGCATGAGATGGATCTCTCTAAGTCTCTTATCAGCAATATGACTTTAAAGAAAATGAATTTTAGGCTAGATATGTGTATTTGTTTGTTTGTTTGTGAAAATTTGGTTTTTAGGGTTTGGTGGACTTAGTGTTTGGAGCCACAAGTAGGTTTAGGCTGTGGGAGTGCAAGAGAAAATATGAGAAGGAGCTAGATATCAGAAGCCATGGTGAATTTTGAGTATTGTCAATGTAGTATAGAGGATATAGTGTGGAAGAAAGTAATGAGCATAAATAAACATGATTTCATTAGCTTAGGAAGACATACACATAACTATGAAAGCCATATAACAGAGCTTGAAAAACAAAAATTCCGTGTATTTTATTATAAGGCATTCATAGAAAGAAGACATATAATATAGATAAAGATGTTTAGACCATGAGAAAACAAAAATAAATAAGTGCAAGCACCATGAACTCATTGGGCTAGAGTTCCTTGAAAATAGCTGCAACTTGTCTCTGTATTAGCTAAAAAGATGATTACATGCAAGCTTCCTTCACAAAAAGTTCAACCCTCTTCTCCTAAAGAGAAATGATACATATAGACTCTCCTAGACCACTTGCCCACCTTCAGGAGTCAAATTCCTTGGTGGAGGAACTAACTCCAAGATTCTCTCAACCAACAGGTGAGAGTGAGAAGGTGAAACTCAAACACTTCATGGAGAGTTTGTTTAGGAGTTTGCTTCCTTTATGAGGCCTAATAAACATAAAAAACAACCTATGATTTAAATTTATTCGTGCCTACATCACCTAGCCTCGAAACTAGTGCCATTACATAGAGAATCTTGGCTTTGACTAAGTCAAACTAGAAACTAGAAATTTTACACAGTGAAATTTACAAATTAAAACACAGAAAAGAGCAGAAGTGCAGCGCCGACTTTGAGCTGATTTTGAGGTGTCGTCCAGGGGTCAAAATGAAAACTTGAAAGAATGGTCAACTAGCGCTTCAAGTCTAGTTTCTAGAACAGTTTTGAATGTGGACCATGAGAAGGCCTTCAAAAATCCATTCTGCCAAGGTAACTCCAGAAGCGCAACGCCTGTCAAAAAATGGTCCAGAATGCTAGTTTTTTGCCACTTTTTTGCCTTTTCCTCCAAAATTGAGCCACCTATGCAAAATCTAAGAAAATGGGCTTTTATAGGATGGCAATATCTTTCCAAAAATGTATACCTTTCCTCAAATAGAGGCCCGAGGAAAAAGCACAGCGCCAAGGCGCTGCGCTTCTGGAGTAGCTAAATTTCTGAATTTAGACCAAAATTTCTCAAAAAACTCAAAATGCTCATAATTTGCTCAAAATTGGAGGGAAGGTGTAAAAATATGTTTGTTAAACCTTCATAGATGCTTCAGCAAGCATCTCCAAGTTTACCCCATCCTTTTGGTCTTTTTTAGCTTTCTTAAGCTTGTTTTCAAGCTACTTAACCTTGGCATTGGCGATCATGTTTTGAGCTCGGTAGTGGTGCGCCATATGTCTGAGCAACTGATTATCCCTGTTTTCCTTCTCAAGCAGCTTCTCCAAGTGTTGATTCACCCTGTTGAGCCAATACTCCTTATCTTGATGAACCTCAAGGGCAATCCTATCCTCTATGTCAAGGTCCTCATTCAACATAATTTGTTCTTGCTCTTCTTGCAAAGCATTTTTGAGGCCTCTTGATCTTGGTATTTTCCTCTTTCCTTTCCCCTTTTATGCTTTAGGCTCACTTGATTCCATGATCTCCTTACCTTTGCCAACTTGCTACAATAACTTGGCTTTTTCCTTTTCTAGGATCAACTCCTTTGCTTTGAGCTGACTATTTTCTTGTTCAAGGAATGATATGACATATTTTTCTCTTTTCAAATTGATTGCTAGCTCCTTGATTTGATAGTCCTTATGCCTGATTGTTTGTAACATGTTTGAAGTCTGATCCTCAGCCTCTAAATCAACCAGTTAAAACTCATGCTCAACTGTGTCTTTCTCTTTTGCTGTCGGTTCCTGCTTTGTCGATGAAGAAGGCTTGGCCCCTTTCTCTCTATGAGAAGAAAACACTAGCCTCTGTCATTTCTTATACACTTTAGTCACCTCAGGTTTGGGTAGCTGAGTCTTCTCCACTGTTTTGCTAGAGGACCCCACTTCCATAGGATGTGCTAATGTGTCTTGGTGATGGTTTGATGAAGTAATCTCATTTCATTTTTGAAACCCTAGATGATAGGAAAGGGAAAAAAACAGTGAGGGTGAGTGAAAAATGAAATGATGGGTAGGTGGAGTGAAAAAAATGGTAAAGGGAATTTGAAAGAGCTGGATATGGACTATGAACAACTGATGAAAATGAAAGGAAGTGGAATGAAGGGACAATGTACTTGCGAAAGGGAAAAACAAATTTTTTAGGGAAAGTGCCCAAAACCCATAGGAATGAACTAGGGTTTCACTTTTAGTGAGGTAATTTTATGTTCTAAGGTTGGTTCAGTGGTTCATATAGCATATTAAACATGTGTAGAGGTGTAGGATAGGATTTTACATGTTTAACATCAAGAAAACCAAATGACCATCATCAACCCTATCATTTTTCATGAGAAATTCACTAGAAACCCTAATATTTGGCTTGGATTCATTTTGCAAAACAAAAAGGTAAGTAAGATGGTGTACTTACTTGTAGCTCAGCTTAGGATTGCAATATAATAGGTGAGGAAGCTTAAAAATTGAATTTGGGTGAGTTTCGGGCAAATTTGAGCTACTCTAGCCCAAGCACAGTGCAGTGTTCCTAATCGCAACGCCCAAGCGTAGCGTAGTGTTACTGAGCATAACTCCTCTGCTCTAAGTGCAGCACTTTGTTCCTGAGTGCAACGTCAGTCTTCCAAACCACTTTTTGAGGCCTTAAACTGCTACAAATTGAGAGCTTGATAGCGCGTTGGAAAGCTCTTGATGTATGCTATAAGATGGAGACCTCAAGCATGTAAGTTGGACACTCCATGAGGGAGAACAATTTATTTTCCCAAGGTCACTCTGAAAACTGAGGTTTTCTCTGACAAGAGCACATCGCTAACTTGAAGATCACTTTTGGATGCCTTCCACTAATCCAAATAGCAAGCTGAAGGTACCATGGGAAATACTAGGATGTCTTGTACACAATAGAGTCCTTAAGCACTACCAAACCCTACTGCAAACCTCTGAAAGACTGTCTTGAAGTCAAGTTGTCCAGAAGTGTAGCAACTCTCCTGTAGCAATTGTATTTTGGGCATTTATTTGAAATCATAACATCTATGTATAAAATGAAGGAGGCGTTTGTTCCTTGGACTATAGCGGACAAAAACCTCTTGCACTTTTGTAAAATTCTTCTCCATTTGGTCAAAAATATATTTTGAAGCAAACATGTCCCTATGAGGAATGATGAGGCGAGGTAGTGTATTGCAACATTGTCCTATTGGAAATAAAAAATTACCTTTACCTTTATTTTTCTTTCCCTAAGTTGCTAACTCCCTTTACCCACTGAATCACATGATGGACATGTTTTTGTTTTGACATATGGTATCATGATGACACATGGAGTGAAACCTTAGACCATGACCTAAAATGAGGAATTTAACCATTTCATGACCCAAGACCTTTAAATGAAGATATGATACCTCAAAGAAGACAATTACCATGATGAGTGATGAAGACCATGAGTAAGTGAAGGGAGCAGCAGTGACCTAGACACAACAACTAGTGACCAAATTTTTATTTCAAGACTCACTGAAATGACAAAAATTTGACTTGACACCCTAACAACACCTTGTAAGAGCATATTTGATCACTGGTGATAGGCTGAACTGACTGACACTAACATTGTCTCCAACCAGGGATGGCAACTCCTTGGAGGTGTCAAGAACACTGTAGACCAAGTAGCCTTATCCATTGGGCAATGGAGTCAAAATGCAAAGACTAAACTCAAACTAAAAACTAACTGACTTGACTATAAAAAACATACTGATTGAACTTACTTATGGCAGCAGACCATAGGGATCTTAGGGCCTTCACCTCAGGCTTCAAATCCTGATGATAACTACCCACCTACTGAAGATGTATATACAATCATGTGTAATGATACCTCCAGTGTAACCAATCCAGCGAGTGGCTACTTACTTGAATTATGCTTGTACTTTCCTTGAGCAAGTAGAACAAACAAAAGCTACGCAACTCTGAGCATCCACTGAAGATGTTCTCATGATCGATAAATACAAGAAAATTCACCTTTCCAGATGGCTGCAACAAATCAGTGTAAGGATCCTTAAAAATCTGAAATGTTACCTTGTCTTTAAATCGAGAAAAAATATACGTACTCCTTTCATTTTGATTTGAAAGAATACTTGGTTGTTGAACCATAGGAAGGCATATGGAAATATGGCTTTCTGCCACCTGAGTGTTGGATGTAAATTTCTCAAGAATAAGGAACTCTGATTCTATCTCTAGCATACTATCTATCTTAGACTCATACTCTTCCATTTCATATTCTAAATCATCCTTGAAAAAAACACATTCTTCAAGAATATTAAGCAGGTCAGCCCTATCCTTTTCATGAAAGAAAACAATCTTTGTTAGCTAATATCCTTGCAAGAAATCTACATCACAAATTGGCTTACTCACAAAAAATTCATGTATAGTTTCATTAGTCTCATGATTGTCATCATTTAAACCCAGATTTTCATTTTCAATAATGGAAAAAATTTCACTTACACAATCTTGACTTTGTGAGCACTGCAAACCTACCTTAACTTTTTCTGTAACATGTTTTTTCAAAATATGATCAATTTCATCTTCAGATAGAGGCGATAACTAAGTTTTATAGAAATCAACATTGGCTTGGTGATTTTCATTTCCAAGATCAGGAGTAGGCCTTTCTCTATTTTGATCCCAGTCTATTTCATTCAAGGAGGAAACTGTTGATTCTTGTTGGGAGGAAAAATCATAAAGGGCTTCTAATATATCTTCTTCCATACATTCTTCATCCCCATACAAATTTTCAAGAAATTTAATGAAATTTTCAGAAATCTCACAACAACTATCCATCATTGATAAGGAAAAATTGCAACTTTGATAATGTTGAAAGAAAATTGAATGAAAATCCTTTAGAGAATATAAACTAGCAGATGGTAGACTCTCATACCATTTCCTTGCCATTTCCTCCAAGGTAGCCATGAAAATCTTCATCAGACAATCTTCAGGAAACTTAGCGTTTAATCTGTGAATATGAAAATGAAATTTGACCAAATGAAAACTAGCATCTTCTCCATCCTGACCTTTAAACTTTTGTAGCCCTGTTTGCCAATCTATATAAGGAATTCGATTCAGAAAACCAGGAATATGAGCTCGATTCATAGGAGCATACCTTCGAGCAGTTGAATCCATCTTGAAAACAATTAATACACCAAGAAGTTCTTCAAACTACCGGTTTTTTATCAGTGGAGTCGCCATGAAATTTTTGAACCTTTGGATTCTTCGACACTGGAGTCTCAAGGTGAAAGATGCACAACCTTTCTTGTGTCTGATCACTATTCACCATCATCAATTAGATTTGATCCTTGTCGTTCTTTACTAGGGAAGATATGATCTTTCGTTCCCCGGAAACAACACCAAAAATGTTAGTCCTTACAATCTCCTACGTTGAAAAGGAAATTGAGAAGGGTAACCTCAAACCACTTTAGCTCGGTATCTAGCCCTACTAAGCATGAGAGGGATCTCTCTAATTCTCTTATCAGTGATATGACTTTAAAGCAAATGAATTTTAGGCATGTGTATTTGATTTTGAAATTTTGGTTTTTAGGGTTTGTTGAACTTAGGGTTTGGAGCCACAAGTAGGTCTAGGTTGTGGGAGTGTAGGAGCAAATATGAGAAGGAGCTAGATATTGGAAGCGATGGTGTATTTTGCGTATTATCAGTGTAGTATAGAGGATATAGTGTGGAAGAAACTAATGAGCATAAATAAACATGATTTGATTAGCTCAGGAAGACATACACACAACTATGAAAACCAGATAACAGAGCTTGAAAAACAAGAATACTGGGTATTTTATTATAAGGCATTCATAGAAAGAAGAGATATAATATAGATAAAGATGTTTAGACCATGAGAAAAAAAAAAGAATGAAGTACAAGCACCATGAACTCACTGGGCTAGAGTTCCTTGAAAATAGCTACAACCTGTCTCTGTATTAGCTGAAAAGATGATTACATGCAAGCTTCCTTCACAAAAGTTCAACCCTCTTCTCCTAAAGAGAAATGATACATATAGACTCTCCTAGACCACTTTCCCACCTTCAGGAGTCGAATTCCTTGGTGGAGGAATTGACTCCAAGATTCTCTCAACCAATAGGTGAGAGTGAGAAGGTGAAACTCAAACACTTCATGGAGAGTTTGTTTAGGAGTTTGCTTCCTTTATGAGGCCTAATAAACATGAAAAACAACCTATGATGTACATTTATTCATGCCTACATCACCTAGCCTCAAAACTAGTTCCATTACATAGAGAATCTTGACTTTGACTAAGTCAAACTAGAAACTAGAAATTTTACACAATGAAATTTACAAATTAAAACATAGAAAAGTGCTAAAGTGCAGCGCCGACTTTGAGCTGCTTTTGAGGTGCCTTCCAGGGGTAAAAATGAAAAACATGAGAGAATGATAAACTAGCCCTTCAAGTATAGTTTCCAGAAAAGTTTTAATTTCTAAATTTGGACCATTGGAAGGCTTTAAAATATCTATTCTCTCAAGGTCGCTCTAGAAGTGAAGCGTCTATCAAAAAATGGTCCAGAATGCTAGTTTTTTGCCACTTTTTTACCTTTTTCTCCAAAATTGAGCCACCTCTGCAAAATATGAGAAAATAATTTTTTAGAGGATGAAAATATATTTCCAAACATGTATAACTTTCCTCAAATGGAGACCTGAGGAAAAAGTGCAGCGCCAAGGCGCTGCGCTTCTGGAGCAGCTAATTTTCTGAATTTATACCAAAATTTCTCAAAAAACTCAAAATGCTTAGAATTTGCTCAAAATTGGAGGGAAGGTGTAAAAATATGTTTTTTAAACCTTCATATATGCTTCAGCAAGCATGTCCAAGTTTCCCCCATCCCTTTGGTCTTTTTTGGCTTTCTTAAGCTTGTTTTCAAGCTGCTTAACCTTGGCATTGGTGATCATGTTTTGAGCTTAGTAGTGGTACGCCATATGTCAAAGCAACTAATTATCCCTGTTTTTCTTATCAAGTAGATTCTCCAATTTTTGATTCACCATGTTGAGCCAATAATCCTTATCTTGATGAACCTCAAGGGCAATCCTATCCTCTAGGTCAAGGTCCTCATTCAACAAGATTTGTTCTTTCTCTTCTTGCAAAGCTTTCTTGAGGCCTCTTGTTCTTGGTATTTTCCTCTTTCCTTTCCCCTTTGATGCTTCAGGCTCACTTGATTCCATGATCTCCGTACCTTTGCCAAATTGCTGCAATAACTTGGCTTTTTCCTTTTCTAGGATCAACTCCTTTGCTTTGAGTTGACTATTTTCTTGTTCAAGGAATGGTATGGCATATTTTGCTCTTTCCAAATTGATTTCTAGCTCCTTGATTTGATAGTCCTTATCCCTGATTGTCTGTCGCATGTTTGAAGTCTGATCCTCAACCTCTGAATCATCCAGTTCAAACTCATGCTCAACTGTGTCTTTCTCTTTTGCTACCGGTTCCTGCTTTGTCGATGAAGAAGGTTTGGCCCTGTTAGCTTCCTGTTGCAACAGGTATTCATCTTTCATGACCGACATTTTTACATGCCAAATATGCCATACTTTGCATGCTGCAATGCTCCATATTTCCAAAAGAGGCCAAAGAAGAGGCCATGAAAGTGTGCTAGTCTAAATGCCACTGCTGTGATCCATTTTGATGTGTTAATCCATTTTTGATGAGTTTTTCAGTTAACGGAAGGCCAAACAGCTTAATCTTGGCCTCCCTAGGTTTCAATTTCTTATTATAGAATGTAGAGAATGGATATCTGTCCAAACAGCCTAATCTTGGCAGATTTGTAGATAGGTAGAGAAACAAGGGTGCTCAACAGCTTAATCTGAGCCCCTGGATGCAATAAGGATTGATTTAGATAGGAGGACAGCCAGAAGAAAAGTTGAAAAGCTGGGTATGCTAGTTCAAGTGCACCCAAACCAAAAAGGAGAGAAAATGCTAGGTGAGTAGGCTAGGTAGGTAGCTTTGTGGTTGCAGAATCATGGCTTGTGATCCATTTCATATTTTCAAGTGTCATATCTATTCACATCTCAAGCTTGAGGCAATTTTTCATTTGAAGGAGCTCAAGCAAGGCATGTCTAACTTCCCCTTCTTCCTCTTCCCCAAATCACTCACTAACTTCCCCTAAAGAGGTCAAGATCTGCTTGATATCTCTTAGTCTTATCATTTTCATATCAGGTGCCTTGGTAAAGATCTGTTTTACTCAAGGAATGTCCATACTTCCTCTATGAGTCATTTTCCCCCTTAATAGCTTAAGATCTCATACTTAGCACTTTTTCTTATCATTATCAGGTTAACTACTAACTTTACTATGTAACTCCCTATCTATCTCCCCTCCCCTTACTATAACAATGTTAATAACTCCCCTATATACTTATCCCCTCCCCTTGGTTGAAAAATAACCATAAGTACACTTGGGAATTGCTAAGTTTACCTGAAACTTAGCAAGAACCCTCATTGCCCCCTTCAAACCATCTTCTCATGCATTTTGGACTCCTTCCGATGCATAAAACCCTTCATCACTCCATAAACCTCCCAAATGCTTTGGGACTCCTTCCCAAAGCATAGATTTCCCCTCAAATGTATAAAAACCATCATTTTTGCTTTTTTTTACCTTCTCAAGGCATAAACCCCTTGTTTGGCCTTAAAACCCTTCTCAAACCGCATAAAATTCCTCTTGAGTGCCTTTGGACTCCTTCCAAGGCATGAAAATCCCAAAAATCATGCGAAAAGCCATGAAAATCCCTCAAATGCATGAAAATTCCTCCTTTTTTGGGCCATCGGACCCCTTTCGATGCCTTATAAACCATTCAAAATGTTAAAGAATACCCCTCTGACTTCACAAAACTCACCATTTGCAAAGAAATCATGGTCCGATTGCATAAAAGCCCCTTTTGGTCCCCCTCCGAAGCGATATCGCTATCGAGGCAATCATACATATAAACATCAAATAGACTCCTCCGAATGCATGACCCTCCCTCTGATGCGATATCGCTGTCGGAGGTCAGGCAATGTTTAAGTGTTGGCATTATTTGCATGAGCGATGGGTTTAGCGCCAAAAGGTTTATCGCCGATCGCATATCGGCAGATCGACATTTCGCAATGCGCCCAAAACATATTACATTCACACCGCCCTACCGCTGATGCAATATATATTTTCTATCGCAAATGTTTCATTTGATATATATTATATTTGATAAATATTATATATTATCGCATCGCGCATTGATCGCATATAACACAATATCGCATCGCTTCAATTCATATGGGCCACACCCTTCGCCCCGCTGATTAGCGATATGCCAATTGATCCAGAGCCATTGGATCGGGCCCTCAGATCAATGGCCCCGATCGTATCGCAGCGCCCCCATATATGGCTCCGACTGGCGGAGCCGAAATAACAAAAAATGCGGCATATATAGTTTTCGGGTCCGTGGACCCATTTTCATCAAATCCGCCGATTGGGTTCCACCGATGGGCCGGACCCGATTTCAATAAAAGAGGGCCTTAATGCATTTTCGGGTCCGCGGGCTGTATCGCTCATCAGAGGTTTTTGTTATTGGATCCACTGATCCGTCGATGGTCGATTTAGTGCCAGCCGTTTGATCGGCTCGCGCTGGATCCAACGACCACGATTTGATATTTTGAACAGTGCCCACCAGCGCTAAAATTTCAATGAATTTTCATGTTTTCAGGCTTTCCACCTGTTTTAAAGGGAAAAGGCATTTGTTGGAGTTTATTCATGCAATGCCCGTGCCCACCCAATTGCAAAGGAGCGATGCTTTCCTTAGCTTTTTTGAAATCGCTCCAGGTCAAAACACATCCAAATGCAGGGATTTCTCTTCGGCATACCTCCAGAGCCCCTTTTCCTCGGTTTTTGCAGCACTTTATTAGTTTTGAAGCATTTTTTAATCGGCAAGGGGCAATAATAGCTCTTAAGGCAACAGAGGCCCGAACAGCAGCCATAAAGTGTCGATGGGACAATTTAGAGCATTCGGAGGGCAAGAAGGGACTAGGTGCATGCCAAAGCATATCAAGGAAGCAGCAAAGAGTATCAGTGAAGCATTTTCAAAGCAAATGAAGTCATGAATGCCTACAACAAAGTCAACAAACAGTCCTGCGCCATAAAAGGCTCACCCACTGTCATGCGGAAAGAGTCAATTTTGCGGACAAAACCGACCTCCCTAGAAAACAAGGCTTTTCTAGTGACAAACAAAACAATCAAGCACTATCTTTCCCTAAATATGCATTTAAAATAAAAGCAACCAGGTGTTTAAGGCTTACCTTTAGTCTAATGCTTGTTTGTAGTAGCCAAGCCTCTTCGATCTAGATGAGCTCCTTCTCCTTGAAGCCTGCATTCACTAACAAGCAAACGATTACATAGCACCTGAATAACTCATATAATAAAACATATTCATCATAAAGACCAAGGAGTTTATGAAACAAATCATATATAACAACTTGTTGAGAAAAATGAACTTAATTGTATTAATTGGAAACAAAAGAAACCATTACAACCAGTGCCTTGCTGTTGTGCAGGTCCCTCCCAGGGTCCAGCAAGAGTTCTCCTCTACTTTAATCAGCTCACCCACTTCCAAATGAAGCTAGGAAAGGATTGGAATCTCTCCTCTCAAGCTCTATAAGGGAGTCCTAATTTCAGCAGCATCTACCCTTAGGAATGTTCAGCTTTCAACCTCCCCTCCCTCTAACCCAATGCATGTATTTATAATGCCTTGGAGGAAGTTAATCAGGTCCACCATCAATGGGATAAGCCCCTCTTTCAATGGGATAGCTCCCCTCTTCATGGGATAAGTTCCTCTTTCATAGGGATGCATGAACCATCTAGAGGCGCTCAATCCACATCAAACCATCTTCTAGAATGCTCTAGAATCGACCACAAGTAACTTTTTTGAAGTAAAACTTGCACCTTTTGACCTTTACAAGAGTACGCACCCACCCCTTTACAGACAGAGCGTACAAGTACATAGGTATTATGTACTTGAGGTGCGTACACGCAGGTAAGAGTAAGAGAAACTGCGTAACCAGAGTTATATTGACTTTTAAAGACTTTCTCTCTTTTTTGGAGTTTGACATGAGGAGCAGAGGTATAAGACTTGCCAAGGAGGACAGTATGGTTGTTGATGGAGCCATACTGACTGCAAATAGTCATGGTGACAAATTTTAGTGTAACAGATTGCCCCCTAAAGTGCGAAGTCTATAGTAAATTAGGGTTTTATATCATCTAGGAAGGGTGAAGCACTTTATCATTTCAAGGATTATCTTGTGGAGAGCCCAGTTGGAACCTGCAAATATTCAACACAAAATACATATATGAGATCATATCATCGCTGAGGTAGGCATTCCCATACTCAGATCAAAAACATAACTAGCAAACTAACTACTGCTCTGGTACAGGAATGATTTCGCAGTCCATCATAATCATAGACTCATGTAGACACAGTATGGACGCAGCCATCTGTTTATAGTTAGTCTACTATATAATGAATACAAAACTCCTCGCAGCCTGGATGGTGGAAACTAGATCCAGGGTCTTCATTTCTACTTCCCGAAATAGTACGATTCTATCCATGCGAATAAATGAGTTGATGTCGAACATGGTAGAAACCACTTGATTACCAGTCAATGATGTAAACTGTTAACAAGTGTGAGAGAGACCACCAGTGATGTCAATGGTTCTCAAAGTACCCAGTACAATCCATGAGATGTGAATGAATGTGTTGGTGTCGAACATGTCACAGAATCCTTCGATCGAAAGTCAATGATGTAAACTGTCGTCAAAGGCGAGAAACCTGCCATTGAGGCATGCAGATTTCAAGGTACTGACGATTCCTAGATCATCTTTCTAGATAATGTGCTGATGTCGATAGAAAGTGATCCGTTGCAGGCAAGCCCACAACACAAAATCATAGATCAAGTTGAAGAAATGTAGCTGTAAGGGCTGACTCAGGGATGGTCAAGATGGATGACAGGTATTTTGCAGATGAATGGTTTATTTGCAGTGACCTCTTGAACACATAACGACACAATAGATGGCTTGGTGATAATTGACTCAAAGTTAATACCCAGAAACTGGCTGAAGACTTTCAATGTGGTTTGATCAACTATTAGGCAAAGGATTTCCCAACCCAGGTGAATGAAAAGTGTTGTGTTCAAGAGTGGTGATAAGGTTTCTTCGAGACAAAGGATAACAAATAGGCTCATTTTTCTCTCTTTTCCCCCACCATTTTTGGCAAGTACCTCTCTATTTTTTACAAGCTTGAGGAGGATAATATTTGCTTGATTATAAGCTCATCCTTCGGATGAGTCCAACTTAGTTTAGATTCGAACCCTAAGAAGGAGTGGTCTGTTCCTGTTTGTAATCGAACAGGTCCTTTACTGTGAAATTTTAACGAGTCCAGTATAGGAGAAACTCGGTGTTTTTCAATTTTAGAGAGTCTGAAAAAACTTAAGAAGACTCCAGGGTTGACCTTTTCTTAAATTTGTGTCTCCCAAGCCCGAAAAGGTATAAAATAATACTTGAGAGAACCGCTTGATATTTTACGACCAAGGAGTACTTTTCGTTATTAGTGTCACTGATCCGAAAAAGTAAAAAGCGATCAACGAAACGTCGTTTTATAACCAATATCGAATTTGAAACGCCAAAAATCCGGCAATCTTTTCATGTTTTTACGGTTGGAAAAGAGCTGTAAGTGGACCGTATTTTAATTCCGTTTTAACGAGTTTAAAAGAAAAACTCGACGATCTTTTCATATTTTGAGAGTCTGAAAAGGGCTTAAAAGAGAACTCCAAGGTTTCATTTTTTCGTAAGTTTTAACGAGTTCGAAAAAATGACAAAAATGTACTCATGGTTTTCACTTTTTCGTAAGTTTTAATGAGTTCGAAAAAATGATAAAAATGTACTCATATGGCCGACTTTCAATTTAATTTACGAGCAGGAAAAGACGGAAAGAACTCGGCATTTTCATTTGTTTTATGAGAATGAAAGATAGAAAAATAATCTCGGTATTTTCATGAGTTTAACGAGTCTTGAAAATAACTGAAATTGACTCGAGATAGGTTTCATTTTTACAAAAGCTTGAAACAGAGAAAAACTATGCTTCAGAGTAGTTTCATTTTTACACAAGCTTGAAACAGAGAGAAAGCTGTGCTTGATGCCCCCTAAGCGTAACTGCTAGAGCGCATGCCCCCCAGCTTCATTTCATTCAACTAAGTACAAGTTGGATGGAATGAAGGTTCATGTACGAGATCATTTGAAAGACTCGACCTAAAACTGTAAGAAAATTATGCAAAAAATAAAATAACTAACCTAAATATAGAACTTAAGATTTATGAGATCTAGTCAAACTCTCGACTCAAGTAGAGGAGGATTTGTTTCATTTTTTAACGAGCTTGACACAGGAAAAGAACTATGCTCGGATTCGGTTTCATGTTTATGCAAGCTTGAAACAAAAAACTATGCTTGTTATAAGTTCACATGCCCCCAGCATAATGACGCAAAACGAGGTACATGCCCCCCAAGCTTCATTGCATTCAATGAGGTGGATGGAATGAAGCTTTACTTTCAAGATCTTGGAAAGACTCATGGGAGTTTTTTCATTTTTTAGTGAGGTTGACACAGGAAAAGAACTATCCTCAAAACCCTTGTTTCATTTTCTAAACGAGCTTGACACAAGATAAGGAACTATGCTCATAACTACTCTCTACAATCTACCTATATAACCTATCCTTGTTTCATCTTTTAACGAGGTTGACACAAGACAAGGAACTATCCTCGAACCTGATTCATTTTTTAACAAGGTTGACTCAGTAACAAGAACTTTCCTCGAAACATCCAATTTCATTTTTTAACGAGGTTGAGAGAGGAACAAACTATCCTCGCTTCTACTCTCTACAATCTACCTAACAAAAACTCTACTCTAAAAACCTTGATTCATTTTTTAAGGAGCTTGACACAAGACAAGGAACTATGCTCTAACCAACTGATTCATTTTTTAACGAGGTTGACACAGGAAAAGAACTATCCTCGTGGACACCTGTTTCATTTTTTAACGAGGTTGGCATAGGAAAAGGAACTATCCTCGCTGCACCCTGTTTCATTTTTTAATGAGGTTGACACAGGAACAAAACTATCCTCGCTTAACTGATTCATTTTTTAATGAGGTTGACACAGGAAAAGAACTATCCTCATTGCAGCCTGTTTCATTTTTTAACGAGGTTGATGCAGGAAAAAACTATCCTCGTAGACACCGATCATGGCTTCCGACTGGAAGAAAGACCTGTCAACGGACACACCTTGATCATGGCTTCCAAGAGGTCTTCATCAGAAGGAAGAATAGTTCTTTGGAAGGAACACATGTCAAGGGACTCAAAAGGGATAAGAACATCGCGTTCAAGTAATCCCATAGAGTTTTCCATGTCAATTACCGGATCTAAATCAAAGGTAGATGAGAAAACAATGGGAGGCTCACGTACATCGGTAACTGAAAACATGGGACCAGTGGCCACATAATTAACCTGTGGCGAGGTAGATACCACTTTAGAATCATGAACATTTAGGGGTGTCATTGGTTGAGGGGAAAGTACCCCTAGGGTCCTTTGGGTTAAGGCTCTACCAGGCTGAAAATTGCTTATTCAAAGAAACACACACACAGCCATGGTTGAAGGGAAAGTACCCCTAGGGTCCTTTGGGCTAAGACTCTACCAGACTGAAAATTGCTTATTTAAAGAAACACACACACACAGCCATCATCTTTACTTTTAAGCAAATTCTAAGGTTTAGGGCACATACCAATGGTCCTACGTTCGAGAAGACCGTTAGGGTGCAAACCCTTCTTGGAGTTCCCTTCTTCTTTCTTTGACCTGCAAGACAAACAAATCAAAGAACACAACAGTACATGTATAGAAGTTTATATATAAATCATCTTTATGCTATAAAGTTAGTTATAAAAAATCTTTAAGTAACCACTTTCATAAGAATTCAACACAAGAATCTCATAAGCATAAAGAAAGATTATTCGGGAACAAAGACGTGTTTCTTTATATATAAAGGCAAATAAAGTACATATATCGGAAAGATATCACCTGAACACCTTCAGCAGGCTCCAAGCAAGCTTCCTCCCGGATTCGTTCCAGCCTCCAGCCTCCAACAAGAGCTCCTTCCAAGTCTTACTCAATGATGATGTCAAGGATGAATGATCACCAATACACATGGAAACAAGGGTTTCCTATGCAAAATGGGGGAAGTGCAGAATGCACCAAGGACTTCAGACCTGGTCTAAGGGAAAAATCTCAGCATAATAATCTTGCTCTCCTTTCTCTCTCCCCTTGGCCTTCCCTTTGATGTCTTTTTATACCCTCTCCAAAGTAGTTTTTTAGTTAGGAGTTGGTTGGGAACAGTTGGGCCACGGGCACTAACAGGTGATCCAGCAGGTAAACCCGCGATCACCGCCCGAAAAAGAGGAAATTATATATTTTTTTTAAGTGTTTTAATAGATACACGCGGGTTGGGTATGACATACCCGCGTGTACACGCGTTTAACACAGGGCAAAGTCGCGTATAGGGAATAAAACACTGTTTTTTAAATTTTGGACCAGGTCTGGAAGGAGGGGTTGCCCTAGGCCATAAATGCAGCATCACAAACCATAAGAGTGAGATTTGGAGCTATAACAGATGCCCCCTAATGTATGAGGTCAGAAGGGGAACATGATGGCCGAAATACATTAAGTAAGTACAAGGAAAGGAACTCTGCCGAAAAACCGAGGAGGACTTCACCAGAATTCAGCCTGCCAAGCCACCGAAAGGAGATCAGAAAGAAACACTGTCTGAGGCGGGCATACCCATGCTCAGAAAAAGTAAAGCATGTCCGCATATCAAGTACAAGCGGATCCACTAAGTATACAAGTATAAATGACTGTAAAATACATAATGGATCATCTGATCATAATGAGTAAGTACATGTCTGAATATCACATATAAGACTGTCAATGATGCTGAAAGATGCAACGGATCACTGATATCAAAGACTGATCCCAAAAAACGGTACCAACTGAACATGATGGAATAGGATGGTACTACACTGCAAACTCAAGTGCCAGCATATAAGATGTCGCCGTGACTGACTGCAACATATAAGGTGGAGTGGTATCAACGAGCAGTAACAGGAGCAACTGTCAAGTGAACCAATGAATGCTGATACAACCTGAGGTCTTCACCGACCGCCGTGGTACATTTCTACACCATGGGAATAAATGATCTGAAGTCGACCATGTGAGAAATCGTTTGATTACCGGTCATTGATGTATACCGTTAACAAACGCGAGACTACTCACCGATAATGATAATGAGCGTCAAGGTACCCAGTACAATCTAACAAGTGTGAATGGATGAGCTGAAGTCGAACACCTGTAAGAATCTATCAATCAGGAGACAATGATGGTTTCCCACTGTCGATAGCGAGGAATCTGCCACTAATGACTGCAAACCCCAAGGTACTGCCAAATGGACTCTAGATGTTGAGGGTACGTACCTAAGGTCCTACGTTCGAGAAGGCCTTTAGGGTCCAAACCCTTCTTGGAGTTCCCTACTTCTCCTTTGACCTGTAAAACAAACAAATCAAAGAACACAGCAGTATATGGACAAATACTTATACGAAAACCATCTTCATGCTATAAAGTTAGTTATAAAAATCTTTAAGTAACTACTTGCATAAGAATTCAAAACAAGAATCTCATGAGCACAAAGAAAGATTGTTTCGGGAACCAAGACGTGTTTCTTTATATAAAGGCAAGTAAAGTACATATAACGGAAAGATTTCACCTGAAACACCTTCAGCAGGCTCCAAGCAAAGCTTCCTCCCGGATTCGTTCCAGCCTCAAGCCTCCAACAAGAGCTCCTTCCAAGTCTTACTCAATGGTGATATAAAGGATGAATGATCACCAATACACATGGAAACAAGGGTTTCCTATGCAAAATGGGGGAAGTGCAGAAAGCACCAAGGACTTCAGACCTGGTCTAAGGGGAAAATCTCAGCATAATAATCTTGCTCTCCCTTCTCTCTCCCTTAGGCCTTCCCTTTGATGTCTTTTTATACCATCTCCAAAGTAGTTTTTTAGTTAGGAGTTGGTTGGGAACAGTTGGGCCACGGGCACTAACAGGTGATCAGCAGGTAAAACCCGCGATCTCCCCCTGAAAATAAGGAATTATTTATTTTTTTAAGTGTTTCAATACATACACGCGGGTTGGGTATACACAGACCCACGTGTACACGCATTTAACTCAGGGCAATGTCGCGTATAAGGGATAAAACACTGTTTTTCAAATTTTAGGACCAGGTCTGGAAGGAGGGGTTGCCCTAGGCCATGAGTGCAGCGTCACAAACCATAAGAGTGAGATTTGGAGCTATAATAGATGCCCCCTAATATATGAGGTCAGAAGGGGAACATGATGGTCGAAATATATTATGTAAGTACATGGAAAGGAAGTCTGTTGAGAAATCGAGGAGGACTTCACCAGAATTCAGCCTGCCAAGCCACCAAAAGGAGATCAGAAAGAAACACTGTCTGAGGCGGGCATACCCATGCTCAGAAAAAGTAAAGCATGTCCGCATATCAAGTACAAGCGGATCCACTAAGTATACAAGTATAAATGACTGGAAGATACATAATGGATCATCTGATCATAATGAGCAAGTACATGTCTGAATATCACATATAAGACTGTCAATGATGCTGAAAGATGCAACGAATCACTGATATCAAATACTGATCCCAAAAGGTACCAACTAAACATGATGGAATAGGATGGTACTACACTGCAAACTCAGGTGCCAGCATATAGAATGTTGCCATGACTGACTGCAACATATAAGGTGGAGTGGTATCAACTAGCAGCAATAGGAGCAACTGTCAAGTGAACCAATGAATGCTGATACAACCTGAGGTCTTCACCGACCGCCGTGGTACATTTCTACACCATGGGAATAAATGATCTGAAGTTGACCATGTGAGAAATCGTTTGATTACCAGTCATTGATGTATACCGTTAACAAACGCGAGACTACTCACCGATAATGATAATGAGCGTCAAGGTACCCAGTACAATCTAACAAGTGTGAATAGATGAGATGAAGTCGAACACCTGTAAGAATCTATCGATCAGGAGACAATGATGGTTTCCCACTGTCGATAGCGAGGAATCTGCCACTAATGACTGCAAACCCGAAGGTACTGCCAAATGGACTCTAGATCTTTGCCCCAGAGCAATGAGTTGGAGTTGAAACCCAACCGAAGTACGTTTCCGGCGTACACAAGATGTGGCTAGCGCACGGCAGAAACCCTCTGAACCAACCAATAATGAAAGCTGACACAGAGGTGAGGTATCCACCAATAGGGTCAAATGGAAACCAAGGTACTGCACGAATCCTAATGTCTGATAATGTATGCTGATGTCGAACACAAGGGAAACCACTCAGTCAAAGACCCATGATACTGATCGATGTTGAGCACAAGGTGACCTATCAATAATGAAAATAGGGCCAGGGTGCAGCTCTAGGCCTGTCCTCAGAGCAAGGTGTCGTCGTCGATAAGGACAAGACCCGCCAGCAAGAAGTCAATGGGGACCTTCTCAAACCGGCACGAGTAAAGGACCAATATAGCTGATGTGATGATAGACATGATACTGACAACCAGGGATGGCCGACTGAAAAATGAGTCAAGAGACACCGCAGAGAGGCCGACTCAGGCTAACTTCCCTTGAACAAAAGCACGACTCAATGTGACTATGTGGCAGCATATGATGATTCTGTATAAGTTCGCCATGCAGGAGGCACGAACGAACCCTCCATATGATTGGAAGAGATAACCAATCGGGGGAGAACTAACTCAATAACAAGGTTATGGCATACCTAAGTCAAACTAAATCCCACCCATGTGAAGGAGACTTTGTTTTGAGTGCTTTGTTCAAGGGCGACACGACTGACTCTAGTTGCCAACAATAAATGGAAATAATGTCCCTGTTCCCGCTCTTTTTTGAAATATTTAATTTTTGTTTTTCTTTTTCTGTTAAGCTGGAAAAAGAATAAAAGAATGATATGGTACAGTGGAAAGAACGAGTGTCGGTGAAACAGATGATCTAGTTCCTGGGAAAGGAACGTTCCTATGCTCAATGCAGGGAGGTGAAAACTAGTCAGTGACACTCAGAGGTATGTTCCTTCCACGGATCTGGGTATGTCAAGCTGCAGAAGTCAAAGGTATGCAAGGTTGATTTTGCAGACGTCATGGTCAAAAGTTGGCTTAGACACGAGTCCAAGTGAAGCCGGCTCTAGGCCAAAAGGTGCAAATGGTCAACATGCAATGCAGAAGTACAACTCAACACACATAGGAGCCTCTAGGTTATAAGGCCAGAATGAAGCGAAGAAGCAAAGAGGAATGAGTCTTCAACACATAAGTCATGGCGGGACTACAGAGGACTCCCGAGCCTACTCAAAACAAAGCAGCATGGGCAACAAATGTCAGTGAGGTGCTAACTACGATGCCCATGTAAAGGGATGGCTCTACCATCGTGTCATGATTTAAAGAATTGGCGAGTGAAAATGGCTTACGAACCATAACACGATGGGGGGGACCCTACAGCAGATGTATCGGTCATATGGAGGCTACTATGCATAATGCAATGGAAAAATGGTGTCCCTAACCTATATGCCAGTGAAAACACGATACCTGCCATGACGGGTCAGCGGTCATGGAACCGTCTCGAACTGTCGAAAAATGTCCAAAATGTCCTGAAAAACAAACCAAACTCGGCATTCCAAGCTCCCAAGTTAAAAATCACATGAGGCCAAACAAAATAAAATTTTGAAAAAATTTTTCATTTTCAAAACTTATAAAAGGCATTTTGGACTCACCATTTTCACCATTTGACTTGGAGAGAAAAAATTGTGGAGCAAAAGGAGCAAACTTCCCTGTGACCAATTCAACCATTCAAACTTGCCGAAAACTTCCAGGTAAGCCTTAAACTTGTCTTGCAATTAATTGTGATATTTTTTAGGAATTTTATTTGGTGTTTACCGTTGGATTTTTGCAAAAAATTCCTTCGCGGCGTACACGCGGGTTTGCAGTACTGAACTCGCGTATACGACGGCCCTACACGTGACTGTATATATAGGAACCCGCGTGTGTGCAGCAAACTATTTTTATAAAAAAAACTAACGGATGAAAATGAATTTTTCTTCCAGGATGACCATCACATGGCATGAAAGAGAGCACTCAGCCGTGGATAATGAAGTTATGGGCAATGATGAGGCATTAGATGCTCTACGGGGATGCGGGTTGCTTAAATTCTTCAAATTGCCAAATATGAAAGCGAACACGCGTCTGCTCGAGAGGCTCATTGATTATTGGGATGTCGATGAGGAAGCATTCATGATTGATCAGATGCCACTCAGGATAGAAGTGGAAGACATATATTTTATCACAGGCCTTTCCCGAAGGGGAGAGGTAGTACATTCCCAGGGCAGGACACGGAATAGCCTCAGTGTAGATGACTATGTATAGATTTACTACCCGGGTCATCGGAAGGTCGAGAGCCAGATCTCTATCCCACATGTGGCGAGTTTGTCACTCAGGATAATCTTGTTCACCATAGCTCAAGTGAACGGATCATCCTCACTACATCGGGCGTCATGGGTAACCATGAGCGTAGCAGTGGACTGTCTCACTACTGTGTTTGACTGGTGTACTCCTCTTCTTGCCAACATGAAGGAAAAACTCACTTCTATCAGGAGGGGACATACCAAGAACTTTGGGTTCGGAACCATCTTGTGCACTTTCTTCTTCGAGAAGGTTCCTGCACTCCGCCCTAGGATAGCAGTTGCCATCAGTAGCCCACGTGATCCACGCATGGGCCGGTGGGCTGACCTGATGAAACGTCTGGAGGGTGGGGAAGTCCCAAGGAATGCATTTGACGATGATTTCTTTACCTGGTGGGAGCAGCAAATCATCGCCGTGGATGACTACCCCTATGCTGGGCTGGATTTCCGAGGAGATCATGATCTAGTGTTACCACCGGATGCAGCATGGGGCGAGATTGGTGAGAATTTTTTCTTGATTTTATGATTTTTCGGATTTTTCAAATATAATGATGAATTTTTTTTATTTTTTTTTTTTTGATGAGATTCAAATGACTAATATGATGATCATGTTCCAAAAATTGGGCCTGTACGACCAGATGGATTCCCGCGGCATGGACGACGTGGTCGAGGAGCCGAAGAGGCGGCTGCGGATACGAAACGGACCTTAAACAAAGTCCAACGACACTTGGCGAGACTGAGCTGCCGAGTAACGATGGCCGAGATAGAGGACCTTCCTCCGGATATGCAGCGTCATGTGGTTGGCATGCCACGTGACTGGGTTCGCGTCTTTCGGCGCGTGGCCAACGCTATAGTGACATACTTAGACGCTTATCCTGAGCCGAGGCGTTAGATATGCCTGACATGATTATGGGCATTTGAGTCCCAATTTTGTATATTTTTGGACACACCTATGTACACTCGAGGCGCTTTATGATATATATATATACAGTTTGACTTTTTGATGTATGATTTTATGATGATGAATGATTGATATGCCAGTCTAATGCTTGATTAGCGATAGATTCAGCTAACCAATTTTGAGATCTTGGAATGTGAAAATAATTAATGTAAATAAATGATCTTTGCAACAACCTCACCCTTAAATATTGGCGATATAATAATGGATCCCTAACGCGGAAAAATGTTATTTAATTGAGACACTATCAATTGAGAATCAAGATATACTACCAACGAGTCGATCCCATAAGAGATTGCCTCGGATAATAAATTGATAACAGCTGTATACTCGGCCATATTGTTTGAAGCAGGACCGATACACACGCCTCTCGATACCATCAATTGACCAGTTGGATAATGAAGTACCCAAGCTACGGAAGCAAGATTCCGAGTGTGTCGACTAGCACCATCGGCGAACCCAAAATAGACCAAATCATCCATCAGCGCTTGCCACAGCAGACCAAAAAGCACTGATATCAGAAAACGCTCAACGATATATGTATAAATATATACATAAAGTACAAAGAAGTCATTGCCCAGCCTGAACTAAGCAAAGTACTTCTTTAGGTAGAGCCCATTTTGAGGCTCCGCCAGCTTGCTCCTAGGGATGTTTATAGGTACGGCGATCGAACCAATCAATATACTCTCTTTGGAAAATGAATGTGTTGGAGCCAAAGGGACCGTACAAACATCACTAGTCGAACTGGAGGACCAAGATTCTACTTCATGCACAGGGGAATGAAAGTGTAACCGACGATGTAAATCTTCCAAAGGTTGATCTACGACCGTCATTGCTTCGAATACCGCTTCATCCGATGGAAAAACAATATCCGAGCAATCCAATGCATAGGTGGAATCAAGGGTCCGAAAACAAGCCACATCACCATTTATTTCTTTCCCAGGGGGAATAGTAGAATGGTTATCTACAGAGTTATCGATATATTCACATCTAGGTTCTACTGTAGATATAAGAGATTCTATTCCACCCACCTTGTCGTCACCTAATGTGGTCGCAGATGAAGCTAAGGTTCCAAGATTCGAAGAATAAGGAGTTTGGACAAACTCTCTCCGTAAAGGATCCCTGGAGGATGAAATTGTATCTATACCAGTTGTAGGAGGGGGAAGATTAAACGTACCCATCAATGAAGAGTACATCCCGACTCCTAGACTCTCGGTAGGCGACGGGGGTTACCCACTAGAGGAATAGTAGAGTCAGAGTTTGCTTGAGGATCAACTAGACAATAGTCCAATTGGTCAACCTTAACAATTTTCCCCTCATGAGGAAAGCAAATGACACGAAACAGAGTCGAAACCACGGCATCCATCTCGTATACCCAGTTCCTTCCTAATAGGAGATTATAGTCTAGGTTAGCGTCTATGACATCTACTTCAATATTAACGACCTTTCCTCCAACACATAAAGGAAAAGCCGGGATAATCCCGTATGGCCTATGAGAATGACCATCAAATGTTGTCAATAGGGTGGGTGAAGGAACAACCGATGGTGATCCAATGGCCTTCCAGCATGACATAGACATGACACACGTGGAAGCTCCCTCATCTACAACCGTCCGAAAAATATTCGTTTTCTAGTAGGTAGACTTTATCTGGAAAGCCATATGATGAGGAAGTCTCTTTTTGACATTATTCATATCAAAAGTGAGAGCTAAGGAATTACTTGGATCTACTGCCCCCATTGCCGATAGCAAGGCACTTCGTTGAGCAGGACATGACTGGAGAACCTCTAACGCGGACATAGCACATGGACTCTGAGCCAAATCTTCAACAATGGAGTAATTCTGGGCTGCCCTAATATTAGGGTTGATAGTCGCACATTTTTCGGGACCTTTCGGTACCCGAGGTATAGTCTCGCTAGAAGGTCGCTCAATATGAAGCGGGTTGTTAGTTTCGGGAACTGATTTACCCTTGGAATTTTCACCTTCCCCATAATCGCGTGACCGTGTGGTCACATTAGCGTGAGCACCCATCATGAACACATTTGATGACTTGTCCCCTTCCTGGTTTCCCCCTGCGGAGGTACCAGGATTTAAATTTGCGCCAGCAAAAAGTTGTTGCCCTTGGGGAAACGGGTTAGTTAACACAGATTGAGAACTAGAAGTCCCTTGTTGTCCTAACAAGCGCTGAGCGTCTTCAATCTTAGGGCAGAGATGAGTTAGATGGTCTCCACTGCACAACTTGCATGGAAACTTGACTTTCTTTCTCGACTCATTTCTACCACCACCAGCATTGTCGCCGGATTTATTTGCATCAGGCTTCCCATCCTGGTTCTTTTTCTTACCACGTCCTTTCCTTTTCCCATTGGAACTTTGATTTCCTTTGGGGTTATCGGATTGGATGGCATTAATTGAAGAAGTTTGGGAAGCGAGAGGATTAGACAATGTGACTTGGTTGTTAGAAGCAGTTTGCAAAGACAACTGCTGCAATTGATTCAACAAGTTCACTGTAGTTGTGTCTACTAACCCAACGATACCATCCGCGTGCGGACCTAGCTTCGGCTTAGCTAAATCAACCTTATATCCACGAGCATCTGGAAAGTACTTTTGTAGGATCCCAGACTGAGAGTAGATCAATTCTAATTGCTGGGCCCTAAAAATGGCTTGCTCCTCAGAATAGACCCCAGACATGGAGACATCTTTGGAGATCTCAGGTTGTAAAGATTTCAAAAACCACTCGAGACGGTATTCCAGAGGAATTTCGCCTTTAATGAACCTCTTTCTCCGTCTCCATTCCTGAATATGATCAGAAATGTGAGTAGCCTTATCCTGACGAAAGGTGGCCAGAAGTTCACTTCCAGCGTCATAGCGGACAAGCAACTGAAAGTGATTTAAGAAGATGTTGGCTAAGTCGGCGAAGGATGTGGAGCTGCCCCCTGGAAACTCTATATACCACTTGGCTGCATTACCAGTCAAGGTGCGCTGAAAGAGTCTCAACCTAATCGAATCATCGATGAGGGAGTTGGATGAGCACCACAGATGGAATGTGGTTACATGGTCGCCTGGGTCCTCACCACTCTTCCCTTCAAATTTTGGAATGTCTGAAGGGAGTTTGGTTGGGACTGGAGGCCAGGCCGGATTATACCTGATTGGGTCATTTGTTAACTTAGTGAGATCTGGCAAGTTTAACGTTGCCTTAAACGGAAGCCTAGGAGGACCTTGGGGATTCCACCCAGACTGGGCAGAACTCCCAAAGCTCTGAAAAGATTGTCCTGGAATTTGGGAGGCACCAGGCTGCCCGAAGTGACCAATAGAACCGGCTGAACCAAAAGGCAAGCCTTGTGGTCCAGCAAAATTTGGAGTTTGACCAACTCCTGCCATATAACCTCCATAACCCGCAAAGTTTCCTCCTGAACGATTGTAGGGAGTCGATAACCCTTGATACGGATTCCAAGCCGAAGCAAAGGGAGGAATACTTTGAAACATGCTAACCGTGGAGTACGACCTATTCCCTTGTTGGCCATTAAACGAATTCCGAGTTCCCGCGCCACTAACCCCAGGGTTATTCCAACCTTGGAAAGTATTTCTGCTTTGTCCTACAGAAGAAAAAGGCATGGATCCTACCGTCGGGTTGGAATGTGGTATATGACCACTTCCGAAAGGAAAACCCTGGAATGAAGCCGATCCGCCCATCATGGACGTAGCGGCACTCAACGGAACCGATGGAATACCCTGTGATTGGGTGCCAAAAGGGAAGAGTCCAGTACCAAAAGCATTGGTTTGGGCATTTCCACTCGTGGACGGAATGGAGGTAGACCCAACTAAAGATGTGCTAGCAAAAGATCCGAACAAGGAAGCGGAGGGGATGGAAATAGTTCCTCCCCCTTGCACCGATGTAGGGGTTTGCATAGTCGTAGCACTCGTAGAAGCCATGCTTCCAGTAGTGGTCATGAATGGTAAGCGCATAGTGTAACCTGGACTTGATGGTCTATGTGACGGAGTCCCAACGTATTGCAATACGTCTGGATGACTAGATGGTAGTGGAGAATTTGGAGCCACTAATGACTCTGAGAATTCTTCTACCTCTATGTTATCCTCCGCTTGAAAGCAAACTCGAGAAAGGACTGGAGTGTCTCTCTCTTGCTCAGAAGTGCCAGGCCTTGCTTGGCCGCTAATGTCCCCGAGAGGAGGATCAATCCTCGATGCGTCAACTGGCGTGGGACGGAACCCACCGGTAGTATTGCCTCTGCGCCTTCTAGGAGAAGGCTCTAAACTTGGTGGCGAGAGAGCACGAAGTCTTCGAGACCGTCTTGGAGATCGGTCAGCCACTTTGAATTTTTTGTTATGATCTAACTAAAGACTCAAAAAATTGAAAGCTAGGCTAACTAGGAGCACAGAGCACACACTATAAAGTCCCTAAAGATACAGCCAGTCAAACAACTTCCACGTATTTCCGCTCCGGGTGATTAGGACCGGACACCAAAATACGAGAAAGTGAAATAAGGGGCCTTCCGAAGATATTCTGGGATGATGAGGGCCCAGTCCTATTAGCGAAGGTATCAGAGGAAGTTACGCTGACCTCCTAACAACAGCCTGCGCTGGTGCAAGCCCCCAAGCTTCGCAAGGGTGCCCTCCAGTAGTACTGTCGAGAGTGATACAACGTCAACCTCAGGTGCCACGGGATTCCCCTCTGCAGCCACCTGTGTAGATCCCTAGGAGAGGCAACTATGGGTACCAACTCGTCGCAGAAGCCAGGCAGAACAGTCGTGAGGTAAGTTCAGACAAGTACGAGAGGGGGTACCTCTCTTCCCTGTCTTCACAGACCCTCGTGCTTAACTCCCAGATCCGGAGCTTTCCTGGTCTTCCTAACGCTATTGGATTTTCTCTCGTTATTCAGACTCTTATGTTTGACGTTTTATGTGGCCTTGGAGAGTTAACTCTCCACTCGCCTAATCCAAGGCCCTATAATCCTAAACTTGTTGGTGTAACTAACTAAAACAAAAAGTTCTAATGGATTTTAATTAGCGCTTGATTTTATTAGGCTATTCTTTAAGTCACAAGGTAATGGAGATGAAACTTGTGGTGTTTTTATGGATGCAAAAGAAATTAATAAAACTTAGCTACATGCACATGCACTTTTTGTTTTCGATGAAGAGCAATTTCTATGAGGTTCAAAGGTACTTCTAATATAAACAAATTTTACTTTTCTTTTCAGACTCCACACTCACAAAAACTAACAAAACTATATATGCCTAAAAAGAGATGCAAATCTATCCTGATGCAAGAACTATATGTGGATGCAAGATTTAAAGACTACTCTAAAAACAAAGAAGGAAAGTTGTTGCTTTATCAAATTTGTCTTGCCACTCAAATGTTTAGATAGAAGATGATGTGTTACCAATCATTTCGTCCAAACAATAAAAACAAGTTCTAAGATAAACACAAAGCACTTTCACTTCGCAAAAAAGGAAATCAAATGAAAAGCAAGTTTAAGAAAGCGAAACTCAAAACTTTCAAAAGATTTTCTTTCAATTAAGCCAAGAAGTCTTTTTCAAAGAATGCTCTCAAAAATACTGACACCAATGATTGATGAATAGGAAACCAAACACTTTTGTGAATTGACACCTTTCAAATGATGAAAACCCAACAAAAATAAATGCGTTTGAAATCGCTCATGACAATCAAAAGCAACAATGAAAGTCCAAAAGATAAAAAGACAAGTTTCAAGAAAATGGTAATAAACAACTTTCCCGAAACGAAGGAGCAAATGGTCACAAAAATGGTTTCGTTAAGCAAACAAAAGGGTCATCAAAACAAAATGAACACAAAGATTGAATCCAATCTTCCTACTCTGCCAAAACAGAGCAGTCAAGATTCTTAACCAGAAACAAGACTAATACTCCTTATAACTAGAGAGAGTTCAGAAAAAGATGCCCCCTATTAAACAGAGGACTGTTACAGGAAAATGACTGCTTCAAACTAACCCAAACCACTAGACAAACATTCAGCAAAAAGAAAATTTATAAATCTTGAAAATTATATAATATACTCGCCTGTAGTGATGTGAAGATTGCGTGTACACGCGACTGTAACTGAGGAAACTCGCGTATACGTGGGTTCACTTAGTTAAACTTGCGTATATACGCTTCTGTAATCCAACAAAACAACGTATCTGAAGATTTTCAAGAAAAATAAAAAATACAGACTGAAAAAACTGGAAAAGCTTAGAGTTCAAGAACAGATGAGACAGTCAGAGCCAGCAAACAGAGGGGCTGAGCCTTGATTGGCTTGAAGACTACCCAAACTAGGAACAACAAGAGTGTTGTTCCCCAGCGGAGTCGCCAATTCTTCGTTTAAGGAAAGTACCCCTAGGGTCCTTTGGGTTAAGACTCTACCAGGCTCAAAATTGCTTATTCAAAGAAACACACACACAGCCATTATCTTTACTGTAATCAAATTCTAATGTTGAGGGTACGTACCTAAGGTCCTACGTTCGAGAAGGCCTTTAGGGTCCAAACCCTTCTTGGAGTTCCCTTCTTCTCCTTTGACCTGTAAAACAAACAAATCAAAGAACACAGCAGTATATGGACAAATACTTATACGAAAACCATCTTCATGCTATAAGGTTAGTTATAAAAATCTTTAAGTAACTACTTGCATAAGAATTCAAAACAAGAATCTCATGAGCACAAAGAAAGATTGTTTCAGGAACCAAGACGTGTTTCTTTATATAAAGGCAAGTAAAGTACATATAACGGAAAGATTTCACCTGAAACACCTTCAGCAGGCTCCAAGCAAAGCTTCCTCCCGGACTCGTTCCAGCCTCAAGCCTCCAACAAGAGCTCCTTCCAAGTCTTACTCAATGATGATATAAAGGATGAATGATCACCAATACACATGGAAACAAGGGTTTCCTATGCAAAATGGGGGAAGTGCAGAAAGCACCAAGGACTTCAGACCTGGTCTAAGGGGAAAATCTCAGCATAATAATCTTGCTCTCCCTTCTCTCTCCCTTAGGCCTTCCCTTTGATGTCTTTTTATACCATCTCCAAAGTAGTTTTTTAGTTAGGAGTTGGTTGGGAACAGTTGGGCCACGGTCACTAACAGGTGATCAGCAGGTAAAACCCGCGATCTCCGCCCGAAAATAAGGAATTATTTATTTTTTTAAGTGTTTTAATACATACACGCGGGTTGGGTATACACAGACCCGCGTGTACACGCGTTTAACTCAGGGCAATGTCGCATATAAGGGATAAAACACTGTTTTTTAAATTTTAGGACCAGGTCTGGAAGGAGGGGTTGCCCTAGGCCATGAGTGCAGCGTCACAAACCATAAGAGTGAGATTTGGAGCTATAACAGTCATATTACTGGTAGTTGAAACAAGACTAGGGAATGAAAGCTGCTCTACAGTCACAATACTGCTATTGTGAGGGAAAGACATCACGCGAAAGAGTGTCGATACGACAACTTTCATTGCATAAACATAGTCTCGCCCAAGGAGTAAATTGAAATCCAAAGGACCTTGAACTACCATAATATCAATACAGACAGTTTTACCTTCCAAGGTAATAGAAAACTTAGGAAGGATCCCTAACGGTTCACTAATGGTTCTGTTAAAAGCTTTCAGATTCTGCATAATAGGTGCAAGTTGAGGGGAACCCAAAGCTTTCCAAGCAGTTGAGGATAAAATACTAACAGAAGCACCTTCATCTACGTGTGTGCGGCGTATGTCCCTATCACCAACTTTGACAATGATTTGGAAAGGGATGGAGGAAGGAAGACGAGGTTCTGTCAGTCTATTCCAATCAAAGGAAAAGACCTTAGTACTTGGAGGGGGTTCTGTAGAAATAGGTGAAATGCCCCCCGGCATAGAAGAATCTGATGTAACAAGAAGAACCTGAGCGGTATGAAGTTCACTCTCTAAAGGGAAAGTGGGATCGACCGAATGTGAAATTGAATCGACCACTTGATCAACTAATGGATCATCAACCTGAGTGACATGAGTTTCACTCTCCAATGGAAGAGTGTGATCGACTGTACTTGAAATTAGATCAATCACTCCGTCAGTTGACTGTAGGTTGTGAGAAAGTTTACGGTAACCAGTTGGAAATTCTTGTTGTGGAACAGTAAGGTTTTCCAATGATTTTGAGGCTTCATCCATGTGAGGGAAAATGTGAGTTTGATGACTCCCTTTGCATAACTTACAAGGAAACCTAACTTTACCCTTTTTCCCAGGAACCTGACTATCACTGGTTGATGGATCAATGGAAAGTTGATGAGATTTTTCTGACCATACTTCCAAGACCTTTGGAATACCAGGACAATTGATAAGGAAGTGGTCACCCTTACAAAGCCTGCAAGGGTATTTGGGTTTACGATGCATGTCAGGGTTTTCCTCAACACAACTAACACTTACAGCCATGGTTGGTTGGTTGACTTCTTTCTTATCTTGCTTCTTCTTCTTCTTCTTCTTCTTCTTCCCTTTCTTCTTCTTCTTAGACACCTGGTTACTAGCGTCAAGGATTTTACCAAGCGAAGAGGAAGAAATGGAGGAAGAAAAATTAGGTGAAGAAGGTAAAGGGTCAACAGAAGGTTGGTGATGTTGAGATGGTGAACTTTGTTGAGGTGAAGCATTCGGTTGAGGTGGAACAATTGGAGTATTTGGGGCCAACGAGGTTGAAAATAACCATATCGGTAATCCTATTGTAAATCCAGGTAATGACAAAGTAGCCATATAAGGAGGACCAACATTTCCAAAGAAAGGAAAAGTACTAGGATCCTAGTTAAGAGGGGTCCCTAGGTTGGTAAATTCCGGAACAGTTGCCATTGTATTCAACTTCAGTGAATTTTATTAACAATTTAAAACTAAAATTAACAATTCACAATTTACACCTGACAATTAAAATTCACAATTCACACCTATGGTTCCTAAAAGTAAAAACAAACAAATTAACATGTGCTATCAAATCTAGGAGTCAAACCACACACAAACAGTAACTTTCCATACCGAAAACACTAGTTGGTGATGAAATCCAACCTCGCAGAATTCAATACAAAAATGGCGGTTGGAACAGTTACCCCGGCAACCTGCTTAATGAATAGACTGGCACAAGTTCCTCCACTTAACCGTCTCGAGTGAAGAGAACCCCCCAGAAAATCCAAGTGAGTCTAGCCGACGTCTGCTCTAGGTACAGTGGGATCTTCCCACCGCTGTCACCTCAGGAAGAGTCCTAAAGAATATGGCCACTAAGGTTACCAACTGAGACAAATATACCTGGGGGAACAGTCTACGATCCGATACGCACGCAAGGGCAGAGTAGCAAGCTCAATCCCCTTGAATGCTCCTTGACATAATCCAAGGTTTACCAACAAGTGACCTCAGGCTCCTCGACAATGGTTAATCCGAGGTTTACCGTTTTTAATACGTGAATATCTGGCGTTGTTCCCAATGAGGAAGGATTGATTCCCACACTGGTTCGGACACGATCTCGTGCTTCTCCTTTAAGAGGAGCTTTCCCAGAGCATAAATGTAACAATTGGATTTATCCTACCGCAAGATAAGCTACTTGTTTGTTTTTACTGTCTTGGAGAGTTAATTACTCTCCTACTCCAAGACACTAGCCTAAGCTAAGTTGGTGTATCAGAGCCCTAGAAATAAAATGTTACTAGATGAATTTTAATTAAGCGCTGTGTTATTTAGGCTGTTATTACTCAAAGGGGTAAATGGACATGAAACCAATGGTGTTATGACCCGACTCAAAACTGAATGCAATCAAATATGATAATGTAATCCTTTCAATTCGATGAATCCTAACTAAAGTAAGGAGAGAGTTTCCATTCACTTCCAACAATGCAAGAAATTGATCACTAAGAGAAAATATAACAAATTATCTAATGCACTAATTTCATCAAGAAAAACTAATGCAAATCAATTTCAAAACATTTTTTATTTTTGTGTAAATTCAAATCAAAGAAAATTGATCTAAATCTACGATTGATTTTTCAGAATTTAAACTATGCAATTGTAATCTATGCACAATTCACTTGAAAAGTATGCAAATGTAATCTATGCACATTTTTCATTCATATTCTGAAAATGAGAATTCTAATTATGCAAATGTGATCTATGCAAGAGAAATCTCAAACAAAAGATGATTCTAATGTAATCTAAGAACCAATCAAGTGCAAGTCGAGAAAATTGGGTGAGAGTTCCAAAGATCAAAAAATAAAAACACTCAAAGGTGATTAACACTCATACAAACCTCCAAGTAATGACCAAAGGAAATCAAAAGCAAAAAGATGCAAAATTGTGAAAAGACTGAGACAAACCTCCAAGTAATGACCAAAGGAAATCAAATTAAGAATTTCTCAAAAAAGAGACTCAAAACACCCAATTGATAAAAGCTTAAAACAGGAATGCCAGTGAAATTAACCAAGGAAAGTTTTTTGACAGGGAACAAGCAGGTCTGGGCAATGGCTAAAACCTATAAACAAATTCTAAACTGATAAAAAAGAGAAAAATTTAAAATTTTCAAATTTTTGACAGGGTACGCAGGCAACCTGTTTACATAGGTGTGTCCACGCTCTGTGCACAAAGCAAAAGCGCGTACAGGTACGCACTGTGCTTAACTCAGAGGGTGCGTACCTCTCCCAAAACTATGAAAAATAAAAACTAACTCAAAATTAACTAAATTCACCCAATCCCACAATCATCAAGTCAAAAACAGAAACATAAATCAACGTTTCTCAAATCAAAGTATCAATCAAAAGAGAAATCAATCAAATCCATGGATTCCCCAGCGGAGTCGCCATTTTGTCATGTGGAAAGAGTCAATTTTGTGGACAAAACCGACCTCCTTAGAAAACAAGGCTTTTCTAGTGACAAACAAAACAATCAAGCACTATCTTTCCCTAAATATGCATTTAAAATAAAATCAACCAGGTGTTTAAGGCTTACCTTTAGTCCAACGGTTGTTTGTAGCAGCCAAGCCTCTTCGATCCAGATGAGATCCTTCTCCTTGAAGCCTGCATTCACTAACAAGCAAACAATTACATAGCACCTGAATAACTCATATAATAAAACATATTCATCATAAAGACCAAGGAGTTTATGAAACAAATCATATATAACAACTTGTTGAGAAAAATGAACTTAATTGTATTAATTGGAAACAAAAGAAACCATTACAACCAGTGCCTTGCTATTGTGCAGGTCCCTCCCAGGATCCAGCAAGAGTTCTCCTCTACTTTGATCAGCTCACCCACTTCCAAATGAAGCTAGGAAAGGATTGGAATCTCTCCTCTCAAGCTCTATAAGGGAGTCCTAATTTCAGCAACATCTACCCTTAGGAATGTTCATCTTTCAACCTCCCCTCCCTCTGGCCCAATGCCTGTATTTATAATGCTTTGGAGGAAGTTAATCAGGTCCACCATCAATGGGATAAGCCCCTCTTTCAATGGGATAGCTCCCCTCTTCATGGGATAAGTTCCTCTTTCATAGGGATGCATGAACCATCTAGAGGCGCTCAATCCACGTCAAACCATCTTCTAGAATGCTCTAGAATCGACCACAAGTAACTTTTTTGAAGTAAAACTTGCGCCTTTTGACCTTTACAGGAGTATGCACCCACCCCTTTACAGACAGAGTGTACAAGTATGCAGGTATTATGTACTTGAGGTGCGTACACGCAGGTAAGAGTAAGAGAAACTGCGTAACCAGAGTTATATTGACTTTTAAAGACTTTCTCTCTTTTTTGGAGTTTGACATGAGGAGCAGAGGTATAAGACTTGCCAAGGAGGACAGTATGGTTTTTGATGGAGCCATACTGATTGCAAATAGTCATGGCGAAAAATTTTAGTGTAACACCCACTCATAAATTTTGGCTTTAAAGCCACTTGAAGGCGCAAACAAGGATTCAAGGCACAATGTTTTAGAAGAACAATGCTTCCAGCCACATTTTGGAGCAGTATTGTTGAGCCCCATGCGCAGTTATGGCCATGAGGCTAGTGCATAGCTCAGAGGATAGTTTTTAATTCATTTTGTGAGGTTGCAGGCCCAATGCGCAGTCTTGAGTGATCATTTTGTGAGGTCGCTGCCTCCCAGTGCACCTTAAGTAGATTTGTTTACATTTATTTCCAGCATAGAATAGGACTAATAGCATTGATTTCCACAGATTGGTTTTAGATCTGTTTTGAGATATTTTCTCCCTTGAGATCTGCTCAAGGGCTAGTCTGTACATATTTTTCTATATAAACCACCCTATGCACTGTTTTAAGGGTTGGTTGGTTGATTCGCTCCACTAGAGACTCGCTCTGTATGTTTGATGATTTCTTTAATCAAAGACTGCTGAAAGCTTGGAAGATGGACTGTTTGCTGTGTTATTAATGTTTTGAAGAGTGAATTATGGAATTCTTGTGCTGCAACATGACTCAATAAGTGTTTCCTACCTCTGTTTTCCATTGATATATGCTCATATCATACATATGTCACCATCTAAAATAACAAGAAAAATGAATATCTTAGACTTTGTTTAACTGCACTCTATGCTCAATTTCTGTTGTTTCTTTATGTTTTCATCTGAATTGGTAATGAATATGAATTCCCTTTGGCTCATATTTCCCCTAATTCACCCATGTTTGACAGTTATCTAGGGATTCTTTACTGCTCCTAGATAGAGCTCATTCACCTTCCCTCTGTTAAGCTGAATGAGAGATTCTTAATTGCCTCTCATTCCTTAGCCTTCAATCCATCTCCATTTAGCTTGAATGTTGTTTCATGTGTAGCTATCTTGCTCCATATTCCTCTTGTGACCAAGAAAACGCACCAGCAGTCCTACTCCTTGACTCCATGCCCAATGGTTTGAAACTCTCATACTATACCTACCTCTCTACTTGAAAGCATCATCCTTCCCACCAAAACTTAAACAAAACCCCTTGAACTCAATAACTAGCCTAAACTCATCATCAACAAAGCTAAATCATTAAGAGAGAGCCCTCTTTGATTAAAAGTGGGCTAGCACATGCAATCCAAAGATTGGTTTGTGGTTACCTCGGCTGTATCCCTTAAGGAGCTTAGGGACAACCTGAGTGTTAACATAATGGCGACTCAACTGGGGACAACCCTCAAATAATTTTACAAATCAAGTTGGAAATCTCCGCTAGGAAAGAACCAGACCTTCAAAAGTTTTTTTTCTAACCCATATATTCTTAGAAAATTTCCCAAAAAACAAGCTAGAAGCTGGCTCCCAAAAAGAATTCACGTTATACAAGGTTAAATCCAGACCCAAATCCCCCAGCTGTTTTTGAAAATCCCAATATAATCCCAAGGAACCTTAGGAAACTAGAGCGAATAGAGGATTTTGCTGATTCTACCCCTGAAACAGTTCAGCCAAGCTGTGTTCCAACCCCTATCAAAGTTCTATTTCGTTCAACCCCTACTTCCCCTAGTTCATCATCCACCTCTCAAAACACTCCTTCCACGCCTCCGTTCACTGCACATACTACCACTACTACTCCTATTATCCCAGTTGTTCCAGCTGTTCCGTTTATCCCTGTTGTTCCACTTATACCTGTTAATATGGCTAATAGATATGCCCCGTTACAGCTGCCTGCAAATCCTGGGGCTATGCCTCAGGATTACCAGACTAAAATAACTTATTTTGATGGCACAAGTGCCTGCACAACCCTTCAGCATACAAAAAAAATGCAGGATTACTTCAAAAGATATGAGATTGACGATGATGGTGTGAGAATGAAGATTTTTGTCCAAAGTTTGACAGGTGAAGTTAGGACTTGGTTTAGAGCACTCCCAGCCAATTCCATAGAAGACCCAGAAGCCTTATACCAGTCATTTATCAATAGATGGGAGAAAAAGAAAGACCCCTTGCACATATTATCTGAATATGACACCATCAAAAGAGGCCCTCGAGAGGCTGTTTTAGACTATTGTGCAAGATTTAACAATGTTTATAATGCAATCCCACATAACCTCAGACCTCCACCTGATCTTGCTTTGTATAAATTCCCAGATGGTTTTGATACTGACATGGCTTATCAATTAAGGGAAAGAGCCCCTCAAACCCTTGCAGACATGCAAAATGTTGATGTTAGTGTGGAGGCAAACTTAATTGCCAAAAGAAACAGAGCTAGAACTGAGAGAAGAACCACCTTCAAGGAAGAACCCTCAGCCTTAGACCAAAAGCTGGATGCTATTATCAGTGGCATGCACAGGCTGGGAGATAGAGTGGAAAGCGTTGAAAGGAAATCTACATGGGATGGGCAGCAAGCCAACACTGTCAGGAACCCAAATTTCAGGAAAAATCAAAATCCAAATGCTGGAAGGGCAAGCCCAGACCGTGATATAAGACCTCCTTTCTAGGAAAATTACACTGAGACATCAACAGCTAATGAGCCATTAGAAGAATCTCATATCAACTTGATGGATTTGAATGGAGAGCAACAAATTTTTCTAACCCAAGAAGACCAAAATGAGCATGACTTTAATCAATTTCAGACTCAGTCTGGTGAGTCTTTTGACTTTAAACAAGGTTATGATTCAGCTGTTTATGAGGTCCACAAACAGTATAAGCTGAGGAAAAGAACCATAGATGTGCCCGAAAAGGTTAAACTAAATGATACCAAGCAGCCTAAGAAGATCAAAGAAAAAGTTGCCCTCATAGAAACTGCAAATAAAATAGTCCCAAATCCAAAAGAAGTGACCATAGAGGATGTCACAGATGTTCAGCCCTCTAAAAATCAGCCTTTGGTATCTTCTTCCTCAAAAGAAGATTTGAACAACACTCCTAAAAGCCTTCCCAAAATAGATATACCGCAAGGTATCACTCACCATAACGCTGATAATCAAGAGAAGATCACTGAAGATACAATTGGAAAGGGAAAATCTGCCAGTCACAATACTAAAACACAATCAGAAAAACCTTTCGATTTAGAAGCAGAGATCGATAAATTAAAGATCTCTATTCCTCTCTCTGAGCTTGCCAAACATGATATCTATAGGCAGCAAATCAAAAGATCACTGCAAATGCCAGAGAATAGGGATGATGTGAATATATTAGATGATCAACCTGAGCTCCTTTTCGGACCTGAAGTTGATGGCAAATCAGCACATGGAGCTGTTTTGCCCTTTTATGTAAGCCTGCATATACATTATAAAGTTTTGCACAATGCTATGTTTGATTCAGGTGCCTCACACAACCTTATGCCCAAAGTTGTGATGGAGAAGCTAAACCTTGATGTTACAAGACCCTACAAAGACTTATTCTCATTCGACTCAAGTCAGGTCAAGTGTTTAGGCATAATTAAAGACTTATGTGTGTCTTTAGTCCAATATCCCAACAAAACAATCCTAATGGATGTGGTGGTTGCTGACATTCCACCAAAGTATGGCATGCTCTTATCAAGATCTTGAGGAGCAAAACTCCAAGGATCTCTTCAATTAGACCTCTCTTATGCTACTATTTCAGTCTTTGGGCAACCAAAGAGACTGTATAGAGAAACACTAATGAAGTATGTGGTAAGTAGTGAGGAAAAGCCCCAAAACTTTCCTATTTATTCATTCCATTCTGATATGGATTCTTTTATTTTGTTTAATGATGAAACAAGTCATCCAACTGATGATAAGCCTTTGGCTTTAGAACAAGAAACATGCATAAATGAGGAATCGGTTGCCCACACCTAAGAAACTGTCAAAATAGTCAGTGCAACCAGCATACAAGAAGAACCACATGAAGCACAAAACCTAGGTCCACCCAATCCTAAAATGACTGAAACTCTTAATACTAACTGCAAGCAAGAAATCACATGGTATTTAGAGTTTGATGATTCTGTTAATAAGATAGGAGCAGGGGCAAGAATATGGATTCACAATACACATAACAGCCATGCAGAGGGTCATGCTTACAGACTAAACTTCAAATGCACCAACAACATGGCAGAGTATGAGGCTCTCCTTTTAGGCCTTAAACTGCTCAGAGCTCTAGGAGCTGTAAAGGTGTCCATTCTAGGTGACTCCGATTTGATCATACAACAAATGAAAGGCAACTTTGTCACAAATGACAATAGGCTGAGAGCCTATAGGTCTACTGCCACAGGGATACTCAATTACTTCACCGAATCCAAGCTTGCTAAGATTTCTAGAAGCCAGAACATGCATGCACACAGCCTAGCTACTTTTGCTAGCACTTTCAAGCTTCCTTTTGAGCCCAATCACCACTTTATAGCTGAGATAAAGCACAGGCCTGCTGTCCCTAACAATGTCAAAGATTGGCAAGTATTTGAGAATGATGATCAAATCAACAATTTTCTTACCTTACAGCATGAGTTTTCAGGCCTAAAAATTGATGAATATGCCATGGATGATTCCCAACAGCAACTAAACGAAAATCAGCAGGCTATAACAGCTGTAACAACAAAACAAATCCTACACCCAACTATTTTTGACAACACAAACATAGAAGAGCTGAAACAGATGCATTTGGAGGAAATAGCCAAAACAGAGGCCGAAATCATTGATTTAAAGGACAACTTTCTGCCTGCTGGCCTCACTCCATTAGAAGATATGTTTGATGCTAATGATGTCCCCAAAAAGCCTAAGATGCAGCCCTTAAATGCTGCCATAGAAGAATACAACATTGGGACAGCAGAGAAGCCCAAAATGATTAAATTGTCCAAAAATCTGCCACCTGATCAAAAACCAAAGTATGTGGATTTGTTCAAAGAGTTCCAAGATGTGTTTTCTTGGAGTTATGAGGACTTGAAGTCCTATGACACCTCAACCATTCAACATACCATTCCCTTAAAACCAAATCAAAAACCCTTCAAATAGAAACTAAGGAGAATCAATCCTGTGCTTCTCCCCTTGATTGAAAAAGAAGTGAAAAGAATGTTTGAGGTTGCTATCATAGCACCCATCAGATTTTCTGAATGGGTATCCAATCTTGTTCCCACAAGAAAGAAAACAGTGTAGATTTGAGAAACTTAAACCAAGTCTTCCTTAAAGACCACTACCCATTGCCAAAGATGGACCACATCCTACAAAGAGTAGTGGGGTCATCTAGAATCTCTTTGCTAGATGGCTTTTCAGGTTTCAATCAAATACTGGTTCACCCAGATGATCAAGACAAGACAGCCTTTACAACACCATGGGGAACATTTAAGTATGTGAAAATGCATTTTGGACTAAAAAATGCAGGTGCTACCTTTCAAAGGGCCATGGACATTGCTTTTGCCAAGGAAATCCATGATTTCTTGGTTGTCTATCTTGATGACCTTACACCTTTCTCCAAATCTAATAAAGAGCACCTAAAACATTTGAGACAAGTGTTCCTAACATGTAGGAAATATGGCATTTCCTTGAACCCAAAGAAGTCTTTATTTGGCCTTGAAGAAGGCAAATTAATAGGCCATATCATTTCAAAAGATGGGATTAGAATTGATCCTGAAAGAATTCAAGCCATCCTTCAAATCCCTTATCCAAGAAACATCAAAGAGTTGCAAGCTTTCTTAGGAAAGATCAATTTCCTAAGGAGATTTATCCCAAACTTGGCCGAGCTGATAAGACTGTTAAGCAACATGTTAAAGAAGGATGCCAAGGTAAAATGGTCTGTTGAAACCAAGCAAGCCTTTGAGAGTATCAAAGTTGCCTTGACCCAAGCCCCTGTCCTCACAAGTCCACAATTTGACAAAGATTTTATTATTTTCTCTTTTGCATCTGATCACACCATAGCTGTTGTCCTTTTGCAAAAGGATGACAAAGGAAATGAAAACCCAATTGCATTTTTCAGCCAAGCCCTTAGAGATGCCCCTTTGAAATACCAAATCATGGAGAAACAGGCCTATGCCCTAGTTAAAGCAATCAAAGATTTCTGAGTTTACATTTTATATTCACATGTGATTGCCTATGTCCCAAATGCTGTTGTAAAAGACATATTAACTCAAGAGGGATTAGAAGGAAAACGAGGCAAGTGGATTGAAAACATCCTTGAGTATGACATTGAGATAAAACCCACCAAGCTCATAAAGGGACAAGGTTTAGCCAAACTAATGTCTGAAACAAATTTTCAAGCCTTAGACATTAACCAACTGGACAATGAACAGGAGTTGGCGACTCCACGGATCAGTGAAACCTTTTTGCAATCCCCATGGTATGTTGATATTTGTTTTGTATTGTTAAACCTGTTTGCTCCCCCAGGATTGTCCAAAACCAAGAAAAGATTTTTGAAAATGAAGGCTTTAAAATTTTGTGTCTTAGATGGTGCATTATTTTGGAAAAATCATGAAAGCATATTGCTTAATTTTTTAACCATGAATGAAACTAACAATGTCATGAAAGAATTCCATGCAGGGGACTGTGGAGGACATCTATATTGGAAGTTCACTGCTGATAAAATTTTAAGGGTTGGTTTCTATTGGCCCTCTTTGTTTGCAGATGTAAAGAAGTTTGTTGTTTCATGCCACAAATGCCAAATCTTCGAAGGCAAAAGAAAGTTGTTACCTTTACCCCTTAAGCCCATCTCAACCGAAAAGCCTTTTCAACAATGGGATCTTGACTTCATTGGAGAAATACCTCCCTCTTCCTCAGGCCAGCATAAGTGGATTCTAACAGCCACCGACTATTTCACCAAGTGGATTGAAGCCATCCCATGTAGGCAAGCCAATGACTCCATCATTATCCAATTCCTTGAGTGAAATATCCTTTCTAGATTTGGCTGCCTTGAAAAGATCATTACAGACAACGCTGCTGCCTTCAAATCCAAGAAAATGATCAGTTTTTGCCATAAATTTCACATCACTCTAGGCCACTCTACAGCCTATTACCCTCAAGGTAATGGCTTGGCCGAATCATCCAACAAGAGCCTTATCAGTATTATCAAGAAGATCTTAGAAGAAAACAAGAAGAACTGGCATAGAAAGCTCACAAATGCCCTATGGGCAGACAGACTTTCAACAAAGAGATCCATTGGGATGAGCCCTTATGAGCTAGTCTATGGTATGGAGGCCAGATTCCCTTCATCCTTGGGCATTCCTATTATTAAGCTGCTACAGGAAATTCAGGCTGAACCAAATGATGTTCAAAGAAGAATTAATCAGACCATTCATCTTCAGCAAACCAGAGAGCAAGTGTATGACAGAGCTCAAATTGTGCAAGAGAGGCTGAAGAAAGCATTTGACAAAAGGACCAAGGCTGAGGATTTCTACATTGGCGACAAAGTTCTAAGGTGGGACTCACGAAGAGAAGACAAGGGGAAGCATGCAAAGTTTGATTTTTTATGGAAAGGCCCATTTGTTATCAGCGCTGTGCAGGGCAATAACACGTATTTTCTCAAATCTAGAGATGCCTGTGCAGTTGAAGAAGGCCCTGTAAATGGCCGAATGTTGAAACATTATCGAGATCCCTTTTAAGGGATACAATGCCCCTGTGTATATATTTGTATATTAGTGTTTGTATATTTGTCAGCGCTTTCCTTTTTATGTTTTTATAATCAATCCGATTGCTTGGAACCAAGCAGCGAAGTTATGGAGACAGAGCAAGGCAGTCCTCTATTTTAACGATCAGTCACAACATCATTCTCAGGAGAACAGCGCAGCAACGTTTATAAGGCAGAACCCATGCAAGACATCCATTACAAAGCTCTGTTTTTTGCATTTGTTTCAACATAAGTACACAGCACAGTTTTGGGTGAAAGGAGCATTAAAACACAACACCCATCTCTCTGTTCTTTTGAAGTTAATTTCAAAAGGAATCATCCATGTTTGACCCCTGTTTTCAAACAAATGGCAGAAGATTTCCCAAGGCAGATTTCATTACATTCAAAGCACTCAGTGGATAAAGGGCCAGCGCTGTATTTTACAGCGATTCAGTTAAAAGAGGTTGCGTTCAGAGTTCGAGCTTAAATCATGTGGCAGCCAATAAGAGAAAATGCTCCTTTTATCCATGTTTTGAAGCGGTTTCAAAAGGAAAGGAACAAGCAGTTTCAACTATATACAGAGCACTCAGAACAAGACAAGAGCGCTACTGTATATCACAGTAAATTCAATTAAAAGCACTGCAATCAGTCTTCCACAACTTCAGTCAATAGCATCAAAAGGGAGGAACATTTTTTGGTTTTACATCAGCGACCTTTTCAAAGACAGAGTTAAAGGAAAATACCTCAGTTTTGATCCATGTTTTGAGACTATTTCAAAGGGCAGTGCTCAAGAAACATTGTACATAACATTAAGCACGGAGAAGAAAGCAGACGATGCCATATAGTTCACAGTAATTCAATTGAGGAAAGTGTTGTTCAGATGTTAAAATTCTAGTCTTTTAGCAACCAGCACAAAGGAATTTTTCAATCCACAGCAACAATAGAAGATCAAGGCAGTCTGACCTGCTGTTCTTGGCTTTTCACAAGGAAAAGCCATCCCCAAGTGGAGCCACTGTTAGCTTCCTGTTGCAACAGGTATTCATCTTTCATGACCGACATTTTTACATGCCAAATATGTCGTACTTTGCATGCTGCAATGCTCCATATTTCCAAAAGAGGCCAAAGAAGAGGCCATGAAAGTGTGCTAGTCTAAATGCCACTGCTGTGTTCCATTTTGATGTGTTAATCCATTTTTGATGAGTTTTTCAGTTAAGGGAAGGACAAACAGCTTAATCTTGGCCTCCCTAGGTTTCAATTTCTTGTTATAGAATGTAGAGAATGGATATCTGTCCAAATAGCCTAATCTTGGCAGATTTGTAGATAGGTAGAGAAACAAGGGTGCTCAACAGCTTAATCTGAGCCCCTGGATGCAATAAGGATTGATTAAGATAGGAGTACAGCCAGAAGAAAAGTTGGGTATGCTAGTTCAAGTGCACCCAAACCAAAAAGAAGAGAAAATGCTAGGTGAGTAGGCTGGGTAGGTATCTTTGTGGTTGTAGAATCATGGCTTGTGATCCATTTCATATTTTCAAGTTTCATATCTATTCACATCTCAAGCATGAGGCAGTTTTCCATTTGAAGGAGCTCAAGTGAGGCATGTCTAACTTCCCCTTCTTCCTCTTCCCCAAATCACTCACTAACTTCCCCTAAAGAGGTCAAGATCTGCTTGATATCTCTTAGTCTCATCATTTTCATATCAGTTGCCTTGGTAAAGATCTGCTTTACTCAAGGAATGTCCATACTTCCTCTATGAGTCATTTTCCCCCTTAATAGCCTAAGATCTCATACTTAGCGCTTTTTCTTATCATTATCATGTTAACTACTAACTTTACTATGTAACTCCCTATCTATCTCCCCTCCCCTTACTATAACAATGTTAATAACTCCCCTATATACTTATCCCCTCCCCCTGGTTGAAAAATAACCATAAGTACACTTGGGAATTGCTAAGTTTACCTGAAACTTAGCAAGAACCCTCATTTCCCCCCTCAAACCATCTTCTCATGCATTTTTGACTCCTTCCGATGCATAAAACCCTTCATCACTCCATAACCCTCCCAAATGCTTTGGGACTCCTTCCCAAAGCATAGATTTCCCCTCAAATTTATAAAAACCATCCTTTTTGCTTTGTTTTTACCTTCTCAAGGCATAAACCCCTTGTTTGGCCTTAAAACCCTTCTCAAACCGCATAAAATTCCTCTTGAGTGCCTTTGGACTCCTTCCAAGGCATGAAAATCCCAAAAATCATGCGAAAAGCCATGAAAATCCCTCAAATGCATGAAAATTCCTCCTTTTTTGGGCCATCGGACCCCTTCCGATGCCTTATAAACCATTCAAAATGTTAAAGAATACCCCTCCGACTTCACAAAACTCACCATTTGCAAAGAAATCATGGTCCGATTGCATAAAAGCCCCTTTTGGTCCCCCTTCGAAGCGATATCGCTATCTGGAGGAGGCAATCATACATATAAACATCAAATAGACTCCTCTCAATGCATGACCCTCCCTCCGACGCGATATCGCTGTCGGAGGTTGGGCAATGTTTAAGTGTTGGCATTATTTGCATGAGCGATGGGTTCAGCACCAAAGGGTTTATCGCTGATCGCATATTGGCGGATCGCCATTTCGCAATGTGCCCAACACATATTACATTCACCCCACCCTACCGCCGATGCGATATATATTTTGTATCGCAAATGTTTCATTTGATATATATTATATTTGATATATATTATATATTATCGCATCGCGCGTTGATCGCATATAACACAATATCACATCGCTTCAATTCATATGGGCCACACCCTCCGCCCTGCCGATTAGCAATATGTCGATTGATCTAGAGCCGTTGGATCGGGCCCTCAGATCAACGGTCTAGATCGTATCGCAGCACCCCCATATATGGCTCTGACTGGCGGAGCCGAAATAACAAAAAATGCGGCATATATAGTTTTCGGTCCGTGGACCCATTTTCATCAAATCCACCAATTGGGTTCCGCCGATGGGCTGGACCCGATTTCAATAAAAGAGGGCTTTAATGCATTTTCGGGTACGCGGGTTATATCACTCATCGGAGGTTTGTGTTATTGGATCCACCAATCCGTCAATCGTCGATTTAGCGCCAGCCGTTGGATCGGTCTGCGCCGGATCCAACGACCACAATTTAATATTTTCAACAGTGCCCGCTAGCGCTAAAATTTCAATGAATTTTCATGTTTTCAGGCTTTCCGCCTGTTTTAAAGGGAAAAGGTCATTTGTTGGAGTTTGTTCATGCGGTGCCCGCGCCCGCCCAATTGCAAAGGAGCAATGCTTTCCTTAGCTTTTTTGAAATCGCTCCAGGTCAAAACACATCCAAATGCAGGGATTTCTCTTTGGCGTACCTCCAAAGCCCCTTTTCCTCGGTTTTTGCAGCATTTTATCAGTTTTGAAGCATTTTTTAATTAGCAAGGGGCAATAACAGCTCTTAAGCGAACAAAGGGCCGAACAGCAGCCATAAAGTGTCGATGGGACAATTTAGAGCATTTGGAGGCCAAGAAGGGACTAGGTGCATGCCAAATCATATCAAGGAAGCGGAAAAGAGTATCAGTGAAGCATTTTCAAAGCAAATGAAGTCATGAATGCCTATAGCAAAGTCAAAAAACAGTCCTGGGCCATAAAAGGCTCACCCACTCATAATTTTGGCTTTAAAGCCACTTGAATGCGTAGACAAGGATTCGAGGCACAATTTTTTAGAAGAACAATGCATCCAACCACATTTTGGAGCAGTATTGCTGAGCCCCATGCGCAGTTATGGCCATGAGGCTAGCGCATAGCTCAGAGGACAGTTTTTAATTCATTTTGTGAGGCTGCAGGCCCAATGCGCAGTCTTGAGTGATCATTTTGTGAGGTCGCTGCCTCCCAGCGCACCTCAAGTAGATCTGTTTACATTTATTTCCAGCATAGAATAGGACTAATAGCATTGATTTCCACAGATCGGTTTTAGATCTGTTTTGAGATATTTTGAGATATTTTCTCCCTTGAGATCTGCTCAAGGGCTAGTCTGTACATATTTTTTATATAAACCACCCTATGCACTGTTTTAAGGGTTGGTTGGTTGATTCGCTCCACTAGAGACTCACTCTGTATGTTTGATGATTTCTTTAATCAAAGACTGCTGAAAGCTTGGAAGATGGATTGTTTGCTGTGTTATTAATGTTTTGAAGAGTGAATTATGGAATTCTTGTGCTGCAACATGACTCAATAAGTGTTTCCTACCTCTGTTTTCCATTGATATATGCTCATATCATACATATGTCACCATCTAAAATAGCAGGAAAAATGAATAGCTTAGACTTTGTTTAACTGCACTCTATGCTCAATTTCTGCTATTTCTTTATGTTTTCATCTGAATTGGTAATGAATATGAATTCCCTTTGGCTCATATTTCCCCTAATTCACCCATGTTTGACAGTTATCTAGGGATTCTTTACTGCTCCTAGATAGAGCTCATTCACCTTCCCTTTGTTAAGCTGAATGAGAGATTCTTAGTTGCCTCTCATTCCTTAGCCTTCAATCCATCTCCATTTAGCTTGAATGTTGTTTCATGTGTAGCTATCTTTCTCCATATTCCTCTTGTGACCAAGAAAATGCACCAGCAGTCCTGCTCCTTGACTCCATGCCCAATGGTTTGAAACTCTCATACTATACCTACCTCTCTACTTGAAAGCATCATCCTTCCCACCAAAACTTAAACAAAACCCCTTGAACTCAATAGCTAGCCTAAAATCATCATCGGCAAAGCTAAATCATTAAGAGAGAGAGCTCTCTGATTGCAAGTGGGCTAGCACCTGCAGTCCAAAGATTGGTTTGTGGTTACCTCGGCCGTATCCCTTAAGGAGCTTAGGGACAGCCAGAGTGTTAACAAGCCCCTTTCTCTCTATGAGAAGAAAACACAAGCCTCTGTCCTTTCTTATACACTTTAGTCACCTCAGGTTTGGGTAGCTGAGCCTTCTCCACTATTTTTCTATTGGAACCCACTTCCATAGGCTATGCTGATGTGTCTTGGTGATGGTTTGGTGAAGTAATCTCATTTCATTTTTGAAACCCTAGATGATAGGAAGGGGAAAAATAGTGAGGGATGAGTGAAAAATGAAATGATGGGTAGGTGGAGTGAAAAAAATGGCAAAGGGAAATTGAAAGAGGTGGATATGGACTATGAACAACTGATGAAAATGAAAGGAAGTGAAATGGAGGGACAATGTACTTGTGAAAGGGAAAAACATAGTTTTTAGGGAAAGTGCCCAAAACCCATAGGAATGAACTAGGGTTTCACTTTTAGTGAGGTAATTTTATGTTTGGTTGGTTCAGTGGTTCATATAGCATATTAAACATGTGTAGAGGTGTAGGATAGGATTTTACATGTTTAAAATCAAGAAAACCAAATGACCATCATCAACCCTATCATGTTTCATGAGAAATTCACTAGAAACCCTAATTTAAGAAATCTTTGGCTTGGATTCATTTTGCAAAACAAAAAGGTAAGTAATATGGTGTATTTAATTGTAGCTCATCTTAGGATTGCAATACAATAGGTGAGCAAGCTTAAAAATTGAATTTTTGTGAGTTTCAGGCAAAATTGAGCTACTCTGGCCCAAGCGGAGCACAGTGTCCCTGAGCAGAGCGACTCTGCTCTGAGCGCATCACTTTGTTCCTAAACACAGTGCTGGTCTTCCAAACCACTTTTGGAGGCCTTAAAAGCCTCCAAATTGAGATATTTATAAACATTAAATGTGTAATAGATACCTGTCTCATGATTTTAATTCCCTGAAATCTATACCACATTCTTTTTCCACTAGAATCTGCCTGCTAAGGTGGTCAATGACTAGTAATAACAACAATGGAGATAATGAGCACCCCTTCCTAAGGCCTCTGTATGCATGAAACAAAACACATGGGACACCATTTATAATAATTGCATATGACAGAGATTGAATGCAAGCCATAATCCATTCAACTACCTTCACAAAGATTCCAATATTATGTAATATCAACCTCAAGAAGGTCCAATTCCCACTATCATATGCTCGATGGAGATCTAGCTTTAAAAGTATTGCATCCTTGCAACGAGTTTTGATAGTGTGTAAATTTTCCTGTGTAATAGAAACCGCTTCTTGTATGTGTCTATTGTTGATAAATACAAATTGTTTAAGGGATATATCATTTTATAGACACCCCTTAAACTTGTTAACAATAATTTTTGAGATCAACGTATACATAATGCTACAAGGTGAAATGGGTTTGAAATCCTTGAATGTCTTAGGCTTCAAAGCTTTGGGAATTAACACGATAAAATTCACGTTAACATTACTAGAAGCTCTCTTGTGTATCTTGGATTCCTCCACCATCCGCAATAGGACAAGACCCATAATCTCTTTAAAGTGAATGAAAATCTTGATTTTCCAACCATCTGGGCCAGGGCACTTATCTTTTGAGAAAGATTTAAGAATCTTAAACATTTCCTCCATAGTGAGAGCACAGGGGCTTCACTCAATAAACCTCTGGCCTATCACGTGTGTTCATGACATATTAAACAATACCCTTAATTTGACTACATATTGGAAAATACCCCTAAAAATCACATTATTTAACCCCCTACCTATACGAAGCCAATACTACTTCGCAATTTAAAAAACCCCTACTTCCACTAGATATTGTAGGTATCCAAGTTTTCGTTAACAATTTTGATATCCCTTTACATTTTTTCTTTAACTTTGAGTTCCATTTTTTTATACTTGCCAATGTAAAAACCCTTTGCCCCTTATATATATCGCCCAATATATTATGCCATTGTTTTCTTATTTATCCCCCAATATGAACCCAGATGGTATGGTATTGCTCCCCTAGTGAAGTCCCTATGAGTGAGAGGGGGCTCCAACCAACCTTTCTTCCTACTCGTAGAAAATTTGTGGATAATGTTCTATGAATGATAGTTGATTCTCTATTTCAGAAAAATCATTGGTTTTATAAAAATCTAGAAAAATTGCACCACCAATTTATGAATCTCTTCACTCATCTATGATTTACCACTCACCCCATCCTCAATCTCCCATGTTCTATTGTGTTGTCTCAGGTTTTTAGCGAACTTATGGAAAAAAGTAGTATTCTTATCTCGAACTTATAGGAGTTAACAATTTGATGGGAACAATCTCAAACTACTTGGCAAACATATCCTCTTTGCAATACTTATATTTGGGTGAGAACCACTTTCATGGAGGTGTTCCTTCCGAATTGGGTATGCTAAGCAAGCTCAATGTTCTCTCTCTATGGTTCAAGCATCTCATGGACACATTCCATTGGAGTTGTGTAGCAAGGAACTCTATCTGGGTGCTAATCAGCTGAGTGGAAGCATTCCTTCTTCCCTCTTCAATTGTATGAAGTTTCAATTAATCGACTTATCACACAACCATCTCAACGGAATAATGCCCTTGGAGTTGGGTAAATTGACACATCTCTAGAGGCTAGCCTTTGGTGGAAATCACCTGATTAATGACAACACCACGAGATGTCCTATTCTTACTGCTCTTAGTAACTATTCCATTCTACTAGATGTAGAGTTATCCCTATTGGCTTATATGGTCCTGACCTAGGTTCGGAAGAGTTATTTAGCCAAACAAATCCCACAGCTACCGGCCCTTTCGGCAATAGCCTGTCGAGCGTGGACTGAGGTCTCACCCGAGGTAGTGGGGGGGGGGGGGGGAACCAGGTTTCCGCACCCTTGGGATGTCTTGATGTGGTTTATAGGGTTCGCATGCCATTCTGTGGCCTCACGCCACTCTACTACTACGTGGATCTGGAACAGGGCACTTCCTTAATACTTACTACTTAATGAGTTTTTATAGATTAGATCTACTTGTTACGGTCTTTAAGCAAACATTTAATAGAGATAACAAGTACGCGCATTCAAAAGAGGTAAAAATTTGCATAAAATCATAACATAAGCATAAGCAGACAGATCCAGCATAAATATCAACCATAAATTAACTAGATCCACGATATTTCAGATTCAACGCATTATTTTGGAACCAACTTATCTTTATTCAACTCTTCATCAATACAACTAGATATTCCCTACGCACTCAGCTGCAAGGGTCCGTACACACAGCTGCATACTCTACTAGGCCTCTACACACATAGCTGCAGAGCCTCTATCTACCCACTAACACCCTTGAGTAAAACTTACAAACACGGCATATCCTGTCTTCACAGACCCATAGCACTAAGATTCATTCAGAACCTGAAAACTACTTTCTACCCTTAGAGCCTCACTCTATTTATACATTCCCATGGTCTGCGGACCATGGGTAGGCTGACTTACTTCCTATTATTCTATATTATTTCTTGGGTGGACAACCCTTTGACTCAACCTATTACATTTCGCGCTCCGCATATTTTATAGTTTTACAATATTTTCATCCTAAGTTATAGGCTCTCAACCCCAAAACTGTTACGCGGGACCTCCGCTACCCAACAATCCCCCAACACAATCATCGTGACTCGTCCCAAGTCACTCGTTGGTGTGGCGAGACATGCTTCATTGGCTCCGTGGTTCACCTTCTTATGAGTGATGCTCTTCGTTCTCCTGCTCCTTCTTTGTCTCCTGCAATGCTTCTTCTAGCTCCTGCTTCGTTGTTTCTACCAATTCTCACAACCGATAATGCTCATTCTTCTCTTCTCGGTTAACACAGAACACCCCCTCATAGGATTTTAGCTCTAGCTAGGGGGCCGCATACGGGACCTCCTTGGACCGATGCAGCCAATTTCTAATTTCGTATCTTCTCTTTGCACTGTTTGCTATAGCTTGTGTTGCAATTTTGCAAGACCATTGTTGCTGTCCACGAGATCCCAATCCTCAAGGTACATTAGACACGACTTATTAACTACAATTCCACCATTGGTCTCCGTATTTACACCCTTTCCCTTATCTGTTGTGGTTCGCCAACCAGCTCATGGGTGAGGCTGTGGCATCCGGAATTTCTGGCACATCCCCTACTGTTGATGTTGAACTCTACACGGTGCCCACAGTTGTCAACACCGTATTCTTTGGAAAGCCCTGCATCTCCATCGGCCATATCACAACCCTCAGGCTTACTCCTTGAGCATAGATAATGAAGAGATCCATAGCGGTGGGAGGGCACAACAACTTATGGTTCTTAGAAGCGCAACTTGTTCGGTGGATGCCCCCTGTGATTTATAAGTGTTTCAAAATTCAAATTCACTAGCTCCCACATTTTCTGGTGCCCTCATGTTAAGCCTGCAGTTGATCGTTCCAGATCTGGCTCGTACCCAATCTCTTAATTACCCATCGCCCGCTCCCTTTTGCTATAACTAAAACATCTTGTCATGAATAGTGACAACAACAGTCACCTCTCTGCTTGTCAACGCAGAAGTGCAACCCTTTTTGCACAATCGAGACCCTTGTGACAGACCAAATCTATGTGCACCCAAGTGGTCGCGCAGATTTCCCCTAGACTGCTTTATCATCTGGCGCTCTCTTTCAACTAGCTGGAGTAGTAAGACTATCCTTCGATCGGTTAGTCAGGCGGTCGACCCACCTGTGTAGAGCTTCAGGTGATTGCCATTCACTCTTCCTGGGAAGAGGTCTCCATTGAGCTTGGGAAGCTAGACTGTGCCACCATCTATAACTTCTTTGACTACGCAGGGTCCCAACTAATGCATTCGAAGCTTTCCAGGGAATTTCTCGAACTTGCTGTTATATAATAATACTAGATCATTCTCCTTGAAAGTACGTACCTTGATATGGCGATAATGCCACGCTTTCTCTCACTATTTTTGTACTTTCTGATGGAATCCGACCAAAAATCGTTCCTCCTCAAGTTCCTCTAGTTGTGCGAGTCGTTACTCCAAAGCTCCACGGTCTGCCATGCCTGTTATTGTTGCGATCTGCAAACTGGGTACAATGTATTCCATGGGCATGACGACTTCCTTGCCATAGACTAACCGGAAAGGTGTCTAGCCCATCAACTTCTTGCATGTGGTTTGGTATGCTCATAGCATAGCAAGGAAGTGCAAGTCCCAATCATTTCGCTGTGCATTACAGACCTTGGTCAACGTAGTCTCCAAAATTTTGTTGAACGCTTCGACGGTCCCATTCGCTTGCGAATGGTATGGCGTACTTTGTTGATGATATATCTGGAAGTCCTCAGTGATTGCGCTGATCGTTTCATTCAGAAAGTGCATTCTGTTAGTGCCTAAATCTGCCTCAGGCAGAGAAAAGTAGGATCTAGGGTAACATCAAACCACGCTTAACCTGGTAGCTAGCCCTACCAGGTCGGGAGAGGGTTCTCTCCTTGTCAATCTCAGCAAAATATGATCAATGAGGCTTGCGATGACTGATATGAATACTGATCTTAGGCTAGGTATGTTTGCAAAAGAGTTTGATTGAATTTGATGATGTTTTGTTGGCTCAAATGGAAAGGCAGATTTGGGTCTAGGGAATGAGGCTCAGTTTTGCAGAGATCTCTATGGGGTAAGGTAGGTAGCCGATTTGGTACCTCAACTTGAATGAAATGGAGAGCTTTAAACAGGTGAGGAGTTGAATAAGGCAATAAAACCTTAGGGATCCTCTTCAAACAACTGAAAACATAAATAACTAAGCAAACCCTAGGTAGAGCACTGCAATTTCAATGGATTATGCCTTTATCCTTGATTGTTTTAGTTAAGATGAAGCAAGAGAGATAATGCATACGTAAAACATATGAAAAATCATAATTACAGAAGAAAACACAATACCAAAGCAGGATGCCACATGAATCCCATAAAGTGCTGCAAACCCTGGTCTATTCCTTAGCCAAAACTGCTTAAATGTGTATACAATGAAGCTCTAAGCTTTCTCAAAAGTCCAACCATGCTAATGACTGAAAAATCACAAGATATAGGCAAACAATAACTCATCCTAGCCTCTAGGGGTCAAGCTCATAAGTTTAGGAGCTGTTCCAACAAATTCTAAACTGAGAACTAAAAATTAGGCAGTGGAACAACTTGCCTCTAAAAACTAGGGAACTGATTCATTCAATTGCAAACTACTCTTTGATGGATGAATCTACCTCTATGAGTGAAAATTTAGCATAATTACATCAAGATCTATCAAATTACATTAAATTACATCATGAGTTTGACATTAAGAAGGAGAAAAGTCAAACTGTCAAGAAACTAGGCGAAAAACAGATTATTTTTGGTCAAACTGAGCAAAAATTTCCCCAATGCGCCGCACTGATTTCCCTATGCATAGTGCCTGTTTTCAGCCACTTTTAGAGGCCGTCCTCGTGTCCAAATCTACTCCAAGTGTTCTTGTTGGAAAGGTCTTCTTGTCTACTTTCCAGAACAAGTGGAATTTTTTATTTGGCCTCCATTTGCCCCTCCAAAATTGAGTTCTCCCAACACTGCTTCCTGTGTGTCAAAAAAGGGGCAGAAAGGTCATTTTTTGGGTGTTTTTGACCTTTTTGGGGGCTCAAAACTTGTCAAAATTTCTTGACCATTGGTAGGCATGCATATTTTTCAATGAAAAATCGAAAAATTTTGAGTTTTCCTCAAAAGGAGGTCTCCATCAAAAGCGAGCGCCAGGTGGCATGGCACATTGGGCAGAAAAACCTGTGTTTCGACCCAAAAATTCCAAAATGGCAAAAAGTGTCCAAATTTTTTGAAATTTGGGCTGAGTGCTCTCCATCAAATGCTATGTTGGGCCAAGGAAGCCTCAGCCAATATATGAGGTCTATCTTGCTCCTTTCGCCTCATCGATGCCCTCTTCAACTTTGCCTTCAAGTTTCTGATTCTTGCCTTGTAACTTTTATTTCTTGCCAAGTAATAGTAGGCCATGTGCCTCAACATTGTTTTCTGCCTGTTGCCCTTCTCTAGAAACTTTTCCAAGTGGATATTAGCTCTCTCAAGCTAAGACTCACGATCAACATTGATTTCTTGTTCTAGCGATGTGAGCCTCACTTTCCTCCTTTTAGCAGCTTGCCAGTTTTCTCATATGTTTTGAAGCTACATAATGGTTTGTTGGTCCTCTAGCTACTTGTTTCTTTGCTCAAGGTATTTGATTATCCACTTGGCTCTTTCTAAGTTGAGGGACAAAGCATTAATGTCCTCCTGTTGCTCTTGAATGATCTCCCTAAACTTTGAGCTTTGTGGGCCCAAATCAGTGTCATCCTCCTGAATGAGAATGAAATCCGTCTCCTGCTCTCCTGAAGGCCCCTCATCATGTAATGGCCTCTTGCCCTTGTCTTGAACCTACTCTGTTGATGGAGGAAGTGAGACCCCTTTCACCCCAGGTGGAGATAATACTCGCTTTGCTACTGCAAACAACCTTCTAGTGCCCTTTTGATAGGTGACAAGCACCGACACACTAGCGGTCTGTGTCTCATGACCCTCTTGCTGATGTGAAGGTCCACCTGTCTCATGAAAAGCTTCTGGAGATACCTAGGGAGCTATGAAGAACTCATGAGAAATGAAATCCTCCCATGAGATGTCATGCAAACCAAGTTAATGCATGACCACAATTTTGATGAGTGCAAAATGATATATACTGTTATACTGCTGCTAAGGAGTTTTCTTTTGCACTAGGGTGGTCATCTTCTCAATATTTCGGCACATGAAGTAGGGGAGATTCATCATTCTCACCCTGGTAAAGTGCATCAACAATCTGATGTGATAGGCATATAGGCGAGAAAACCGGCCCTCACAGCTGAAATACTTAATTATGAGTTTCATCAAGGAAGCATATGAGTCTTTCAAGTACCGAAAGCGAAAAAATCAGCTGAGTTTTCTCAAATAACCAAGATTGATGTGCGGCTCATAATGTTCCTTGTCAATTTGCTGCCTTTTATTCCACTGCTCTCCGACATTTGGAATGCCGGTTGCTAGAGAAATAGACTCTGGTGTCAAGGTGAATGTCACACCTGCAAGAATGACATGGCCATTGTGTAAATGGAGCACAAACAACCTGGCCAATTGAAGATGGTATTGGACTCTAGCAACCATCTCACAGAACTGATAATAGGATTGGTGTTGGAAGCATGTGATAGCAAGAGGGCAGGCCTACAGTTCGGCAAGTGAAGTAGGCTCATCTCGTATATGTTTGCCACCCTTGTGAGGTCTCCTTGGTGCATGCATTTATGTAGGAGAGTCACTGTGTGTCTCTTCATCTTGGTCATAGGAAGGATCAGATTCCATGTTTGCTAATGTGTGAGTTTTCTTGATGAGTATGAAGATATTTATGGTGTTTTTAGTTTTTTGCCACCAAGGGTAAGAATGTATGAGGGACTGTGGAGGGAGAGGGTATGAGGGGTTTTGGGAATGTTATGACAAGATTTTTTGGAAATAGGGCATTTAGGGAATAGTATGTAAGCTTAGGGACAACAATTAGGGTTTGGGGATTTTGTAGTTAGGGTTTGGGAAAATGGGAATTGGGGATAGGGGTGAATGATTTTTTAGGAATATGGGAATTAAGGAATGAGTGGATGAAACTGAAAAATAAATGGAGGAGTCAAAGAGTAAGGGAATGATGGAATAGACTTGGTAGCAAAAACGTAAATACAAACCCTAGGCAATTGTTTTTGAGAAAAATTCCAAAGAGGTAGGGTTTGAGATTTTACATAGTAAACCACCATAAATTCTAAGAAAAACTCTTTCACTAGCAAGGGAAGAAATCTAGACTTACTTGCACACCATAGGATTGAGCAAATTTGGAAATTTGAGGGAGTTTATGGTCAAATCGGGCTTGCAGCTCTATGCGCCGCGCCACAAACCCAACGCGCCACGCCTGTTATATGTGTTGTGCCAGTGTATTTTTTACACTGTGGAGGCTAGCCCAATGCGCCATGCCACTTGTATGCACCGCGCCTCTCAACCAATGCGCTGTGCCCACGAACTTGCACAGTTTTGCTGCAATTTTTCTTCCTTTGTTCCACACAGCCTTCTCTTGCTCAATATTTATTCTTTGAATGAAAATGAGCTCTTTGAACATGAAAAATGACTTATATACAAGATATTTTGATTTTTCATTCATAAAACCCACTTTTATAATGTTTTCATTGTGACTTACTTTTTCAACTCTGTTTTTTGGGCAGTTTACTTTATTTGTGCCTTTGATAAACTGAATGACTTGATTTTTGTTTGCCTTGCAGGGGATGGAGCTACTGAAGCTTGGAAAGCTGACTAGGGTTGCCACTAAAGTTATTTACATATGAGAGAACTAAAATTACATCAATTTATACAATAAAAACCTAAAATAAAAATATTGATTATGAAATTTATTGGTACTGGGACTTTATTCAACCTCCTCATGCACCTGTTGACCATTATTGAACATTATGAAAGCCTTTCTGATGAAACCCTAGATCTAATGAAACTGAAACCCTAAAAGTGATTTTTACTGATTTAAAGACAAAAATTGATTGCAGATGATCTAGATGAATGAAAATAGGCCAGCACATGAGGGAAAATATATAATAAGCCACTACCATCAGATGATCCATGACCCTAATGGAATGTAGCTGATCAGGCGAGACACCTAACATGCAATGCAACAAGAGAATTTGATCACTTATGGAGGGATGAAGATACCGACACTAACATGTTCCCCGATCGCTCATTATAATTTTGGGACATACAAACCGTGTCAACACGTTTTCGAACAAAAATTTCGCAACGGTAGAAGTCATGCAATCCTAGCCAGCTATGCTTCTACCCATCGGGTCAAGTATTCTGTTGCGGTAATGATATAGCACGTGCTTGTCTTCCCTTGATGTGCCATATATCCCACGAAGTTGATTGCCCACTTCTCGAATGGTTGCAACGTCATCTGTGGCTTGAGCGGAATTTCATCCCTCCGTAATGGTTTCCCAGTCCGTTGACATACGTCATAGGCTCGACAGTACGCTTTCGAGACTTGATGTAGAGTTGGCCACCATAGTCCTATGCGAAGAATTTTCTGTGCTATAGCGCGACCTGCAAAATTTCCTCTAGCCACCCCCCCATGTGCTTCAGCCAGAATCTGTCCGCACTCAAATTCAAGTACATATCTGCGTAATATTTTGTCATTTCCCATTTTGTAGAGGCGCCCTACAATAATAATAAATTCTGCTATGCATATCACTAGTTCTTTCTTTTGCTGAACGAAATATCCCTGCGGTGCAGTTACTATGGTTAAGAAGTGGATTATATCCTCAAAATGGCCATCCGCGATGCGCACTACATACAGTTGTGCATCAGGTAGTCCTTCCTCTAAGTTTGTGGGCTATTCGCCATTTTCAATTCAGGACAGGTGATCTAGGCCTACGTTTAGACGTCCCGGCTTTACAACAACTTCAAAGTCATATTCTTGAAATAATAGCAACCACCTACAAATTCGCCCCCCCAACACAGGCTTATTCACAAGGTATTTTAGCACAGAGTGGTTAGTATACATCTTAAAATGTCCTCCGAGCAAATAGTGGTGGTACTTTTGGAGCGCATATACCATCGCCAATCCCTCCCACTCAGTGGTGGAGTAATTCTTCTTAGCTTTTGATAATCGTCGACTTGCGAACGCAATTGGGTGATCAATTCCCTCCGCTCCTTCTTGAGTGAGTACTGCACCTAACGCGATACACGACACATCAACATGTACGTGAAATTCGATGTCCCATTTCAGAAAGATGATGCCATCTTTTCCTTAAGCATTTCTAGATTTTTGTTGAATTTCTCATTCCAGCAATAAGTAGCATCCTTCTTCAACAACTACTCCATTGGTTCTGTCATCAGTGCATAGCTTTTTATGAATTTCCAATAATAACTAGTGTGTCCCAGTGTAGCACGCAATTGTTTGACACTTCATGGCACTTGCAGATTGAGTATAATAGCAATATTCACCAGATCCACTGCCAGACATTGTTTACAAACCACATGGCCGAGCAGGTTCCTGAAGGGGATGAGAAAAGTACACTTCTTTAGGTTTAGAGTAATCTGGTGTCGTCGGTAAGTATCCAGCATTAACCGTAAGCTTGCGGTATGTTTCTTAACTAGCCCGAATACGATCCAATCATCAAGATATACCTCTAAGAACTTGTGTATAAATTTTTTGAATGCAGCTACCACAACAGGTGAGAATATTGTCGGCGCATTCTTTAGTCCAAAGGGCATCACTGTATACTGAAAATAGCCCCATTCGGTGGCGAAAGTTGTTTTACTCCTATCCTTTGGTGCGATCTTGATCTGGTGGTACCCCGAGAAACTGTCCATGAAGGAGTAGGCTTCCTGTCCACCCACATTTTCCAGTACCTCATCTGTAAATGGTGTTGGAAATGGGTCATTAACACATGCATCATTGAGCTTCCTGAGATCCACGTAGATGCGAATTTCACCCTTCTGTTTCTTCTCCTGCACAACCATAGGACTTACCCAATTAGACTCCTCTACTGGTTCAATTATTCCTGCTGCAAGCATCTTTTCCAACTCTTCGCAGACCTTTGCTTTGTATTTGGGATTCAACCAGTAAGGCCGCTGCTTAACTAGCTTTGCATCTAGCTTTAGGGTTATCTTCATCATTCCCAGGTCACCAAGGATCCCTTTCAACTTCGTGATTTTTGTTGGGAATAAATCTTGATATTCTCGAAGCAAGTCAACGACCTTTTCAATCGTGGAATCATCCCAATAGTCCCCAAGCGTTGCATACTTCGGTTGTTCCTTCATTCCAATGTTTACATGTTTCGTTTTCAGCGGCACGGTGATGTCTGGATCCTTGATTGCTGGTTTGCACACCTCTTGACTTCCCTCTGTTTCCGTAATATTGATGTTTCTAGGGTCGTCCTCATCATCTTCTACTTGCACATTGTAACATTCTAGAGCCTGGCTCAGCTGTCGCGACCAGTTTGGCTGAACGATTTCTTTTGGTTCTAGTGGTATTTTGAAAATAGTGGCCTTCACAATCTGCAATGCATCGTCCACTGTATCCATCCATTGATCTTCAAAGAGGAACATTGATAGGAACCCTTCGCTCAAGATATCCCACTCACCTGTGCCATGTCAGAGCTCTGTTTCAGTATACCAGTTCCTTGGAATGACATCCAGGGTATGATAAAATAAGTGTACCCACTCCAGTTGAGGCTCCTCTCCATAAGCTTGGACCCATCTGGTAAGGTGCATGCGCGGATCATCCCGTCCATCGTATTTCTCAGTTACTCATAGTTTTGGCCTCCCAAATCTTATCTGCATCATGCGCCTGCAGCCACACCAATTTTCAAAGGTTCCTTCATGTGTGCCCCACCAGCGCATAGGTGTCACGTGCAATGCCCATCTCAATGCATCAAACTATTGGTGCTCTGGTACCATGCTTTCAAACTTGGTCAAGAATTCATCTACTACTGTCAGCCCATCATACATCGGTAGTTTGTGATCCTGAGATCTAATGCAATACAACGATTTAGTCATCATATTGCAGTGTAACGTGGTTACTCCATTCAACAGGTTATGCCATCGTTCATCTTCTTCATCTAAATCCTCGGTGCAAGACTCTACATGCCCCCATGATATTCTCCGTTCCTCCGTTGGCTTGATACACTCTAGATTTTGTGCAAAAATTTTGTAAATACAATCTAATTCATCGTCACTCCCTTCATTGCACACGGGTTCAGTGTAACGCGGCCCTTCAGCTGGATCTAGCAGAATGATTACGCGGAGCGACTTCTTCTCAAATATCATTTTCTGCTTCTTTAAATTAATAACCCCATTCATATCGGTGGCCCAGTCTATCCCCAACAACGCAGGGTAAGGGCTACTTTCATCCACAATTTCTATTACTTCAAAGTCTGTCTGGGTGCTCATGCCTTCTATATCTATCGTAATTCCTTGCAGTCTTCCCATGGGCAGGATTTTTTGTTGGTTCGCCATCCATAGTTGAATAGGAGACCATTGTAGTGTGGGCTTGCCCATGCGCTCCCAAGTCTGTTTAGGTAGTACATTTGCATCTGAGCCCAAGTCTAGAATGATCTGATCCATCTCATCGTCGCCAATCTGCACCGTTAATCGCATTTCCCACCTAGTCCGCGACGCATGTTTTCCCAATTTTCAGACCATGCAAGGTTCACTCGACCCTGTGCATCTATTTATCAGTTCTTGCAAGCCCTTAACTGCCCTATTGTCGTGAAGTAATTTTATGCATGTCTCTAAAAAGGTAGTCAGCATCGAGGGATCCCTTTCCAGCTCGGGTTGATCCCTACTACCTGGGATAGAGACCTCCGCGAAGCTTTCCCTAGCTTCTAGACATGTCTCCTTGTGAACTCTTGCATCTTCCTTGGTTAGTTTCCGCTTATCCTTTCCTTTGACCGTGTCACTTGTCAGTACCATGTTCACATTGGGGTCTTCCTCGCGGGGTTTGGACCTCATCATCTGCATGTTCTGTGTCGTCATAGGTTGTGTTGCCCTTTTCTCACGAATCTGCGGTATCAGGGTGTGGCAATCTATCAGCTCATGATCAAATTGCTCGCACTAAGGACATGATATTCTGGTCGGGTTAGTACAATCCCGCGCATAGTGTCCTGGTTCTTCATAGTTGTAATAGATTAGCTGCTCGCGACCCCTTCTTGGCCCCATTCCACCCCGTCCTCGTCCACATCCCTGGAACCCACCGTGCACTATCGCCGCGGCTGGATCCTGACCTTGTGCCTCAGTCTACATTTTGTAGGCAGGTGACTGGTCCATCAATAATTGATAACTATGGTAGTCTCTTTCCTCGTGGCCCACTGATCTGCAAAAGTTGCAAAATAGCTACTGGGGGGTTTGGTTGAATTTTGGCAATAGATGACAGTTGTCCATGTTGTTCTTTCCTCCCACCTGACAGATTGCGCACCAGAGCGGGGTTGTTGTGCTTGGCCCTGCTTGTGCCTCTAGTCACAAGGGTGTTGGTCCCCCCATTGCCACATAGTTCACAAAGACTAGATAGTGATCTTTATCATGCCCCTGGCTTCTACACTTTATACACCACACTTCCTCTCGGGCTTCTGGGCGAGGTGCCTGTTCTTGTTTTAACTTCTTCATTTCCAAACATAGGTTTTGTATCTGCGCTTGGATTTTCTGAACTCCCAACCCTAGATCCTGTATCGGAGTTTCGTGCAACCTCATCGCTGTCTCTAATGCTTCAGCCTGGGTTGAGATCTTTTGCTGTGACAAAGCCGTCCTCAAATGTGGTGTCAATGACGCCACAAACCACGTGCAGTGCTACGCATCCGACAGTGTTATGTTCTCCTTGCAGATTGTACCTTTCAGTCTTTGATCTAGATCCCATGGGGTTTCACCAGGAATCATTGTGATCTCCTTGAACCATATGATCGATTGTGTTTCTGACTTTGGCTGGCTAAATTCTTTCTTCAATTCAGCATGGATCTCTATTGTCCCCGCATTCGAGTGATCGCTTGAGTACTTTATATACCATGTCAGCACTCGGTCCTGCAACGCACTAACTAAGGTAGCCTTTTTGATGTTATCATCCATAACTCCATGTGCTTCCCATACCACTGTTACCACGAACCAAAATTGTTCTGGATCTTCGCTTCCTGCTCCTTTGAATACCGGTAACTGGATCGTGCTCGTCATTTTTAACCTTTGGTTTGCACATCGGTGTACTATGAACTTGTACCACTCTTGATCACCTTAATCCTCAAATTCTTTCTCTGTAAGGCCCTAGTGTTCCACAATCAAACATCCCTTAGGCAGATCTTGGTCCTGACAATGGAACCATTTGTTGGCTCATATAGGCCTGACCCAGGTTCGGAAGAGTTATTTAGCCAAACAAATCATGCAGCTACCGGCCTTTTCGGCAACAGCCCACGGAGCACAAACCGAGGTCTCATACGAGGTAGCATGGGGGGGTGCTGGAACCAAGTTTCCGTACCCTTGGGATGTCTTGATGTGGTTTGGATGGTTCGCACGTCGTTCTGTGGCCTCACGCCACTCTACTTCTGCATAGATCCGGAACATGGCACTTCCTTAATACTTACTACTTAATGGGTTGTTATAGATTAGATCTACTTGTTACGGTCTTTAAGCAAACATTTAATAGAGATAACCAGTGTGTGCATTCAAAAGGGGTACAAGTTTGCATAAACTCATAACATAAGCATAAGCATATAGATCCAGCAGAAATATCAACCATAAATTAACTAGATCCACGATATTTCAGATTCAATGCATTATTTCGGAACCAACTTATCTTTATTCAACTCCTCATCAACACAACCAGATCTGCCCCGCGCACTCAGTTGTGGGGGTCCGCACACACAGCTGCGGACTCTACCAGACCTCTGCGCACACAACTGCAGAGCCTCTATCTACCCACCAACACCCTTGACTCGAACTTATAGACACAGCATATCCTGTCTTCACAGATGCATAGCACTAAGATTCATTAAGAACCCGAAAAATACTTTCTACCCTTAGAGCCTCACTCTATTTATACATTCCCATGGTCCGCTGACCATGGGTAGGCTGACTTACTTCCTATTATTCTATATTATTTCTTGGGTGGAAAACCCTTTGAATCGACCTATTACATTTCGCGCTCTGCATATTTCAGAGTTTTACAATATTTTCATCCTAACTTATAGGCTCTCAGCCCTAAAAATGTTATGCAGGACCTCTGCTACCTAACAATCCCATAATAATCTCATAGGGAAAATATCATTTTCTATAGGCCACCTCCCTACAAAACTCTACTCCTTAGACTTGAGTTTCAATGAATGAGCAGGAGGAATACCTCCACAAATTGGAAACCTAACTAGTTTAACATTCTTCAGTTTAGAAAGTAATTCTTTTATAGGGTCAATCCGTTCTTCAATTAATGTGCTTCAAAAGTTGGAGAGGTTACATATGGATTTCAATAATTTACAAGGAAACATCCCTATGGAAATTGGGCAACTAAAAAGCTTAGGGCTCTTATCTCTCTCTAGAAATAATCTCTCCGGAAGAATCCCTGATTTTATGGCCAACCTCTAGCAGCTAAGATATTTATATCTTAACCATAACATGTTATCAAGAAATATACCTACAAATTTAGTGAAATGTGTGAACTTACTACTGCTAGATCTATCATACAACAAACTTACTGGGCACATACCTCCACAAGTTGCAGGCCTTGCAAATTTAGCCTTCTATTTCAACTTGTCAAACAATTTATTACATGGTCATGTACCTTTAGAACTATGAAACTTCAATAAGCTTCAAGCTATAGATATTTTTGCAAATCAATTAACTGGCTACATTCCAAATGCACTTGGAAGTTGCCAAGAAGTAGAATATTTGAATCTTTCTTGCAACACACTTGAAGGTCCAATTCCACTATCCCTCAGTGAACTTCTAAGCCTTGAAGACCTAGATCTCTCTTCCAACAATTTTCCGGGTGGAATACCCATATTACTAGAAAATCTCACAATTCTCCATCACTTGAATTTTTCTTTTAACAAGTTGTCAGGTGATGTCCCTAAAGAGGGAGTTTTCAAAAAGATTGGTGCCACGACATTTATGGGAAATCTCGGTCTATGTGTGATGAGCCTCATAAATGGGTAATTATATGGGCTTATTTTACCTCCTAACCTAGTCAAATCAACCATTCTCTTAGCTTATTGTATGATTTTCTGATTATATTCATGCTTATAGAGTGAGTCGAGTTAGTTATGATGCCATGTGGTATAACATGTGTTTAATGTAGATTATTGATGAGTTTTGAGGTCAAAGTCAAGGATCCCATGGAAAAATGGCAGCAATAACTTGAAGTGGACAAAGGAGAGGACTTATAGGAGGGAATCCCCCTCATTTATTACTCCTCACTTCGAATTCCCATTCATTCATCTCGGAGTACAAGCAGCCAAGTCATGCACTTGAAGGCAGCCGAGCAAGTGAAGGATGACTGATGATTATCTCGAGTTTTGGAAGCCAAGCCTCCCTGATTTTAAGGACGTTGTTGGTAGCTTCATTTGTATAAGCAGAGAGGCCTAGGGCCTCACTAGGGTCAGGATTTTGTGGGATTTTTGTTGTATTTTGGCTTATGTAAACTCTGCTCCAACTTTGAGCTTATTATTTTGACAGCTCCATGTAATCTTGTTATTGTGTTGGAAATAAAGATGGAATCCTTTTTGAGCTAGCACTGAGTTACCTTAGAGGGCTGAAGCTCTTGGGTTAGGGCCCAATCCAAGCAACCAAGCTCCTCTTTACTTGTATTTGTATGTTTTATTTCAGTTTGTAGATTAGGTTGCTGTTAGATGCATTTCTTTTATGGTTAAGAATAGGTTGCTTGTGATGATTCAATAGTTTGCTTCCATTTGTGCTTTCTATAGCAGGTTAAGCAGTGATAAAGGAAAGATTCAAAAGGCTAGAAATAGAGCCTTGGCCTCTCTTCCTCCTTTTGGGACTATGATTTGAGGCAAAGACCCTCTTGCTGCCCCAAAAACACAGATTTTCCTCATTCATAGAACTTCTAGTGTCTGCAGCTTCTTAGTTGGTTAATACTCTAGTTTTTCTTTGCTTCAGAACTTCTTCATCACGCTCATTTCTTTATTTACAATAGAATTATTTCATGTTTTCCTTTCTTGCAGCAGTTCTCAGCATTTCCTTTCATAGATCATAGTTTATTTTGATGCAAAACTCTGTTTTCCTAGATGCACTTATTCCATTGCTTGCTTAATCTCATTGGTTGACTGTCAATTGTTTATGTAGCAGATATCTTCTAGCAGCATATCAGCATATCAGCCATCCCATCCTCCATCTGATCCATTCCCTATAGGTCGCCCAAGTCTCCCTTTAATTCTCCCTTAGTTTTCTGCATTTTCCATAGAGCTTCTTCCTCTCTTCTTGAGCCAACCCCATCATCTTTCTCTCTCCTAATGATTATTGGTAGACCCTAGGTGACCTAACACCTCATTCCAACCTTCATCCACCTTTTCCACTCACTCTCACACCCTCAAAATAGTGAAAACTGCTCTCGGCCTCCTCCTGTAGGCCTCCTGTAGAATGTTGTTTTTCCTCCTGTAGATTTCCTGTGTCCTCCTGTAGATTTTCCTGTAGGCTTCCTTTTGAAGGCCAAGTGTGGGAAAAGCCTCCAAAAGGCCACCTAAGACCTCCTAGGACCCATCCACACCATTCTACATCCTCTCAAGTCCAAAAACACCCTCCATTGCCACCTATTCCTTGCCACATTCACAAACAATAAATTACATACATGTCAAATTCACATAAAAATACATAAAAATCCAAAAATATGTTTTTTGCTTATTTACTTCCGGCAATAGCTTAGTTAGATGTTGTTTACTTCCTTGAGTATGTAATGGCATTCTTTTCATGGTTTTCATAGTGCTTTCTACAAAATTAGGATTAGTTGGTTAATTAGGATTTACTTGGTTTGCATTGCATTTCAGTGTTCCTTTCTACAAGTAGAATACCATCTGTAGAGTAATCTCTCTTTTTCCTTTCATCACATATAGAGCTTCTTCTAGAATCCATAGAAGTTGGCTTGAGCTCCTAGTGATCTTTCGTCGGCTGACCAAGTGACAACCTGCAGTAAGAAATCGTACTTGTGGATACAGCATCGTCGCTTCCAAGTTTGTTACGAACTACCAGGTTGATAAGAGTAAAGTAGCCAGCCTAGGAGTTGCAACATTATTGCTGCAATACTGGTGCTCACTAATTTTTAGTGCCATTGCTGAGGAAGCGTCAAAGTATTTTGTGATTACTTCTTTCTTCTATTTCCTATTGCAACATTCTGCTAATAATTTATTTCAGCAAAAGTATACTAGTCCTTTTTTTTCCTTCAGTTCTGCATTTATTTGCTTTCCTCTTCAATTCTGCAAATTTCATTTCAACAAGTTCATTTAAGTTAGTTGCAATTTGTTTTTTTCAATCAATTTCAGTTTTGCAAGTACTATCTCTGTGTTAAGAATATAGAGTTCAGCCCAGAAAGAACCTTGAAAATCAATCCATCCCTATCCACTTCCCAGGAGAAGGAACTGTGTAGCCTGCTGAGAAAGCACTTAGATGCCTTCACGTGGAGTTATAAGGAGATGAAGGGAGTGCACCCTTCAGTATGTACTCATCATATATACGTCAAGGAGGGTTTCAAGCTAGTTAAGAAGCCTCAAAGGAGGATGAACCCCGCACTTAAAGATACTGTTAAGGAAGAACTACAGAAATTGCTTGATGCAAGATTCATCTATCCCATCTCTAACAGTGAATGGGTCTCTCCTTTGGTGCTAGTTCCAAAGAAAAATGGTAAGTGGAGAATCTGTTTCGACTATCGGGAATTGAAAAAAGCCACTAAAAAGGACCATTTCCCTTTACCTTTCATAGATAAAGTGTTAGGCGGTCTGGAAGGGAAAAAGTTTTTCTCTTTCCTAGATGGGTTTAGCGGTTACAATCAGATTCAAATTAGCCTGGAAGACCAAGATAAGACCACTTTCACTTTTCCTTGGGGTACATTTGCATATCGAGTCCTTCCTTTTGGTTCATGTAATGCTTCAGCCACTTTCCAAAGAGTAGTATTGAGTATATTTTCTGAATTAGTTAATGATATAGGAGAGATATACATGGATGACTTTACTTCTTATGGCTTTGACTTTCAGGAAGCTTTATCTAACCTAGGAAAAGTTCTAGACAAGTGTATTTATATGAACCTATCCCTCAGTCCGGAAAAATGTGAATTTTTGATGACCAAAGGGACCGTGCTAGGTCATGCAATATCTCAGCAAGTACTACAGGTGGACCCCAACAAAATTACCATCATCCAAAGGGTCCCACCTCCTCAAAAGGTAAGAGATATTAGAAGTTTCCTAGGCTTAGCTGGGTATTACCAGAGATTCATTAAAGATTTCATCAAGCTAGCCTCTCCTTTGTTTGGTCTTTTAGGTAAAGATGTCGAGTTCATATGGTCAGAAAACTATCAAGAAGCTCTAGATACCTTGAAGAGCAAGCTCATGATTGCCCCAATTCTAAGAGGCCCAAACTAGGCCCTACCATTCCACATTCACACAGATGCCTCGAACAAAGAAATAGGAGCAGCCTTGGGACAAATTGATGAAAAGTTACCTTATGCCATATACTTTATAAGCAAAAACTTGTGAAAGGAAAAGTTAAACTATACAGTTACCGAAAAGGAACTCCCAGCTGTTGTGCATTCGTTAAACAAAATTAGACATTATATCATAGGCTATCAAACCTTTGTGCACACTGATCATGCTGCAATTAGATATTTAATGAACAAACCGGATGTAAATGCTCGTATTATTAGATGGTTGCTTTTACTGCAGTAGTTTGATTTGACCATTATTGATAAGATTGGTAAAGAAAATATTGTTGCTGACTTTTTGTCTAGAGTAAATTTGCCTGTAGGTGAAGAAGGAATGGTGGATGACCAAATGCCAGATGAACACCTGTTTGCTATTTTAGTACTCTCTCCATGGTTTGCGGATATAACAAACTACTTGATTTCAGCACAGTTACCACCACACCTATCCTCAAAAGAGAAGATCCAGATAGTTAGGAAAAGCACCCCTTCCACCTGGATTGGGGGTAATCTCTTCAAACTTGGCCTAGATCAAATCTTGAGAAGATGTGTCAGGGAGGAGGAAGTCTTTGACATCCTCCTAACCTGTCATGACGGGCCTTGTGGAGGTCATTTTGTGGCAAAAATAACTGCCTTCAAGATACTGCAAGCAGGTTACTACTGGCCCACTCTTCATCAGGATGTGAGGAGATATACCAGCCAGTGTGATCAGTGTCAGAGGATGGGTAAACCTACTCCAAAGGATGAGATGCCCATGCAACCTCAAGTGACCTTTGAGCCATTTGAGAAGTGGGGCATGGACTTGTGGGTACTATTAGCCCTCCTTCAAAGCAAAAACAATACATCATTGTGTGCACTGATTACATGACAAAGTGGGCAGCGACAAAGGAAAAAGTAGCTGAATTTTTGAGAGAGAACATATTCTACAAGTTTAGGTATCGAAGAGAGTTGGTCACAAATCAAGGTAGTCAGTTTACTTCCAATTTGATTGAAGAACTACTCACACATCATAGAATCAATCACAGGACTTCAACCCCTTACCATCCACAAGCCAATGGGTAGGTGGAGGTCACTAATAGAGCATTGGAAGGGAACCTAACAAAGGTAGTGAGCAGAAGCAGAAAAGACTAGGCGGATAGACTAGTTGAGGCCACTTAGGCCTACAACACAACATGGAAGACCACTACAGGGTTCACACCCTATGAGCTGGTCTATGGGAAGAAGGCTTTGCTGTCAATAGAATTTGAATTCAATACCTTGAGGATGGTAGCTCAGCTAGACCTAGACCTCAGCCATGCAAAAAAAGAAAGATTACTTCAGCTCAATGGATTGTATGAACACAGAATGCAGGCCCTTCTCCATACAGAGGTAGTTCAGCTTCAGAGAAAGATATGGCATGACAAAAATATCAAGGAGAAGCAATTCCAAGAGGGAGATTGGCCACTACTCTATGATTCAAGATACAAAGATTTCAAGGGCAAGCTAAGGACAAGATGGCTGGGACCCTACACGGTGGAGAAACGCAATGACAATGGTTCAATTCTAATCAGAACCATTGATGATGAAGCCATCCCCATGCTTGTCAATGGACACTGGTTGGAAGTCTATAAGAAACCCCTCTCCAAGCAAGAGTTCATTGAAGATTTGAATAAGATAGTGATGGTAGTGGAGCATGTCTTAGCCTCCACTTCACACACTCATTGAAGAAAAAGAAAAAATAAAAATATAAGGACTCAAGTGAAAACCTCCATGAGGCGTTTGAGTCCCATCATTGGGTTGAAAACCTCTTCTCAAGCGGCCCAGTGATGTCAAAAAAAAAGAGAGATAAATAAGATCCTTGGGTGAAAACCTCCCTTCAAGGTTCCTAGGGTAGGGAATTAGGGTGAAAACCTCCCTGAGGCACCCTAGTTGTTTTAAAAAAAAACAAAGAGAGAGAAAAAGAGAAATGAATTTTCAGTTGCATTGCAAGGTTACAGCAGGATACAGAGAGTAGAAGAAGGTGCCAAGGGAGCCTTGAATACAACAACAACACATATCCTACCTTCCCACACCTTTCTCCATCATTTTTGGCATTTCTTTCACCTCACTGTACTTCTTTTTCAAAAACTGTGTTTTCTACAGGAGGCTCCTGTAGGAATTACAGAGAGCCAGAAATGAATATAAAAATCAGTTTGAGGGACAGGGAAGCTTCGTAAAAAAATCTGTAAATCCCCCTGCGGTCTTCAAACCTCCTTGCCAGCAATTCTAGGCCTACATCACACCCCAAGCATCATTCTTCTTCCTATCCAAGAAAAACACAGAAAAATAGTTCTTCAGGAAAAAAGAAAAAAACAAGAAAATAAGAAAGGTAACAGCACCATCCACTTCACCTAAAGCCTTCCTATTACCTCTCCATCTCTATCTACCTCTTTGGCATCATCCTCCCAGCTCCAAGCATAGAAATAAGCTGAAGTTTCAAGGGAGAAGCAACTACAGGAGCTCCTGTGGGAATTCCTGTAGCAGCTAATCCCATTAAAATCCAGCATCAGTAGCAAAATGGTGAAAACATGAAGGTTGAAGAAGACACCTGAAGATCAGATCCAACCAGAGAAGAACCTACACAAGGCACAACCACACATCAGTAAGCAGACAACATGCATCGGGAGAAACAAATGCATGCCGCAGAGAGAGAGCCACAATAGCTCACAACAAATGCATTCGGATCTTAAGTAAGTAACTAACCTGCTCCTCTATTTGTATTTTTGTAATTAGAAGGCATAAAACAGTGACAAGATGGTTGAGGTTGAATGAGGGAAAGGTGGCCAGTTAACTTGGCCACCTTCATCTAGTTGACTCCACTCATCTGAAGATGTCACCCACATGTGCACACAGTCAACTCAAGAAAGATGTCAAGGACAGGTAATGGAGGAAGTGTGAACTCTGATGAAATCATGAGGGATGATTACGAGGAAAGGGCCATGATGACAAGGTAGGTGGTCACAAACGGTCTGAATATGGCCAACGTACACTTGGCCAACTCACCCTCCATCACTAGAAAAATCCATAAAGGGTAATAAGTACTCCTCCCCGAGCACTCTCACCACCTTTTCCTTCATTCTCTCATCGAAACTCCGCTCCTGCCATCTCTGGGTGCCCCCATAGCCTTGTAACCATCGTTCTCCATTGATCTCTCCCATATTCCTTCTCTTGGCGTTTTCTACAGGAGCACTTATAGGTTCTACAGGAGCACCTATAGGAATTCTACAGGAGGGACAATAGTCTTCTATAGGAGGGCTAGTGAGTTGTTTTGAGGGGAGAAAACACAGGTTTTAGCACAATTCTCAGACTGAGGAGGTAGGTTCTATGCATACCCCCATTGAATATCAAAATATGCAAGCAGTGGTTTAAATTTGAGGAGGAAATAAATCCTTTAGGTTGAGGAAATACATAAAAAAAATTCTGCTTATTTCTTAAAAAACAAAAGTCTCTTTGTTTCTCTATTTTTCTTCAAAAATTTTTGTCTCCATCTCCACATTTGGTTTCCCAAAGAAGCATAAACAAAATGACAGGAGGTTTTATGAGGAAGGAGCCCACCAACTCCTCCAGGCTCCATGCACATCCACAAGTAGTGGACATATTCACAAGAGCAAATTGGATGAAATTTTTTGAGAAATTCCGAGGGTTTGATGAGGAAATTTCTCAAGAATTTGCCCACTCTTTGGTCCCTCACACCAAAACACATGCCACTGTCACCTTTAGAGGTCTTTCCATGGAGATAACCCCTGAATTTATCAGTAGGGTCACTACCCTTCCTCTTGGGTTTCCTTGGAGTAAGGATGAGAAACCAATTGGTGAGGCTGCCAAGAAAAACTTCTTCCAAAACAATGAAACCCCTGTAGAAGATAAAAATGGCATCAGAAGGGCTAGCATACCATATCCTTGGGATGAGGTTAGCTACCAAATAATCAAGTATATTTCCTGTGAGGGGAGGTACAACATTTTCTATGGTTACCACTTTAGAATCCTTCATGAATTAAGGTGTGAGATGGACACTCCAGCAACTCAGAAGCTCAACATCCCCTAGTTTCTCCTACAGTCCCTCATTGACTCCAGTACTAAAGTAAAAAGAGGAAATCCAGAGCAGCTAGCTCACCATTAGTTAATCAAAATTTTAGTGGAAGAGGCCCTCCATACATTTATACTCCCTATAGCATGGGAAATCTTCCGAAACATGACAGCTAAAGATGACATAAAGACCTTGACCTATGATATCAGTCCTACTGGCACTGAGGAGGAAGAGCAACAAGGGGGAGAAGGTGAAGCATCTGGTGATTTAGAAGAACAAGAAGGGAATAAGGAAGAAACTTAGATAGAGGAGGAGAAAGATGAAGAAACAGAGCAAATAGAGACAGAAAAAGAGACAGAAGGAGGAGAAAAAGGGGCAGAAAAGACAAAAGTGTCCCCTGAGACTCTAGAAAGAGAGGCAGCAACTGTTCTCACTACCCTCGGCACACCAATTAAGCCAAAACAGAAGAGGAAAAGGCAGAACTCAATGTATTTTAGGCTAGGAAGAGCACAAGGATCAAAACAGGGAATCCTCAGCCTTCTTCAAAAGTGCCAATTATAATTGAAGATTCACCCTCTGCCCAAGGAAAATAATCCCCTTGAAAGGGGAACTCCCAGATCTCCCACATGGAAAGAAAAGGTATAACTACAAGACCCAAAAATATTCCTACAAGAGGCACAAATAGTTCTATAGGAGACACTGTCAAAACTACAGGAGACCCAAAAGCTTGAGAAAAGTGTAGAAGGACAGCCACAGGGAAAGGAGGAAGAAACAGAGCTACAAGAACTTGATCCCCAGCCCAGTCTGGTCTCCTACTACAATATTCTTGAGGGGGGAAGAATAATTCCACAAAAATTTGAAATTCCACTATTCTTTGAATTAGAGAAAGAGAGAATAAGAACACATAGGTGGATGCAAATAGCCAAATCCAAGGGAGTTGAGGATATTGGCCATATGGAGAGCAAACTCAAAGAAATGGGCAGAGAGTTGAGTGCTATCAGACACAGAGAAGCAATTACAAGAAACCACCTTGAAACTGAAAATGAATTGCTAAGGAGGCAGCTGCAAGAGAAAGAAACCCAACTGGCATGCATGGCCAGCTGGTCCATGGAGGCATTGCAATGTAGGATACCAGGAAAATCCTATGGCCTATATCTCAAGGACCAATGGTTGCAATTTCAAATAAAGAATTTGGCACAAAGAGGCACAATGCCTTTCCAAGATTACAGGCAGCTTATGGACTTGTGTGACAAAAGCACATCAGAAGATAAGGCAAAGATGGTAGAATTCTACCTACATAATATGGCCCTCACAGACATGAATTTGTGGGACCCCAATGCCAGGCTAGGGGACCTGCAACTAATGGCCATGGCCTCATGGATGAACCATGAAGAGTTAAGGGTAATAGAAATAAGAAGGTTGATGATAAAGGAGAATAATGAGCCATTAATGATCAAATCTGAGCCATCAGACCCCATGGCACTCATCAACACACATAACCTACTTACCAATAATCCTTAGATTGCCCCTAGATACATAAGTGATCAGGCACAAGCCATTTCACATTTTGAGGATATGGAAAGGTTACTTGGGATGACTGTGTGCATGCATGTATGAGGAGATGGAACACCTTACCACACAGTATGCTAATCAAGGAATATCATTCCCCAATGAGGATGAAGGAGGCATTAAGGAGAGTGCCAATGTACAAGCACTCCATACAGAGGCTGAAGGTCAATTGGATTGGCCTCAAATTAAGTCCCCCATTGTTGCTAGGCATGCTGGAAGGCAGAAGAGAAGAAGAGCAAGAGCAGTGGGAAGAAATAGACAGGAAGGTAGGATTCTATGACAAGGAAGAGGAGACCACATCAGACGCATGGGATGCTAGGGAGGCCACCAGGGCGATAAAAGATGAGGAGATGGACTAAGTTGCTTAGAGGATGAGCAACACTTTAAATAAGGGGGTGATGATGAGCCTCATAAATGGGTAATTATATGGGCTCGTTTTACCTCCTAACTTAGTCCAATCAGCCATTCTCTTAGCTTATTTTATGATTTTCTGATTATATTCATGCTTATAGAGTGAGTTGAGTTAGTTATGATGCCATGTGGTCTAACATGTGTTAATGCAGATTATTGATGAGTTTTGAGGTCAAAGTCAAGGATCCAATGGACAAATGGTAGCAATAACTCGAAGTGGACAAAGGAGAGGACTTATAGGAGGGAATCCCCCCCATTTATTACTCCTCACTTCAAATTCCCCTTAATTCAGCTCGGAGTGCAAGCAGCCAAGTCATACACTAGAAGGCAACCAAGCAAGTGAAGGATGACTGATGATTATCTCGAGTTTTGAGAGCCAAGCCTCCCTGATTTTAAGGAAGCTATTGGTAGCTTCATTTTTATAAGTAGAGAGACCTAGGGCCTCACTAGGGTTGGATTTTTGTTGGATTTTTGTTGTATTTTGGCTTATGTAAACTCTGCTCCAACTTCGAGCTTATTATTTTGACAGTTCCATGTAATCTTGTTATTGTGTTGGAAATAAAGATGGAATCCTTTTTGAGCTAGCACTGAGTTACCTTAGAGGGCTAAAGCTCTTGGGTTAGGGCCCAATCCAAGCAGCCAAGCTCCTCTTTACTTGTATTTGTATGTTTTATTTCAGTTTGTAGATTAGGTTGTTGTTAGATGAATTTCTTTTATGGTTAAGAATAGGTTGCTTGTGATGATTCAGTAGTTTGGTTCCATTTGTGCTTTCTATAGCAGGTTAAGAAGTGATAATGGAAAGATTAAAAAGGCTAGAAATAGAGCCTTGGCCTCTCTTCCTCCCTTTAGGACTATGATTTGAGGCAAAGACCCTCTTGCTGCCCCAAAAACACAGATTTTCCTCATTCATAGGACTTCTAGTGTTTGCAGCTTCTTAGTTGGTTAATAGTCTAGTTTTTCTTTGCTTCAGAACTTCTTCATCATGCTCATTTATTTATTTACAATAGTCTTCTTTCATTCTTTCCTTTCTTGCAGCAGTTCTCAGCATTTCCTTTCATAGATCATAGTTTATTTTGATGCAAAACTCTGTTTTCCTAGATGCACTTATTCCATTGCTTGCTTAATCTCATTGGTTGACAGTCAGTTGTTTATGCAATAGATATATTCTAGTAGCATATCAGCCTATCAGCCATCCCATCCTCCATCTGATCCATGCCCTATAGGTCACCCAAGTCTCCCTTCAATTCTTCCTTAGTTTTCTGCATTTTCCATAGAACTTCTTCCTCTCTTCTTGAGCAAACCCCATCATATTTCTCTCTCCTAATGATTCTTGGTAGACCCTAGGTGCCCTAACACCTCATTCCAACCTTCATCCACCTTTTCCACTCACTCTCACATCCTCAAAATAGTGAAAACTACTCTCGGCCTCCTCCTATAGGCCTCCTGTAGAACGTTGTTTTTCCTCCTGTAGATTTCCTGTGTCCTCTTGAAGATTTTCCTGTAGGCTTCCTTTTGAGGGCTGAGTGTGGGAAAAGCATCCAGAATTCAACTTGAGACCTCGTAGGACCCATCCACACCATCCCACATCCTCTCAAGTCCCAAAACCACCCTCCATCGCCACCTATTCGCTGCCACATTCACAAACAATAAATTACATACATGTCAAATTCACATAAAAATACATAAAATTCCAAAAAGATGTTTTTTCCTCATTTACTTTTGGCAATAGCTTATTTAGATGTTGTTTACTTCCTTGAGTATGTAATGGCATTCTTTTCATGTTTTTCATAGTGCTTTCTGCAAAAGTAGGATTAATTGGTTAATTAGGATTTACTTGGTTTGCTTTGCATTTCAGTCTTCCTTTCTGCAAGTAGAATAACATCTGTAGAGTAATCTCTCTTTTTCCTTTTATCACATATAGATCTTCTTCTGGAATCCATAGAAGTTGTCTTGACCTCCTAGTGATCTTGCGCCGACAGACCCAGTGACAACCTGCAGTAAGAACTCGTACTTGTGCATACATCACCGTCGCTTCCAATTTTGTTATGAACTACCGGGTTGATAAGGGTAAAGTAGGCAGCCCAGGAGTTGCAACATTATTGCTGCAATACTAGTGCTCACCAATGTGGACCTTGGGTAAATCTACCACCATGCTATGCTCATAAACATGAAAGTGTTCTAAATCTAAAAAGAGTTATCACACTTGTTTTTGTTGTAGCATTTGTTGTATTGTGTTTGTTTCTTGCAATCATGTGGAGAAAAAATTGCAAGAGACATATTGAGAGACAGAGTTGTCCATCCTTAAATCTAGGGCATCAAAGAATCTCCTATGCAGATCTCATCATCGCAATAGATGAATTTAGTGATGCCAACTTGTTAGGAGTTGGTAGTTTTAGCAAAGTTTACAAAGGGGTTTTGAATGATGGCATAACGGTCGCTGTCAAGATTCTCAATCTACAAAATGAAGGGGCTCAAAGGAGTTTTGATAGAGAGTGAAAAGTTTTGGGTAAAGTTAGACACCGAAATTTGATTAAGGTCATAACTTGTTATTCAAATCTCAAAATCACAGCTTTGATATTTCCATTAATGCCAATGGAAGCCTAGAAAAGTGGTTATATCCCGATGATGGAGAACAAAGTAGTTTGAATTTCACTCAAAGGTTGAATATAGAAATAGGCATTGCCCAAGGCATGACATATCTCCATCACCATTGTTTTGTGCAAGTGATTCATTGTGATTTGAAACCCAACAATGTGTTGTTGGGTGAAGATATGACTACATATCTAATAGACTTTGGCATTGCTACTATATGTTTTGCAAGTAATGAAGATGGAGCTCTCACTTCCATAAATGCACTCAAAGGATCTACAGGGTACATTCCTCTAGGTATTATTTAAACTATATAACATCTTAAGCAATGTTATGATTTTCTTATGTTTGCTTAACATTTTGAATTAAAAAATTTAAGATGAGGATATATGAATGAAAAATATGGAGTGGGAGGATAGGTTTCAATAAATGGCGATGTATATAGCTATGGAATAGTGTTATTGGAAATTTTCACTAGAAAGAAGCCCACACATGGTATGTTTGTGGAAGGAATGAACTTGCAAAAATGGGTGGGTAATAGTTTTACAAACCGAGTATAGGAAGTAGTCGACACAGGTCTATTGAGGAGAACTAATAGATGCAGTGAAGAAGATAAGGATCTCATTTGTCTCAGTTCACTAGTAAATGTGGGCTTACTTTGCACAAATGAATCTCCTCAAGGAAGACCTGCTATGATGGGCATTCTAGGCATGTTGCAAAACATCAAAGACTCTTTTTTGAGCACTACTTGTTACACAAAAATATCGTCACCATGACTATCTGCAGTCATTATGGGTCTATCAACACTTATACTGTCCTCCTAAGCAAGTCTCAGACCTCAGCTCTTCATGTCAAGCTTTGAAAATGAGAGAAAGACATTGAAAATCAACAAAGCTCTGGTTCCGCACTTTCTCTCACTGTTACCTGCGGTCCCACACCCCCTGTTCACAAAAACTGCGGACCTGCCTACTCTGTCCCTAAAGGAGTGGGTGCGGATCCCTGTGAAAGTCAAAAAGGTGCAAGTTTATTCTAAAAAACTCACTTTGGGTTAATTCTAGATGATTCTAGAAGGAATTTTGACGTGGATCTCCTAGGTGGTTCATGCATCCCAAAAGAGAAGGAGCTAATCCCTTGATGAGAGGAGCTATCCCTTTGAAGGAGGTCTTTATCCCTTTGAAGGAGGACCTAGTAACTTCCCTCCATTGCACTACAAATTAAGGCATCGGGCTGGTTGCTAGGGAGGTTAGAAGCTGAACATTTTGAGGGTAAATGCTGGTGGAATTGAGACTTCCTAGTTAAGCTTGAGAGGAGAGATCACATACCTTTTTGGCTTCATTGGGAAGAGAGTGAAACTTGTCAAAGTAGAGGAGACTTCTTGTTGGACCCTGGGAGGAGCTTGTACAACATCAAGGCACAGGTTGTAAAGTTCTTCTTAATTTGAATTAATACAATCAGATTCATTTTTCTCAACAAATTGTCTTATGTCATTTGTTTCATGAATTCCTTGATCATCATGATAGGTATGCTTTATGATATTGGCTTTTCAGGTGCTATTTAATTTGTTTTCTTGTTTGTGTTTGCAGATTCGCTACAAGGGAGCTCAATTGGATCAAAGGAGTAAGGCTTCCACAAACTTGCATTGGACCCAAGGTAGGCCTAAAACACTTGTTTGCCTTTGTTTATAAATGCATATTTAGAGAAAGATAGTTTTTGATTGGCTTGCTTGTCACTAGATATCGTAAGATTCTAGGGAGGTCGGCTTTGTCTGCAAAATCGACTCATTCCGTGTGACACTGCCATTCCCAAATTCCAATCAAATCTAACACATTTGTCGGGTAGTACAAGTACTAATATGAACAACATTTGTGAGGGTCAAAGTTCTTCCACATCTTAGTCTATTGTAACAAAGTGGTAGTTACTCAACTAAACTATGATGTAGTTTGAGTCTTATTTCCCTTTCCTTATTTGTACATAAATATGTGGTTGATTGCATGAAAATGTGAACAATAAATTTAGATCCATTCTCAATGGTGTTTTGGAAATGTCTTTATTATTATGAAATTTCTTATTCTATCTCAAAAAAGGTTATATTCAATATCTTTTGCATGTATAACTGAATGCATCACACTCACTTGTATTAAACACATTAAAATTTATGTATAACTGAATGCATCACACCCACCTTGTATTAAATACATTAAAAGTTTTGTATTTTTCTTAAATGATTAAAACATAGAAATATTCTTTACTTTTGGAAATTATCGAAAAAAATTTCATAATTTCTAGTTGTTGATGAATATATTCATTGTTGATTTTTTTCTTTTTTTCAATGAATATAACTAGTGTTCTTTACATCCATACCCATAAAACTAGAATGATTAGAAAAAAATCATAAGCACATACATACATTCATACTCTATTGAAGAGGTTGTGTATCTTGCAACATATATTAGTAATAGAGTAAAAAGTTGAGTGTTATTATTAGACTATGAAACATGTGATACTTCTTTGCCCTGAAATGTGTGGAGTTATGCAGCAACAAACTTAACTATACAAATTAAACATTCCTTCATTTTCCAACAATCTATTTTTATTCTAGATATACTATGATTTAGAGCCATGTTAGTGATACTGTGATTCAGAGCCCTGTTAGTTCTGATTAAACAGAGTCCTAAATTCTCAGACCCATGATTGGAAAGTCCTAAATTATTAGAGCCATGATCCATTCTTGAAAATTGTATTTGATATTGGATGTTAAAAATTGTATTTGCTATTGGATGTTAAAGTAGTGGAAGTTCTATTTTTAAAATTATCATTGCTATTGGATGTTAACGTAATGGAAGTTCTATTTATTTTTTTTTAATGTCATTGAAATTTTCAATGAGTTTAAGGCATGTCGGGGATTGATGGTTTAAGGAATAGGTCAGTGAGCTTCCACATAAGAAGGGGAAAGTATGATTAAATATGAGAAGAATCCTACCAAGCTAAATGACGAGAAATTTAGCAGGAACATAAAATTATGGGGTAGAAGCGATAAAACCACACCTACAATGGCAGTTATAGCTAATAGATGCATTGAAGAAGATGGTGGACATGGGTTTGTTGAGGATGACTAATAGATGCACTAAAGAAGATAAAGATATCAATTGTCTGAGTTCACTGATAAATGTGGGCTTGCTTTGCACAAATGAATCTCCTGAAGGACGACCTACTATGATGCGCATTCTAGGCATGTTGCAAAACATCAAAGACACTTTTTTGAGCACTACTTCCATTCCCAAATTCCAATCAAATCTAACACATTTGTTGGGTAGTACAAGTACTACTATGAACAACATTTGTGAAGGCCAAAGTTCTTCCACATCTTAGTCTATTGTAACAAAGTGGTAGTTATGTAACTAAACTATGATGTAATTTGAGTCTTATTTCCTTTTCCTTGTTTGTACATAAATATGTGGTTCATTGTATGCAAATGTGAACAATAAAGTTAGATCCATTGCCAATGGTGTTTTGGAAATGTCTTTATTATTCTAAAATTTCTTATTCTATCTCAAAAAAACGTTATATTCAATATCCTTTGCATGTATAACTGAATGCATCACACTCACTTGTATTAAACACATTAAAAGTTATGTATAACTGAATGCATCACACTCACCTTGTATTAAATATATTAAAAGTTTTGTATTTATTTTAAATGATTAAAACATAGAAATATTTTTAGTTCTGGAAATTAATGAAGAAAATATCATAATTTCTAGTTAATGAATATAATTATTGTTGATTTTATTTTTTTTTGTAATGAATATAACTAGTGTTATTTACATCCATACCTATGAAACTAGAATGATTAGAACAAAATCATAAGCACATACATACATTCATACTCTATTGAAGAGGTTGTGTATCTTGCAACATATATTAGTAATAGAGCAAAAAGTTGGGTGTTATTATTAGACTATGAAACATGTGATACTTCTTTTCTTGAAATGTGTGGAGTTATGCCGCAACAAACTTAACTATACAAATTAAACATTCCTTCATTTTCCAACAATCTATTTTGATTCTAGAGATACTATGATTTAGAGCCATGTTAGTGATACTATGACTTAGAGCCATGTTAGTTAGTGATACTCTGATTCAAGGCTATGTTAGTTCTGATTAGACAGAGTTCTAAATTCTCAGACCCATGATTGGAAAGTCCTAAATTATTAGAGCCATGATCCATTCTTGAAAATTGTATTTGATATTGGATGCTTTTTTTGGACAATAACGGGTAATTTTATTTAGGGCGGCAAACAAGCTGCCGCATGCTCTTACAATACAACGAAGTTAGAGACAGAGTCCTGAAGAAATCTGTTTGGGTGTGGGTTTGTTCGCCTCTCATCCGGAATTTTACCAGTCCGCCCGATGTTCGGAATCCGTGATTTGAACGATTTGTCGACTTTGACCTGAATTCCCTCAGAGCTGGCTGTTGGACAGGGTGGAACATCGCACAGAGCCAGAGGACTTCCTTGCGCGAATCCTGATCTTGCTGTACATAAGGGTATCAGTGCTATTGATTGGTGGAGGAACCTGATTATCCACATCTACTTTGGAGAGACTGCTTCTGCAACGAGGAGCTTCATCACAGTTTTTGCATCGCACAAAGGTTGCTGCCTTTCGGAGATGAGAATCTCTGATTATGCTGAGGACGACCTTCAGATTTGAATGTAAAGTAAAGATCAAAACTGGAACTGAGTTGCCCCCTTGAAGGTCCTTTGTGGGCTCTTGAAAAGCAGGTACTCGATAGGAAACAGAGGCCATTGAAAGGAAGACTGAGATCAGGCCTGAGACCACCATTTTAATTAGTTTGAATATACAGCGAGATGAGGTCCCGTAGAGCAGGGTAATGAGGAGAAAAGAGATAGCCCTTAGATCAAATTGGATAGGAGGTCTGGTCAACAGATACATTAAGGAATGGAGCATGAAGATTCAATCGAGCTGACCACCAGAGATCTCCGAGTACAGAGGGAGCCAAAATTGGCCTCCATATCAGCTTGAGTGTTGAGATTCCTTAAAATGTGGAAGAAGGAAATTTTATTGAACTTGGGCAGTAATAGTCGGATTTTTTTGATAATAGTGGCTAAATGAACTTGATGGGAGGTCTTAGGGTAGAGCAGTGCCTGGATGATAAGTCTAGAATCTCCAAAGACAGTGAGAGAGAGGATATTTCTATTAATCGCCAGATTCAACCCCTGCCACAGTGCAAGAGCCTCCGCTCTGTTGTTGGTTTCGATTCCCAGACCCCAATGGAACCGCAATTCCGGAGAACCTCCAGGACTCAGTAGAACTCCACCACTGCCAGCAACCCCAGGGTTTCCTTTACAGGCCCCGTCAAAGAGAAACAGTGATCATCCAGGGCCGATCTCCACTTAATGAACTCCAGTTCTTCCAGCCTAATCTCCCAGTTGGCATGGGCGAATGCAGGAGGCATGGACCTTTCCTTCAGATTTGGAACCAGATTTTTGAGCCATTGCTCCTCCTCTTTGACTAGACTCATATCATTCCTTGGGGAAGTATTGGCTTCCAAAGCCTCGCCCAACAAAGCTTTGATTTTAGAAATAACTCTTATAGAAGTGCAGCTTTCTTCTCGGAAAATTCTATTATTCCTTTCCAACCATAGTTTCCAACAGATGAATTTAGGGATCCACATCCAACTTGTTTTAAGAAGGATTTTTTTTTTAAGGCAAAAGGGAGATAAACTGGCCCAAGTTCAGAACAGAGAAGGAATGCTATCTGGGTAATCAAGGTTAGCTGGATCTAACAACAAAACTCCCCTCCAGACTTCTTGAGCAAAGGGACAGAGCAGCAACAGGTGATTGACAGTTTCTTCATCAGACAAGCAAAGTGGACATCTGGAAGGCCCTTCCATCCCTCGTCTACGCAAATTATCTCTGGTAAGAATGCTTTGGTGTGCAACAGTCCAACAGAAGAAGTCAATTTTGGGGAGAGATGGGAAATCCCATATAAATTTCCATTGAGCTGGATTAGGTGGAGCATATGGGACAGCCATAATTCTTTTATAACCTTCGGAAACAGTGTAAGAGCCGGAGAGAGAGCCCCAGCCTCTTTTGTCTTTAGTAGTGGCCTTTGAAGGAGATTTTCCTTGGAGCAGATCTAACAGTAAAGAAGCTTCCCCCTGCAGCATAATGGGGACCTCCCCCAGATTCCAACAGTCCCAGGTTCTATCAGGAGCTTCCTTCCAATTCGATATATCCCACAGAGTGTGCAAATTGCAAGACTGAAGCCAATCTTTGATGTTTGCAAGACCTTCCACTTGGTTCAATGGTTGATCACCCAAAATCGAGTCTTCCCAGATTTTGATTTTTCTTCCATTACCAGGGATCCAATAAAGATAATGGCTGAATTGCTCCCTAGCAGAACTGCAAAGATTGAAGATCGGGGATCCTTTTAGAGATCTTGGGGGCTTATCCAGGCATCTCAAGCGTTTCCCTTGGAAGTATTTCTTCCAAATGACTCTTTTACTCTAGCTAGATTTTCCAAAGACTAAATTCCACACAATCTTGGATCCCAAAGCAAGATTTTGAGCAACCAAATTACGCAGATGGAGGCCTCCTTCCAGATATGGTCTCTTGAGAGTTTCCCAATTCACTAAATGGATCCTTCTATCATTGTTATTCCCACCTTCCCACAGGAATCTTCTCAACAGACTGTCCAATTTGCTGAGAAAGGTTTTGGGGGCAAGGAGAATAGAGTTTTGATATAGAGGCATACTTATAAGGACCGATTTCATAAGGGTGACTTTCCCTGCATTATTCAGCCAAGAGGCACCCCAAGCTTGGATTCTATTCTTTATCTTATCGAGCAGTGGCAGCCAATGAGCAACTTTAGGCTTAGATTTGAAGATTGGGATCCCGAGGTATTTAAATGACTCCCAATTTCGAATTCCATCCATTTCTAAAAGTCTTGCAATATCAGACAGCTCCTTGATCGAGCAGTTCCAGCCATAGATAGAGCATTTTCGATAGTTGATTTTGCTGCCCGAGATCAACCTGTAAATGTCCAGCTCCCTCTTGAAGGATCTGGCAGAGATTATGCTGGCTCCTCCGAGCAACAAGGTGTCATCGGCGAACTGGGCATGATTAATGTCTTTCACCTTGTGAGTAGTTCTGAGGCCAGGCAGAGTTTGATTCTGCTGATTATGATCGAGTTGGAAACTAAGCACCGAGGCCTGAACAGCATATAGGAGTGGAGACAAAGGACATCCTTGTCTCAGACCCCTAGAGGCTTGGAAGAAGTGAGTAGAACGGCCATTGACCAATGGCGCAATCCATGGTGAGGCAATACAGGCTTTCACCCAGTTTATGAAGTCTGTTGAGAAGCCTAGCTTCTTCATCACAGTGAACAGAAATTCATGTCTCACCCTATCAAATGCGTTAGCCAGATCGAGCTTAATAACCATACCTTTCTCGTTTCTTTGGCAGCTAGAGTGAACTGCTTCTTGCACCAGCACAATGTTGTCCAATATCTTTCTTCCTTTTATGAATCCGCCTTGATTTTCAGGGATGATATCTGGCAATATGTTTTTAAGCCTATTGGCTATTATTTTGGAGACCAACTTATAACTGGAATTGCACAGGGATATTGGCCTAAATCTGTTGAAGTATGAGGTGCCTTTCTCTTTTGGGATCAACGCGAGAAAGGCCGAGTTGATGCCACCGCCCAGCTTTGCATAGTTCTGGGACTTTCTGACCATTCTCAATAGGTCTTTTTTATTGTTGGCCAGCAAGTCAATAGAAACCTGACAGAGAACCCATCTGGGCCTGGGGCTTTATCAGGCTCCATGCTATCCAGAACATCCTTTAGCTCTTCCATACTAATCGGAGCTGTCAACATGGCATTATCCGAATCCTGGACGCACTTGGGGATTAATTCAATCGGATAGGCATGAGGATCAATAGCTGGTTCTTCAGGAGCCGAATAAAGATCTTGATAGAAGGAATAAGCAGCTCTCTTAATGCCTTCAAAATTCTTAATCACAATATTTTGGTAATGTATCTCTGAAACTTCTTTGAAATTCTTTCGGGCTTCGGCTTGCTTATGAAAGAAGCTGGTGTTTTTATCTCCGGACTGCAACCATAGATTCCTAGACTTCTGTCGCCAAAATTCTTCCTCCTCCCTGCTAGATCTATGAACCTCTTTTTGAAGCTCGACTTCTTTTTGGAGAAGACTATGAGAAACAGGACTATGCTCCATATCTAATTGATGAGCAGCAAGCCTGTTTAGAGTTTCTTTTCTTTTGGCAGTAGGGGATTTCAATCTTTTAGCCCACTCTTTAAGGTTTCTTTTTAGGACCCTGATTTTCTCTTCCCACACAAAGAATGGAGAACCGTGGACGGGCCTATTCCAGGATTTAGAGACCACCTCTTGGAATCCTTCTTGTTGGATCCAAAGAGGGCTGAAACGAAAAGGAATGGGACCTAGATTGCTATCCAGGGAAAGCTCGAGGAGGATGGGCTTATGATCAGAAGTGAGATTTGGAAGAATTTTAGAGGTGGCCATAAGACCGCATGTCAGGAAAGTAGTGTGGACAAGGAATCTATCCAAACGGGCAGCAATGTGATTGGGGGCTATTCTTTTGTTGGACCAGGTGTATTTACCGGAAGATGGTTTAATATCCTCCAAGTCCCAGCCCAGCATTATATCTTCAACCCATTCTCTGGCAGGGTCCCTGACAATGGAGCCTCCCTTTTTCTCCTCAAGAGCAAGGGTGACATTCAGGTCACCTGAAATAATGATGTTTCCAGGATTTTTCTCTAAAAGAAATGAATGAAGCAAGTTCCAATAGATTTTTTTCTCGCTTGGAAATACAGGAGCATAAACATTAAACATACTTACTTGCTGACCAAAATCCTTGTGGAGGAGCTGAGTGAAAAGCCAATGGGGGCTACTTTTTTCTTGAATAAGATCATATATGGCGCTGTTCCAGAAGGTGGCTATTCCACCAGAAGCGCCTCTTGCACTAACCGCTCTTCCATGGCCTTTTTTCCAAAAAGCTTTACTAGAATGGAGGAGAGGAAGATCCTCCAGCTTTGTCTCCTGGATGAGGAGGATTTCAGGCGAGTATATTCTCACTATATCTTTCAAGGCTTCCTCTTTCGACCTACTACCTAAACCTCTGCAGTTCCAGGAGACGTATTTCATTATTTACTGACTTGGGGGGATGAGGCTCCTATTGGAGCCCTGTTACTCTTGCGCCCAGATCTGGTATTCATCATTGCTTTGAGAGTTTTTTGGGAACCTTGGAGGACATCTATATAAGTTTTTTCCTCTCTCTGTTTCTTCTTGGACTTTCGCCCTCTAGTCGTCTTGATAGGATTGACTAGCAAGTTCTCAGATTCGGAATCTCTCTCTTCTGATTCTCCCTCAGAGTCTGAGGCTAGACTGATGTGCTCTTCGTTGCCTTCATTTCCCCTCTGACAATCCTCAGCTGGTGGAACAGTTGATTCAACTTCATTTACTTTCACTTGCTTCTCCTTATTTTCTGTTTCCTCTTGGGTCTCCTTGACATCCATCTTTTCTCCTGAGGAGGAGCCATCTTTAGAAGCAGCAGCGGCTTTTGAATTAGTTTGAGGCTTCCCCATTGGGACGGAGTTGTTCTGCCCCGGAGGCTTTGGAACAGCCTTTCCCTTTCTGATTTCTTTCCATCCTTCTTCTTCAACCGTGTTCCCTGTTGAAGCTTTTGGGCAGTTTCGCTGGAAGTGTCCATGCTCATGACAGGTTCGGCATTTGAAAGGCAACTGCTCGTAGTCCAGCTTCTGGTAGTGCTGCCATTCTCCAACTTTTAGTTTGATCGCTTCTGGCAGACCGGCTTCCAAATCGACTTCCACGCAGATTCTAGCGCATGTATATTGGCCCTTGTGATCAGCTTTGTCAATGAAACGACCCAGCCCATTACCAATCTTCTGCAGGGATTGATAGCTCCAACAGTGTATCAGGAGATTAGGTAATCGAACCCAGACTAGTGCCTCCTTGGGGACATCGACAGATGGGTCAAATTCAAGGCTCCATTTTTTAAGATACAGTCCCTAATTTCCCATGAAATACGGCCCATTTCTGAACACCAGATCGCGATCTTCTTTGGTGGTAAATTCAAAAATGAAATAGCCTCGTCCCACAACATAGAAAATCACGTTGTTTTTCAACTGAGGTCTCCAGTTTCGCTGAATCCATTCGTCCGTGGTTTTAGTGGAAGGCCAGCGGGCCCATAAACTGCCCTACCAGGCCTCTGTCAGACAAAGCAAGAGCGATTTTAATCGGTTGTTCCTCTGGAAGTGCTATCTCTGGTATTTCTTCAAGCTTTTTTATGAACTTCGGCACCTCAGAATTCTGACGCTTCTTCCCTTTCTGCATTAAGAGTCTTTTGAATGCTTCTTCAGAGGATGATGGAGGGGTGGGAGCAGACTCCCCACCCCCAGGTCCGCTCATGGCTGCGTCCAAGCTTGATGGCGGCGGCAAACCTAATCCCAGCTCCGCAGTTCAGAGCAGAGCACGCACTCGTCATTGATATTGGATGTTAATGTAATGCAAGTTCTATTTTTATTTTATTAAATTGTCATTGAAAATTTCAGTGAGTTTTAGGCATGCCGGGGATTGATTCAGAGCCATGTTAGTGATACTATGACTCAGATCCATGTTAGTTAGTGATACTCTGATTTAGAGCTATGTTAGTTCTGATTAGACAGAGTTCTAAATTCTCAGACCCATGATTGGAAAGTGCTAAATTATTAGAGCCATGATCCATTCTTGAAAATTGTATTTGATATTGGATGTTAATGTAATGGAAGCTCTATTTTTTTTGTTAAATTGTCATTGAAATTTTCAATGAGTTTTAGGCATGCTGGGGATTGATGGTTTAAAGAATACGTCAGTGAGCTTCCACATAAGAAGGGGAAAGTATGTTTAAATATGAGAAGAGTCCTACCAAGCTAAATGACAAGAAATTTAGTAGGAACACAAAATCATGGGGTAGAAGTCAATGTTACGATAAAACCACACCTACAATGGCAGTTATAGCTACAATTCGCCCAATTTTAAATGCAGTGTCCAACTCCATGGAAAGATTCTTTTTGAGAGAAGTTCTTACTAGTTTAGCAACTTCAACCTTCCCTTTGCCTTCAAAATATCACAGGTGGATAGCATTTTGGGCTGATGTCGCGGAAAAGAGGTCCAATTCTTCTCTACACATCTCTCCTGAAAACTTATTTTATTTTTTTCTTTTGAAGCAGATGCTAATTTTGAGTTAGATATAGTTAAGGAAGGAGAATGCAACAATGGTGGTTGTGATTCTAATTTCTGCATGCAAATATAGTTGATGGACTACTTTGAGGTGCCAGCAAATCTACTTAAGAAAAGCACAAATGATCCAAGATGCCAATGATTTCAATTATTTGTTTTTTTATTATTTTGCATTTGACTAAATCAACTCTTATTTGAAGCCCCATGATGAATCTTTGCCCGAGTTAGTAGTTTGAATAGTTTTTTGGTTTAGGATGAACCAACTCAATTCATTTTGAGTTGGGTTTTCATTGCTAATGATTTATATGATGCTAATACTACAAATCAGATTTGATGTCAATCTATATCTAGGATTATGTTACGTATTCACTTCTATGATGCTAACACTACAAATCTGATTTGATGTCAATCTATATCATAAGGTTTTTTTTTTTCAGAAGAAAAAAACGGAAACATGTCTTCATTAGTAGTGAAGATTGTTTTACATCAACATACGTCTAGCGCAGGCCTTGCCCAAGCTGGATTGTAAAGTCTAAACACATAACCAAAAAACTGACCAATGATATGTCATCAGAACATTACAATAATACTATCAAATAAATACTCACACTGATAGCAAAAAACATAACAAAACAGGGATAGATAGACAGAGTACAAAACATAACAAAACAAGGATAGACAGACAAAGTACAAAAATTCTGGGTAAGAGAACGGAACATCTCTCATCAGATCTCAAAATAACCTTAGCCACAAATGATACCATCAACCACATATTCATAAACCATATGCCCATTTGAGAGAGCCACACCGCACCTCCATGTTTTGTTCCCGGTATACAGGCTAAAATGACACATCAAGTATGGTAGACTTCAAGTCTCATATTCGTTGCATTCAATAGCATCCCAAATACTTAAATGACACATCAGGTATGTGTTGAAGCCTCGAAAATCGCTGCAACAACATGGGGGATGACCACCCGGTCCAGACCTTAAAGCAGCTCCTTTTCCATTTGGAATGGTGGTTCCGATTGGTTCAATTAGGTCCAGTTACCTTCTCTCAATCTCCATTGGCTTTAAAATATGACTTTCATTCACCAATGGAGGAGAGATATCATATCAAACCTCTTGCTGATCAGGCCAGAATGTGATCCTTAAGCTGATTGGGCTCAGCCAAACCACTACTAAATTTTGCCTCTTTGGGAAGAGGACTTAAAAGAATGTAGAAATTAATCTAAATGCAAACTTATTCTAAGATGCAAGCGAAATGAACTATCTTAATCCTATCTCAATTAGGCAAATATAGATCTAACCCAACCAAGAGCAAGATATTTAAAGTATTGGGATTTAAATATGTCTGGCTTATAATGAATATCAAGCTAATGAAGTAGTTCAATTAACTGACATTATGAATACCGCACACATCCTATTGAGACCTCTTAATTGAAATAATCAATCAACAACACTCAGGAAGAAGTTCTTAGAATGATTTTGATCATTTAATCAGTAACTTGAATTATTAAACAATAATATGCAGAAGTTCACAACATATCACTATTTATTAAACCAGTATTAAAAGACAGATTTATGAGTAAATAGTTACTCAGAAATTAGAATTCAACCCATAAGAGCAGAGATAAATAATAACATAAAATAGAGACAAATTACCCATACCGACAAAAGTGCACAAATATGTAAGTAAATTGACACAATTATGTCATCATAAAAATGAAACCAACATTTAAACAATAGTATTCGAAATACCAATTTATTGAATCCATTTCTCCAGCTTCGGTCTCTAATAGTCCTTTACAATGCCTGAGCTTCTGCTTTCAAAACCAGAGCTACAATAGTGCAAACTCTGTTCATTATACATAACTCAGAATGTAAAAGAAAAACTTCAATAATCTCTAGATATGAGATTCCACTCCTCCCACCTACAACTCTAAATCCTTATTACAAAAGTGCTTTTAGAATTCTAGAATTGTAGAGGAGAAAAGCCCTTATTACATTTTGCAATCTACTATTTATAATATTTGCAAAGGAATTCTTTACAAGAAAGTTTGTTGAAGAAGAGATTTTCTCAATCAATTTTCATCTGTTGAAAATTCCTCTTTAATTGCTGGAGCATTCTCATTGATTGAGACCTTGTTCTCCTCATCTTTTTAACTGTTTTCCTACAAAAACAAATCAAAACAAAATTAAAATGTAAAAATAAAATCAAAATGCCAAATCTGGAATTAAAACAAATCTAATCAAATTTAATTAAATAAATAATTGAAAGGAAATCCAAGCTTTCTATTGATTCCTGTGACGATTTAATTAGCCAAGGATATCATTGACGAATGGGTTTGCATTCAAAAGAGGCTTGGGCAAATGAAAATGCAGAAAATAAAGCTCAGGAAAATTAGTTTTATTCAAAATTTGGAGCTTGATCTTCTGCTGGATTTTAGACCCAACTAATAATCAAATCTGTTAATGAAACCTCCTCAGAAATGTTCTCCATGATTTTATCTTTCCAATGAGCCATCCTGGGCCTTATTTGGCCAAGTAAAACTTAATCTATGAGTCTCCAAAGTTGATGAGTCAAAACTGCCAGAATTCTGGAAATTCTGTTGCCTAGGCCAAAAAATCAGAATTTGTTAATTAAATTCTAGTCCTAAATTAGATTTTGATTATTTAATAATTAACTCTAAATTAATTATTAACTAACTAATAATTAATTTTAATTAATGCTCATTTAATTAAAAATTAATTAAATTACAATTAAGTTTAATTAATGCTAATCTAATATTAATCTAAATTATTTACAGATTAATTATTAACAGAATTAAAAAAACTAATTAAAAATATTCTCATATTATATTTATATTATAATTTAAATTATATCAAAATTATAATATAAATTATAATTATAATATAATAATATTATAATGTAAATATAATATTTTAACAAACCATTAGAATTAATCCTTCCTTATTTATTCATCCACATGAGTTTATGATGGAGGAGGGAAGTGAGTGGAGGGTGAGGTGAGCATGAGGTAGGATGAGGTGAGGTGGAGGGTGTTGTGACTTAAATTCCAAAACATACATGGGGGGAAGGACTTTGGTCTTGTTTGGTAATGAGCTTACATCGCATCGCATGAAGGGACTCCGTCGGGGTTTTGAAAACTTGATTCTTTATGAATTTGCGAAGTGCGATTTTGCGATGGATGCGATCGTGTTATATATTTTTTATTATTTATTTTTTTGTTTTATTTTATATGGGGCCCAAGTTTAATGAGATTTGGTTAAGTTATAAAATGAATTTAAGTGGGGTTTATTTAAAGTGAGATTTTGCTATTTAAACTACAACCACTCTTCCATTATGAAATTTTAAGTTTCATATTTCATTTTAAAGTAGGAAATTAGAATGAATTACTAAAATCTCGAAAATCGTGTTTTTAAATGCTTTATAATTTGGCTCGGTCATTTAGTAGAATCATCAGTGAAAAATGAAAAAATGTTAGTAATAAATGACTAAGAGTTAATATTTATAAAAAATGTATTTTAACTACGAGAATTAAAATATTGGTACATTTTATACATTTTCTAACCCAGATGACACAAATGATCAAACTCCAAAAGAGTGTTATTTACAAACCGGTTGACCAAATGGAGTGAAACAAGTATCAATGGGAGGCTTATAAAAAATCAATTTTAACAAAGCAATAAAAATGAAAGTCTAAAAAATGAAAAATTAACAAAATCATAAGATAATCAACTAAATAAAAATCCTAAAAGGCGTTTAGCCAAAAACTTTATGGAAAGGGTCCCCATTATTTGAATTAAACAAGTCAAAAATGGGGGGTTGTGTTTTACCACAATAGTATGGTAGACTTCAAATCTCAAATTCTTTGCATCCAATAGCATCCCAAATACTTAAAGCCAATGTATAGGGGACAGATTCTCACTCCAAATAACACTACAATATTTTGATTATGTTCTGAGTCAACCTCATCTGTAATTATCTTTGATTTGTTGTTGCCTATGTGAAGACTGGAGGCTTTTCCAAATTGATCAAATACTTTGTCGAATGATGTCCATTCCTCTATGTTTTCCATCCCCGCACAGAGGACGTCATCCACAAATAATATATGGGACATTGTGCAATTGTTGGCTATGTTGGCATCATACAAGTAGAAGTGGTATCGTATCTAGCTTATGGTTTGAGTTCCAAGCACATTAGAAATGGAAACACTACAACAAAGCCAATCATAGGTAAATAAATAAAAAGTCAATTTTAAGTGAATTATAGAGTCAATCATAGGTAAATGTTATTGTGTTGAAAGATTTTTTTTTTTTTAATATGTCATCTTTAGATATTTGAAAATATATAAAAAAATCATCCATATTATAGTGAATTGTAAGATCCCAAACAACGAAATAATTAATAGATCTATGACATTTCAGTGTTCTAATTGAAAAGCTAAGAAGCGAAACACAGAACACACGAGATCTTAAAAGAAAGGTGCAACCCTTATTTATATTATTATCTAAAAGTTTTACATGCTAGAATAATCAATCATGAGATCCCCTTGTCAGATGGCATGCACAACTGCTCAACAAGACTAAACTAAACACTGAAGCACAATCGTGGACCCTGAATGGATCCACTAGAGAATTACAAGCATGGGGTTTTTGCCCCTATGATCAACTAGAACTGGCCTCGCCAAGTTCTCAATAAAACAAAAATGGATAGATGGACTCAAGATCATCCCTATGCCTAGCTCCTACCCCCCCTTAAATAGGCTTGAGGGACTCTCTAGAAATATTATTTTATTATTTTCCCTTGAAAAATGAAGGAAAATAATCAATCATGAGATCCGCTTGTCAAATGGCATGCACGACTGCTCAACAAGACTAAAGTAAACACTGAAGCACAATCGTGGACCATGAATGGATCCACCAGAGAATTACATGCATGTGGCTTTTGTCCTTGGGATCAACTAGAACTGGCCTCGCCAAGTTCTCAATAAAACAAAAATGGATAGATGGACTCAGGATGATCCCTATGCCTAGCTCCTACCCCACCTAAATAGGCTTGAGGGACTCTCTAGAAATATTATTTTATTATTTTCCCTTGAAAAATGAAGGAAAATACTATGGGCAGATCCCATGGGAAAATACCATGGTAAATACCATGGGTAGATTTTGTTAATTTTGACCACATCAAGAAAAGGGAATATTACAAATCCTCTGGCCCAAATATTGCTTTCCCTCAAGAAATCCAATTCTATCCACAGTAGCAGCATTGGTACATTGATACCAGGATCCCATACAAACGAGTATGGTATCTCATGCCTCTATGCTAAATGATCCTGAATGGATCCTCTGATCCTTGGATCCCAAACAATCCTTTGGCAAATCATGCTCTCAATAGATTCACCTAGATCCCAATGCCACCCAAGTCCTGGGACCTCTGTGTTATGATACCATATCAACCCTCCATCACTGCCCATGCCTAAGGGTCCAAACTATAATATTCCTTTGGCTATGGGTATCCTCCTTGGAATCAACCCATCAATAGAGTTCCAACTCATCACCTCTTGCTAATCCATCCCGTGGGAAGGATCTAATGCATGACTGCCCGCACATGGGATACGTATATTACTTTGATGTTTCGTCTTGCTCATCTCATACTGCTCCACTTGGTCACCCAACTTGATCCATTTGGAGAACTCTTCCCTTCTCTCCCAATGTATAATGGTGGGTTGGTAGTGCTGCAAGCTTTATCTATGTACTCTTGTAGAGGGTTTCTCCGAGACTCCCAACTATATTCCTCATGCTGCCTTGTGAGGGACTTGAGACGTTCCTCTACACTAGATAGCTTGGACGTTGACTCGACACATACCCCTATGAGCTCCTCAATTGTTTTTTTCTCCTGTAAGATGGTGTCTTAGGTTGTCCATACTCTCTGCTTCAACATCTGAATAAGATGTGTCTTGAAATGCGTGATCCTTCCCTGAAAGTTTCCTACTGGAAATTCTGGTGCTCTTCTGAATTCTCTGTATCTGTCTGTACCATATGCTGAACTATCATAGCTCCAACTTGAACCTTTGACTGATTCTCCAAAATTGGCTCATCATGCATACTATATTTTTCATGTTGTCCTGCATGATAATGTTGATTTATTGCTACTGGCTCCTCACTTGATTCTTCTTAAATGTCTTCTCCCTGGTCTTTTCCACAAGTTGGGACAATATGTTGTCCACCCTCTCTGGTTGTCAAACATGGATGTACTGGTGGATTTTTATCTACACTTGATTTCCCATACTCTTTATGGATGTTCTTCTGGATATCTATGGATTGAGGACATCATCGAGAGGAATTACCTCCTTCCTTTCCCCATGCACTTTGTCATGCTGACTAATTATCACCGACTTGTCCTACAAGTTTCCCTCAAAAAAATTATGTTGTTGGTCACCATCTATACTTGATGGCTCATATATTTCATAGGTTCTCTCTTGAAAACGGTGAACCTAACTATGGATGAATCCCTGTTATCGGGGAATATAGTGTCCATTCGGAGCTGCTAGTCCCACTAAGATGGGTAGCTATCTTAGAAACAAACTAACTAAAGTCACTTGCATTTTCCTTTATGAGAAGTAGATGAGAGAGAAGCAGAGAGTACCAACCTCAGTTTTTCACTTGGCTCCTTGCTTGTTTCCTCTCCCCTTTGACATATCTTTGCTACTTCTCCCTTGCTTACCCCGATTCAAAGAGCACCTGTAAAGTCAAAGAAAAATAATACCATCAAAGCACCAAGATCTACAATCATAAACAATATAGGACCAGATATATATTGACCACACAAATGCATATATCAACTCAGACATATAAGAATGTGGAGGAAAACTCAAATAGCTTTATTGATAGCAAGAGCAGAAGAGAGGATTACAACCCATTGATCTAACCCAGTGTCATCCTCCCAGCATAAAAGCCCTTCTTCACCTCATGAAAAGCTTAGATCACCCAAAACTATTCTGTTCCACAAAGAAACCAACAACACTTCCTTACAAAATACAAGATTCCAGCCTCTGGATCTCTGGGAGGAGGGCTCCATATACAGATGTTTGCAGGTGGGTGAGTCAGCTTCTGGGTTTTTGATTAGTGTCATTTCTCTGATAGTTCTCAATTCCACTTGGAGATTTCATGATCTCTTACTCATCCTTGGGCGAAGCCAGAGAGGCAAGTGTCATAGGAGAAGTGTCTGGAAGATTCCATGATCATCCACCTTGCAACTGTCTCTGCCATTTGTCTACTCTCGCCCATCGCACCCCAAAGAAGGGCTTTTCAGTATGCATCGCATCCCCCATGTGCATTAGGTGAGATGCATCGCACTTTGACCATGGAGTAGGTGAGATGGTCCAGTTTTGACCAGGTTTGAGCAGTTTTTCATGGAGAACTTCTGGGAGATGATGTAATCAGCTGACCTTGCTCCTTTAGGGTATGAAGCAAAACTTTTAGGGACTTAGAAGCCCTTGGTTTATGGACATATGTGATTGGGGTTGCAGTGCCCAAATATGTCTATAACAGTTGCCCCCTAAAGCATGAGGTTGTAAATATTTTGATGTCGGGTGAAATGCTTTATCATGAGGATTCGAGGTTTTTCGAACTGGAAGGTGACCTGTGATAAGATACAATAAAATAAATTACATTGTCTTCATAATATTTTCACGATCTAGCTGAGGCAGGCATTCCCATGCTCAGCTTTACAAATTCATTCTCATGTACATAGGATAGACAACCGTCTGTGTGGCAGACTGATGATTTTGGTAGAGCCATCATCCTTTGGCTTGGATGATTATCTGTGCAGCAATGATGTACATTTGATGTCTTTATTTTCCTGAATATATCGCAGCCTGGATGGATGAAACTAGATCTGAGGTCTTCAAACTCATCCAATCTTCACCCGAAGTACAAGTCGATCCATGTGAAAAGATGTTCTGGAGTCGAACATGGAAAGACATCCCCTAATTACCAACCAATGATGAAAGTTGTTAACAGGTGCGAGAGGAATCACCGATAATGATAATGACCCTCAAGGTACGACATTACAATTTACGTGGTGTGAAAAAGGGACTTGGCATCAAACACGACGGAAAATATTTTGATCGAAGGCCATTGATGTAAACCTGTTGTCGGAAGTGAGAAACTTGCCATTGAGGCATGCAAGCTTCAAAGTACTGAAAGGGTTGTTCCTAGGTCGACTTCTTGGATAATGAGCTGATGTCGAAAAGAAGTGACCCATTGTAGGAGGGTATTAATGAATCCCACATCTACGACATAGAATGGAGAAAATGATCTTGTGGAGGTGAAAACGATCTGATGATACAAGGTTCAGGGTGGCAGTCATGAAAGAATGAAGCGTGAAGGTATTGCAGCGGATGAGACACAAGCTGGGTTGGTGAATTCTCTGAGTGACTTCTCTTGAACATATCGGCGACATTGAAATGGATTGGTAGCGTTAACCCCAAAAATGGATGGTGCGGTGGACCAATGGTAATATGACCAGTGAAAGGAATAACCCAACCCGACTCAATCATGGTGATGGAGTGAAAGTGTCATGTTCAAGAGCGACTTGCTACCAATAAAGTTTCTTCAAGTTTTCTTCCCAATTTTTCCCCAATCATTGCTAACTAGTACCTCTTTATTTTTGTCAAGCTTGAGGAGGATAACATATGCTTATTCTATAATTTGCCCTTCGGGCAAACCCATCGCTATGTTTTAACAAGACTAGCGACAGTGAAACTCGTTCTTATCTGCATGGACAAGTTTGTCGCTATTGGTTTTAACGAGTTTAACGACAAAGATAACTCAGTCCTTTTTCAATTTTAAAGAGTTTGAAAAGGGACAAAAAGAAAACTCTAGGATTCCTTTTTCGTCATGTAATCCCTTAAGTCTGAAAAAGTGTAAAATAATAGGAAATGGATGACTTTTTGATAGTTTTAACGAGCCAAACATGACAAGCACTCGATCTTTTTGTGTAATAATCCCTCAGGTTCAAAAAGATTAAAATCTAGAGGAGGGATAGCACTTCTGATCATTTTAACGAGCTGGAGAGGCCAATTGCTCGGCAATCTTTTCATATTTTACAAGTCAGATGAAAAGAGATTAAAGGAGACTCGTTTTTTGAGGAACGAGTGATATTTTCAGGTAGCATCTGGTTCCAGGTAAGGTTTGGAAATTTCCATCACGGCAGTGTAAAGAAGATGGCTAACAGAATTACTCATCACAGTTGTTCCCCAAAAAGGGGTAAACAATCAAATAGAGGTAGATGATTGGCTAAAATAGAGTGGAGGTGATGGTAAGAACATGACCAAGGCTCAAAAGCTGATGATAATGCGATCGCAATGGTTATTTACTGAAGGTGGGTTCATTTTTTAATGAGCTTAAACTCTGGTGAAACATATGCTCATTGCTAGGTTTATTTTTTAACGAGCTTGAACTTCACATAAAACTTCTTGTGCCAGTCGTATAATAAGGATGTCTCATCGATAGGTTCATTTTTTAGGGAGCTTGCACCATTCAAAAATTTGCTCCAGATCCTTTCATTATGCAAGCTAGGAACCACCAACTACTATCCTAGGGGTTAAAGAACTACTAAGGTTAGGTAGGATAGCTTCTCGATGGGAAACATATCCTTTACCTTGCTAGTGCCATTTTGCCCTTGCAAAGGTGAATGGTTGATCAAACCAATCACCTAACCTAAGCAGTCGAAGTCAGCAGAAACTATGGGGTTAGAGTTACGTTGGTCACTTTTCACTTGCATGCAAAAAGGTTTGCATGCCCCTAGGTATAACGAAGTAGAGTTTCTAGGTTACCCTTCAATTTGTAGACAAAATCTTTGCTCTGTCGGGAAAGGCATACCTTCCGACGGACAAAGTAGAGTTTCCAGGTTACCCTTCAATTTGCAGACAAAACAATTGCTCTGTCGAGAAAGGCATACCTTATGATGGAGGTATCTTATTCTAGTCTAATCCCATTTTCCTAAACGGACGGGTGTGTCAGACTAGTCATATTCCTACACGGAAACCTACCTTATAACTAGGGTTTTCCTGTTGAAGTAGACCAGGGCCCACGCCCCTTGGGTTTCAGTCACAATCACCAAATCACTCGCACTCATCAGGTGGACGGAGTGGAGATTGATGAGACATTTCTTGCACAAAAAGACCAGTTAGAGATGGCATTTGACTATTAGCTATGTGTGAGCCAGGGAATGAAAGCTGGTCTACGAGCTGGACCACTCTGCCTTCATGCGGAAAACACATTACTCGAAAGAGTGAGGAAACAATAGCTCCCATGCTATAAATGTAGTCACGCCCAAGGAGTAGATTTTAATCTAAAGGTCCTTGGACTACCATTACATTTTGATGAATGGTTTTCCTTCTCAAAGTTATAGGCAAACTTGGAAGGATCCCTAATGGTCGACTGGTTCCTTTGTCGAAGCTTGTCAGATTTTTCATCTCAGGTAGAAGCGATGGCGAACCAAGCGCTTTCCAAGAAGTTGAGGAAAGGATACTCACAGAAGCCCCTTCAACTATGATGGTACCGACCATGACCATTCTGTAAGCTTGTACAATGATTCAGAATGGTATATTAGATGGTAGACGAGGTCTGCCTAGTAGATTCTAGTCGAAGGAAACGACTAGGTTGCTTGGATGTAGAACCGAATAAACGGTCGGATACATCTCTGACAAACTTCCTTCCTATGGTAAAGGAATAGGTAGATTTCCCCCATGTTCATTGGAGTCTGTGTTTACGAAGATAATTTGAATGGTGTTGTTCTCATTCTCTTTGGTGACTGTATCATCTGAGGGTGGACCTTCTGAAGACAAGACTGGGTCGACTTTTGTCTCGACCTGTTGACTTTGGTCCGGGGTGGACTCAGAGGGTTTATCTTCAATAATAGAAGCTTTGACCAACCACAAAGGTGTGTTAGTCAGATTTTCAACTAGCGATGGACTTGGCAAGAGTTTCTTGTATCTAGGAGGAAGCCATAGCAGTGAAGCAGGATGGTTATCCAAGACTCTTTTAGCTTCGTCTGGGAAGGGACAACAGTGGATGGCATGATCGCCTTCGCACAACCTATAAGGAAATTTATATCTTCCTTTCTGTCCATTGACTTTGTTTTCACTAGTTGATGGTGTACTCTCAACATGATTGTCAGAGGTTGAGGACACCGGATTGTGCAAGCGAGGAGACCAGTCCCTTAAGATCCGAGGGATGTAATGACAATCTCGATGATAGTGGTCCCCTTTACAAATGACACATGGAGATTTAGGTTTGGAAGATGCAGTGTGTAGATTTTCACTAGACGATATATGGTTGCCCCTTTTTTTCGTTGGCTCCTTCTTCTTCTTCTCCTTCCTTTTCTTCTTCTTCTCAATTACTTGGTTTTTAGTTTTACTAGCTTCACCAAGTGAAGAGGAAGAAGGAGAGGGAGAAACAAATGAAGTAGAAGGTTGGGGGGTAAATCTAGTATCATCTAGTTGCTGATTTGATTGCTCAGGAATCACGGTGCTTTGAATGACAGAGGTTGAGAAGAGCCATCCTGGCAGGCCAATTGTCAGTCCTGGAAGGGACAATGTGGTCATATAAGGTGTACCAACATCGCCCCAAGAGGAGAAAGGACTAGGATTTCCCCCGAGGGGAAATCCTTGGTTGCTGGACTCCATTTTCTCAACCTAAGATCAACGAGGGAACAATGACGTTATTCCGATTAAAATAAATTTTATGACGCTTTGACACAACTTGCTTTTTCAATTTTTAAGAGTCGAGAAAAAGCTAAATATGACTCTAGTCACCTTTGATTTTTAATGAGCCTGAAGTGACAAGTGCTCAGATGGACCTTTTCCTTTAAGGATTCTGAAAAGGAACGAAAGAGACTACTCTAGAAATCTAGAGATGGGGATTACCAAACCAATCGCAAAACTATAGAATACTTTTTACGGTACGGTAGTTAATCTTCCTGAATGCTGTGTTCAGTGCATTGCGATCGATAGGGCGGCAGAAACGGCTTCCTAAGGATAAAGGATATAGCCCATTGTGGTCTCCCAATATATACTCGATGGTACATGGGAGCACAAGTCCGTACTGGCACTTGTCATCTCAAAGAGGAGGAATCACCCAACCTACGATGAAAGCGATAGTTACCAAGCTTTACGACGCCGGAATACATCTCTAGCCTAGACTTCTAAATGTTGTGTGATAGGTTCCAAAGCGTTTTTATGTTCATTGAATTTATTTTACAATTGATCTTTCTTAAGAAGTTTTCCTTTAAGGTTCACTGCATGATGTAGATATAAAATTCCTAAAAATTCAATCTAAGATGATAAATAGTCGTTTACTCTTCTTTTTGCAATGAAAATCCTAGCTACTAAAGAAAGAGAAGCGATATTCTTTCAACATAGAGCAGAGAGCACACAGTATATGCACTGTCCTAAATCAAAATCAACAAGCAGTCTAAATGCAAATGCACATGCATGTATTTGTTTTCCTCTTTCTTAATGTGTAGATGACAAAAAGAATGCTAAGTACAAATCTGAATTATCTTTTCTCTCAAAGTGATAGTACTAACAATTTTCTCTTCAAAATACAAAAGGAAGACAAAGGCGACTCTTTGCGATTTCAAATTCAAAAAATGAAATGAAGACTAAGACGACACTTTGCGATTTCGAATTCAAAAAACGAAAGGAAGATACTTCGCGATTTAGAATTCAAAAAACGAAAGGAAGGCTAAGATTACACTTTGTGATTTCGAATTTAAAAAATGAAAGGAGGACTAAGACGACACTTTCAACTTCAATTTGAAAACTGCTTTCAACACTTGAAATACTTATCAATTCAAATCAAATACAAGAGTAATAGTGTAATAGACCATCAAAAGAGTATGATTCTTTTCTTTTACTGAAAACGACACTTGCGACACTTCCAAATCAAAAGATGACAGTTCGATTAAGCTACGTTTTTGTAAATGAGAACTGTAAATGGCGAAAAATACATAGAAAAATTCACAATTCTTTGTACAATGGAGGCTGGAATCTTGTATTTTGTAAGGAAGTGTTGTTGGTTTCTTTGTGGTACATCATAGTGTTGGGTGATCTAAGATTTTCATGAGGTGAAGAAGGGCTTTCATGCTGGGAGGATGATGCTGGGTCAGATCAATGGGTTGTAATCCTCTCTTCTACTCTTTCTATCAATAAAGCTATTTGAGTTTTCCTCGACATTCTTGTATGTCTGAGTTGATATATGCATTTGTGTGGTCAATATATATCTGGTCCTATATTGTTTATGATTGTAGATCTCTGTGCTTTGATGGTATTATGCTGCTTTGACTTTACAGGTGCTCTTTGAAGCGGGACAAGTAAGGAAGGAGAGGCAAAGATCTATCAGAGAGAAGCAGAAACAAGCAAGGAGCCAAGCAAAAGACTGAGGTTGGTACTTTCTGCTTCTCTCTCATCTACTTCTCATAAAGGTGAACATAAGTAACTTTAGTATGTTTGTTTCTAAGATAGCTACTTGTCTTAGTGGAACTAGCAGCTCTGAATGGACACTAGATTTTCTGATAACAAAATGGCGACTCCACTGGGGAGCGAGTAGCTTGTTTGCTTGTTTATATTTGTTTTCTTTATAAACTACAGACGGAGCCTAAAGTCAAGCCAGCTAGCCTTCGAACTGCTTTTTCTATGCAACTGCAAAGTAGATCAATGTTGCTTCATTCCATCTCCGGGTTTTGTTTATAAACTGAATAATTGGTTTCCAAACATCCTAATTGCCCTGGTGGTGGCTCAAGTAACCTCATTAGATCAGCCCCTATGCTTTGTATTTACTAACTATCATTAGCTCAGCCTAAATCCCTGAACTAAGCTGCAAACTGTGACCAAAAACCAAGTTAAAGTCTCGTCCCTGGATCATCACACTATCTCCTCTTGGAAGATTGGATGCATTGCACCTCCCGTGTGCAGTAGGTGAGATGCATCCTTGTTTCCCTGTGTTACAGGTGTGATGATCAGATAATATTGTTTATGCCTCGAGATTTTGGTTTTTTCTTCACTCTCTTCAACTTTATTAAGGAGTTTTATTGTCTGTGATCAGTATACCACTATTGAAACTCCCTTCCTTTGCATTATTCAGCCTCCAATGTACAAAGAATTGTAAAAAAATTTATGTATTTTTCGCCATTTACAGTTCTCCTTTACAAAGAAGTAGCTTAATCGAACTGTCATCTTTTGATTTGGAAGTGTTGCAAGCGTCATTTTCAGTCAAAGAAAAGAATCCTAGTCTTTTGATGGTCGATTACACTGTTACTCTTGTATTTGATTTGAATTTATAAGTATTTCAAGTGTCGAAAGCAGTTTTCAAATTGAAGTTGAAAGTGTCATCTTAGTCTTCCTTTCGTTTTTTAAATTCGAAATCGCAAAGTGTCGTCTTAGCCTTCCTTTCGTTTTTTGAATTTGAAATCGCAAAGTAGTCTTCCTTTCGTTTTTTTGAATTCGAAATTGCAAAGTGTTGTCTTAGTCTTCCTTTCATTTTTTGAATTTGAAATCGCAAAGAGTCGCCTTCGTCTTCCTTTCGTATTTTGAAGAGAAAATTGTTAGTACTGTCGCTTTGAGAGAAAAAATAATTTAGATTTGTACTTAGCATTCTTTTTGTCATTCACACATTAAGAAAGCGGAAAAAAAATACATGCATGTGCATTTGCATTTAGACTGCTTGTTGATTTTGATTTAGGACAATGCATCTAGTGTGTGCTCTCTGCTCTATGTTGAAAGAATCTTGCTTCTCTTTCTTTAGTAGCTAGGATTTTCATTGCAAAAAGAAGAGTAAATGACTATTTGTCATCTTAGATTGCATTTTTAGGAATTGTATATCTACATCATGTGGTGAACCTTGAAGGCAAACTTCTTAAGAAAGATCAACTATAAAATAAATTCAATGAACATAAAAATGCTTTGGAACCTAACGCACAACGTTTAGAAGTCTAGGCTAGAGACGTATTTCGGTGTTGTAAAGCCTGGTAACTATCGCTTTCATTGTAGGTTGGGTGATTCCTCCTCTTTAAGATGACAAGTGCCAGTACAAACTTGTGCTCCCACATACCATCGAGTATGTATTGGGAGACCACAATAGGCTATATCCTTTATCCTTAGGAAGCTGTGTCTGTCGCCCTATTGATTGCAATGCACTGAACACAGCATTCAGGAAGATTGACTGCCGCACCATAAAAAGTATTCTGCAGTTTTGCGATTGGTTTGGTAATCCCTCTATCTAGATTTCCAGAGTAGTCTCTTTCATTCCTTTTCAGACTCCTTAAAGGAAAAGGTCGATCTGAGCACTTGTCACTTCAGGCTCATTAAAAATCGAAGGCGACTAGAGTCATCTTTAGCTTTTTCTCAACTCTTAAAAATTGAAAAATCAAGTTGTGTCAAAGTGTCATAAAATTTATTTTAATTGGAATAATGTCACTGTTCCCTTGTTGATCTTAGGTTGAGAAAATGGAGTCCACCAACCAAGGATTTCCCCTTGGGGAAATCCTAGTCTTTTCTCCTCTTGGGGAGATGTTGGTGCACCTCATATGGCCACATTGTCCCTTCCAGGACTAATGATTGGCCTGCCAGTATGGCTCTTCTCGAATTCTATCGTTCAAAGCACCATGATTCCTGAGCAATCAAATCGGCAACCGAATGATACTAAAGTGACCCCCCAACCTTCTACTTCATTTGTTTCTCCCTCTCCTCCTTCCTCTTCACTTGGTAAAGTTGGTAAAACTAAAAACCAAGTAACTAAGAAGAAGAAGAAAGGGAAGGAGAAGAAGAAGAAGGAGCCAATGGCCAAAAGGGGCAACCATACATCGTCTAGTGAAAATACACACACTGCATCGTCCAGACCTAAATCTCCATGTGTCATTTGCAAAGGGGACCACTATCATCGAGATTGTCCTTGCATCCCATGGATCTTAAGGGACTGGTCTCCCCGCTTGTACAATCTGGTGTCCTCAACCTAGGACGATCTGGAGAGGCTAATTGCTTGGCAATATTTTCATATTTTATGAGTCAGATGAAAATTGCTTAAATGAGACTCGTTTTTCAAGGAACGAGTGATATTTTCGGGTAGTATCTGGTTCCAGGTAAGGTTTGGAATTTTCCAATCACGGTAGTGCAAAGAAGATGGCTAATAGAATCACTCGTCACAGTTGTTCCTCAAAAGGGGTAAACAATCAAATGGAGGCGTATGATCTGCTAAAACAGAGTGGAGGTGATGGTAAGAACGCGGCCAAGGCTCAAAAGGTGATGATACTTGCACTTGCATAGCAAATGCAGTTCGAAGGCTAGCTAGCTTAAATTCAGGCTCCGTCTGTAGTTTATAAAGCAAAAAAAAAAAAGACAAGCAAACAAGCTATTCGCTCCCCAGCGGAGTTGCCATTTTGTTATCGGGAAATCTAGTGTCCATTCAGAGCTGCTAGTCCCACTAAGACGGGTAGCTATCTTAGAAACAAACAAACTAAAGTCACTTGCGTTTTCCTTTATGAGAAGTAGATGAGAGAGAAGTAGAGAGTACCAACCTCAATTTTTCGCTTGGCTCCTTGCTTGTTTCCTCTCCCCTTTGACAGATCTTTACCGCTTCTCCCTTGCTTACCCCGCTTCAAAGAGCACCTGTAAAGTCAAAGCAACATAATACCATCAAAGCACCGAGATCTACAATCATAAACAATATAGGACCAGATATATATTGACCACACAAATGCATATATCAACTCATGCATACAAGAATGTGGAGGAAAACTAAAATAGCTTTATTGATAGAAAGAGTAGAAGAGAGGATTACAACCCATTGATCTAACCTAGCATCATCCTCCCAGCATGAAAGCCCTTCTTCACCTCATGAAAAGCTTAGATCACCCAACACTATGATGTTCCACAAAGAAACCAACAACACTTCCTTACAAAATACAAGATTCTAGCCTCTGGATCTCTGGGATGAGGGATCCATATATAGATGTTTGCAAGTGGGTGAGTTAGCTTTTGGGTTTTTGATTAGTGTCATTTCTCTGATAGTTCTCAATTCCACTTGGAGATTTCATGATCTCTTACTCATCCCTGGGCGAATTCAGAGAAGCAAGTGTCACAGGAGAAGTTTCTGGAAGATTCCATGATCATCCACCTTGCAAACTGTCTTTTCCATTTGTCTACTCTCGCCCATTGCACCCCAAAGAAGGGCTTTTTAGTATGCATCGCACCCCTCGTGTGCATTAGGTGAGATGCATCACACTTTGACCATGGAGTAGGTGAGATGGTCCAGTTTTGACTAGTTCTGAGCAGTTTTTCATGGAGAACTTCTGGGAGATGATATAATCAGCTGACCTTGCTCCATTAGGGTATGAAGCAACACTTTTAGGGACTTAGAAGCCCTCGGTTTATGGACATATGTGATTGGGGTTGCAGTGCCCAAATATGTCTATAACAATCCCCATGATCTGAAGGACTAGTGAACCCAACTATGGATGAATCCCTATGATATGAAGAAGTCTCTAACTATTCTACCCTTGTTGCCTCCTTATCACCTAGACATGAATGGTTAAGGGCCCAAGGTCCCTTTCAGATAAACCATAGTCCTCTCCTCCTTAGTTCATTCTTGCTGTATATTTTGTCCTTGCTTCCTTCATCAATCCTTCTCAACTCCTTCCCAGTCAACATCCTTCTGACCAATTTTATTTCTTGCCTTACCAACTTATTGACTAGATCATAGGCAGCTGGTGATACGTTTGGTTCCTTCTTCTAGATGGTCGACAATGGTGGTTGTGATTCTAATTTATGCATGCACAGATAGTTGATGGACTACTTTGAGGATCGAGCAATTCTACTAAAAAAAGGAGGTTGGAAGGAACAAGATATCAATGTCATGATTCCCACTTCATCCTCTCCTTCGTTAGGCACTGAAGATATATTGATAGTAAATAAAATATAGGCAACTTTCTATTGAAAGAAGATTTGATGTCAAATTATTTGAGAAAAGCAGGATGAAGTTCTCAGATTTGATGTTAAACTGTCTAAGAAAAGAAAGATTAAGTTCTCAAGAGATTGCAAAGATTTTCGACATTGATTATTCCACCAAGAAAATCTCGCTAGAACTTGCCGAGTGCATTGCTCAATCATAATAAGAAGAACAATATTATTCTTACAATGTTCATCCATCTTCCAGAGAGCCTGTGCATGTGTATACCTTTAATTTCAAGATTTCTTGAAACAGATGGTCAAAGTTCATTGAAGAAATACAGAACATGTCTCTGATTTCTTCATTATAAAAAATATTGGTGAAGTTCGTTGCTTTTCTTTAGGGATTGAAGAAAAAATAAGCACAAATGATCCCAGATGCCAATGATTTCAATTATTTGTTTTTTTGGTATTTTGTATTTGACTAAATCAACTCTTATTCAGAGCCTCATTATGAATATTTGCCCGAGTTAGCAATGTGAATAGTTTGTTGGTTCAGGATGAACCAATTCAATTCATTTTGAGTTGGGTTTTCATTGCTAATGATCTCTATGATGCTAATACTACAAATTTGATTTGATGTCAATATATATCATAGTGTTATGTTATGCATTGACTTCTATGATGCTAATACTTTAAATCTGATTTGATGTCAATCTATCTCATAAGGTTATCTTACGTATATTGGATATGTTGTTGTTATACAAGTAATCCAAGCACATTAGAAATGGAAACACTACAACAAAGCCAACCATAGGTAAATAAAAAAGTCAATTATAATTATAGAGTCAATCATAAGTATGTGTTAAGGATTTTTAATATGTCACCCTTAGGTATTTGAAGAATATAAAAAAAATCATCCATATTATAGTGAATATAGTGAAATTTAGATTTATTCAATGTTTTCAGATATTCCAAAGTTTATAGTCTATCTTGCCTCCCTCCTAATTCAGTAATATGATGTTGGGAATCAAGACAAGCTGATTTTGAGGTAGACCAAGCCAAGATTCTATTATCACTTGTTTATCATAGTCCTAGTGATCAAAATTAAGCCTCTTGCAATGAATCAAGTATGGCTTAGCTCTTAGTTTGCCTAATATGGTTTTGCTTGGTATCCCTTTCCCTAGCTTGGGATGAATCCTTGGTGTTAGTAGTGTTGTGTAGGTGGTGATTCAAGAAGACTGTTCATCTTATATATCTATATATAGCTATAGAGGGGGAGAAAGTTTCTTAAGAAGGGAGATCAAGCGATGGGTTTAGGCAGTGGAGAGAGGTGGTGGTGGGGTGGTGGAAGCTGTAGCCAGTGGAAAGGAAAAAATAAGTCACAACAACTCATTTGGAGTCAATGCAATATCCATTGCAATATACACACTTCGAGGACTTAGGCTAATGTAAACTTTTTAAAGAAAAATATACGTTGGGAATAGTGAAGGCCATAATAAGACATTTATTTTCTTTCCCAATAAAAAATTATTTATAAAAATTAAATCATTTTAAATACAATTAAAAAAAACTTTGGTTCATGAAATCTAGGTAATCACATGCAAAACAAGGAGGGGTTGTTATCACATGCCACCTCTGCATGAAGTCTTAATGGGAATAGTTAGGTGAAAACCATTCCTTGAACTCACCACAAACCACATTCATTGCATCCAATCGAAGGAGGTCCAGATGAGGACAAGGCCATTAAGATTAGAGCGTGACATGCATTCCACCATTACTGTGGATTCTGACATTCACTCCAACATTCATTCTTTCGTCCTCTCTACTCTACAGGTGGATGGTCAATGGGGGTCGGGAGTAGCAATCAAACTTAGGTTGTTTCAGGTTTGTGGAAGAGATTTCATAGGTCTATTCATCTTGGTGAGGGAACATGGTTGAGCTAGATGTGGGGGCAAAGGTCATGGGTGCCAACCTCTCTCTCCCCTCCATGGTCAAGGAAAAGAACAGTTTGATGAGGACATGTGTATTCATATCCACCACATTGTTTCCATGGACGTTGAGAAGAGACGAAATATAGGGAATGGCCACTGGTTCTTACGTAATTTTATTTGCAGACAAATCTCTGATTAGGAACAAGCCTGGGAGAGATCCGAAGGAAGATTTTTTGAACTCAATGCCTTTCTAGTTCACACACAAATGACCTTAACAAACATGTCTAGAGAAATGGAATTTCCCTTTCCCCTCCTCCCCCTCCTCCCCCTCCTCTAGTTTTGTCTAATTCAAACACATGGATTGAAGCAGTGGAATCCTCCCATCAAGGGAAAATAATTTCTAGTCTGGCTCACACAAAACCTCAAGCCAATAAAAATATGGTGGCCGACAGTCACATCTCACCTTAACCAGTCGGGAAAGCGATGAACTTATCTAGCGAATCCGGTGTTGAGGGAAAAACCAAAGGGGAGCACTCACAAAGTAAAGTAAAATCATACACTGGGGGAGCATTCGTCGAATCAGAGTGTTCCCCTTGGATTCCTAAAGGATACTGTTGTCCTTTGAGATAACCAAAGGTCAATTGGTTATGCCAAAGCATCTATAATGTTTTGTTGATTTTGATTTAGTTAGAGGACTAATGTATGAAACAGATTATAACAATAATGCTCAACCTTTTGAATAATACTAGCAAGTAAACAAAGGGCTTCTATTTAATTCCCACAGTGATTCAAGTTTTGTTGATGTTAAGTAGAAGATGTAAGAAAATATGATTACTTTAGTTTCAGACAGAAGATTAAATAATCATAAGCTAGAAAACCCTCAATCAATGTTTGAAGATTAAACAAAATATACTTAAGATTATAAAGATACTGAGAATTTAATGATTTAGAGGGAGATACTTAAAAAAATAGTTCAATAACCCATTCTCTTTTAATGATTATAACTTCAGAAAGGAATTAAGAATAACTAAAACTCAGTTACACTTACCAAACAACCTTTATAAAACTTAAACATATGCAGAATACATAATGAAAGATTCACTGGAAAAACATACAAGAGAAACAAAACTGTGTGAAACAAAATTTAGAATCCTCTGCTTTATCATTAATGATCCGAAAAAGCTGTGTACATGGAATGCTTACAAAATGCTTATGAAAGGGTGCAACCCTTAATAACTCGTAGAAGAGAGTTATTTATACTAGTTTAGATAGTGACAAAATATCCCAAGCTGATTACAAAAATAGCCTAAAATAAAATAGGAAAAGAAAATTATTGAATGATGTGTCCCTATTAGGGAGGGAGTTGTTGATGACTGTTCCTTCCAAAACTGATGTGCTATCTTCTTGTTGGGGTGAAAAGTTAATCAATTGTTTCACATAATTGATCCCACCTCTCTTCACTTGGTATCTCCAGATTTTCCATTCTTCTAAATATCTCATCAACTTCGATATATCTTTCAAAATTGGGTTTAGTGAGGAAAATATGTTCGACTTCATATTTGATTGTGAGCTCAAGGCTCAAAGCTTCCAGAAACTCTTTGCCAGAAATCTATTTTTTTATCCCTGCAAATTGATTGCTATCTATTGCAATAGTATATAACTTTTCACAGTAATCCTCCAATTTGACTAACTGATCAATTGATGACATTAACCCTGGTAAACATTTCTTATTCAACATACTGAATTTAGAATGAAACCTTCAGACTGCAATGTTCAAAGCTTCACATTTTGTTTTCAACTGAGTCAGTAGATTCTTCTTCATTAGGACTTTCTTAATTTCTAAAATAGTAGCTGTCCTATCTGGAATATTTATTTCTTGTAACTATTACTTAGTCTTTGAGTTTAATAATTTGATCATTCCTGCTGCCTCTTTGAGTTTTGTCTTCAATGCTTCCCTCTGATTATCCATCTTTGTCCTGCATCTAGCAATCAACTCTTGTTGCTCAAAAATTATTTGAATGGATGGCCATACTTTTGTTATGGAGTGGCTGATATCTAACCAGATATCCTCTTTGGCTTGGGCCAAAGTTTCTGCCATTAGAGTCTTACTCTCTAATTGTTTAACCTTGATTTCTAACCTGTGTGATTTTTGCATTTATTCTACATACAAGGTGTCATTTTTTACCTTCTGTGACTCCAGGGTTCAAAACTTTTGGAGTAACTTTTCATTCTATTGTTTTTGTGCCTATAACTCCTATGATAACCTTGTTGTTTCAACTGTTGCTGATGAAGAAGCAATGTCAGTTGAATATGAGCTTCGCTCTGTACTTGCTATGGGAATTGTTGTTTCTAGGGTCACAACAAGCTGTGTTGCCTCTTTTTCCTTGAGCAGTTGTTCTATTTGCTCTTCCATATTCTTGATCTATATGTTTTTCTCAATAATGAGCTTCAACATCTCCTCCCTATGTTGTTCATTTTCTACCATCTCTCTAGTTTGTCAATCCTTAGTTGAAGGCAGTTTCAACTAGTTCTTCAAGGCCGCTATCTTTGTATTCTTTTTCTTGAGTATTTCTTCAATTGCTTTACAGTCTTGAGGATCATATCCAATTTTAACAATAATATATTCTAAATATTTTATTTTGTTATCTTTAGCTAAAGATGACAATTTTTCAATCTTAAGCTGTGACTGCACATTTGACAAGGTAGTTCTGAGCTTAGAAAGAGTCATGGCAGTTGTAGTCATGGTTGAAAATAACATTTCACTTGATTGCCTATGCAAATCCATTTGAAATAGCATGTATCTGGTTTACATCAAATGAAAATATGGTCTTCTTGTAATTTTCTCTGGATTTGGGAAATGGAATCTGAGCCTACAAAAACACCATTTGCATCCTTATTCTTTCACTGTCAAAGGTAGAGAGAAGTTTGTGCTGAGAGGTGGATGTTTGTTTCCACAACTGACTGTACATTTGTGACTTGAGATTCTCATTCTTTTGTTTAATTTCCAGAAATATTAAGGAGATATCAATATCTTCTACTGAGATGATCTCAGTTGACTGAATAATCTCCATAGGTTGAGTTGAAGAAGTAGAAGGAGGTTTGGGATTAGTGGTCCCTGCTGATGAAATATCTTCTAAATCTCCAAGATCAATTATTTCAGGTGGTTTTCTCCCTAATGACATTGACAATCCGGTGTTCAATTTCTTTTGTACTATAGGATACTCTTTAATTGATTATGTCGCTGACTGAGTTTCCTCTCTGGCTCTTTTGTGTTGAGTACTCTGAGTGACTGAAGTATTTACCTCTGGAGTGGTTATAACTTGTTCATCTGATTGTAAGAGAGTTCCTTCAGACCACTGCTCCTGGTTCATAAACTTCTCCAATTCTGGCCTGGGAGTATGATTGTAAGGTGTTGCCTTCAATTGAACTCTTAGGGCTGAAATGATCCCAAAAGGATCATAAGACCAGGTGAAGCTTGGTTGGAGGTTCATATTCTTCAACAATTTGTCTTCCTTTGTGCCTGCAGACCTAGTATTACAGATGAATGTCCCTACCTTGGCTTTGGGTTTGAACTGTGACTTTTTCTTACCTGAGACAAAATGGAGTTCATCCATATGTATCATCTGCCTGATGTATTCCAGTGAGAATATCCTCATTGGCACATACTTGGGTAGTTATTATGGAGCTAAATCACTGCCATATATCCTAATTTCAGTGTAGTTCTGGTATAGATACCAGTCACCAGTCTTGGTCTGTTCAGATAGGTGCAATGTTTTCTTAATTTCTTCTCCAATTCTAGGCTCTGCCTCACTATTAAGTAATTGAAGAACTGGATGTACAAAAGAATCTATAAACTGAGAGAATGGAAACTTTGATGATGATGCTCTGACTAACTCTGTCCAGTGAATCACTGATTGATTCACTCCTTGCTCATCTTTCTTGTTAAGCTAAATGTGCAATGAATCTCCCTGCTGAAACAAAATCAAATGAATTATGTCTGAGCTATATCTGAACACTCCTTGTGTGATAAAATTCATAAATTGTTCATGTATATTATCAAAAAAGAACTGGCTATAATTATACATGAAGGAAAGTTGATATTCCTTACTGAAAATGGAAAATAATCTGTTAGAGCCTAGATTTACCTCAAGCTGAAAAGGTAGGATCCAGGGCCAACATCAAACCACACTCAGCCTGGTAGCTAACCCTACCAAGTCAGGAGAGGGCTCTCTCCAGGTCAATCTCAATGAATTATGATCACTAAGGGCTTGAGATCGACTGATATAGCTACTGATCTTAGGCTAGGTATAGGTACAAAGGATTTTGATTGAATAAAATGATGATTTTGTGGGCTCTAAGGGAAAGGCAGATCTTGGGTGCAGGGAATGAGGCTCAGTCTTGCAGGGGTCTCAATGGGGCAAGGTAGGAAACTGTATTTGGCACTCTAAATCAAGTGAGATGGATGGATCAGATAGAGGAGGAGTTGAAGAGGGAAAGGGAAGCCATGGATCCTCTCCAAACAGTTGAAAACATCAAGAAACTAAAGCAAACTTCAAGTAGAGCACTGCAATTTCAATGTATTCTACTTACACTCTTGTTTGTTTTAGCTGAGAAGAAATAAGAGAGAAATGATACACATAACACATGAATAAATTCACAAAGACATAAGAAAGCACTGTACCAAAACAAATGCCACAGGGATCCCAAAGAGTACTGCAAACCCTGGTCTCAATTCCTTAGCCAAAATACTGATATGAGTGTACAATGAAGCTCCTTACTTTCTCAAGAGTCCAACCATGCTAATGACTGAAAAAACACATAATATAGACAAAGAATAGCTCATCCTTGCCTCTAGGGGTCGATCTCACATGTTTAGGAGCTGATTCAACTGATTCTAAACTAGGAACTAGAAATCAGGCAATGAAACAGCATGCCTCTAGAAACAAGGGAACTGATTCATTCAGTTTCAAACAACCTTTTAACTGATGAATCTACCCAACAAAGTGAAAATTTGACATATTTACATCATGATCCATCAATATACATGAAATTACATCACAAAGTTTCCATTAAGGAAGTGAAAAATTCAAACTGGCCAAAACTGGGCGAAAAACAGAGCAATACTTGGTCAAACTGACAATTTTTCCTCTATGCGCCGCGCCTGTTTGGACCCACTTTTGGAGGCCTTCCCGATGTCCAAATTAGCTCCAAGTGTGCTTGTTGGAAAGGCCTACCTGTCTACTTTCCAACTCAAGTGGAATTTTTCAATTTGGCCTCCATTTTCCCTGTCAAAAATCAAATCTCCCAAGGCTGCTTCCTGTGTGTCAAAATAGGGGCAGTAAGGTCATTTTTTGAGTGTTTTTGACCTTTTTGAGGGCTCAAAACCTGCCCAAATTTCTTGGCCATAAGTAGGAAAACACAATTTTCCATGAAAAATCCAAAAATGCTGAGTTTTTTTTATTTGGATCTTCCTAGAAAAAGCGAGCGCCACGTGGCGCGGCGCATAGGGCATAATTTCCTGTTTTTTGTGCCAAAATTTTCCAAAATGCAAAAAATGCCCCAAATTTTTTGAAATTTGGGCTGAGCCTTCTCTATCAAGAGCTATGTTGGGCCAAGGAAGCCTCGGCCAATATCTGAAGTCGATCATGCTCCTTTTGCCTCTTTGATGCCTTCCTCAATTTTGCCTTTAAACTCCTGATTCGCGCCTTGCATACTTTGTTCCTCGCCATGTAATGAAAAGCCATGTGTCTCAACAAGTTTTTCTCCTTGTTGGCCTTCTCCAACAATATTTCTAAGTGGATTTTGGCTTTCTCAAGCCAAGACTCCTGATTGGCATTGATCTCCTGCTCGAGTGAAGTGAACTCCACTCTCCTCCTTTGGGCAGCTTGGCGATTCTCCCGAATGTTTTGTAACTCCATGATTGCTTGTTGATCTTCAAGCTACTTATTCCTCTGCTCCAAGTACTTTATAATCCACTTAGCCCTCTCCAAGTTGAGGGACAAGGCCTTGATGTCCGCCTGCTGCTCTTGGATGATTTCCTTGAGATTTGCACTTTGCGGGCCCACATCTGTATCATCACCCTCAATGAGGATGAAATCAGTCTCTCGCTCACCTGAAGGCCCCTCATCCTGCATTGGCCTCTTGCCTTTGTCCTGAACCTGTGGTGCTGATGTCGGAAGTGAGACCCCTTCCACCCCAGGTGGAGATAATACTCGCTTTGCTGTTGTGAACAACTGCCTAGTGCCCTTCTGATAAGTGATAAACACCGACATACTGACGGCCTGTGTCTCATGACCCTCATGCTGATAAGAAGGTCCACCTATCTCATGCAAAACCTCTGAAGGTCCCTGAGGAGCTCTAAAAAACTCACGAGAGATGAAGTCCTCCCAAGTGATGCCTTGTAAGCCAAGCTGATGAATGACTAAAATTTTGATGAGAGAAAAATGGTAAATACTGTTGAACTGCTACTGAGGAGTCTTGTGCTACACTAGAGTGGTCATCTTTTCAATATTTTGGCACATGAACTAAGGGATGTTCATCATCCGTACCTGGGTAAAACGCATCAGCAGCCTAATATGATAAGCATATAAACAGGAGAACCGGCCCTCACAGCTAAAATACTTCATGATCAGTTTCATTAAAGGAGCATATTCATCTTTGAGGTACTGAAAAGGAAACACTCTCTTGAGCTGTCTCAAAAAGCCGGGTTTGATGTATGGTTCATAATGCTGCCGGTCAATTTTCTGCCTCTTGTTCCATTGTTCTCCAATGTTTGGAATACCGGTATCTAGTGAAATGGGTTTTGGTGTTAATTTGAAAGTGACACCAGCTAGAGTAGCTTGACCATCATGTAAATGCATCACGAATAAGCGGGCCAACTCATGGTGAAACTAAATGCTAGCAACCTTCTCACAAAACTCATAGGAGGACTGGTGCTGAAAACAAAAGATGGCAAGAGGGCAGGCCTGTAATTCAGCAAGGGTGGTTGGTTCTTCTCTAATATGTTTGCCACCTCTATGAGGCCTCCTAGGTGCATGTACCTCTATAGGTGAGTCACTGTGGGTCTCCTCTTCATAATCATATGAAGGATCAAATGCCATCTCTGCTGGTGATTGAACTGTATTGATGAAAAATAGGTGATTTTGTGATGTGTTTTGACTTTTGCCACCAAGGGAAATAGTGATATGAGGGACTGTGGAGGGGGAAAACAGTGAGGGATTTCAGCACTGTTGGATTAGGGTTTATTTAAGGTAATAGGGAATTAGGGAGTATTTTGGGGGTTTTAGTATGGGACTAGGGTTTGGGAATTTGCATGTGGGATTTTGGGAAATGGGATTGGGGATAGGGGATGAGTGAATTTGAGGAATAGGGAAATCAAGGGCCAAATGGAGTAAGGGAGTGGTGAGGGAATAAAAGGATGGACTTGGTAGCAACACCACAGTTTCAAACCCTAGGTAGCAGTTTGTTTTGAGAAATGTCAAAAGATAGGGTTTGATTTCTTTAAACAATCACCATAAGGCAACCACCATCAAAAAAGCACCAAATTTGGATGAAAAACAATGACAATAGCTCAACCTACTTGTAAAAGAGAAGACCCACGCGTTTTGAGTGATTTGGAGCAAGCTTTGGCAGTTTTCGGGCTTGTCGGCTGTATGTGCTGCGCAACAAACCCAATGCGCCGCCCCCAGTGTATGCGCTGTGCCTGTGCAAAATTGAACTGGAGATTGAAGCCCAGTGTACCGTGCCAGTTATGTGCACCATGCCACCTGCCTAGTGCGCCGCGCCCAGTGACTTGGAGCGATTTTCACCAAATTTTCTCACTTGCTCACCACAACAACTTTTCCTTGCTTCCACTTTGTCTTGGAGTGCAAATAAACTTTTCAAATTGAAGGAATGACTTATACATGGAGCTTTTAATTTTTGGCTCATAAAACCCACTTTCATAATGTTTAGAATTTGACTTTATTTTTAAACTCTGTTTTTTGAACTTTTTCACTTCATTTAAGCTTGTGATGAACTAAATGACCTGTGCTTTGCTTGTTTTGCAGGGGGTTGGATCTACTGGGGCTAGGGAAAGTGACCAGGGTTGCACGGGAAGTAATTTACATATGGGGGAAATTAAATTACATAAATTTGTACCATAAAAGCGAAATACTCTATTTTTCCTCAAAATAAAGTTTTGAGGAAAGACACATTTCTGAGCACTTGATGATAAAACTTATTGATGTTGGAACCTCCTCATGTGCCTGCTGGTGGTTATTGGACACCTTGAAACACTTTTTGATGAAACCCTAACGAAACCCTAGACCTAATGACAGTGAAACCCTAAAAAGACTTTTTCAACCTTAAAGACAAAAAGAAGATTGTATATGCTTTTTTAATGAACAAACATGAACCAGCAGGTAAATGACATCAGGGAAACTGTAGGAAAACCACTACCGTCAGATGATCCATGCACCTAATGGGATGTAGATGACTGGGGCAGGACACCTAATATGAAATGCAACAAGAGGATTTGATCTCTGACGGAGGGATGAAGATACCGACACTAACAGAATCCAAGGATGGATTCATCAAGAAGTTGATCATTTTCATAGCCTAAGAGGTATGACAATAGGGAGATGATATGTCTAGTGGCTTTCGGGGACATGGAAGATGAATAAGGTGGGTTTCTCTTGGGTAATTCAGTATCTTCTGGAAAAAAGAGTTCAAAAATAAGGGCTCTTTGTGGGAAGGTGAGTTTATTATAAAGGTCCATGAAAGTTGTTGGTGAGAAATAGTTGAGGGAGTCAGATGAAGGTATCATCAACATTTGGTTTATACTCTGAGCAGTAATGGTGATCAAGATGTTTCCATCCTAAGTCATCACTATTCTCTACAGAGGATCATACCTAGCTTGACACCATGTGATCAAATAAGGGAAATGATGAGTTTTGGGAAAGGAGAACAGGGGCAAAAGTGTCTCCCAGAAATGAATGGGGTCTTCCTTATCTGTGTATTTATTCTTTAGCCACAGATGCAATTCGTGGAAATCAAATTTGCATTCACAGTCTGTGACATTGAATAGGGAGTCTACAAGGGGAATATGGTCCAAGTCGATCAAGGCTATAGATGGATTCTCTTCTTCAACAGTTTTCTGTATTTTAGTTTTCGGGGGAATCTTGCTGCAGGGGAGGAAATAGAAAAACTGATTCAACTGAAGGATGAATAACATGAAAAATATAAACAGGGTGATTAGAGCTCTTCGCGAAATGGATCAAAGCAGAAAAGTAGTAAATGGTAGAGCTATGGGCTATTTATAAGTAGAATTTGGATTAATTTACTATTTAAAACTTGACCATAGGCAATTTATTATAGAGAAGCGAGTTTAATTGTCCAACGAGAGGGTAAAACTATTAAATGAGGCTGGCAACGGGATGGGAGCGTATGTCGCAACGACTTTATTACGTGGCAGCTTGTGAGTGGATGAGGGATAACGGGCGAGTAATGGATTTATGATGTGGCGGCTTCCGTATGGAGAAGGGGGTAACAGGTGGATGATATGGCGTGGGGGCACGGTCAACCGTTGGAAGTTTGGCAACTGTCGGTGGGATTTCAGGGGGGTGGGTGAGTCGGTTTATGGTTTTAGGCTTTAGGGGTCCGAAATGCTACAGGAGTAACACATAGCAAAAATAAGTGGCCATTGAAACAGCTTTTCGGACCCCTCCCCCCCCTTGCGTTAACAGGAAACGACTGAAGGGGGTCCAAAATGATACCTCCGCTGTTGATCTAGGCGGTGTTGATCGTGTCCGTTGAAAAGTGTCGGGTGCTTATTTGCCACCAATTTATCGTTTTGTCTTTTTGTGACTTTAGAGAATTAAGCGCCTTTTCCTTTTATAAACCTTATTATAAAAGGAAATTAAACTTCAAAATGAAAGCTTAACTTTTGTAATCAAGCTAAACATACTTTTAATGGCGCATTTAAACTAGCTGCCTAAAATTTATTTGATTTTCAACTAAAGCAATGTTTTTGTTCTTTTGTTTGCTTGCATAACATTTTATTTGGTTTTGCCTTCCTTTTTTAGGGCAATCTAACCTATCATTTTTTCTGATATGGACATGATATAAAATATTCCTAGCATTTTTTATTTTTTTTTCTTTTTGTCCATATCCTAAATTAACATTTTAACATATGTTATTTTTTTATTTTTCTAATATGTTAACTTATCAAAACCAAAATTGTTACAACATTGGCTCTAGCTGGGGACTGCTCCCCCCTATGGGATATAGAGAACAAGCAGATCCAAGTGCCTTCTTGTCAAGCTATGGAGTCTTTTCTGAAACAGATACTCACTTGAAATTTTAAAAAATAAATCACTCTTCGAGTATTTACAGATGATGCATGACCAAATGAAGAACTTGTACTGAATGTAATGTTTAAGGTATTTCCTGTTGATTGGCAATGAGGAATAGTCTCCTTACAAGTTATGTAGAATGAATGTATTGTTCCCTTTGACTTCTGCAATGATGAATGGACCAAACCAAAGGTTGTCAAATTTTGCATGCTTTCCTTTATCTTTTCTCATAGTATCCCATCTAAGCACTAGGTCACCTTTCTTGAGATTTCTTTCTCTAGCCTTTTGTCAAACAATTCCTTCATTTTATTCTAATATTTCTTTAGCTTATACTGAATTTCATCTCTGTCTTCATTTAATTCAATAATTTGATTAATCCTTCTTGAGAAATCATCCTTTTCTTCATAGGATTCTTGGAGTAATTTCATAACAAGTAAAGCTAATTGAGTAGGAAAAACTGCTTCCTTACCATAAACTAATTGGAAAGGAGACTTGCCTGTTGATCGCTTAGGAGAAACTCTATTTGCCCAAATGGCATGAATAAGATGGTTGTCCAAACTCTTTTTATGGTCTTCAAGAGTCTTTTTAATGACCTTAACTAAGGTCTTGTTGGAGGACTCTACTAGCCCATTACCCTATGGATATTATGGTGTAGAATGGTGTAAAAGGATTGAATATTTTGGCAGAATTCAATCATTTTAAGACTGCTGAAAGCTATTACATTATCTGTAATGATCTGTTGAGGACATCCAAATCTTGATAGGATTTTTTTCTTCAAGAAACTTAATGACAATAGTGTCGGTTGCATTTTTCATAGGTATGGCTTCTACCCATTTGGTAAAGTAGTCTATAGCAATTAAAATCCATTTTTATTGATTTCTTGATTGTGGATGAATTTCCCCTAGAAAGTGTAATCCCCATTGTAGAAAAGGAGAATTAAATGATACTGGTACCAATGGAAGTGCTGAAAGCTTCTATTTTCCTGCAAACAATTGGCATGGTTTGCAACTCCTTACTCTTGCTCCAACCTCTTTGAAAAGTGTGGGCCAATAGAAACCTGCTTTTAAAATTTTGTAGGTTGTTTCTCTCGAGGCATAATGTCCACCACAAAACCCTGCATGAAACTGATCTATAATACCTTTTGTTTCATTCTCAGTTAAACACAGAAGAAGGATATTAAGAGGGTCCTTCCAATACAAATTAGCATTGATAATGTAGTATTTTATGGATTTAAGCTTCAAAGCTTTGCACTGCTTCAAATCAAGATCAGGTGGACATTGAAAATCCCTGAGAAACTACACAATATCAGAATACCAATCAGAGAGTAGATATTTCTGATATATATGAACAAGAATGTCTTGGTGTGGAGGAGGAGGTTCTTGTGGATTCTCCCCTTCTCTAAGAGGAGGAGGTTCTTGTGATTTCTCCCCTGATATTGAGGAAATCAAATTTATCCCCAATACTTTACAGTTGGATTCAACTACCAATTTGGCCAAGCCTTGGCCTTTTACTAGCTTTGTGATTTTAATTTCAAGGTCAAATTCAAGAAAAATTGCAATCCATCTCCCTGTTCTCCCATCAGTCTCAAGCTGGGTCAAAACAGTTTTAATAGCATGATTGGGAACATAGTCTGTAATGTGGGAATGTAAGACATAAGTTCTAAAGGATTTAAGAGCTTGGATCAAGGCATAAGCTTTCTTTTCAATAATATCATACCTAAGTTCAGCATCTCTCATGACTTTGGACAAGAAAGCTATAGGATGGTCATCAGAGTCTTCATTCTTTTGTAATAGGACAACAACAAGAGTGGTTTCTGAGGAAAAAGAGAAAATACTGAAAGGTTTAACATAATAAGGGCTAGAAAGAGTTGGGGCTTCTGAAATGGCTTTCTTAATTTGATCAAATGTAAATCTAGAAGGGATAGTCCATTTAACTTCATGATCCTTTTTAAGCATATCAGTTATATCTTTGACAATCTCAACATAGTTTGGGATAAATCTTCTAAGAAAAATATTTTTTCCTAGAAACACTTGGATTTCCTTTTTGTTCCTGGGCAATGTCAAATTTTGAATTGTAGATACTCGCTTGGGATCAATCACTACCCCTTTCCCTGAGATGATATGGCCCCATAATTTTCCCTCTTTGATAGCAAAGAGTGAATTCTTAGGGTTCATCGATATTCCAAATTTCCTGCACCTGTCAAAAACCTTCATCGACTGCTTTAGATGTTTCTGATCAGAATTAGAAAAAATTGTAAGATCATCAAGATAAATAACAACAAATTTATTTACCTGCCCAACAAAAGCTATATCCATAGCTTTTTGGAATGTTTCTCATGCATTTGATAAGCCAAAAGGCATCCTAGCATACATGAATGTACCCCAGGGTGTAGTAAAGGTTGTCTTTTCTCTATCTACTTGATCTACCATAATTTGATTATAACCAGAAAAGCCATCAAGCATGGAAAGTCTGTTTGCTCTTGAAACCTTTTGAAGTAGTTGGTACATCTTTGGTAATGGATAGTTGTCCTTTAATGATGCTTTGTTTAAGTTTCTGAAGTCTACACAAAGTCTAATCTCCACATTCTTTTTTCGAACATGAAATATATTGGCAATCCAATTGGAATATCTTAAAGGAAGAATTACTTGAGAATCTAACATTTTCTTGAGCTCTTTTTCTATAGTAGGTAGAAGAAGTGGGTTAATCCTCCTAAGTTTTTGCTGATGGGGTTTTGCTTCAGATTTTAATGGAATTTTATGTTCAATGAGAGTAGTATCATAGGTTTTCAAATCTGCATAGGACCAAGCAAAAACATCTTTATATTTTCTGAGCAGCTTAAGATATTCAATTTTAACTTCAAGGGTTAAAAAGGCACAAATTTTTATATTCTTAACTTCTTCATTAGCTCCAATATTAGCTTCCTCAATGTCATCTTGTGGAGAAATGGATTGTGAATTTCTGGGGACATCATTATGATCAAATAGTTTATCCAAAGGGATAAGACCTTTGGGAATAAAGTTGTTAGACAACTGTATGATGTCATGATCAGCTATTTTGGGATTTAGGTTTGAATTATCATTTTCCTTGGAGGTTTCATTTGCATCCATCTTATCCTCATCAATTTGCAGAATAGAAAATTGATCTACAAGTTGGAGAAAAGATTTTGTTTGTTCATCATCTTCAAATATTTTCCAATGCTTGAGATTGTCTGGAATGGATGGCCTATATTTGACTTGGATTTGGTACTACAACTATGTTTGATCCGGGATCTTAAATGATCTTGCAGAAATAGCTAAGGAGTCTGCATGAATATTTTCGTTTCTAGGAACATAAGTTATGTTAAAAGCATTAAATATATTTTCAATTGAATCCCAAACTTCATTTCTGTAAGACCTAAGTCTGGGATGCTTTGTTTGGCAAAGATTCCTAACCTATCTCACAATAAGTTCAGAATCAGTGAAAACACTTAAATTATGTACCTTTAAGCTTCTAGCTAACTCTAATCCTAGAAGGAAATCTTCATATTCTGCTATATTGTCGGTAACTTCAAAATCAAGCTTACATGATTGAGTGATATTTTCCTTTTCTAGTGAAATTAAAACTACCCCAGCCCCAACTCCATCTTTTGTGTAGGAACCATCAAAGAAATGTTTCCTTACATCATCTTGAACAAGCTTAGGGTTTTCAATTATATCTTCAATTTTAACCTGAGAATCTTGTGTTGTATTTGAGGATAACTGAAAACAACCAAAGTCTTGATCAATTGCATAAATGGGATGGTTTCTTGGTTGGCTTGTTTTACATACAATATGTACAAATCTAACTTCTCTATACAACCTAAGTTGTTCTCCTCCATAAACAGGAATAGTAGCATAAGACATGTCCATTTGAAGGGTCCCTCCTAACTTGGCACAACAGGATCTAGAAAGAAGTATCCCAAATTTTGGAGGAATATCAGTCACAACAATGTCTAACACTATGCTTTTTACTGGTATCTGGGCAAGGGTAACAAATAAGTCTTTTATCAGTCCAAGGCAGGGCACCCTTATAGAATCGAAAGTGTAAAGGTCATGATAAGACCTGGTGATTGTTGAACCTCAGAATTACCCTCTCCTTGACAGCGTTTCTCACTTCTTTCCCTTGCTTTTCCATAAGATTACAGATCCCAATCAATGATAAATGATAGGTTTTGTCTTAAGGAAGGCATTAAATGATTGACATGTTATGCTTTTTATGTTTTTGCTATTTCAATAAATTTTTGCAAATTAGCTATAGAACGTAGCCTATTCTGTAGCTCACTATGTATTCCATAGCTACCTCCATGGTCTGGCAAGTTCCACATGTCAAATGAAGAATCCAGCCACATGGGCATCTCTAGAATCATCTCCACATGGATTCTATCCTATTCACTTAACCCAAATCAACAAGAAAGCAAGCTCAAGATCGTAATCAAAGGTGGAGTCAAACATATGATACTCGGAAGCAATAAGACTCTTTGTCTGCTCTTTCATGGTTAATCAATAAATCTAACAGTTCTATTGCAAGCATTAACTTGGATCAACCACGTGTGTTAACAGTTCCGTTGCAAACATCTCGCTCAAATTTAAGTCACATGTAACTGATCAGACGTTTACACAGTTCTGTTGTAATACGTATGAACCACCTGTAGCTAGTTTTCCTCAAAGACAGTTATGATTATTTCCTTTTAAATATTGGTTGTACAGAACCAAGGGGGGTTCAAAGAATTTTATGTATTAAGTTCAAACTTTCATCTCTATATTTTGGTCTTCGTTCTTTTCTATAATATAAATCATGTGTTGACCAATGATCATTTAAGAGAGAATTTTTAATTAGTTAGCAGCTCAACCTAGTCAGTTGCAGAGGGACCCTGCACTAAAGGAATTTTTCTTTCCATTAATTTTCTGTTTAGTTTTAATTCATTATTTTCTTTTAGCAGTATTTCTAACTTAGGTTTAGTTATTTTAGTTTTGATCAACAGCATAATGTTAAAACTCAATTGTGTAGTCTTGTTCTTCCATCACATTTCATGAAAGTAAACGATTTTGTTTCTAAACAGAGTAAGGCTGAAGTAATGAGAATGCACTGTTGTCTAGCTTACTCATTGTTTTGTTATTCATTTTCTTTTACAAATTTGTCAATCCATCGCGTTAATGAATGTTTTTTATCACCATTTCAAGTTGATACTCATCCTAAACTAAATTGTTAAACATTCACTTCACACAATGGTTGAAATCAATCAGTTACCTTCTGCATGTTTCATTTAGTTCCCTAGATCATAAAGTACAGAAAGTTGCTTGTATCCCATCTCAAGAAGGTTATCTTTCAAAATTGAAGGTTAGAGTAACTAGAAGTACTTCAGTTGATTTCATTCTTTGTAGTTATTTCAACATGCATTACAACTTCACCCTTAATTCTAAGAAATAGATTCATGACTTAAGATTAATGACGAGATAGGATGGATGCTCTATTTTTTTCCTTTCTTTAAATTAGATTTTGACTAGCTTCAAGTCTTGGTTCACCTTTAGGAAGTTTAGATTCACTTAATTTTCTCACAGTTTAGATTGCATCATTAAGAATCAAAGAATAGAAACCCCCAAAACAATATAAAAATACAAAACAACAAAGTAAGAAGGGTTAACTAAGCACATATAGTTCACTACACTTTATCAGCTTACAAACCTTGGTTGATAATTTATACAAGAAATTTAGGACACTAAATTGACTAAACATTTTGGCACCACTACTGGGGAAGTGTAAATTAGGTAACCTTATCTCTTACATTCAAAAATAAAATAAAATTGATATGCGTAGAGAAAGAGACTCTAGGGGTAGATTTATAGCTAGAGGCAGGAGTTCCATTCCTACAACACCACCTACTCCACCAAGAATAAGAAGAGATACACCTCCATCTCAAGCTCATACTCCTAGCCATAGAACTCCTAAAGTTCTAAGGTCAAAAATTCAATCAAGAGGATCTCCTACTTCATCTACTGAGGCAGTCCTAGAGGAGGAAAATCTTGGATCTCCAACAGAAGGAGTAGCCTTTTTCACCTCCATAAGGGAGCATATTTTAGTTGAAGAATTAAGAATACCTAGTGAGGAAGAAGAAGTAGAACCTATCTCCCATATACCATTAATAGAGGAACCAAAGGAAGAGAAATTAACCTTGCAAGTTGAATCTTATACTAACTCTCAAGAAACTATAATGGCAGAAGAAGGAGAGGATGGAGAATTTACACTGTTTGGAGGAGCAGGAGGTAGAGGAAGAGGTAAAGGAAATAATGGAGAAGGCAGGGGAAATAATGGAAGAGGTAGAGGAAATAGGGAAATTGATAATTCTTTTGGATTCCCTATAGTTGATGAAGAAACAAATGCCACAATGAAAAATATCTCACCTTCTGTCCTCCCAAATTTCCATCGGTTAAAAAGTGAAGATCCTGAAACATTTTTATTTGAATTTGAAGTCTTGTGTAGAACCTATGATTATTTAGATGACTCTCAAAAACTTAAGTTGTTTCCTTCAACGTTGAAAGGAGTTTCTTTGAAGTGGTTCATGGGGTTGGTCACTCAGTCCATTAGAACATGGAATGCCATGAAGAAAGTGTTTCTAGACATGTATTTGGATTATTGCATGCCTACCAATCACAAGGATGAAGTGTTAAAAATGATGCAAAGAGAGGATTAAAATTTAGAGGATTTAATTGAGAGGTTCAACTATAACTTGAAAAGACAAAAGATGGTTAACTTAGATGAAGATACCTTAAAAGCTCTTCTATTAAAATCCATTAGAGATGAGTGGATAGATATCCTTAACATGATGAGGAAGGGAGATATCTCTCAACTCCCATTAAGTGACATAGGAGAATTATGTGTTCATCTCTCAAGAGGAAAATCCAAAAACTGGGAAAGGTCCAAGAGATCCTTCTCATGTTAGAGTGAATAAATCTGCAACTGGATCAGTGAGTAGGGAAGAAATTGGGAATATACTTGATGAATTCAAAACATATATTCTAGGGAGCCTTAGTGAGAAAATAGACACCCTTAAGTTACAAGACAAGAAGAAAACCCAGGTTGATTCTTTAGCTATTTTCTATCCCAATTGCTGAAAAAACACGGTTTAAGAGAATTCCCTTTGGACGCAAAAATCATAGAAACTTGGGTGATTTGTTAAGAAAACCATGAGACCAAGGGTTGTCCTTCAATTCCAGGTCTTAAGGATGTTTTTCAAGAAGAAACAATTCCAAATTCAGCAGGATCTCTTTGCTTTGCCTCTAGAAGACCTTAGCAGGGGCCACAAAATCAGGGATTTAACAATCAAAAGTATCTTTAGCCCCCACCAAATTGGAATTCTTGGTAGCAACCTTAGCCTCAATCTCAATCTCAATCTCAACCTTGGGCTCAAGGAATACAAAATTCTTATGGAATATTTTCTCAATATTATCAATATCCTCCATCATATCAGAATTATCCTCCCCCCACAAATTCTACAACAAAATCAACAACCACAACTTCAAAATTAGAATCCTCAACTTTCACTACCATTACCACAACAAAACCAGCAACCTCAACTTCAAAACCAAAATTCTCAACTCTTACTACCATTTTAGCAGAGACCAAATTAGCTACCTACCCAACCATTACCAAACCCCAACAACAAAAATCCTTAGAATACTTACATGGTGGAAGGACAACAATTTCCAACTTATATGATCACTCCTCTAGATCTCAATGATGTTCAACTAAGATCTGGTAGGATATTAGAAAAGGAAAAGCCTTCTGTAGTTATTCAGGAACAAGACAATTCTGAGGAAGATTCTCTACAACCCAATAAATGTTTTGAAGGAACATCTCTCCAAAACCAAAATACTGAAAATGAAAAATAGAAAAAATCAATGAACTCAACTCCTATCATTGAGCAACCAGTATCTACTTCTGCACCTCCTTTTCCTGAAAGATTACAAGTTGATAGAGGGGTAGAAATGTAGATTATGTTGCATAATTATGATTTTCTAGATGAATTGAAAAATGTCTGTACCAAAATCCCTATGTTACAAGCCATTAAGGAGATTCCAATTCTAGCTAAAACAATAAAGGAGTTGAGCATAAAGAAACCAAGAATAAAAAAACAAGAAACAAAAAGAATTCACCTGGTAGGAAAAATAGCAGACATAATGATGGGAATAATTTCCATACAAAAATATGTAGATCTAGGAAGTCCAATTATGAAAACACATATCAATGGAGTTGAAATTCTGAATACATTGATTGATTTAAGAGCAACTATAAACATCATGAGCAAAGAAACCATGGAACAACTCAAGCTTCCTAATCTTCTTTACACACCTACATTACTGCAATTAGCAAATAGACCTATAATCAAACCAGATGGTGTGTTAGAAGATATTTTAGTGTCCTTAGATTCTTGGGAATGCCCTATTGATTTTATAATCTTAACCCCCAAGAACAATCTAGGAGGACATCCACTTATATTAGGAAGACCTTGGCTGGCCACAACTGATGCTTTCATTAGTTGTAGATCTGGTGACATGTATATTTCTGATGGGAATTCAACTAAGAAATTCACTCTATTTCCTCTAGCAAGAAAAATCATAGAAATAGATGACAAAGAATGGATTGATGATGAAAATCGCATTCAACCTCTCTTTACTATTTCAGACATTAGTGAAGATAGTCAAATCTTGAATACAATGGAAAATTTTGAATCATCTCCAGAATATGAACATGATCAATTCCAAGAAAAATCAAATATTGAATATTTGTCATCTAGGAAGATGTCTCTTTATTCTATGGAAGAATTTGGTAGCTCTACAATTGAAATCTTTCCAGGGAGAACATTGAACATAAACAATAACTTGGAGAAATTACAACGGGAAAAGCTAATCAAAACATTACAACAACATTCTGTTGCATATGCATGGGAATATACTGTAACTGAAAAGGAATTTTTTGTTGTTATTCATGCTATCAATAAGTTCAAACGTTATATAACAGGCTATGAAACCTTTGTTCATATAGACCACTCTACAATTAGATACTGCAAGAATAAACCTATTACTAATGGTAGAGTTACAAGATGGCTATTACTCTTGCAAGAATTCAATATTACTGTGCTAGATAGTCCTAGAAAACAAAACACAATTGCTGATTTCTTGTCCAGAATTAAAATATCAAAGATGACACTCCAGTTGAAGACAAGTTTCCTAATGAATATCTTTTTGCAGTGACTACTCAGACCCCTTGGTTTGTAGATATTGGCATTTACTTAGTCACAATGAAATTTCCTTCACATTTGTTTCCTAGAGAGAAAAGAAAAATCATTCAAATAAGTGCAAGATACTCATGGATTACTAATGAATTGTATAAAACAGGTCCAGATCTCATGATCAGAAAATGTGTTAGGGAAGATGAAACGCTTGATATTCTTAAGGCATGTCATGATGAACCGCGTGGTGTACACTTTGCTAACAAGAAGATAGCCTATAAAATCCTTTCTTTAGGATATTATTGGCCATCCATCTTCAGAGATGCCAAAGAATATGTCAAGAGGTGTGACAATTGCCAAAGGGTAGGAAAACCTGCTTCTTCAAATGAAATGCCACTACAAATTCAGGTACTCATTGAACCTTTTGAAAAATGGGCCTTGGATTTTGTTGGACCAATTAATCCCCCATCTAAGCAAAAGAAGTATATATTGGTATGCACTGATTATGTCACTAAATGGGTAGAGGCTAAAGCATTACCTTTTGCTAATGAAAAATATGTAGTTAATTTTCTTTTTGAGGACATCTTCACTCATTTTGGTGTTCCAAGAGAAATTGTGACAGATCAGGGATCTCAATTTACATCTAAAATGGTGAAGAGTCTTGTGGAAGATTACAAGATCAAACATAGGAAATCTACCCCCTATCATCCACAGGTAAATGGTCAAGTTGAATCTACAAATAAGGTGATTGAAGGAATTCTCACTAAGATTGTGCATCTACATAGAAGAGGTTGGGGAGAAAGGCTTCCTGAAGCCTTATGGGCCTATAGAACTACATGGAGGAACACGACGAGACATACACCCTATGAACTTGTTTATGGGAAACAAGTCCTGTTCCTTATAGAGTTTGAAATCAAAACCTTCAAGATGGCAGTCCAGTTGGGACTGGATTTATCAGAGGCATAGAAACATAGATGGGAGAAAATCAATGAGCTTGATGAAGTTAGGCAAGATGCATTTCAAAGAATTAGTATAGTCCAACAACAAAGGGATAAATGGCATGATAAATATATCAAGGAGAAGAAGTTTCAAGCAGGAGATTGGGCACTTTTGTTTGATTCAAAATTCAAAGATTTTCAAGGGAAGTTTTAGACTCATTGGCCTGGGCCATGTGAGATTGAAGAAGTCTTTAATAATGGAGCAGTAAGGATAAGGAAAATAGATGAAATAAAAATACATCTTCTTGTGAATGGTCATCGATTGAATATATATTAGAAGCCAATTTCAAGAGAGGAGTTCATTAAGATTTTCCAGAATAACTCTGAAATGAAGCTAGTGAAGAAGAAGAATTCTTCTTCACTAACTTAGCCTTTATTTTTCCTTATATATATATATATATATATATATATATATATATATATATATATATATATATATATATATATATATATATATATATAATAAATTGTATAAGTTTGAAAACAAATCACTGATTGGCATACTTATACAGAAAATACAAGGTGAAAATCAGAGATTTCTGACATCCTATATTTTCCATTTCCTTTCTGTAATAAGTAGTGACAAAAAGCTACATCCATTTGCAATTTAGAGTCTACAAATTCATAGTCTCATTCCATCTCATTCTGTTTTCATTTTATTTTATAGTTCCATTTCATCTCACTGTCATATTTCATTTACATTTTATTTTTACAGTTTTATTCCATCTCACCCTATTTCCCATTTTATTTTACATTTCATTCCATCTCACTATCATAACCCATTTCCATTTCATTTTTATACTCATATTCCATAGCTATACTTCACTTTTCCTTCTTTTCACATTTTGCAGTTGATTCCATTCTGCAACTAATTTGATTCTGCAGCTACAACTTACTTATCAGCTCTGGGACAATTGTACAGCTCACAAATAAATCATGAATGCAAGAAATTGAAGAATCCAGTTTTGGAGACCAAACATGCTAAAAGGTACCTACGGATCAACACCAAAAGAGTTATCAAGCAGAAAGGTTAAGTTCTAAAGGTAAAATGCAAAATTTATTTCAAACAACAAGTTAAAAAACATAAGGCATGTATAATATGGATAATCGTATGTCTCCTTAACGAGTCATCATTTGATTTGACTGCCACTTCATCATACCACATCTCTGCCACATCTTCCATACTTAGTACCAAACGGCCCATAATAACTTCATCATACCACATCTCCACTACACTCTCCATACTTTGTACCTAAACGGTCCCTAATAACTCCATCTGTTAATGGTCATGGCTACGATGTGACCAACTTGTCCACGTCTCTCCAAACCCTCACCATCTATTTATTCCACGCAAACTCGTAGTTCTTTCTCACCATACTTGTAGTCAATCCACTTAATAGACCAGGAGAGTAATTCTGAAGGTTACGAAATTTTGCGAAATAGAAGCCATGGGATTCATTGTCAGGAGAGATCCAGTAGGAGAAAAATATATGGAAGGATACCCATAACTCAAGGAAATGCTGTAGAAAGCTAGATGGCTCAACTTCACTGAAAAATTTGATGGTTTCCAAAAAGAGATCACAAAATATTTTGCTAGATAATTTGATGGTACAGAAGTAAAAATTGGAGACATTAAGTTTGCAGTAACAAAATCTTTCATAACAGAGGCTACAAAAGTTCGAAGACATGGTGAAAGATGGTTCAAAAAAGGAATTCCAAAGTAAACCATGGAAAGTAATCCTCAGGAACCCAGGTATGGATGTCTTTGTGTTTAGAAAAGGAATTCCTATTTCAGCACTTAAAAGTAAATGGAGAAGCATACTTTTGATATTACAGATATTTATTACATGTGAGGGGAGATTTGGGTGCATGTATGTCTACCATATACGTTTATTGAAGAAATTTATAGAAAATGGAGAAATCAATCTTCCTTTCTTCCTGCTAAACAATTTAAGAAGGATGGCTTCAAATGTACAGAAAATAGAATTCATACAGACAACCATGGGTTGGTAAAGATATTGGTTGAGTTTCATTTGAAAAGAATAGGAGATACTTGCGAAAATTTCCTGATAAGAAACTATTTCCAAGAGGCACCAGAGTGACATGAAGAAGGTAATGTCAGAAGGAGTAAGAGAAAGAAGACCGGTATAACCATTCAAAGCAAACCCGAGTCCTCAACGTAGAAAAATGATGAAGAGCTAATCTCTGAAAAATTGACAGAAATAAGTAAGCAAATCAAGAAAAAAGGGAAGATGAAAAAGAACGATGGTGAAACTACTGGAAACAAACCTAAATCTTCATTACAAAAAGACGATGAAAAATTAAACTATGAAGAATTGACAGAGATTAGGAAACAAATCAAGAGAAAAGAAAAGATAAGAAAGGAGAAAAAGGGTACAAAGGAGGAGAATGTAAGTCCTCTACAACTTAGAAGGAGCTCTAGACTCCGAGGTATGGTAAAGAAGATATCATCAAAGGGGACAAAGTTCATAAATTTAGAAGAAGAAACCCTAGTACCATCTCCTAATATTGTTCCATCTGCACATAGTCCTCAAAATTCTCTTGAACAGTATTTCAAAGGTGTTATCACTCAGTAATTTCTCAAGGTTAAAGAAAGAAATCACCGAGGTAACCAAAAACCACTTTTGGAGCATAGTCACTAGCCAACCAAGGCTCAGAGAGGGCTCTCTCTATCTGATTTAGCTTTGTTTGCTGGGATTTCAGGCCAGTTATGAATGTTCAGGGGTGTTTTTGATTTGTATTTAAGATTGGATGGTGGGATCCTTAAAGCAGATGGATAGAATGATGTCTTTAGACCATTGAGCTATGGAGTCAACAAAAGGGCAACAGAATTGGATCAACTCACTAAAGGGAATGTTCAAAGGGCAAGCTAGTAGAGTAAAGTGTAGGTCTTTAGGACATGGGGCTGAAATGGTTTTAATCAAGGTGAGAGAGCAATTAAGAATTCTCAGACAAGGATATAAATGAGGAATAGAGGGTAATCGAAAGCAAAGGGCACTTAAGAATCCTTTGATCTGGATTAGCAAGAAACAACCTAAACTAAGGAGCAATTAATAATTCCTTAACCTAGATATTAGTTGAAAACATTTATATGCCTAATTGTTAAAAGATAGTGTAATTAACCAAATTATGAGATATTGTTCCAGTTATAGCATTCAAATTCAGAAATACATTAAATATTGTGGAAAAAATTTAAGAAGGATAACAAAAACAGGAGAAAATACTTGTCTGCACTTCGCTCAACACATGAATCTTGTGAAATATCTAGTCTTCATTCATTAATCCAACTTGCTAGCTCAGTCACTGCTCCAAGGGATTTACAGTCTTTTGATCAAGAAATCCATAGCAATGTCTAAGAATCCACCCTACATACTTCGAATTGTGAAGTATTTATACAAACGTTTATTACAAAATATCCCAAACTAACTTGAGATTTAATCTAGGAAATAAAAATATCTTTTTATTAGAAGGTAGAGACAGCTATTGAACTACTTCATGTTGTCCCTAGTATTTTGGTGTTGTTGGCCTTTATAGCTGGGTTTCTAGCCTTTTATGCTCTTTTCTATTTGGATCTTTCACGCTGGAGGCTTCTTTTATTTCAGGCTCTCATTTCATACTCTTTCACTTTGATGACCTGTCTTTATCCTTTACTGTGTTTTCCTTTTACTGTACATTTTAACCTTTTAATATATGTTTCAATAGTAAATTATTCAGTTTTTTATGTGTATCAACATCAGGTAGTGGATATTGGTCAAGTTTCTATATGTTTCATTTGTTTGTCTTCTAACTGCATATTTGGTCTGGTTCCTTTGTTTTGACAATTAATGATCTATGTGAATGTTTTCTTCTCGGCTCTGTGGGTAATTGTCTTCTTCTCTGTTCCTTGGGTAATGGTCTTCTTCTCCTAAATATAGGATTTTCAATAGGTTTCTTGTCGAGTCTTGGAATAAACAAGTTCAACAACTAGTATCAGAACCGTTTATCCGAGCTTTGGTCTTCAGTCAATTACCTGCAAAATTCAATAATTATTAAGAAAACATCAGTCGGCAGGAAAGGCAACTGATGGCTCTTATGCACAGGGATGTCTGGGGAAGGAGTCGTGGCAGTGTTCTGAACATAAATGGAGGTGGAATTTCATTGTAGAGGCTCAGGGTGGCGTTGAAAGGTTTTAACTATAAAACGAGGCAAAAGGCATGAAAATGAGGGTTTTCATGGTTTTAATTTCTAACAGGCGACTTTTTGAATTTGGCACGAAAATTCATATTTATGAATAATAAGTGGTTTATCGGGTTGGTAGGGAGGCAGTATTGGAGGTTATCGCACCACTTATGAGGCGAAGGCGATCTTTAGGAGGGGTCACCCGATCTACTCTAGAGCGCGACACATAGCAGTTGGGGGGCCGGAGAAAACCGTTTTATCGGGCGGGTAATGGTTGGCCATCGGGCGCGACCGATATGGCTGTGAACCATTGGATGAAGGGGAAGAGGATCAGACGACAGTCGGGCGAGGGAGGTGCATGGGTGATATGAGCATGGGTTTCGGGGGGCCCAAGGCTTTAATTTCTGGCAGTTTGTGATTAATTTAAGACTTAATCACATGCTTAGTTGACCGGCGGGGTTTAATGGCAGGTTTTATTTATTTTGTCGGTATAAGGGGTGAACTTTATAGTTTCTATCAAAACTAAGGGTTGGGATATTTATTTAAGGGATTTATTTAACATACGGGGGTAGGTATATAGGGGTTTATATAATAAAGTTAATAGGAAATGAGCGGAGTGACTATATCCTTAGCATAATGTAAAATATGCACATTTTATTTCATACATTTGACACTTAGGATAAAGTACTTTTTGTGGGTTTTTGGAAAGAAAAGGGTTTTAACATGGAGTTGCTTTACTTTTCCTAGGCAAAAGAGTTTTAACCTTAGGAAAATGGGTTTTATTAGGGTAATGAGGGGGAGATGAATTTCATGAAGGGGATTCTATCACTTAATGTCCTTAAGTCATTAAGCCGAGGGTCCAGTCCCACCAAAAGTCAGAGAAATTCTCTGAGCCTCTTTGACGTGAAGGATTTAAAGTGCTAGAGCATACTTGTGGATAGGAAATTAGTAAGTAAGGGGAAAGCGAATGACGGGGATTTAATCACATTAACTTGCAAACCTTTGTTTTTGCTTTCATAATTGATCATACATATTAGCACATATGTTTAAGCATGATGAATGTGTTTTGATCCAATCAACTTTATACTTCAGCAACCTTTCTTTTACTTACCCATTACTTACGCTACCATTTTTTCTTCATTTATTTGGGTGCATTTAGGCTAGCAAACCCTTATCATATATTTTTCTTTTGAAAAGTAATCTATCTAATTCTAACCTTATATCATCCAAGGGCTCAGATTAAGCTGATGAGCTCCTTTTATTTTCTCTACATATCTAATGATCTGTTAAGATTAAGCTGTTTGGTCAGATTTTATTCTCTAACTAAAAACATATAATTCAAAGCATGAAATAACCAAGATTAAACAGTCTGATTACTATGGGTTCTCGCATGAATAACAAGTTGCACACAATCATTATTGTGCATAAAAGTAAATAGTAGTCGCATTTATACTTGCACACTTTCATGGTCTATTTTTGTTTTTGGGGTTCATATATTTTCATTTTTTGACCTTCTCTTATTCTTTTTGTCCTTTGATTTTTTTATTTATTTTTAGGACATACCCTCTTTATATTTTTTAATTTCTTAATATGGAAAAATTTTGAAAAAAGCAAAGGTATGTACAATATTACAAGGCTTAACCTTAGTCATTGAAAATTATGAATCCTATTATTATAGGACCCTAATAGTGGCTTCACATGGGGATGCCATCTCCTTGTGAGATGTCAAGAACACTGTCGACGAGTAGCCTGATCCATTGGGCCAATCCCAAACATGTATATGCTTTGTTGTATAATCTCTGTGACTGAAACTCTTGAACTGAAAATACACCCTTTTCTACAAACTGAAATCTGGTACATGCTGTAATGAAATCTGATATGAAATAAACTTGCTGCTGCAAAACTGTACTTAATGAAACTGAAATCCTACCTACTTACTCTAATTAGCTGTCCAAATGCTGGTTAGGTAAAATGAAGCCGCCAATGAAACCATTCAAGCATCATATACATTGGTGGATTTTGCTGCTTCTGCTTGTTTGTGGTTAAAAGTAAAGTTCTACAGTCCAATATAACCTTGTCAACCAATGAGAAGATAAGGAAATACTTGATTTCCTTTGTTGACTCTAGAAACTGTACAAAAGGATCTTCCAAAATATATACACTAATGTTTAACTGATCTAGGCAACTGTACAATTATTCTGGATGGCCTCCATGCCATGAAACTGAAATATCACTTTCAACTTTATTACCCTGCATATTTTCAGATAAGCTTTGTGATGATATTTCTTCTAATTGAAATGTTTGTTTTATGAAACCTTTATCATTTTGATCTTGAATCTGATAGTTAGTTAATGAAGAACAATTCTGATTGCATTCACTATCCAACACATCAGTTATGGGATCATGAAAAACTTGGAAGGATTGTTGCAACTTATTACTCATAGGTTTGAATGGAACTTCATAGATTTCTACAAGCTGCTTATCCTTTTCTTTAGAGATTTTATACCACATTTCCTTTAAAAACTAAAATGATTCAAAACAAAGAGTGGTAGAGGGAATTACTCCCCTAGGGCTTTTTGGGTAAAACCCTAGCAGACTGAAAGTTGTCTATTCAAAGAAACATGCATTCATACAGCCATTATGCTATTATAAGCAAATTCTATGATAAGGGTACGTACCTTCGGTCCTACGTTTGAGAAGGCCTTTAGGGTGCAAACCCTTCTTGGAGTTCCCTTCTTCTCTTTTGTCCTGCAAAACAAACAATTCAAAGAACACAGCAGTACATGGACAAAAACTTATAAAGAAACCATCTTCATGTCATAAAGAAAGGTAGTTAGTTATGAAATCCAAACAACCATTTACACATGAATTCAAAACATGAATATCATTAACATAAAGAAGATCCATTTCGGGAACCAAGACATGTGTTTCTTTTATTATAGACAAATAAAGTACATAAAAAGGAATATGTTCACCTGAGTCACCTTCAGCAGGCTCCAAGCAAAGCTTCCTTCCGGATCCGTTCCAGCCTCAAGCCTCTAACAAAACTCCTTCCATGACTCTCTCCATGATGTCATAAATGGTGGATGAACATCAACACACAAGGAAACAAAGGTTTCCTGTACAAAATGGGGGAAGTGCAGAAGGCACAAGGGACTTCAGACCTGGTCAAGGGAAAAATCTCAGCATAATAACCTTTCTCTCTCTTCTCTCCCTTAGGCCTTCCCTTTGAGGTCTTTTTATACCATCTCCAAAGTAGTTTTTTAGTTAGGAGTTGGTTGGGAACAGTTGGGCCATGGGCACTAACAGGTGATCAGCAGGTAAAACCCGTGATCTCCGCCCGAAAAGAAGGAAGTTTATATTTTTTAAGTGTTTTAATGCATACACGCGGGTTGGATATACACAGACCCGCGTATACACGCGTTTAACTCAGGGCAATGTCGCGTATAAGGGATAAAACATTGTTTTTTTAAATTTTAGGACCAGGTCTGGAAGGAGGGGTTGCCCTAGGCCATGAGTACAGCATCACAAACCATAAGAGTGAGATTTGGAGCTATAGCAGATGCCTCCTAATATATGAGGTCATAAGGGGTACATGATGGCCGAAATATATTATGCGAGTACATGGAAAGGAAGTCTGTCAAAAGCCGAGGAGGACTTTACCAGAATTCAGTATACAAGTATAAATGACTGAAAGATACATAATGGATCATCTGATCATAATGAAAAAGTACATGTCTGAATATCACATATAAGACTCTCAATGATGCTGAAAGATGCAACGGATCACTGATATCAAAAACTGATCCCAAAAGGTACCAACTGAACATGATGGAATAGGATGGTACTACACTGCAAACTCAGGTGCCAGCATATAGAATGTCGCCATGACTGACTGCAACATATAAAGTGGAGTGGTATCAACTAGCAGCAGCAGGAGCAACTGTCAAGTGAACCAATGAATGCTGATACAACCTGAGGTCTTCACTGACCGCCGTGGTACATTTCTACACCATGGGAATAAATGATCTGAAGTCGACCATGTGAGAAATCGTTTGATTACCGGTCTTTGATGTATACCGTTAACAAACGCGAGAGTACTCACCGATAATGATAATGAGCGTCAAGGTACCCAGTACAATCTAACAAGTGTGAATAGATGAGCTGGATTCGAACGCCTGTAAGAATCTATCGATCATGAGACAATGATGGTTTCCCACTGTCGATAGCGAAGGATCTGCCACTAATGACTGCAAACCCCAAGGTACTGCCAAATGGACTCTAGATCTTTGCCCCAGAGTAATGAGTCGGAGTCGATAGGGAAAGATCTGCTAGAAGGAAGGCATTAAGGCATCCTTCATCAATCTAGCACGAGTGTAACCCGTAGGCCAATAATGTAGAAGGAATCAGACGAAAAAGATGTAGTAACCCAACCGAAGTACGTTTCCGGCGTACACAAGATGTGGCTAGCGCACGGCAGAAACCCTCTGAACCAACCAATAATGAAAGCTGACATAGAGGCGAGGTATCCACCAATAGGGTCAAATGGAAACCAAGGTACTGCACGAATCCCAATGTGTGATAATGTAAGCTGATGTCGAACACAAGGGAAACCACTCAGTCAAAGACCCATGATACTGATCGATGCTGAGCACAAGGTGACCTATCAATAATGAAAATAGGGCTAGGGTGTGGCTCTAGGCCTGTCCTTAGAGCAAGGTGTCATCGTCGATAAGGACAAGACCCGCCAGCAAGAAGTCAATGGGGACCTTCTCAAACCGGCACGAGTAAAGGACCAATATAACTGATGTGATGATATACATGACACTGAAAACCAGGGATGGCCGACTGAAAAATGAGTCAAGAGACACCGCAGAGAGGCCGACTTAGGCTAACTTCCCTTGAACAAAAGCACGACTCAATGTGACTGTGTGGCAGCATATGATGACTCTGTATAAGTTCGCCATGCAGGAGGCACGAACTAACCCTCCATATGATTGGAAGAGATAACCAATCGGGGGAGAACTGACTCAATAACAAGGTTATGGCATACCTAAGTCAAACTAAATCCCACCCATGCAGAGGAGACTTTGTTTTGAGTGCTTTGTTCAAGGGCGACACGGCTGACTCTAGCTGCCAACAATAAATGGAAATAATGTCCCGTTCCCGCTCTTTTTGGAATATTTAATTTTTTTTATCTTTTTCTATTAAGCCGGAAAAAGAATAAAAGAATGCTATGGTACAGTGGAAAGAACGATTGTCGATGAAACAGATGATCTACTTCCTGGGAAAGGAACGTTCCTATGCTCAATGCAGGGAGGTGAAAACTGGTCAGTGACACTCGAAGGTATGTTCCTTCCACGGGTCAAGGTGTGTCAAGCTACAGAAGTCAAAGGCATGCAAGGTTGATTTTGTAGACGTCATGGTCAAAAGTTGGCTTAAACACAAGTCCAAGTGAAGCTGGACCCAGGCCAAAAGGTGCAAGTGGTCAACATGCAATGCAGTAGTACAACTCAACACAAAGGAGCCTCTAGGGTAAAAGGCCAGAACAAAGTGGAGAAGCTAAGAGGAATGAGTCTTCAACACTTAAGTTATGGCGGGACTACAGAGGACTCCCGAGCCTACTCAAATTAGAGCAGCATGGGCAACAAATGTTAGTGAGGTGCTAACTAGGATGCCCATGTAAAGGATGGCTCTACCATCGTGTCATGATTTAAAGAATCGGCGAGTGAAGATGGCTTGCGAACCATAACACGATGGGATCGACCCTATGGCAGATGTATCGGTCAAACGGAGGCTAGTATGCATAATGCAATGGAAAAATGGTATCCCTAACCTATATGCCAGTGAGAACACGATACCCGCCATGACGGGTCAGCAGTCATGGAACCGTCTCGAACTGTCGAAAAACGTCCAAAATGTCCTGAAAAACAAACCAATCTCGACATTCCAAGCTCCCAAGTTAAAAGTCACATGAGGCCAAACAAAATAAAATTTTGAAAAAATTTTGCATTTTCAAAACTTATAAAAAGCATTTTGGACTCACCAGTTTTACCATTTGAGTTTGAGAGCAAAAGATTTGGAGCAAAAGGAGCAAACTTCCCACAACCAGATTCAACCGTTCAAATTCGTCGAATACCTCCACGTAACCCTTATACTTAGCTTGCAATTGATTGTGACAGGTTTTAAGATTTATGACTGATGTTTCACTGTTAAACTTTTTTCAAAAATTCGCTCGTGGCGTATACGTGGGTTGGTAATATTGAACCCGCGTATACGCGAGCCCTATACACGGCTGCGTGCACAGGTACCCGCGTATACGCCGCGAATCATTTTTAAACAAAAACTAACAGTTTAAAATCGATTTTTTCTCAGGATACCGGTCACGTGGTGCGAAAGAGAGCACGCAACGGTAGACAATGAAGTTATGAACAATCCAGAAGCATTAGATGCACTCCGGGGATGCGGTTTGCTTAAATTTTTCAAATTGCCAAATATGAAAGCGAACACGCGATTGCTTGAGATGCTCATTGATTATTGGGATGTCGATGAGGAAGCTTTTATGATCGATCAGATGCTGCTCAGGGTAGAAGTGGAGGACATCTATTTTATCATGGGCCTTTCCCGAAGGGGAGAGGTAGTACAGTCCCGGGGCAGGTCACGGATTGCCCTCTCGATAGAGGATTACGTACAGATATACTGCCTTGGACATCCCAAGAAGGTTGGGAGCCAGATTTCCATCACACATGTGGCGAGTTTGTCACTTAGGATAATCCTGTTCACCATGGCTCAGGTGAATGGATCATCCTCTCTGCATCAGGCATCACGGCAAAACATGAGCGTGGCAGTTGACTGTCTCACTACTGTGTTCGACTGGTGTACTCCTCTTCTGGCCAACATGAAGAGCCAGCTCACTTCTATCAGGAGGGGTCAGACTAAAAACTTTGGATATGGAAGCATCTTGTGTACTTTCTTTTTCGAGAAGGTTCCCGCACTCCGCCCCAGGGTAGCAGTTTCCATCAGCACCCCACGCGATCCACGCATGGGCCGGTGGGCTGATCTGATGAAACGTCTGGGGGGTGGGGAGGTCCCAAGGACTGCCTTCGATGATGACTTCTTCACCTGGTGGGATCAGCAGATCATCGTCGTGGATGATTACCCCTATGCTGGACTAGATTTCCGAGGAGATCCTGATTTAGTGTTACCACCGAATGCAGCATGGGGCAAGATTGGTAAGATTTTTTGATTTTATGATTTTTTGGATTTTTCAAATATAATGATGAATTTTAAAAAATATTTTTTGATGAGATTCAAATGACTGATATGATGATCATGTTCCAGACATTGGGCCTTTACGATCAGATGGATTCCCGCGGCATGGACGGCGTGGCCGAGGAGCCGAAGAGGCGGCTGCTGATACAGAACGGACTCTAAACAACGTCCAATGACACTTGGCGAGACTGAGCTGCTGAGTACCGATGGCCATCATAGAGGACCTTCCTGAGGATATGCAGTGTCATGTGGTTGTGTCATGCAGAAAGAGTCGATAGTGCGGACACAACCAACCTCCCTAGAAGCCTAAGACTTTCTAGTGACAAACAAGACAAATACGAGAAATCCTTCTCTAAATATGCATTTATCATACAAGAAATCAAGTGTTTAGATCCTACCTGTAACCCAACGTTGTTGTAGTAGTCCAGCCTCGTTGATCCGGATGAGCTCCTCCTTTTCTTCGAAACCTGCATTCACTAACAATCAAACGATTAAATAGCACCTGAATATCTCATAAAACAAAACATATTTAACATATAGACCAAGGAGTATATGAAACAACTCATAAATAAAAAATTGTTGAGAAGAATGGACTTATTTGTATTAATAGGAAACAAAAGAAACCATTACAACCTGAGCCTTGGTGTTGTGCAAGTTCCTCCCAGGGTCCAGCAAGAGTTTTCCTTTACTTTGATCAGCTCACCCACTTCCAAATGAAACAAGAAAGGATGACAATCTCTCCTCACAAGCTTCTACAAGGAAATCCTAAACTCAGCAGCATCTACCCCTAGGAATTTTCAACTTTCAACCTCCTCTCCCTCTGGTCCAATGCATGTATTTATAGTGTTGTAGAGGAAGTTAATCAGGTCCACCATCAATGGGATAAGCCCCTCTTTGGGTGGGTTAGCTCCCCTCTTGATGGGATAAGTTCCCCTTCCATAGGGATACATGAACCATCTGGAGGTGCTCCATTTCTCCCGTTTCCCCTTTCTGGTTGCCCCCAGCAGAGGTTCCAGGGTTCGAACTCGCGCCAGCAAGAAGTTGCTGCCCTTGGGGAAACGGGTTGGTTAACACAGCTTGAGAACTAGAAGTCCCTTGCTGTCCTAACAAGCGCTGAGCGTCTTCAATCTTAGGGCAGAGATGAGTTAGATGGTCTCCACTGCACAACTTGCATGGAAACTTGACTTTCTTTCTCGACTCATTTCTACCACCACCAGCGTTGTTGCCAGATTTATTTGCATCGGGCTTCCCATCTTGGTTCTTTTTCTTACCGCGTCCTTCCTTTTTCCCATTGGAATTTTGATTTCCTTTGGGATTATCAGATTGGACGACATTTATTGAAGAAGTTTGGGAAGTGGGGGGATTAGACGATGTGACTTGGTTGTTAGAAGCAGTTTCCAAGGACAACTGCTGCAATTGATTCAACAAGTTCACGGTAGTTGTGTCTACTGACCCGACGATACCATCCGCGTGCGGACCTGGCTTCGACTTAGCTACCTCAACCTTAGATCCAGGAGCATCTGGCAAGTACTTTTGTAGGATCCCAGACTGAGAGTAGATCAATTCTAATGGTTGGGCCCTAAAAATGGCTTGCTCCTCAGAATAGACCCCAGACATGGAGACATCCTTGGAGATCTCAGGTTGTAAAGACTTCAAAAACCACTCGAGACAGTACTCCGGAGGGATTTTGGCTTTAATGAGCCTCTTTCTCCATCTCCATTCCTGAATATGGTCAGAAATGTCGGTTGCCTTATCCTGACGAAAGGTGGCCAGAAGTTTAGTTCCGGCATCATAGCGGAGAGGCAACTAGAAGTGATTTAAGAAAATATTGGCTAAGTCAGCGAACGATGTAAAGCTGCCCCCTGGCAACTCTATATACCATTTGGCCGCATTACCAGTCAAGGTGCGGTGAAAGAGTCTCAACCTAATCGAGTCATCGATAAGGGAGTTAGATGAGCACCACAAATGGAATGTGGTTACATGGTCGCCTGGGTCTTCACTACTCTTCCCTTCGAATTTTGGAATGTCCGAAGGAAGTTTGGTTGGGACCGGAGGCCAGGCCAGATTGTACTTGATTGGGTCATTTGTTAACTTAGTGAGATCTGGCAAGTTTAACGTTGCCAGAAACGGAAGCCTAGGAGGACCTTGGGGATTCCACCCAGACTGGGCAGAACTCCCAAAGCTCTGAAAAGATTGTCCTGGAATTTGGGAGGCACCAGGCTGCCCGAAGTAACCAGTAGAACTGGCTGAACTAAAAGGCAAGCCTTGTGGTCTAGCAAAATTCGGAGTTTGACCAACTCCGGCCGTATAACCTCCATAACCAGCAAAGTTTCCTCCTAAAGGATTGTAGAGAGTTGATAACCCCTGATACGGATTCCAAGCCGAAGCAAGGGGAGGAATACTTTGAAACATGCTAACTGTGGAGTACGGCCTATTCCCTTGTTGGTCGATAAACGGATTCCCAGTTCCCGCGCTACTAACCCCAGGGTTATTCCAACCTTGGAAAGGATTGATGCTTTGTCCTACAGAAGAAAAAGGCATGGATCCTACCTTCGGGTTGGAATGTGGTATATGACCACTTCCGAAAGGAAAACCCTGGAATGAAGTCGATCCGCCCATCATGGACGTAGCCTGATGGAATACCGTGCGATTGGGTGCCAAAAGGGAAGAATCCAGTACCAAAAGCATTGGTTTGGGCATTTCCACTCGTGGACGGAATGGAGGTAGACCCAACTAAAGATGTGCTAGCAAAAGATCCGAACAAGGAAGCGGAGGGGATGGAAATGGTTCCTCCCCCTTGCACCGATGTTGGGGTTTGCATAGTCGTAGCACTCGTAGAAGCCATGCTTCCAATAGTGGTCATCAATGGTAAGCACGTAGCGTAACCTGGACTTGACGGTCTATGCGTTGGAGTCCCAACGTATTGTAATACGTCAGGATGACTAGATGGTAGTGGAGAATTTGGAGCCACTAATGACTCTGAAATTTCTTCTACCTCTATGTTATTCTCCGCTTGAAAGAGAACTCGAGAAAGGACTGGAGTGTCCCTCTCTTGCTCAGAAGTGCCAGGCCTTGCTTGGCTGCTAATGCCCCCGAGAGGAGGATCAATCCCCGATGTGTCAACCGGCGTGGGACGGAACCCACCGGTAGTATTGCATCTGCGCCTTCTAGGAGAAGGCTCTAAACTTGGTGGCGAGAGACCACGAAGTCTTTGAGACCATCTTGGAGATCGGTCAGCCACTTTGAATTTTTTTGTTATGATCTAACTAAAGAATTAAAAAATTGAAAGCTAGGCCAACTAGGAGCACAAAGCACACACTATAAAGTCCCTAACGATACAGCCAGTCAAACAACTTCCAAGTATTTCCGCTCCGGGTGATTAAGACTTGATACTAAAATACGAGAAAGTGAAATAAGGGGCCTTCCGAAGATAGTCTGGGATGATGAGGGCCCAGTCCTATCAGCGAAGGTATCAGAGGAAGTTACGCTGACCTCCTAACAATAGCCTGCGCCGGTGCAAGCCCCCAAGCTTCGCAAGGGTGCCCTCCAGTAGTACTGTCGAGGGTGATGCAACGTCAACCTCAGGTGCCACGGGATTCCCCTCCACATCCACCTGTGTAGTTCCCTAGGAGAAGCAACTATGGATACCAACTCGTTGCAGAAGCCAGGCGGAACAGTCGTGAGGTAAGTTCGGACAAGTAGGAGAGGGGGTATCTCTCTTCCCTGTCTTTACAGACCCTTGTGCTTAACTCCCAGATCCAGAGCTTTCCTGGTCTTCCTAACGCTATTGGATTTTCTCTCGTTATTCAGACTCCTACGTTTGACGTTTATATGGCCTTGGAGAGTTAACTCTCCACTCGCCTAATCCAAAGCCCTAAAATCCTAATCTTGTTGGTGTAACTGACTAAAACAAAAAGTTCTAGTGAATTTTAGTTAGTGCTTGATTTTATTAGGCTGTTCTTTAAGTCACAAGGTAACGGAAGTGAAACTAGTGGTGTTTTTTGATGCAAAAGAAATTAATAAAAACTTAACTACATGCACATGCACTTTTTCGTTTTTCGATGAAGAGCAATTTCTATAGGGTTCAGAGGTACTTCTAATAAAACAATTTTTTCTTTTCTTTTCGTTAATGCACACTTCACACTCACAAAATCTAACAAAGCTATGTATGCCTAAAAGGGGATGCAAATCTATCCTAATGCAACAACTATATGTGGATGCAAGATTCAAAACTACTCTAAAAACAAAAAATGAAAGTTGCTTGCTTATCAAACTTTATCTTGCCACTTAAGATGCCTAGATGGAATATGAGATGTTTCGATTCATTTTTTCTAAACACTAAAAACAAGTTCTAAGACAAACATAAAGCACTTTCACTTCTCTAAAAGGAAACCAAATGAAAAGCAAGTTCAAGAAAGCAAAACTAAGATTTTCAAAAGATTTTCTTCAAAGCAACAAACAAAAAAGTCTTTTCAAAAAATGCTCTCAACAACACTGAAACTTGTGATTGAAGAATAGGCAATTAAACACTTTTGCGAATCAACACCACTTAATGGATGAAAACCCAACAAAAATAAATGTGTTTAAAATCGCTCTTAACAATCAAAAGCAGCAATGAAAGCCAAAAAGATCAAAAAGACAAATTCCAAGAAAGTGTCAAACAACAACTTTCATGAAACAAAGAAGTAGATGGTCACAAAAAGCGATTTTGTCAAGCAAACAAAAAGTCACCAAAAGCAAGATTAACACAAAGATTGAATTCAATCTTCCTACCCTGATGAAACAAAGCAGCCAAGATTCCTAGCAAGAAATCTTGCGTGCTTTAGCCAAAAACAATGATGCTTGCAATCAACAAAAAACAAGACCAACACTCCTTATAATCAGAGAGAATTTAGAACGAGATGCTCGCTGTAAAACAAATAACTGATACTGGAAAATGACTGTTTCAGACTGACTCAAACCACCAGACAAACCTTCAGAGGCCAAAAAGATTTACAAATCTTGAAAATTGGAATATATACGCGACTGTACTATAGTACAGATTGCGTGTATACGCGACTGTGTTTGAGGAAACCTGCGTATACGCGGGTTCACTCAAAGAAACAAGCATATATACACTACTGTATCTAAGAAAAACAGCGTATATGAAAAGCTTGAAGAAAAATAAAAAAGACAAACTGAAGAAACTGGCAAAGCTTAAAGTTCAAGAACAGACCAGACAGTAACAGCAAGCAAACAAGGCAGCTGAGCCCTAATTGGCTTGAAAAACACCCAAACTAGGAACAACAAGAGTGTTTTCCCCAGTGGAGTCGCCAATTCTGGTAGAGGGAATTACTCCCCTAGGGCTTTTTGGGTAAAACCCTAGCAGACTGAAAGTTGTCTATTCAAAGAAACATGCATTCATACAGCCATTATGCTATTATAAGCAAATTCTATGATAAGGGTACGTACCTTCGGTCCTACGTTTGAGAAGGCCTTTAGGGTGCAAACCCTTCTTGGAGTTCCCTTCTTCTCTTTTGTCCTGCAAAACAAACAATTCAAAGAACACAGCAGTACATGGACAAAAACTTATAAAGAAACCATCTTCATGTCATAAAGAAAGGTAGTTAGTTATGAAATCCAAACAACCATTTACACATGAATTCAAAACATGAATATCATTAACATAAAGAAGATTCATTTCGGGAACCAAGACATGTGTTTCTTTTATTATAGACAAATAAAGTACATAAAAAGGAATATGTTCACCTGAGTCACCTTCAGCAGGCTCCAAGCAAAGCTTCCTTCCGGATCCGTTCCAGCCTCAAGCCTCTAACAAAACTCCTTCCATGACTCTCTCCATGATGTCATAGATGGTGGATGAACATCAACACACAAGGAAACAAAGGTTTCCTGTACAAAATGGGGGAAGTGCAGGAGGCACAAGGGACTTCAGACCTGGTCAAGGGAAAAATCTCAGCATAATAACCTTTCTCTCTCTTCTCTCCCTTAGGCCTTCCCTTTGATGTCTTTTTATACCACCTCCAAAGTAGTTTTTTAGTTAGGAGTTGGTTGGGAACAGTTGGGCCACGGGCACTAACGGGTGATCAGCAGGTAAAACCCGCGATCTCCGCCCGAAAAGAAGGAATTTTATATTTTTTTAAGTGTTTTAATACATACACGTGGGTTGGATATACACAGACCCACGTATACACGCGTTTAACTCATGGCAATGTCGCGTATAAGGGATAAAACACTGTTTTTTTAAATTTTAGGACTAGGTCTGGAAGGAGGGGTTGCCCTAGGCCATGAGTACAACATCACAAACCATAAGAGTGAGATTTGGAGCTATAACAAATAGGAAAAGAAGCTTCACTTATTTCCAAATATTCGACACTTTCTTCCTCACTTTCATAGCTAATATGGATAGGATGATCACTATTTGCAAGCTGCTAAACTGAATTCCTTTATTTCCCAAACTAGTTTCTGATTGCTCTGTAAAGTTAGTTTGGATTTGAACATGATTATCATCATACTGATCATATTTAGGCAAATCATTAAAAGAAGTAATGTCATAAAAAATACACATTAGATCAACTGATTTCTTCTCCACATAGTGCTCTATAAATCTACCTTTTGATCTATGGTAGTTGGAATTAGTAGGAATTTGTTCATGGCTATCAACCTCTTCTTTTTGTGAAATAAATGTGTCATGGTGATTTTGAGAAAAAAATTTATCTTTCATGGTGATATTTTGTATCCTTTCCTCTATTTTTCTTACCAAAATGTCGAGTTTTACCTCTGTAATGTTGTTCTTCTCCACTCCTACTTTCAACTTTTCTCTTCTAATTTGTAGGTTAACTTCCACATCTACTACAATGTTCTGCATCTGTTCTAGTGTTGAGGGGTTTCTCTCTCTTAGCTGAAATTCTATCTCTGGATCAAATGCCTTTGGATAATGCAAGGGAGCTAAATCAGGAGGAGGTCTTATATTTGATGGCATTGAATAGTAGACTTGATTAAATCTGTTAGAAAATTGTTGTATTGTTTCATTTGGCTGTCTTTTTAACTGACTATGTTCTTCTATGATCGTAAAAAGATTAACCTTGATTGTCTATCTATCAAGGAAAATTTTTACAAACTGTTGGAAATTTGAGATGCTTTCCATAGGTAGATTCTTGAACCAACTCTTTACTTTACTTTGCAAAGAAAGAGCACAAAGTCTGATTCTAACATCATCTTCATCAATCTCAAATAAGTCTAGATAATTCTCAAAAACTTGAATATGTTTTTGGGCAGTTATTTTACCATCTTCTCCATCAAACCTAGGGAGATACTTGTAATAATTGTTAGGGAAACAGTGGAGTGTAGGAGGTAATATGAGTGGCTTATACCTATCAGGAACTTTACAAGGTATAGGAATATGTATAGGGATTGTAAGATTAGTCTTGATTGTTTGAGGCTTCTTAATTGGAAAACAATTATCATAAGATTCAGAAGGAAGCTACTCAAATGGATTTGGAGAATATATATTTACAATTTTAAAAGGAAAATAATAAAAAATTAATCTAAGATCTTCTCTAAAATACACTATACATTGAAAAACTTTCTTGATGAGAAAGAACATAATGTCTTGGATAAAAATCCAAGTTAAAACCCTGATCTTTTCATATTGTCCTTTCAGGTTCATTCCTCCAGTGGAGTCTTGATTGCGAAATTGATTTAGAGTCTCCAGGTGGATAATTTTAACCTTTGTGTGTTTGATCACTGTCCACCATCATAGATCAAATCTGAACCTGTAAAATATTTCTGAAGAAAATGTTAGTCTTCCCCAGTTTGGATGCCACTATGTTATCACTCAGTAATTTCTCAAGGTTAAAGAAAGAAATCACCGAGGTAACCACAAACCACTTTTGGAGCATAGGATCTAGCCAACCTAGGCTGAGAGAGGGCTCTCTCTGTATGATTTAGCTTTGTTTGCTGGGATTTCAGGCTAGTTATGAATGTTCAGGGGGGTTTTTGATTTGTATTTAACATTGGATGGTGGGATCCTTAAAGCAGATGGATAGAATGTTGTCTTTAGACCATTGGGCTATGGAGTCAACAGAAGGGTAGTAGAACTGGATCAACTCACTAAAGGGAATGTTCAAAGGGAAATCTAGTAGAGTAAAGTGCGGGTCTTTGGGACAAGGTGGTGAAATGGTTTTAATTAGGGTGAGAGAGAAATTAAGAATTCTTAGACTGGGATATAAACAAGCAATAGAGGGTAATCGAAAGCAAAGGGCACTTAAGAATCCTTTGATCTGGATTAGCAAGAAACAACCTAAACTAAGGAGAAATTAAGAATTCCTTAACTTAGATATCAGTTGAAAACATTTATATGCCTAACTGTTAAAATAGAGTGTAATTAACCAAATTATGAGATATTGTTCGAGTTATAGCATTTATATTTAGAAGTACATTAAAGATTGTGGAAAAACTTTAAGAAAGATAACAACAACAAGAGAAAATACTTGCCTACACTTCATTCAACACATGAATCCTATGAAATATCTGGTCTTTACTCATTAATCCAGCTTGCTAGCTCAGTCACTGCTCCAAGGGATTTACAGTCTTTTGATCAAGAAATCTATAGAAATGTCTAAGAATCCACCCTACATACTTCGAATTGTGAAGTATTTATACAAAAGTTTATTAAAAAATATCCCTAACTAATTTGAGATTTAATCTAGGAAATAAAAAAATCTTCTTGTTAGAAGGTAGAGACAATTATTGAACCGCTTCATGCTGTCCCTAGTATTTTGGTGTTACTGGCCTTTATAGTTGGGTTTCTAGCCTTTTATGCTCTTTGCTGTTTGGACCTTTCATGCTGGAGGCTATTGGAAATAATACTAAGAGGGGGGGTGAATTAGTGTTAGCAAGTTAACAATATTTCATTTCCATAATCAGATTCATATACGCTACTTCAGTTAATGCAACTTGCGTGTATACCCAACTGTATTTAAGGCAACTAGCGTATACCTTGCAAACTTATAATTTAGTTAGTTGATCTTAATCTATGCATTAGAACCATATAAACAGTAACCAAGTGCAGTAGAAACAGAACAGACAATCACACACGTGAACACAAGATATAAGGTGGAAACCCAATGTGGGTGAAAACCACCTGCTGCAATCGTCTCTTTCTTCCTTTAATAAGAAACTTCTTTCTACAAATTTTTGTACTGGTGTAGTCTTATACCAGTATGCAGGCTTCTACCTGCAAAAGGCTACAACCTTCTCTCATTCTCCAGCTTCTCCTAGAAGGGAGCTATAACCCCTAGCTCTTGTACTAGCTAATGTGTTTACTAGTACGTAGGTGCTGACCTACAGAAGGCTACAACCTTCTCTTTTCTTCTAGGGACCACATTTCATAAATTTTCAGACTGGATCCATCAATAACATCAATCAAAAATCAAATATATCTACATCAACCAATCTCCTTTGCACCAACCAAAATTAAATCAAACAATCACTTCTCTGAATGTTGTAACTAGAATACAGTAACAGTGACCAAAACCCAAGCCAAAACCCAAAACACTGCAACAACAAATAGAATCAGCTAAAGCATATTTTATGAGGTGTACGCTACTTCAATGTGTCGAACCTGCGTGCAAACTCACTTTTCTCAAGCTGAACTTGTGTATACGCTGTTTAGATATGTAGAACTAGTGTGTATACGCGCCTTTTCTATAGTGAAACTGTGTACAGATCTATAAAAGATGATTTAACCTTTACAACTATTCAGACATCAGTTATACCCAGATCATCATATTTATAGATTACGACATGCACCAATTATTCATATAAAATATCGAAACCACACAAAGATACTTCACTTCAAGCCTTAAGATCTTGACCCATCAATAGATCTTATCCTTCATCAAGCACTGAGGTTCATCCTTGATTCAGATCCAGCTATGCCTAATAACATGTATTCTTGATCTTGCTATTCATAAGATATTCAATCCTTTAGTGCCTTGCCTAATGATCTTCTGCTTCTTTTATAGTCTTAGGCCTTACTCAATACCATGGTCCAAAACCACTTAGAATCAATACCTTGGACCAAATACCTAGGGTTAACACTTCGAACAAGATACCTTGGACCAATACCATGGATCACAATACCATGGACCAAAACCAATTTTTCCAACATGTACGCGCCTTTCAATCCATGAGCATGCGTGTGTACGCCATACGTGCCTTTTAGTCTGAGAACCCATGTGTACACGCGGATTTTTTCAATGGGAATCTGCATATACCTCTCTTTCTTCATTCTGTGAGCCTGAACTGTGATCTGTCATCTGTGTGAGTTGTCATCAAGGACAACACCTATCTCATATTGCCAAAACTGTATCATAATGCCAACAATCTCCCCCTTTGGACTTGATGGCAACCCCAAGTCACTCTGCCCCTTTGTAATCAAGGGCAAAGGGTTATGGTCCCCTTGAGTACATGTTGAATTCTCTAATATGCTGAAGTGTGTTGTCCATGCTCCCCCTAAATATAAGCAAGGTCTGCAAAAAAATGACTCTATACATACATCAGAAATGACCTTCCTATCACTAATGACTCACACATCCATCTCCCAACCAAGTGGGGATATACCAAGTTTGACTCATCCACCCAGCCAAGTGGGTATATACCAAATGTTTATACATGACAAAATAAGAACATTACATCATCTATCCCATGCATAGTGGGGAAACAAAATAGGTCGTTACATGACCTTGATAATAAAATATATACATGTCATACAGACCAAATATCTAAAACAATACCATGATATTCATCAGCAACTATCATCATCAGCATCTATCAATCACCATTCAGACCAACAACCATGATCTCCCCTTGAACCTGTTCCACCTAAAACAAAACAATTGTGAATTTGTACCAAGATCTTCTAAGATAATGCCAACAATGCATTATTAGAAGTATATGCTCCCCCTGAACCTATGCTAGCGATTACTATTAGACCCATATCAGACTCCTTTCATCCTGAGTCTGGCCCACTATTTTTCTTCAAACCAAGATATACATGGTTGTGTCCATAGCAACCTGCGTATGTACGCGGATACGCTTCACGAAACTTGCGTACAACCACTTTTATTCTGAAAATAGATAAGTTTCAACAGCAAGATGATGCATCAACTACTCCCAGCTTCTGTCTGAGATACTCAAATGTCTCTCTGGGCAGTGGTTTGGTGAATATATCAGCAACCTATTCTTTGGAGGGAACATACTCCAATTTGACCTTTTGTTCAAGCACTTGTTCACGTAGAAAGTGATATTTTATGGGTATGTGCTTGGTCTTGGAATGCATGACTAGATTCTTTGAAATACTAATTGCCCTTGTATTGTCACATAGAATGGAAATGGGTGGAGTACATGTAATCTGAATGTCTTGCAATGTTTGCATCATCCAAAGGAGTTGTGTGCAGCAAGATGCAACAGCCACATATTCTGCTTCAGCTGTAGATAATGCAATTTAACTTTGTTTCTTGCTGAACCAAGACACTAATCTGGAACCCATATACAATGCACCACCACTAGTGCTTTTTCTATCACCCACGCTTCCTGCCCAATCTGCATCTGTATATGCATGAAGTGTAAGATCTGTATCTCTAGGATACCATAAACCAAATTTTTGTGTTCCTTGAAGATATTTGAAAATCCTTTTGACTGCCTGAAGGTGTGATTCCTTTGGATTCACTTGGAATCTTCCAACTATTCCCACTGCATGCATGATGGCTGGTCAGGTACTTGTTAGATAAAGTAGACTGCCAATCATGGATCTATAGGTTGGTTGATGTACTGCTGTTGATTCAACATTTTAATTGAGACTGCATCCTATTACCATAGGGGTACATACTGATTTAGAATCTTCCATGCTATATTTTTTCAAGATCTGCTTGAGATACTTGGTTTGTGATAGAAAAATACCATCTTTATTTTGTTGAACTTGTAAACCAAGAAAATATGTGAGCTCACCATGCAGGGACATTTCAAATTCTTTTTTCATTACCAAAGAAAAGTTTTGACTCATCACTTCTTCATTGCTACCAAAAATGATATCATCAACATACACAACAAGTATTAGCAATTTATCATTGTCAATCTTTGTATATAGATTACTATCAGCTGATCCTTTTTTAAAAACCTTGTTGATGGAGGTATTTGTCAAGATGGTAATACTAGGCCCTTGGAGCTTGTTTTAGACCATAGAGAACCTTTCTGAGTCTGCATACAAGTTTTGGATCATTTCCAAGGATGAATCCATCTGGTTGCTCAATATATACTTCTTCTTCTAAGTCTCCATTAAGAAAGGCAGATTTTACATCCATTTGGTATACTTTGAAGTTCTGAAAGCTAGAAAGAGCAAGGAACATTCTTATGGCTTCAAGTCTAGCAACAGGTGCAAAAGTTTCTTCAAAATCTATACCTTCTTGTTGAGCATATCCTTTACAAACAAGTCTAGCCTTGTTTCTAATAACTTCTCCATTTTCATTCAGCTTGTTTTTGAATATCCATTTGGTTCCTATGATATTCTTATCATGAGGTCTAGGAACTAATTCCCAAGTATTATTCTTTTCAATTTGCTCAAGCTCTTCATTCATGGCCTTGACCCAACATTCATCTTTGCATGCTTCATGTACATTTTGAGGTTCGATGGTGGAAAGCAATGCTAGATAACTTTAAGCTTCTGTAATAGTTCTTCTTGTTTGCACACCTATCTCTCTCTGTTCCAAAATTTGAGTCTCTGGATGATTTTTCTGAACATACCTGGATGGAGTCTTTTCTTCTACTGTTATCTATTCTTTTGGTGCTTCATTGGTTTCTTCTTTAGAATTAGTCTGATTTGATGTGGAAGGATAATCCTCATCTTCTTCATAATCTTTGGTTTTTACTTGCTTTGGATTTTGCCTGCTTCATCAACCACAACATCAATACTTTCAACAATTTTCCCAAGTCTTTTATTATAACACTTATATCCTTTACTTCGGGAAGAGTAACCAAGGAGAATTCCTTCATCTGCTCTAGGTTCGAACTTGCCAAGTTTTTCATCAGTCCTTTTGATGTAACATTTGCTTCAAAAAACTTTGAAGTATTTTACAGTAGGAGTCTTACCCCACCAAATTTCATGTGGAGATTGAATACTGTTAACCTGAACATTTGTTTTGTTGAGAATAGTGATGACAGCAAATGCAGCTTCACCCAGAAAGTTGCAGGAGTTCCAAACTCATCTAGCATGGCACGAGCGATTTGTTGAATAGTTCGTTTCATCCTTTCTACCACTCCATTTTTCTAAGGAGTCCTTGCGGTAGAGAATTCCCTTTTTATTCCATGTTCTTCATAAAAGTCGAAGAATTCATCTGAGGTAAATTCTCCTCCTTGATCAGACCTAAGGCATTTGATTTTGCAATTTGATTCATTTTCAACCAAAGCTTTGAAGGCTTTCAACTTTTCAAATGCTTCATATTTATGCTTTAGAAGTCCTATCCAACACATTCTATAAAAGTCGTCAATGAAAAATATAAAGTATTCTTCTCCATGAGGTAAATTTTTCCTTGATGGACCGCATAAATCAGTATGAACAAGTTCAAGAGGCTTACTAGCTGATCCTTCCTTCTCAAGGAAATGAGGTCTGGTTTTCTTACCAAATTGACATGATTTGCATATTGTATTTTCTGGAATGCTGAGATTAGGAAGATCATGAACAACCTGGAATTTGCATACTTTTCTTATTTAAGAGAAGCTTAGATGCCCCAATCTTCTGTGCCATAGCCAATGTTCATAATTTTTGCTTAGGTAGCACTGTTGTTGTCCTCCCTTGAGTATGTATAGGTTTATTGGAGTTCTTACACCTTTGACCATTGTTTCTCCTATATCAAGCTCACGAACAACACATCCATTTGATCGAAATACTACTTCATTTCCTTGATCGCACATTTGACTGACACTCAATAGATTATGCTTTAGACCATCAACATACATAACATTCCTAGCTTTAACCTTTTCTTTTAAGAGAACAAAACCTTTACCTTTTATGACAGCAAGGGTGTCATTTCTAAATGAGACCTTCTTTTCCTTTTCTATGGAATTATATGACTAAAGTTTTTCTTTATCACCTGTCATGTGTTTTGAGCATCCACTGTCGATGTACCACTGATTTTCTTGTCCTTTGTTATGAAACCAGCTCACAAAAAGGTAGAAAAGAGAGATCCACACCTTAGAATTCAGCCTCTTCGAGGGGGCAACATCCTTTACATTACATAAATGAACAATTCTTGGATGATACAAATGACAAAACCTCCTTTCTATATATAGGAGTCTAAGGAGTCACAATATAATCCAGCCGACCTAACAATAATAATATAAAGCCACAAAAATAACAATAGAGGGATTCTATGGGGCACAGAAATAACAATATGGGGGTAATAGGGGCACAACAATATAAATAGGGGGTATAACTACAATAGTAATGGGGTAATCACTAGTATTATAGGGACCCAACATGCCCCTCTCCTTCAAAAAAGTGTTGTCCTCAACGCTTGAGTAGTTCTGGATACTTCTGCATAAAATTCTCATCCTCCCATGTGGAATCTTCAGCGGATAAGTTCTTCCACTTGATAAGATACTCTGAAATTGATCGATTTCGTAGCTGTCGAGTTCTTGTTTCTGTGACTGCTTCTGGTTCCAATATAATTTTTCCTTCCTCGTCAAGTTCTGGCAATATTGTTTGAATTGGGAGCTTGTCACCTATAACCTTCTTTAAACATGAAACATGGAAAACTGGGTGCAATCGAGAAGCTGCAGGAAGCTCCAATTTGTATGCCATAGTACCAATCTTTTGCAACACCTTGTACGGACCATAATACTTTGGTGATAATTTATTATCCTTCTTAGCTTGCTTTAGGGACATTTGCTTATATGGTTGTAGCCGTAGGAATACCCAATCACCTACATCAAAACTTCTTTCACTGCGATGTTGATCTGCCTGTTGTTTCATTCTATTTTGTGCCAACACGAGGTTATCCTTTAAGAGTTGGAGGACTTGTTGTTGATGTTCGATGTGATGTTCCACTGCCTGAACCTTAGAATTTTCTCTTAAATATGATGTGATGGATGGTGGTTGATACCCATAAAGTGCCATAAATGGGGTCATTTTTGTTGCTGTATGGAAGGAAGTGTTATACCACCATTCAGCCAGAGGCAACCATTTGACCCATTGTGTCTGTTTATCAGATACAAAGCAACGAAGATATCCTTCCAAACATTTGTTTACTATCTCAGTTTGCCCATCAGATTGAGGATGATAAGATGAGCTATGAGCTAACTGAGTACCAAGACAAGAAAATAATTCTGTCCAAAAATTTCCAGTGAAAATGGGATCTCTGTCACTTACAATAATCTTTGGGTTTCCATGTAGCTTTTGAACTGTTTCCATAAATGCAGTAGAAACTGTACTGGCTTTAAATGGATGTGATAATGCACAAAAGTGTGCATACTTGGTAAGTCTGTCAACTACCACCATGATGACACTCTTTCCCTCAGACTTGGGTAAACCTGTGATAAAATCCATTGAAACCTCCTCCCAACGTTGGCTTGGAATGGATAAAGGTTGTAATAGACCTGGTGTCTTAATTGTTTCAACTTTATTTTGCTGGCAAACCAAACATTCCGCCACAAACTTTTGAATATCTGATTTAAGGCCATCCCAAAAAAATTCCTTCTTAACCCTGTGGTAAGTTTTTAAAAATCCTGAGTGCCCTCCTAAGGGAGAAGTGTGCAATTCCATAAGAATCTTTTGTTTTAGCTGGGAATTCTTACAGAGGTATAAGCGATCTTTGTACCATAACGAATCATTTTTCCAGCTAAATGTATCAGAAGTACTGGAATCTTGTTGTAGCTTTTGAATAAGTGCCCACACTTCTTCGTCATTCTTCCATTCCTCCCTTGCTTCGTTTATCCAATCTGGTTGGATAATAGAAATGGCACACAACAATGCTTCCACATCCTCATCCTTTCTTGAGAGTGCATCTGCCACCACATTTTGCTTCCCTTTTTTGTAGATGATTTCAAAGTCATAACCCAACATCTTTGTGACCCACTTTTGTTGCTCTTCAGAGGATAATCTTTGTTCTAAAAAGTATTTAAGGCTATCATGATCCGTTTTTACCTTGAAGTGTCTTCCCATTAGGTAGGGTCGCCATTTCTTAAGTGCATGGAGTATTGCCAACATTTCCTTCTCATAAATAGCTTTGCTTAAAAACTTTCCCTTGATTGGACGACTTTCAAAAGCAATGGGTCTTTCATCTTGCATTAGAACAGCACCAATTCCATTTCCTGAAGCATCACATTCCACAATAAAGGTTTTTGTGAAGTCCGGTGTAGCTAAGACCGGTGCTTGGCACATTGCCTCTTTAAGATGTTCAAAGGCCTTTGTTGCTTCCGAAGTCCATGAAAATGAATCTTTCTTCAATAATGTTGTTAGAGGTGCTGCTATTCTCCCATAATTCTTAACAAACTTGCGATAATACCCTGTCAACCCAAGAAATCCTCGCAGATGCTTTATGGATGTGGGGATTTTCCATTCCTTAATGGCTTTAATTTTGCTAGGGTCTACCTTAACTCCTTCATGAGATACAATATGACCCAAATATTCCACCTCCTGGACTCCAAAGAAACATTTGGATCTTTTTGCATATAATTGTTTCTCCTCCAATAGTTGTAGCACCCTGTCAACATGTTCAACATGATCCTTCCAAGACTTGCTGTAGATTAGTATATCATCAAAAAATACTAACACAAATTTTCTAAGGAATGGTTTGAAAATTGAATTCATCAAACCTTGAAATGTTGAAGGTGCATTGGTAAGGCCAAAAGGCATGACCAAAAATTCATAATGACCCTCATGAGTTCTAAATGCCGTTTTCGGAATGTCTTCAATCTTCATTCTGATTTGATGATATCCCGAACGAAGATCCAACTTGGTGAAGTAAATTGATCCATGCAATTCATCCAGTAATTCATCAATAACAGGAATGGGGAACTTATCTTTAATAGTGAGCTTGTTGAGCTCCCTATAATCTGGACACATGCGCCATGATCCATCCTTCTTGTGCACCAATACTACTGGAGCTGAGAAAGAACTTTGACTCGGTTGAATTATACCAGCCTCTAGCATTTCTGCAACCATACGTTCAATTTCACTTTTTTGGACATAGGGATATCTGTACGGCCTGATGTTTGGAGGAACACTTCCTGGAATCAGATGAATAGCATGATCATGATCACGCATAGGTGGGAGACCTTTGGGAGTCTCAAATACCTTGGAATGATTGTCCAGGACTTTTTGGAGATCTGGAGAAATAGATGATTCCAATGTGGAAACATCTAGCGAACATAATTGTGCAATTACACCTCTTTGCTCCTTTTTTAGAAGCTTTGTCATGCCATTAGAGCTGATTATCTTTCCTGGTTTCCCTGCAATACCCCTTAATTCAACTTCCTTTCCTTCCACAGAAAATTTCATGAAAAGTTCTTGAAAATTAAAAGCTATTGTACCCAAGGATTGTAGCCATTGGACTCCTAGTACAACATCAGCACCTCCCATTGGAATGGAAAGCATTGGGCTAGTCAATACATATTCTCCCATGGATAGCTTGATATTATGGCACTTTCCAGAACAATTTATTGTTCCTCCATTTGCAATCATCACTTGACACTCTGGTGCTGGATATAGGAAGCAATTCAATTCTTTTGCTACCCTACAATGAATAAAATTGTGGGTGCTTCCTGAATCAATCAACACTATTACCTTTTTCTTCTTGATTTGTCCTTCTATCTTGATGGTTTGAGGAGTGGTAATTCCCGCCAATGCATTACAAGATATGGTCGGATTTATTTGTTCTTCATCTAGGCTTTGTTCCTGGAATATATCCTCTTCTTTTGACCTTTCTTGCTCCTTTTCTTCTTCCTCTTCACAATCTATGTAGAATAATTTCTTCTCAGCACACTTATGACCTTTTGTGTATTTGCTATCACAATTGTAACAAAGCCCTTTTGCTCTTTTTTCTTCCAATTGTTGTGGTGTCAACCTTGTAGGTTGTGGAAGACTATGGGCAACAACACTTCCGTCTTTATAGTTGTGAATGGTATGCTTCCTAGTTGCCATAATTTTGCTTTCCATTTTTCTTGCTAACCTGAATGCCTTCTCTAATGAATCAGGTTCCCAAAGGCGCACATCATGTTGGATATTATCCTTTAAAGACCCTATGAACACATCAATCCTATGCTCCTCTGGAATATCTTTTACCCTTATGTTCAATTTTTGGAACTCCTCAATGTGCTCCATTATTGAACCCTTTTGTTTGAGACTTATCAATTGGCTAAAAAAAGTGTTGCTTTTTGTATCCTCATAATGTGCTATCAATTCTTCCGTAAAAATTGCCCAAGTGATAAATTGTTTACGAGAACAAAGCCATTGATACCATACAAACTGATTTGGTTCCAAATATAAAGTTGCCATACGTACCTTTTGTGTGTTTTGCACATTATTGAGATCGAAGAATTGCTCCATCTGTAATATCCATGTGGCGGGATCCTTGCCATCAAACTTCCTCATATCGATTTTTGGAACATGGTGAGTCTTCGATCCAACATTAGAGTCTATGGAATCATGATTAACATTTCTTTTGTTCTCATCATGAGTTTCCTTTACTACCTTTTCACCATTAGTGACCCTTTCTTGTAGCAACTTCTTCAATTCTTCCATGTCTGTCTTCAAATCTATCTTCAAATTTGCCATCGAATCCTCCATCTTAGCTTCCATGCCCTTTATCTTAGATTCCACGCCATTTATCTTAGCTTCTGTTAGCTTTTGTGAGCGTGACATTTGTTGCACTTGTTCTTGTAATTTTGATATATCATGTAGCATTTCTTCCTCTTCTTCATGAGTCATGCTAGAGCTTTCAGGTTCCTTACTAGGTGTTTGCATTTTCTTTCCTCGGGGCATCAGTTACCGATAATAATGCTTTACTATGCCCTTTGAATTCCGTCAAACCAAGCTTACACAAAAATAAAAAAAAAAACTACACACCTTTTTTCACTTTATAGAAGCCTGATATTGAATCTGATGTATCTCTGTAATTTCAGATCATCCAATTCTGAAATTGCTACCTGTAGTAGCCTTCTACGTCCTCTTTCCAATGCCACAAGTCTGAGCCAAATTGGATTCTCCAAGGAAGAGTTATGTGAAATCTCCCACAGTGACTTGCTTTTAGACTGGTTCAGTAGAGCGAACTTGTACGACGTGCCACGAGTCACTGTTTCAACCTTTGAATCTGAAACACACATACAAGAAACTACAGTCCGTCCTCTTTCTGTACCTTCTTACGAAATTTCAATCCGATCCCCAGAGAGAAAGTTATGACGATTTTCCCTAGGTCACCTGTTTTGAATGTAATTCAGGAGTCTGCAAAAAGACCAACTTCCTCAGATCATATCTCCGCAAATATCACGCGAAAAGATCTGAAATTTGGACCAAAGGTTCAGCGCAATTTCTTCTCAAATGGGTTTTTTTTTGCGACTTCTGAAACGTCACAGAAAAAAAGTTATAGCGAAAATTCCACGATGACCTGTTTGGAGCAGCGAAACCCTAGAATCCAAAGCTCTGATACCAAATGTTATGAAACCAGCTCACAAAAAGATAGAAAAGAGAGATCCACGCCTTAGAATTCAGCCTCTTCGAGGGGGAAACCTCCTTTACATTACATAAATGAACAATTCTTGGATGATACAAATGACAAAACCTCCTTTCTATATATAGGAGTCTAAGGAGTCACAATATAATCCAGCCGACCTAACAATAATAATATAAAGCCACAAAAATAACAATAGAGGGATTCTATGGGGCACAAAAATAACAATATGGGGGTAATAGGGGCACAACAATATAAATAGGGGGTATAACTACAATAGTAATGGGGTAATCACTAGTATTATAGGGACCCAACATCCTTCTACATACAAGGCTATACCACATCTTTCTGTTTGCGGTTCTTTCTTTTTCCATGTTTTGGGACCCAATGAAGTTTGCTCCTTCTGAGATGTTTGCCGAAATTTACTCCTGCATTCAGAATCTTCATGACCAAAATTGTTACAGATAAAGCGTTCTATTTCATTTTCAAGAAGCGAAAAGTTATTATAGGTCCTTTTCATGATCCCAGTCACATTATTTTGATTTCGTACTTCTCTAGTCATGATGGTATTGTAAGCAACACATTGAGCAGCTTTGTGTCCAAAGTTATGACATGAAAAACATTGGCCATTAAAGAAATTCCTACGATTATCGAACGTACTGACCTGGTGATTGAAGTTTCCATTCATTCTTGAAGCAAATTGAGTATGATTTACCTGAGGTTGGTTGTAGCTTCTATTCATCCTTGAAGTAGATTGAACCCAATTTACTTGGTGATCTGCTTTATGCCTTTGCTGACGATTGTCAAACTGTTCACTGCTCTTTACTGCATCAAGATAGCTTTTAGTGGAGGTGGACGGTTTCTGTGCTTCTTCAGTATATCCAAGACCTGTCTTTATCAGAGGAGAACGCTGCACTTTGATAATTTCATTTAGGGTCTCTGATCCTTTAGAAAATCTAAGATTGAGAGCTTTTGTTTTCTCAATATCCTTTCTTAGACCCACAATTTCACATTCTAATTTTTCATTGTGTTTTTCTCTTTCAGCAAGTTGGAATGTCAGAGTATCTATAATCATATTCTTTTCTTCTAAACAAATTTTAAGTTTAGAGATTTCTTCATAAATACCATCTTCATCTAAAGCATCCAAGAAATCATCATCTTCAAAAGCCATCAGAAGTCTATAATCATTACTATTTTCATCTTCATCACTATTTGATAAACCATCGCTATCTTCATGCGTATAGTATCTCTTCTTACTTACACTTTGTTTTCTATTCCATTTTGTTGATTCCTTACCTTTATCAAGCTTATCTTTGTGAGGACATTTGGCAGCATAATGAATGACTCTTCCATAAGCAAAACATTTGAAAGCTAGTTTACTTCTAAATCTTCCAGAACCCCGTTGAAGGTTCTTGACAAAGTTTGCTTCTTCCTCTTCTTCTGAAATATGTCCTGATTCATTGAGTTCTTCTCTTCCTGAAGCTTTGAATGCAGCTTCTCTCATATCTGATGGGCCTCCTTTTCTCATTTCGAAAGCAGTTAAGATTTCGTGCAGCTATGTCATAGTAAGACTCTGAAGATCTTGCTTTTCTTCTACGGTAGAAACTTTTGATTCAAACTTAGTAGACAAGGATCTTAAAACCTTTTCAACTAAAGTGACTTCTTTTATCTCTTCACCCAAATTCTTCATACAGTTAACAATCTCATCTATTGTAAGAAGTAATTAGCTATAATTTCATCATTGTGCATTTTGAGAGTTCATATTGAATAATGAGAGATTCCAGTTTTGCACGTTTTACCTTATTGTCTCCTTCATAGCTTAGAACGATATTGTCCCATATTTCTTTGGCAGTTTTGAGCTACATAACTTTGAAAAATTCTTATTGTGACAGACTCCCCAATAATTTATTGACAACCTTGGCATTGGTTTCATATTGCTTTTTACCTGCCGTATCTATAGGAATTGCTAATGGAAATGTATATCCTCCTTCCACGATTTCCCAGACATCAGTTCTAAGAGATTGAAGATAGGCTATGGTTCTTACCTTCCAATAAACGAAGTTGCTCCCATCAAAGATTGGTGGTCTAATGGATCCCTCTCTTTCGTAGTTACTCATGATGATAGATCTTCCTTCAAGCGATCAAGCTTCTTCTGAAGGACCTACTCTGATACCAATTGTTGGAAATAATACTGAGAGGGGCGGTGAATCAGTATTAGCAAGTTAACAATATTTCATTTCCATAATCAGATTCATATACACTACTTTAGTTAATGAAACTTGCATGTAAACGCAACTGTATTTAAGGCAACTAGCATATACCTTGCAAACTTATAATTTAATTAGTTGATCTTAATCTGTGCATTAGAACCATATAAACAGTAACCAGGTGCAGTAAAAACCAAACAAACAATCACACACATGAACACAGGATATAAGGTGGAAACCCAATGTGGGTGAAAACCACCTGCTGCAATTGTCTCTATCTTCCTTTAATAATAAACTTCTTTTTACAAATATTTGTACTGGTGCAGTCGTATACCACTACGCATGCTTCTACCTGCAAAAGGCTACAACCTTCTCTCGTTCTCCAGCTTATCCTGGAAGGGAGCTACAACCCCCTAGCTCTTGTACTAGCTGATGTGTTTACTAGTACATAGGTGCTGACCTATAGAAGGCTACAACCTTCTCTTTTCTTCCAAGGACCATGTTTCATAAATTTTCAGACTGGATCCATCAATAACATCAATCAAACATCAAATATATCTACATCAACCAATCTCCTTTGCACCAACCAAAACTGAATCAAACAATTACTTCTCTGAATGTTGTAACCAGAATACAATAACAATAACCAAAACCCAACCCAGAACCTAGAACACTGCAACAGCAAACAGAAGTAGCTAAAACATATTTTATGAGGTGTACGCTACTTCAATGTGTCGAACCTGCATGCATACGCACCTTTCTCAAGGTGAACCTACATATATGTTGTTTAGATATGCACAACCGGCATGTATACACGCCTCTTCTATAGTGAACCTCCGTACAAATCTATAAAAGATGATTTAACATTTACAACTATTCAGACATCAGTTATACCTGGATCATCATATTTACAAATTACGACATGCACCAATTATTTAGATAAAAGATCAGAACTACACAGAGATACTTCACTTCAAGCCTTAGGATCTTGACCCATCAATAGATCTTACCCTTCATCAAGCGCTGAGGTTCATCGTTGATTCAGATCCAGCTATGCCCAATAACCTGTATTCTTGATCTTGCTCTTCATAAGATATTCAATCCTTTAGTGCCTTGCCTAATGATATTCTCCTCCTTTTATAGTCTTAGGCCTTACTCAATATCATGGTCCAAAACCACTTAGAATCAATACCTTGGACAACATACCTAGGGTCAATACTTCGGACAAGATACCTTGGACCAATACCATGGACCAAATATGATAGACCAAAACCAAGTTTTCCAACATCTACGCGCCTTTCCATCTGTGAACGTGCGTGTGTATGCCATATGCGCCTTTTAGTCTGAGAACTCGGATGTACATGCGGCTTGGTCAATGGGAACTTACGTATACCTCTCTTTCTTCATTCTGTGAGCCTGAACTGTGATATGTCATCTGTGTGAGTTGCCATCAAGGACAACACCTATGTCATAGTGCCAAAACTATATCATAATGCCAACAGAGGCTTCTTTTACTTTAGGCTTTCACCTAATACTCTTTGTCACTGATACTCTTTCACTTTGATGACTTGTCTTTATCCTTTACTGTGTTTTCCTTTTATTGTACATTTTAACCTTTTATTGTATGTTTCAACAGTAAATTATTAAGCTTTTTATATGTATCAGCATCGGGTAGTGGATATTGTTCAATTTTCCATATGTTTCATTTGTTTGTTTTCTAACTGCGTATTCAGTCCGGTTCCTCTATTTTGATAGTTAATTATTTGTGTGAATGTTTTCTTCTCTGTTCCTTGGGTAATGGTCTTCTTCTTCAAAATATAGGCTTTTAAATAGGTTCCTTGTCGAGTCTTGGAATAAAAAAGTTCAACGACTAGTATCAGAACCGTTTATTTGAGCTCTGGCCTTTGGCCAATTACCTGCAAAATTCAACAATTACTAAGAAAACATTGGTTGGTAGGAAAGGAAACTGATGGCTCTTATGCACAGGGATGTCTGGAGAAGGAGTCGTCACAATGTTCTGAACGTAAATGGAGGTGGAATTGCATTGTAGAGGCTCAGGGTGGCGTTGAAGGGTTTAATGGTTTTAACTGTGAAACAGGGTGAAAGGCATGAAAATAAGGGTTTTCATGGTTTTAAGTTTTAATGGGTGACTTTTTGAATTTGGCGTGAAAATTCATATTTATGAATAATAAGCAGTTTATCAGGTTGGAAAGGACGCTGTGTTGGAGGTCATCGCACTGCTTATGAGGCGAAGGTGGTATTTAGGAGGGGTCACCTGATCTACTCCAGAGCGCGACATGTAGCAGTCGGGGGGCTAGAGAAAACCTCTTTAGCGGGTGGGTAACAGTTGGCCATTGGGCATGGCTAATATGGCTATGGACTGTTGGATGAAGGGGAAGATGATTGGATAACAGTCGGGCAAGGGAGGTGCGTGGGTGATAAGAGCATGGGTTTCTGGGGGCCCAAGGCTTTAATCCCCAATGGTTTGTGATTAATTTAAGACTTAATCACAACTTAGTTGACCGGGCAGGGTTTAATGGCAGGTTTTATTTATTTTTTCGGGATAAGGGGTGAACTTTATAGTTTTTATCAAAACTAAGGGTTGGGATATTTATTTAAGGGATTTATTTAACATACGGGGGTAGGTATATAGGGGTTTATATAATAAAGTTAAAAATTAATATGAAACGAGCAGAGTGACTATATCCTTAGCATAATGTAAAATATGCACATTTTATTTCATACATTTGGCACTTAGGATAAAGTACTTTTTGTGGGTTTTTGGAAAGAAAAGGATTTTGACATGGAGTTGCTTTATTTTCCCTAGGCAAAAGAGTTTTAACATTAGGAAAATGGGTTTTATTAGGGTAATGAGGGGGAGATGAATTTCATGAAGGGGATTCTGTCACTTGATGTCCTTAAGTCATTAAGCCGAGGGTCCAGTCCCACCAAAAGTCAGAGAAATTCTCTGAGCCTCTTTGACTTGAAGGATTTAAAGTGCTAGAGCATACTTGTGGATAGGAAATTAATAAGTAAGGGGAAAATGAATGACGGGGAGTTAATCACATTAACTTGCAAACCTTTGTTTTTTCTTTCATAATTGATCATACATATTAGCACATATGTCTAAGCATAATGAATGTGTTTTCATCCAATCAAATTTATACTTCATCAACCTTTATTCTACTTACCCATTACTTACCCTACCATTTTTTCTTCATTTATTTGGGTGCATTTAGGCTAGCAAACCCTTGTCATATATTTTTCATTTGAAAAGTAATCTATCTAATTCTAACCATATATCATCCAAGGGCTCATATTAAGCTAATGAGCTCCTTTTATTTTCTCTACCTATCTAATGATCTGCTAAGATTAAGCTGTTTGGTCAGATTTTATTCTCTAACTAAAAACATAAAATTCAAAGCATGAAATAACCAAGATTAAACAGTTTGATTACCATGGGTTGTGGCATGAACAACAAGCTACACACAATCATTATTATGCATAAAAGTAAATAGCAGTGGCATTTAGATTTGCACACTTTCATGGTCTATTTTTGTTTTTGGGGTTCATATATTTTCATTTTTTGACCTTCTCTTATTCTTTTTGTACTTTGATTTTTTTTATTTTTTTTAGGACATACCCTCTTTACTTTTTTTTAATTTTTTAATATGGAAAACATTTGCAAAAAGCAAAGGTATGTACAATATTACAAGGCTTAACCTTAGTAATTCAAAATTATGAATCCTATTATTATAGGACCCTAACAGTGGCTTCACATGGGGATGGCATCTCCTTGTGAGATGTCAAGAACACCGTCGACTAGTAGCCTGATCCATTGGGCCAATCCCAAACATGTATATGCTTTGTTGTATAATCTTTGTGACTGAAACTCTTGAACTAAAAATACACCCTTTTCTACAAACTGAAATCTGATACATGTTGTACTGAAATATGATCTGAAATAAACTTGCTGCTGAAAAACTGTATTTAATCAAACTAAAATCCTACCTACTTATTCTAATCAGCTGTCCAACTGCTAGTTAGGTAAAATGAAGCAACCAATGCAATCATTCAAGCATCATATACATAGGTGGATTTTGTTGCGTGTGCTAGTTTTTTATTAAAAGTAAAGTTCTATAGTCCAATATAACCTTGTCAACCAATGAGAAGATAAGGAAATACTTGATTTCCTTTGTTGACTCTAGAAACTATACAAAAGGATCTTCCAAAATATATACACTAATGTTTAACTAATCTAGGCAACTGTACAATTGTTCTGGATGGCCTCCATGCCATGAAACTGAAATATCACTTTCAGCTTTATCACCCTACATATCTTCAGATAAGATTTGTGATGATATTTCTTCAGATTGAAATGTCTGTCTTATGAAACCTTTATCATTTTGATCCTGAATATAAAAGTTAGTTAATTAAGAACAATTTTTATTGCATTCACTATCCAACACATCAGTTATGGGATCCTGAAAAACTTGGAAGGATTGCTGCAACTTATTATTCATAGGTTTGAATGGAACTTCATAGATTTCTACAAGCTACTCATCCTTTTCTTTAGAGATTTTATACCACATTTCCTTTAAAAACTGAAATGATTCAAAACAAAGAGGCAAAGAAGCTTCACTTATTTCCAAATTTTCTGCACTTTCTTCCTCACTTTCATAGCTGATATGGATAGGATGATCACTATTTTCAAGTTGCTGAAACTGAATTCCTTTATTTCCCAAACTAGTTTTTGATTGCTTTGTAAAGTTAGTTTGGATTTGAAGAACATAATTATCATCATACTGATCATATTTAGGAAAATCATTAAAAGAAGTAATGTCATCAAACATACACATTAGATCAGCAAATTTCTTCTCCACATATTGCTCTATAAATCTACCTTCTGATTTATGGTAGTTGGAATTAGTAGGAATTTGTTCATGGCTATCAACTGATCCGAATCGGATCCATAAACGACTGTCAAAGAACCTTGACTGTATCGTGACGAAACAAATCCTTGAAGAATCCAAAACAACAATCGAAAAAACCCTGAACCAGTGCTCATGGCAGCCAACATGGAACGACGAGGACCTCGGTCAAAGCGCACTGACCGAGGCCCATGGAGATTGCGCAGGAGGCCAAAATAGCCCCTGGGAGCCCCGGATCAGGAAAAGGAGTTGATTTTTGATGTGCGATTAGTGCCTAGGGAAAACAGGGCTGAAATGGGGGAGCCTTAGGCCCTTGGTCACGTTGGGAGCTAGAGGACCACGGGCGGAAAAATGTAAACAGTGCTAAAGTACGAAGGCGGGACCTGCGCCCTAGAAACTGTCAGTTTTGATCGGAGCGCCCTTGAACGGTAAGAGGTTTTGGAGGAAGCACAGTGATCACACTCGAAGATTGACACGTGGCAGTGTAGGTGAGAGAAAAACCGCCGTGATCACGCGTTATCAGTCGAGCAAGTCAACCGCGCTCGACGTGCGTATGACGTTGGATCTGGAGGAGCCTAGATCGGACGGCTGAGATTGTGCTTGATAGAAAGAAGAAGAATCGACAGGGAATTAAGCCGCGATTTAAAGGGATTTGGAATCCATTAGACTGCCATGGTGGAGAAAGAATGTATCCACGACATAACCAAAGAAATGGGTCGACAAGCAGGCTGGCGCTGTTCCAATGAGGACATGTGGCTACTTCCTGAGCGTTCATGTTGATGCCGAACAAGTAATTCCAAGCATGCAGGCAGAAGGAGAATCGATGCAGGTAGGAGTGTTACAGGGAAAAGTGTCTACACAAAACTGCTTATCCCACTAAGGTGTGGTAGCTTCCTTAGAAACAAACAAAGTAAAGCTACTTTCATTTTTCCTTTATGAAATATAAATGAGGGAAGAACAAAGGATACCAACCTCTGTCTTGCGCTTATCTCCTAGTTCGATTCTTCTCCATTCTGATAGTCCTTCACTACTTGCTTCTTAGTACGCCCAGCTTCACAGAGTACCTGTAGAATCAGAGTAGCAAAACACTATACAAGAACATGGATCTATAATCATAAACAATCTAGGATCAGATGTAAATTGACCATACAAATGCATAAAACATAAATAACACGAGAGTATGGAGGAAAACTTGAATAGCTTTTATTGATAATCAAGAAAGAGCCAAGAGAGTTACAACCAGTTGTTCTGACCCAGCATCATCCTCTCAGCAAGTAAGCCCTTCTTCATCTCATACAAATCTTAGATCACCCAACACTATGATGTTGTCTCAAGAAACCAACAACAATTCCTTACAAGATGCAAAATTCCAGCCTCTGGATCTCTGGGATGATGGATCCATATATAGATATCTGTAAGGGAGATGAGTCATCTTGTGATTTGATTAGTGTCTTCCCTCTGATAGTTCTTGCTTCCACTTGGAGATTGATGATCTCTTACTCACCCTTGGTCGAATTCAGAGAGGCAAGTGTCACAGGAGAAGCTTGTGGAATATTCCATGCCTCTCCACCTCGCGGATTGACACTTCCATTTATCACTTCTCGCCCATCACACCCCATAGAAGGGCTTTTTGAAATGCAACGCACCCACATAGTGTACTTAGGTGAGATGCAACACACTTTGCCTATGGAGCAGCTGAAATGATCCTGTTTTGACCAATTCTGAGCAGTTTTTCATGGAGAACTTCCGGGAGAAGCTGTAATCAGTTGAACTTGTTCCTTTAGGGTTTGGAACAACACTTTTAGGGACTTAGGAGCCCTTGGTTTATGGACATTTTATGCTTGGGGTTGTAGTGCCCAAAAATGTCTATAACAGTTGCCCCATAAAGCATGAGGTCGCTAATCTTTTTGATGTCGGGTGAAATGCTTTATCATGAGGATCCGAAGTTCTTTCAAGCTGGGAGGAGACCTGTAATAAGATACAATACAATACATTATCTTCATAATATTTTCATGATCTAGCTGAGGCGGGCATTCCCATGCTCAGCTTTATAAATTCATTTTCATGTACATAGGACAGACAATCGTCTGAGTGTAGACTGATGATTCTGGTAGAGCCATCATCCCTTTGATTGGATGATTATCTATGCAGCAATGATGTACATTTGATGTCTTTATTTTTCCTGAATATATATCGCAGCCCGGATGGATGAAACTAGATCTGGGGTCTTCAATCTCGTTCAATCTTCACTCAAAGTACAAGTCGATCCATGTGAGAAATGTTCTGGAGTTGAACATGGAAAGACATCGCCTGATTACCAGCCAATGATGTAAGCTGTTAACAGGCGCGAGAGGAATCACCGATAATGATAATGACCCTCAAGGTACTGTAGTACAATTCACGTGGTGTGAATAAAGGACTTGGCATCGAACACCACACAAAATCTTTCGGTCGAAGGCCAATGATGTAAACATGTCGCCAGAAGTGAGAAACTTGCCATTGAGGCATGCAAGCTTCAAAGTACTGAAAGGGGTGTTCCTAGATCAACTTCTTGGATAATGAGCTGATGTCGACAAGAAGCGATCCATCATAGGAGGGCCTTAATGAATCCCACATCAGTGACATGGAACGGAGCAAATGATTTTAATGGAGGTGAAAACGATCTGGTGATATAAGGTTCAGGGTGGCGGTCATGAAAGAATGGAGTGTAAATGTATTGTAGCGGGTGAGACACAGGTGAACTCTCTGAATGACTTCTCTTGAACATATCGGCGACACTAACATGATGGATTGGTAGCATTAACCCCAAATGTGGATGGTGTGATGGGACCATGGTGATGTGACTGGTGAATGAAACAACCCAACCCGACTTGGATGCGGAGTGAAAGTGTCATGTTCAAGAGAGACTTGCTACCAACAAAGTTCCTTCAAGTTTTCTTCCCAATTTTTCTCCAGTCATTGCTGACCAGTACCTCTTTATTTTTGTCAAGCTTGAGGAGGATAACATATGCTTGTTCTATAATTTTCCCTTTGGGAAAACCCATCGCTATGTTTTAACGAGCCTAGCGATAGTGAAACTCGTTCTCGTCTATAGACAAGTTTGTCGCTATTAAGTTTTAACGAGTTTAACGACAAAGATAACTCGGTCCTTTTCAAGTTTAGAGAGTCTGAAAAGGAATGTAAAGAAAACTCCAAAAATCCTTTTTCATCATCTAATCCCTTAAGTCCAAAAAGGTATAAAACAATACAGAAGGGATGAATTTTCGATACTTTTAACGAGCCGAACAAAACAAGCGCTCGATCTTTTTTGTGTAATAATCCCTCAGGTTCAAAAAGATTAAAATCTAAAGGAGGGATAGCACTTCTGGTCCCTTTAACGAGCTGGAGAGGCCAATGGCTCGGAAATCTTTTCATATTTTACGAGTCAATTGAAAAGAGCTTAAAGTAGACTCTTTTTTTTAGGAACGAGTGATAAATTCGGGTAGCAGCTGATTCTAGGTAAGGTTTGGAATTTTCCAATCATAGCAGTGTTACAAGGATGGCTAGTGGGATCACTCTTCGCAGCTGTTCCTCAAAAGGGGTAAACAATCAAATGGGGGTGAATGATCGGCCAATACAAAGTGAGGGTGATGATGAGAACACGACCAAGGCTTTAAAGGCTAAAGTACTACATTCACGATGGTTATTTATCGGAAATTGGTTCATTTTTTAATGAGCTTAAACGTGGGGAGAAACATTTTCTCATCTCTTATGTTTATTTTTTAATGAGCTTGAACTATGTGCTAAAACTGCTCGATTAATCCAGTCGTATAATAAGGATGTATCATATAAAAAACGGCAATTTTTCAAATCTTTGCCCCACATCCTTTCTTTATGTAAGTTAGGAAACGACCAATCCAAAAAACAGATAAATAATCGCTCTTTGCTTGCACTCCAAAATGTTTGCATGCCTCAAGGTATAAAATAGATTTTCAAGGTCACCTTTCAAATCTCAGACAAAACATTTGTTTTATCAGGAAAGGTTTACCTCTTTCAGGTTACCAAAGATTGTTCTATTCATACCACAAACAAAACACTTCTTCGGCGATGTCTACCGAAATAGACAATGGTGAGACAATCCACTCACATAACTTTGACAAGGGAATCTTATTCCAGTCCAACTCCCTTTCCCAATCTCGGACGGGAGTACTGACTAGTCATATATCTCTCGTGGAAACCTACCCTATACCGGAAGCTTTCTTGCCGAAGCAGACCAGGGTGCATGCCCCCTGGGTTTCAGTCATGTCCTCCGAATCACTCGTGCTCATCAGGTGGACGGACTGGGGATTGAGACATTCCTTGCGTGAAAATACCATTCAGGGATGGTATATGACTATTTGCTATGTGTGATCTGGGAAATGAAAGTTGGTCTACGAGCTTGACCACTCTTCCTTCATGCGGAAAACACATTACTCTAAAGAGTGAGGAGACAATCGCTCCCATGCAATAAATATAGTCTCGTCCAAGGAGTAGATTATAATCCAGGGGTCCTTGGACTACCATTACATTCATTTGAATGGTTTTCCCTCTCAATGTTATGGGCACATTGGGAAGGATCCCTAACGGTGGACTGGTTCCTTTATCAAAGCTTGTTAGATTTCTCATCTCGGGCAAAAGCGATGGCGAACCAAGCGCTTTCCAAGCAGTCGAGGAAAAGATACTCACATAAGCCCCTTCATATATGATGGTACTGGCCATGACCATTTTATATATTTGAACAATGATTCGGAATGGTACACTGGCCGGTAAACAGGGTCTGCCTAGTTGATTCCAATCGAAGGAAACAACTAGGTTGCTTGGAGGTGGGACCGAAAAGACGGCCGGGTACGACTCTGACGAACTTCCTTCCTGCGGTAAAGGAATGGGTAAATTGCCCCCGTGTTCATCGGAGTCTGTGCTTATGAAAAGAATTTGGACGGTGTCATCCTTGTTCTCTTTGGTGACTGTATCATCTGAAGGCAAGACCAAGTCAACTGCCGTCTCGACCTTTTGACTTTCATCTGGTGTGGATTCAGATGGTTTTTCTTCGATGATAGAAACTTCGGCTGACCACTTGGGCGGGTCAACCGGATTTTCAACTAGTGACGGACTCGGCAAGAGTTTTTTATATCCAGGAGGGAGTTGTAACGGTGAAACCGGACGACCGTCCAAAACTCTTTTAGCCTCGTCTAAGAAGGGACAACAGTGGACATCATGATTACCTTCGCACAGTTTACAAGGAAATCTATATTTTCCTTTTTGTCCATGGGCTTCACTTTCACTAGTCGATGGTGTCTTTTCAACTTGATCATCAGAGGTTGACGACACCGAGTTGTGCAAACGAGGAGACCAGTCCCTTAAGATCCGAGGGATGCAGGGACAATCTCGATGAAAGTGGTCTCCTTTGCAAATGACACATGGCGATTTAGGCCTGGTCAGTGCAGTGTGTGGATTTTCGCTAGACGATACTTGGTTGCCCTTTTTCGCCTTTGGCTCCTTCTTCTTCTTCTCTTTCTTCTTCTTTTCCTTCTTCTTCTCAGGTACTTGATTTTCGGCTTTACCAGCTTCATCAAGCGAAGAGGAAGAGTTGGATGAAGTAGAAGGTCGGGGGGTAACTTTGGAATCATCTAGTTGCTGACTTGATTGTTCAAGAATTGCGGTGTTCTGAATGACAGAGGTTGAGAAGAGCCATACGGGCAACCCAATTGTCAATCCTAGAAGTGACAATGTGGCCATATGGGGTGCACCAACATCTCCCCAAGAGGAGAAGGGACTAGGATTTCCTCCAAGGGGAATTCCTTGGTTGGTGGACTCCATTTTCTTCAACCTAAGACCAACGTAGGAAAGGTGATGATTATTCCGTTTAAAATAAATTTTAGATTCTTTGACACAACTTGTTTTTTCAATTTTAAAGAGTCAAGAAAAAACAAAAGATGACTCTAGTCGCCTTCGATTTTTAATGAGCCTGAAGTGACAAGTGCTCAGATGTACCTTTTCCGTTAAGGAGTCTGAAAAGGAATGAAAGGGACTGCTCTGGAAATCTAGGCAAAGGGATTACCAAACCAATTGCAAAACTGCAGAATAGTTTTTATGGTAAGGTAGTCAATCTTCCCGAATGCTGTGTTCAGTGCATTGCGATCGATAGGGCGGCAGAAACGACTTCTTATAGATAAAGGATTAAGCCTATTGTGGTCTCCCAAAATATACTCGACGGTACATGGGAGCACAAGTCCGTACTGGCACTTATCGTCTCAAAGTGGAGGAATCACCCAACCAACAGTGAGAACAACAGTTACCAGGCTTTACGACGCCAGAATATGTCTCTAGCCTAGACTTCTAGATGTTGTGTGTTAGGTTCCAAAGCGTTGTTAGATTCATTAAATTTATTTTAAGTTGATCTTGCTTAAGTAATTTGCCTTTCAGGTTCACCGCGTGATGTATATACACAATTCCTAAAATGAAATCTAAGATGATAAATAGTCGTTTTATCTTCTTTGTGCAATGAAAATCCTAGCTACTAAGGAAAGAGAGACGGAATTCTTTCACAAAGAGCAAAGAGCACACACTAAATGCACTGTCCTAAATCAAACCAATCAAACAGTCTAAATGCAAATGCACATGCATGTATTTGTTTTTCGACTTTCTTAATATGTGAATGATAAAAAGAAAGCTAATGCGCAAATCTGAATTACTTTTCAAGTGACAATTACTAACAAGTTCTTTTTCAAAATAAAAAATGGAGACGATCACAACATTTTACGATTCGGAAATGAATGCTTGCTTTCTACACTAGAAAAACTATAAATTCAGACCAAATACAATAGTAACAGGGTAATCGACTATCAAGAGTATTCAGACTCTCTTCTATGACTGAAAACGACACTTACGACACTTTCAAATCGAGAATCGACAGTACAACTACGTTAATTTTTGCAAAGGAGAACTGAAAATGACTCAACAAATACACAAAAACATTTACAGTTCTTTGCACATTGGAGGTGGAATAACAGCAAGGAAAAGGGGTTTCAAACAGAGATATACTGATTACAGGCAGCAAAATTCATGAATAGAACTGAAAAGAATGACTCACAGAAACCAAAACTAAACAATGCCTAGTCTGATCAGCGTACCTGTAACACAGTGAACTTGAAATGCAGCGCACCTACTACACTCGGGAATTGCGTTGAATTTCATATTCACAGAATAGAACCTGCGCTGGGCTAGAGACGAGACTTTGCTTGGGTTCCGGGTCACAGTTTGCAGTTCAGTTCATGGGTTTTGGCCGAGCAAATGGTAATCAGTAAAGCAACAATCAGGGGCAGATCTAACGAGGTTACTAGAGCTACCACAAGGGGCAATCAGAGAGTTTGTAAATCAGTTGTTTAATTTATAAACAAAACCCAGAGATTGACTGAAGCGGCATTTATCTACTTTGCATTTGCATAGCAAATGCAGTTCGAAAGCTACCTGGCTCGACTTCAGGCTCCGTCTGTAAGTTTATAAAATGAACAACATGGAAGATAAACAAACAAACTAATTCGTCCCCAGTGGAGTCGCCATTTTGTTACAGGGAAAAGTGTCTACACAGAACTGCTTATCCCACTAAGGTGTGGTAGTTGCCTTAGAAACAAACAAGGTAAAGCTACTTTCGTTTTTCCTTTATGAAATATAGATGAGGGAAGAAAAAAGGAGACCAACCTCTGTCTTGTGATTATCTCCTAGTTCGATTCTTCTCCCTTCTGATAGCCCTTCGCTACTTGCTTCTTAGTACGCCCAACTTCACAGAGTACCTGTAGAATCAGAGTAGCAAAACACTATACAAGAACATGGATCTATAATCATTAACAATCTAGGATCAGATGTAAATTGACCATACAAATGCATAAAACATAAATAACACGAGAGTATGGAGGAAAACTTGAATAGCTTTGATTGATAATCAAGAAAGAGCCAAGAGAATTACAACCAGTTGTTTTGACCCAGCATCATCCTCTCAGCAAGTAAGCCCTTCTTCACCTCATACAAAGCTTAGATCACCCAACACTATGATGTTGTCTCAAGAAACCAACAGAAATTCCTTACAAGATGCAAAATTCTAGCCTCTGGATCTCTGGGATGAGGGATCCATATATAGATATCTGTAAGGGAGATGAGTCAGCTTGTGATTTGATTAGTGTCTTCCCTCTGATATTTCTTGCTTCCACTTGGAGATTGATGATCTCTTACTCATCCTTGGTCGAATTCAGAGAGGCAAGTGTCACAGGAGAAGCCTCTGGAAGATTCCATGCCTCTCCACCTCGCGGATTGACACTGCCATTTGTCACTTCTCACCCATCACACCCCATAGAAGGGCTTTTTGAAATGCAACGCACCCACATAGTGTACTTAGGTGAGATGCAACGCACTTTACCTATGGAGCAGCTGAAATGATCTTGTTTTGACCAGTTTTGAGTAGTTTTTCATGGAGAACATCTGGGAGAAGTTGTAATCAGTTGACCTTGTTCCTTTAGGGGTTGGAACAACACTTTTAAGGACTTAGGAGCCCTTGGTTTATGGACATTTTATGCTTGGGGTTGCAGTGCCCAAAAATGTCTATAACAGGGAAAGGAACTCAACAGGCATGAGGATCGAATCGTTAAAACCATGAACAGAGATAGTCGAAAAGAGGAATAGAGAGGAGTCCAAGGAACCAAGAGGGATAGTGAATAGTGAACCCTGAGAGGAGGATTTAACACAGAGAACAGTAAAGCTAAGAAGAGGAGATAGAGGGCCGAGCTGACCACAGGTAGCATCAAGCACCAGAGAGCTTGAAGATTCAAGCCTTCCCATAGAGGAATATGTCTAGATTGAGCATCATATTTGGCTCTTTCCATGGTAGACCAAGGGTCACAGCGCTGGTAGGAAGAAGAAGAGTCTGTGTACTCCGAGTGGCTTGGGGAACCCAAGAACCACCCTGCCAAGCAAAATCTCCTTCAGGAGAACTCATATTGAGTCCCTGTATTGTAATTTCTCTACTGAAAGACACAATAAAACAAGGCCACCACTGAAGCTGGACCGGAGACGTAACCCTGGAGAATAGGGTGAACTCCTTCTTAAAAAATGTTTTGTGTCTTTGTGTTGCTTAGTGTATTTCTCTAATGTCTTTCCACTTATTTTCTGTGTATTGGCACTCTGATCGATCCGTTGTTTCAATAACACAAAACACACACACTAGCACATGAGTCTGTAATACCTTTTGTTTAATAAATCTTTAACTGAGATCACTCATAGGGTTATTATCAAATCATCAACCTCTTCTTTTTGTGAAATAAATGTGTCATGGTGATTTTGAGCAAAAAAATTATCTTTCATGGTGATCTTTTGTATCCTTTCCTCTATTTATCTTACCAAAATATCGAGTTTTACCTCTGCAATGTTGTTCTTCTCCGTTCCTACTTTCAACTTTTCTCTTATAATTTGCAGATTAACTTCCACATCTACTGCAATATTTTGCATTTGTTCTAGTTTTGAGGGGTTTCTTTCTCTTAATTGAAATTCTATCTCTGGATCAAATGCTTTTGGATAATGCAAGAGAGCTAAATCAGGAGGAGGTCTTATATTTGATGGCATTGAATAATAGACTTGATTAAATTTGTCAGAAAATTGTTGTATTTTTTCATTTGGCTGTCTTTTTAACTGATTATATTCTTCTATGATCACAAAAAGATTAACCTTGATTGTCCATCTATCAAGGAAATTTTTGACAAACTATTGGAAATTTGAGATGCTTGCCATAGGTAGATTCTTGAACCAACTCTTTACTTTACTTTGCAAAGAAAGAGGAAAAAGTCTGATTCTAACATCATCTTCATCAATCTCAAATAAGTCCAGATAATTCTCAAAACCTTGAATATGTTTTTGGGTAGTGATTTTACCATCTTCTCCATCAAACCTAGGGAGATACTTGTAATAATTGTTAGGGAAAACATGGAGTGTAGGAGGTAAGATGAGTGGCTTATACCTATCAGGAACTTTACAAGGTGTAGGAATATGTACAGGGATTGTAAGATTAGTCTTGATTGTTCGAGGCTTCTTAATTGGAAAACAATCATCATAAGGTTCAAAAGGAAACTGCTCAAATGGATTTGGAGAATATATATTTACAATTTTAAAAGGAAAATAATAAAAAATTAATCTAAGATCTTCTCTAAAATATACTATACATTGAAAACCTTTCTTGATGAGAAAGAACATAATGTCTTGGATAACAATGCAAGTTAAAAGCCTGATATTTTCATATTGTCCTTTCAGGTTCACTCCTCTAGTGGAGTATTGATTGTGAAATTGATTTGGAGTCTCCAGGTGGATAATTTTAACCTTTGTGTGTCTAATCATTGTCCACCATCATAGATCAGATATGAACCTATAAAATATTTCTTAAGAAAATGTTAGTCTTCCCCAGTATGGTCGCCACTATGTTATAACTCAGTAATTTCTCAAGGTTAAAGAAAGAAATCATCGAGGTAACCACAAACCACTTTTGGAGCATAGGCTCTAGCCAACCTAGGCTTAGAGAGGGCTCTCTCTGTATGATTTAGCTTTGTTTGTTGGGATTTCAGACTAGTTATGAATGTTTAGGGGGGTTTTTGATTTGTATTTAAGATTGGATGGTGGGATAATTAAAGCAGATGGATAGAGTGATGTATTTAGACCATTGGGCTATGGAGTCAACAGAAGGGTAGCAGAACTGGATCAACTCACTAAAGGGAATGTTCAAAGGGCAAGCTAGCAGAGTAAAGTGTAGGTCTTTGGGACAAGGGGGTGAAATGGTTTTAATCAGGGTGAGAGAGCAATTAATAATTCTCAGACCGGGATATAAACAAGGAATAAAGGGTAATCGAAAGCAAAGGGCACTTAAGAATTCTTTGATCTAGATTAGCAAGAAACAAACTAAACTAAGGAGAAATTAAGAATTCCTTAACTTAGATAGTAGTTGAAAACATTTATATGCCTAACTGTTAAAACAGAGTGTAATTAACCAAATTATGAGATACTATTCCAGTTATAGCAATCAGATTCAGAAATACATTAAAGATTATGGAAAAACTTTAAGAAAGATAACAACAAGAGGAGAAAATACTTGTCTGCACTTCACTCAACACATGAATCCTATGAAATATCTGGTCTTTATTCATTAATCCAGCTTGCTAGCTCAGTCACTGCTCCAAGGGCTTTACAGTCTTTTGATCAAGAAATCTATAGAAATGTCTAAGAATCCACCCTACATATTTTGAATTGTGAAGTATTTATACAAAATGTTATTACAAAATATCTCAAACTAACTTGAGATTTAATCTAGGAACTAAAAATATCTTCTTTTTAGAAGGTAGAGAAAACTATTGAATTGCTGCATGCTATCCCTAGTATTTTGGTGCTGTCGGCCTTTATAGTTGGGTTTCTAGACTTTTATGCTTTTTGTTGTTTGGATTTTTCATGCTGGAGGCTTCTTTTACTTCAGGCTTTCATATGATACTCTTTGTCAGTAATACTCTTTCACTTTGATGACCTGTTTTTATCCTTTACTCTGTTTTCCTTTTACCGTACATTTTAACCCTTTACCATATGTTTCAATAGTAAATTATTCAGTTTTTTATGTGTATCAGAATCGGGTAGTGGATATTGGACAAGTTTCTGTATGTTTCATTTGTTTGTCTTCTAACTGCATATTTGGTCTGGTTCCTCTATTTTGACAGCTAATAATTTGTGTGAATGTTTTCTTCTTGGCTCTATGGGTAATTGTCTTCTTCTCTGTTCCTTGGGTAATGGTCTTCTTCTTCAGAATATAGGCTTTTTAATAGGTTTCTTGTCGAGTCTTGGAATAAACAAGTTCAGCGACTAGTATAAGAACTGTTTATTCGAGCTTTGGTCTTCGACCAATTACCTGCAAAATTCAACAATTATTAAGAAAACATCGGTTGGCAGGAAAGGGAACTGATGGCTCTTATGCACAAGGATGTCTGGGGAAGGAGTCATGGCAGTGTTCTAAACGTAAATGGAGGTGGAATTGCATTGTAGAGGCTCATGGTGGCGTTGAAGGGTTTAATGGTTTTAACTGTGAAATAGGGTGAAAGGCATGATGATCCAGGTGGATATTGGTGGCCACCTACCAATTCCACTTGGACTCCCACCATTGCTTCTTTCAGTTTTTCAATTTCCTTAATTGTAGCATAGTTTACTATTTTTAGCAGTTTTTCGGGTCCTAAACTTCTCGAGTCGTTTTGAGGCCCTAAACGACATTTTTTGGAAATCTACTGTCAGGGAACTTTTGTCAAAAAATGTCTCTTTTTTCATAGTCCTTGGAGAGATCTTTCCAAATGGTTGTCATGCACGTCAAACGGAGATAATATGACCAAGTCACAACCCCTAGAAGTTGGCTGTCCAACTCACCCAAGGGACCCATAAACTCTTAGTGTTACATCTCCTCGTGTTAGGGTTTTGGTTGTTTAGGGTTTGCTCTTATTGTTTAATAATAAAAAGGCCCTTGAGCCTCACTATAAGGAGTTTAGAGGCATGTAGCCACCACATCTCTTCTCAGAGATAAGCTACCATCACCCTAGCTGGTTAATTTCCATTTGTGTTTGTAAGCATATTTCATTATTTTACATTAATGAAATTAAGTATTATTTCTGCTACATATCTATCTTTATGGTTATCTCTGTAATTTGTTGCGTTCCTGTATAAATATGAATCACATGAAAATGAGGGTTTTCATGGTTTTAAGTTTTAACGGGCAACTTTTTGAATTTGGCGCGAAAATTCATATTTATGAATAATAAGTGGTTTATAGGGTTGGCGGGGAGGCGGTATTAGAGGTCATCGCACCGCTTATGAGGCGAAGGTGGTCTTTAGGAGGGGTCACCCAATCTACTCCAGAGCGCGACACGTAGTAGTCGGGGGGCTGGAGAAAACCTCTTTCTCGGGCGGGTAATGGTCAGCCATCGAGCGCGGCTGATATGGCTGTGCACTATTGGATGAAGGGGAAGATGATCGGACGATAGTTAGGCAAGGGAGGTGCGCAGGTGATAAGAGCATGGGTTTCGGGGGGACCAAGGCTTTAATCCTTGGTGATTTGTGATTAATTTAAGACTTAATCACAGGCTTAGTTGACCGGGTGGGGTTTAATGGTGGGTTTTATTTATTTTGTTGGGATAAGGGGTGAATTGTATAGTTTTTATCAAAACTAAGGGTTGGGATATTTATTTAAGGGATTTATTTAATATACGGGGGTAGGTATATAGGGGTTTATATAATAAAGTTAAAAATTAATATGAAACGAGTAGAGTGACTATATCCTTAGCATAATGTAAAATATGTGAATTTTATTTCACACATTTGGAACTTAGGATAAAGTACTTTTTGTGGGTTTTTGGCAAGAAAAGGGTTTTAACATGGAGTTGCTTTACTTTTCCTAGGCAAAGGAGTTTTAACCTAAGGAAAAGGGGTTTTTTTAGGGTAATGAGGGGGAGATAAATTTCATGAAGGGGATTCTATCACTTAATGTCCTTAAGTCATTAAGCCGAGGGTCCAGTCCCACCAAAAGTCAAAGAAATGCTCTGAGCCTCTTTGACTTGAAGGATTTAAAGTGCTAGAGCATACTTATGGATAGGAAATTAGTAAGTAAGGCGAAAATGACTGACGGGGAGTTAATCACATTAACTTGTAAACCTCTATTTTTCTTTCATAATTGATCATACATATTAGCACATATGTCTAAGCATGATGAATGTATTTTGATCCAATCAACTTTATACTTCAACAACCTTTCTTCTACTTACCCATTACTTACCCTACCATTTTTTGTTCATTTATTTGGGTGCATTTAGGCTGGCAAACCCTTATCATCTATTTTTATTTTGAAAAGTAATCTATCTAATTCTAACCTTATATCATCCAAGGGCTCAGATTAAGCTGATGAGCTCATTTTATTTTCTCTACCTATCTAATGATCTACCAAGATTAAGCTGTTTGGTCAGATTTTATTCTCTAACTAAAAACATAAAATTCAAAGCATGAAATAACCAAGATTAAACAATTTGATTACCATGGGTTGTGGCATGAATAACAAACTGCACACAATCATTATTATGCATAAAAGTAAATAGTAGTGGCATTTAGACTTGCACACTTTCATGGTCTATTTTTGTTTTCAGGGTTCATATATTTTCATTTTTTGACCTTGTCTTATTCTTTTTGTCCTTTGATTTTTATCTTTTTTTAGGACACACCCTCTTTACAATTTTTTATTTTTTAATGTGGAAAACATTTGTAGAAAGCAAAGGTATGTACAATATTACAAGGCTTAACCTTAGTCATGCAAAATTGTGAATCCTATTATTATACGACCCTAATAGAAGGCAGCCCCAGTAGAAGATCACTAGGCATAGACCTAGTGCAACAACAAATATATGACTATATAGAATCACTAGAGAAGAAAAATGCCTCAATGGGTCAAGAATCCTTTGTCAATCCACAAGAACCTCTAATTGACTTTCTCAAACAGGAAATCTATGAATTATAGATATTGAACGGACATATCAAGAAAGAAAATGAAACCTTGAGGGAATAAAGTAATTTAGACAAGGCCATTCATGATAATATAATCATGCATCTAGGACTGTGGTATAAGAAGAATAGGAAGTTGAAGAGGAAGAATAGAAGCTTGAAAAAAACAATCATCAACCTTAAATAAAAGCTTCTTATGAAGAAACCTAGAATGACAATAACTTCAAAGAAGAGCAAAAGAAGAAAATTAGATATACTAGCAGAAGTGTCTGAGAAAATGCAATAGGAAAGAAGAATTCACATTTTTGGAAAATTGCATGAGGACATGCAATGATTTTGCAGTGGGGGTATGTTGAACCTCAAAATTACCCTCTCCTTGACAGCTTTTCTCACTTCTTTCCCTTGCTTTTCCATAAGATTACAGATCCCAATCAATGATAAATGATAGGTTTTGTCTTAAGGAAGGCATTAAATGATTGAGATGTTATATTTTTATGTTTTTGCTATTTGAATAAATTTTTGCAAATTAGCTACAGAATGCAGCCTATTCTGCAGCTAACTGTGTATTCCGTAGCTACTTCCATGGTCTGGTAGGTTCCAAGTGTCAAATGAAGAATCCAGCCACATGGGCATCTCTAGAATCATCTCCACATGGATTCTATTCTATTCACTCAGCCCAGATTGACAAGAAAGCAAGCTCAAGATTGTAGTCAAAGGTGGAGTCAAACATATGATACCTGGAAGCAATAGGACTCTTCGTCTACTCTTTCGTGGTTAATCAATAAATCTAACAATTCTGTTGCAAGAATTAACTCGGATCAGCCACCTGTGTTAATGGTTCGGTTGCAAACATCTCTCTCTAATTTAAGTCACATGTAGCTGATCAGACGTTTACATAGTTCTGTTGTAATACGTATGAGCCACCTATAGCTAGTTCTCCTCAAAGACAGTTATGATTATTTCCTTTTAAATACTAGTTATACAGAACTAAGCGGGGTTCAAAGAATTTTATGTATTAAGTTCAGACTTTCAGCTCTGTATTTTGGACTTTGTTCTTTTCTATAATATAAATTGTGTGTTGACCAATGATCATTTAAGAGAGCATTTTTAATTAGTTAGTAGCTCAACCCAGTCAGTTGCAGAGGTCCCCTGCACTGAAGGAGGTTTTCTTTCCATTCATTTTTAGTTTTAATTTCATTATTTTCTTTTAGTAGTATTTCTAACTTAGGTTGATTTATTTTAGTTTTGATCAATAGCATAATGTTAAAACTCAATTGTGCAGTCTTTTTCTTCCAACACATTTCATGAAAGGAAACGATTTTGTTTCTAAACAGAGTAAGGTTGAAGTAATGAGAATGCACTGTTGTCTAGCTTACTCACTGTTTTGTTATTTATTTTCTAGGACAAATTTGTCAATCCACTGCGTTAATGAATGTTTTTGATCACCATTTCAAGTTGATACTCATCCTAAACTAAATGGTTAAACATTCACTTCACACAATGGTTGAAATCAATCAGTTACCTTCTGCATGTTTCATTTAGTTCTCTAGATCGTAAAGTATAGAAAGTTGCTTATATCCCATCTCAAGAAGGTTATCTTTCAAAATTGAAGGTTAGAGTAACTAGAAGTACTTTAGTTGATTTCATTCTCTGTATTTATTTCAGCGTGCATTACAACTTCACCCTTAATTCTAAGAAATAGATTCATGACTTAAGATTAATGACGAGATAGGATAGATGCTCTATTTTTTTCATTTCTTTAAATTAGATTTTGACTAGCTTCAGCTATTGGTTCACTTTTAGGAAGTTTAGACTCACTTAAGTTTCTCACAGTTGAGATTGTACATTATTAGGAATCAAAGAATAGAAACCCCCAAAACAATATAAAAATACAAAATAACGAAGTAAGAAGGGTTAACTAAGCACATATAGTGCACTACACTTCATCATCTTACAAACCTCGGTTGATAATTTATGCAAGAAATTTAGGACACTAAATTGACTAAATAGTGATATCAAGCTTTAGATGTTCCATGATAATTTTGGGCATTAGGTTATGTGATTCTCCAGAGTCAAGCATAAAATTGTACAACATGGAATCATGGGCTTTCAAGGTTACATAGAAAGGAGGGACAGTCTCATCAATCATATCTGCACTGGGACCAAAGACTACTTATGGTTTCTCATCCTGAAGGCTAATTACATCTCCTTCAACATCTACACTTGTGTTTTGAATCCATTTTGTGACTTGATTCTTGTATCTAGGGTTCTTGGAAAGTTCAGAAAGTGGAATAGGGATTTTTACTCTCTCAAGCTCCCTTTCAACATTGAAGGTGGTAAAAAGTGTTTTATCCATGAGAGGAGTTTCAATTGACTGATCCAAGTTTTGAATTGGAATAGTTTGGGTTTTAATAGATTTTACTTGAGGTTCAATTGCAATAGGATCTTTTGGAGGTCTTCCAGGCCCTACCCTAGGCCTTAAATCATATCTCCTATTTAGCTCAGCAATTAGAAATTCTTATAAGGCTTGATATTTGAAGATTTGTGAATTTTCAACATCTTCTTGAGATACTAAAGATTGTGTAAGGGGGACAATGGCATTCCGTACAAAAGAGTGATCTAAGTTATTAATATCTTCAATTATGGTCATGGTATTGCTATCAGACTGTTGATCATCAATTAATAAAGGTGTAGGAACCTGATGATCATTACCAAGTCTTTGAAGAATTTTCAATTGAGGGGTTCTTTTGTATTGACCTTGGTTTTGAGATGGGGGCCTAGCAATAGTTTGTTGGACTGTTCTAGGTTGTGTTTCAATTTTTTAAATCCCATTAGAAAGGTTCCTCAACAAAGAATTAATTTCATCAATATTCTGATCTTCAAGTTTAGATTTAGAGGATGATGAATCATCTATCTTAGCTTTCAATTTTCTTTCTTCCTTTTCGGCCTTAGCCTTAAGTTTACTAGAAGCTGACTTGTTGGCTTCTACCTCTATAACATTTGTCTGCATGTCTTCTAAGGTATTAGAAACTCTTTCCCTTAGCATGACTGCAAAGTCATCATCAAATGCTTTTGAAACTCTAACCTTTGCAGCTTCTACTAGTGGTTTACAATCAACATGCATTTTATGATAGAGTTTGTTAAACATTTTAATGAATTCAACTACTGGTTCACTAGGGTTTCTTTTTAGTTCCTCAAATTTAGTGGGAAAGTAAACATGATCTTTCTTTACCCCCCCATTGGTTTTTGAAAATAGTTATAAGCTCATTCCAAGTTTCTGATAGAGTCATCTCTGAGCTACCTAAACCAGATCCTAACATTCCCTTCCAGAGATTAGACAAATAATCTCATCTAAAAATTTTCCTCTTCAATGTTCATATTGTCAGCAAAATCTAAGAAGGCTGATACATGATCTTTAGCTAAGGGATTTGTTTCTCCATCAAATCTTGGCAAGTGTTTTAGGTATCCATCAGGAAAATTTCCTAAATTTGCAAGAAGGACTAGAGCAGCATACCTTGCTTGCACAATGGGTCAAAAAGCCATTAGAGCTGGAGGAGTTTGAGGTGAATGAGTGGATGTTGATGAGGAAGAGGAAGATGATGAGGGTGAAGGTGAATCGATAGGAGTATTAGAATGTGGAGGAGAGAAAGAGGGAGGAGACATTTTTAAGGATCTGAAAGGGGTCTTAATAACCAACTTATGAACTCCTGGTGGTAACTCTCCTTTACTATCAAACAAAGGATTTGAATAGATAGAAAATGTCTCTTCAAGATTAGTTGAGGTTGATGGAATTGAATAAGGAGTTGGAGTGATGAAGTCTTGAGGTCTGAATTCAGGTAAATTCAAACCTAATTCTTCCTCAGATGAAGGTGATTTGGAAGGGATGGAGGGGGCTTGATATGATTCAAGTGACTTTATTAAAAGGTTGATTGAATATCTACCCCTTTAGAATGAAGTTCAGAAACCTTAGGAGGTAGTTCAGTCCAATCAGGATGGGATGGTATTGATGAGAAAGGATCTACAGATGAGGGATATTTAGGGCATAAAGCTGAAGATGAAGAAGAGGTTCTATGTCTTCTCCTAGAAGTGGCTCCCCTAATGAGTCTTTTTGGGTCTGGTAAGGGATTAACAATCTCAGGATTAGAATGTGATCTAGTGTGCTTAAAAGGAGCCAGATTTGACTAGTGGAATCACCAAGTGAAAGATTTTGACCTATACCTTATCCTTTATTCACCTTAAAGGAAAGGGAAAATCGTTACCCCAGGGAAAATCTGGCTTTCAATCCTCCTTTCCCTAGCGACCACACCAATCTGATGTTGTCCTTTGATATAACCTAAGGTAAATTGGTTATGCCAAAGCATCTATAATGTTTTGTTGATTTTGATTTAGTTGGAGGACCAATGTATGAAATAGATTATAACAATAATACTCAAACTTTTGAATAATACTAGCAAGTAAACAAAGGGTTGCTATTTAATTCCCACAGTGATTTAAGTTTTGTTGATGTTAAGTAGAAGATGTAAGAAAATATGATTACTTTAGTTTTAGACAAGAGATTAAATAATCATAAGCTAGAAAACCCTCAATCAATGTTTGAAGATTAAACAAAATATACTTAAGATTATAAAGATACTAAAAATTTAATGATTTAGAGGGAGATACTTAAACAAATAGTTTAGTGACCCATTCTCTTTTAATGATTATAACTTCAGAAAGGAATTAAGAATAATTGAAACTCAGTTACACTTACAAAATTACCTTTATAAAACTTAAACATATGTAGAATACATAATGAAAGATGCACTGGAAAAACTTACAAGAGAAACAAAACTGTGTGGAACAAAATTCAGAATCCTCTACTTTATCATTAATGATCTAGAAAAGTTGTGTACATGGAATCCTTACAAAATTCTTATGCAAGGGTGCAACTCTTAATAACTCGTAGAAGAGAGTTATTTATACTAGTTTAGATAGTGAACAAAATATCCCAAACTGATTACAAAAATAGCCTAAAAGAAAATAGGAAAAGAAAATTGTTGAATGATGTGTCCCTATTAGGGAGGGAGTTGTTGATCATTGTTCCTTCAAAAAATACTGTGTCGTAATCATGTTGGGGTGAAAAGTTAATCGATTGTTTCACATAATTGATCCCACCTCTCTTCACTTGGTATCTCTAGATTTACTATTCTTCTAAATATCTCATCAACTTCGGTATATCTTTCAAAATTGGGTTTAGTGAGGAAAAGATGTCCGACTTCATATTTGATTGTGAGGTCAGGGCTCAAAGCTTCCAGAAACTCTTTGCCAGTAATCTATCTTTTTATCCCTACAAATTGAATGCTATATGTTGCAATAGTATATAACTTTTGACAGTAATCCTCCAATTTGACTAACTGATCATTTGATGACATTAACCTTGGTAAACATTTCTTATTCAACATACTAAATTTAGAATGAAACCTTTGGACTGCAATGTTCAAAGCTTCACATTTTGTTTTCAACTGAGTCAGTAGATTCTTCTTCATTAGGATTTTCTTAATTTACAAAATAGTAGATGTCCTATCTGGAATATTTATTTCTTGTAACTATTGCTTAGTCTTAGAGTTTAATACTTTGATCATTCCTACTGCCTCTTTGGGTTTTGTCTTCAATGCTACCCTCTGATTATCCATCTTTGTCCTACATCTGGCAATCAACTCTTGCTGCTCAAAAATGATTTGTATGGATGGCCATACTTCTGTAATGGAGTGGCTGATATCTAACCAAATGTCCTCTTTGGCTTGGGCCAAAGTGTCTGCCATTAGAGTCTTACTCTCTAATTGTTTAACCTTGAGTTCTAACCTATGTGATTTTTGCATTTCTTCTACATACAAGGTGTCATTTTTTACCTTCTATGACTCCAAGGTTTGGAACTTCTGGAGTAACTTTTCATTCTGTTGTTTTTGTGCCTGTAACTCCTGTGATAACCTTGTTGTTTCAAATGTTGCTGATGATGAAGCAATGTCAGTGGAAGATGAGCTTGGATATGTACTTGCTATGGGAATTGTTGTTGCTGGGGTCACAACAAGTTGTGTTGCCTCTTCTTCCATATTCTTGATCTGTATGTTTTGCTCAATAATGAGCTTCAACATCTCCTCCCTGTGTTGTTCATTTTTTGCCATCTCTCTGCTTTGTGGATCCTTAGTTGAAGGCAATTTCAACTGTTTCTTCAAGGCTGCTATCTCTGTATTCTTTTTCTTGAGTATTCCTTCAATTGCTTTACAATCTTTGGGATCATATCCAATTTTAACAATAATATCTTCTAAATATTTTGTTTTGTTATCTTTAGCTAAAGATGACAGTTTTTCAATCTTAAGTTGTGACTGCACTTTTGACAAGGCAGTTCTGAGCTTAGAAAGAGTCATGGCAGTTGTAGTCATGGTTGAAAAATAACATTTCGCTTGATTGCCTGTGCAAATCCATTTGATCAATAGGATGTATCTGGTTTACATCAAATGAAAATATGGTCTTCTTATAATCTGTTGCGGATTTTGGAAATGGAATCTGAGCCTTCAAAAACACCATTTGCATCCTTCCTATTTTATTATCAAAGGTAGAGAGAAGTTTGTGCTGAGAGGTGGATTTCTGTTTCCAAAACTAACTGTACATTTGTGACTTGAGATTTTCATTCTTTTGTTTAATTTCCAGAAATCTTGAGAAGATATTAGTATCTTCTACTGAGATGATCTCAGTTGACTGAATAATCTCCATGGGTTTAGTTGAAGAAGGAGTTGAAGAAGTAGAAGGAGGTTTGGGATTAGTGGTCCCTAATCTCCAAGATCAATTATTTCTGGTGGCTTTCTCCCTGATGACATTAACAATCTGGTGTTCAATTTCTTTTGTAGTATAGGATACTCTTTAACTAATTTTGTAGCTGACTGAGTTTCCTCTCTAGCTCTTTTGTGTTGAGTACTCTGAGTGATTAGAGTATTTACCTATGGAGTGGTTATAACCTGTTCATCTTCTTATAAGAGAGTTCCTTCAGACCACTGCTCTTGGTTCATAAACTTCTCCAATTCTGGCCTGGGAGTATGATTGTAAGGTGTTTCCTTCAATTGAACTCTTAGGGCTGAAATGATCCCAAAAGGATCATAAGACTAGGTGAAGCTTGGTTGGAGGTTCATATTCTTCAACAATTTGTCTACCTTTGTGCCTATAGACCTAGTATTACAAATGAATGTCCCTACCTTGGCTTTGAGTTTGAACTGTGACTTTTTCTTACTTGAGACAAAATGGAGTTCATCCATATTTATCATTTGCCTGATGTATTCTAGTGAGAATATCCTCATTGGCACATACCTAGGCAGTTTGTATTGAGCTAACTCACTGCCATATTTCCTGATTTCAGTGTAGTTCTGGTACAGATACTAGTCACCAATATTGGTTTGTTCAGATAGGTGCAATGTTTCTTAATTTCTTTTCCAATTCTAGGCTCTGCTTGTCTGTTAAGTAATTGAAGAACTCGATGTACAAAAGAATATATAAACTGAGAGAATGTAACTTTGATGATGCTACTATGACTAACTCTATCCTGTGAATCACTAATTGATTCACTCATTACTCATCTTTCCTATTAAGCTGAATGTGAAATGAATCTCCCTACTGAAACAAAATCAAATCAATTATGACTAAGCTATATCTATACACTCCTTGTGTGGTAAAATTCATAAATTGTTCATGTATATTATCACACAAGAATTGGCTATAATTATACATGAAGGCAGGTTGATATTCCTTACTGAAAATGGAAAATAATCCAAGGATGGATTCATCAACAAGTTGATCATTTTCATAGCCTAAGAGGTATGATAGCAGGGAGATGATATGTCTAGTGGCTTCAAGGAACAGAGAAGATGAATAAGGTGGGTTTCTCTTGGGTAATTCAACATCTTCTGGCAGAAAGAGTTCAAAAATAAGGGCTCTTTGTGGGAAGGTGACTTTATTATAAATGTCCATGAGAGTTGCTGGTGAGAAATAGCTAAGGGAGTCAGATGAAGGTATCATCAACATTTGGTTTATACTTTGAGCAGTAATGGTGATCAAGATGTTTTCATCCCGAGTCATCACTGTTCTCTGCACAAGATCATACTTGGCTTGACACCAAGTGATCAAATAAGGGAATGATGAGTTTTGGGAAAGGAGAACAGGGGAAAAAGTGTCTCCCAGAAACAAATGGGATCTTCCTTATCTATGTATTTTTGCTTTAGCGACAGATGCAATTCGTGGAAATCAAATTTGAATTCACAGTCTATGACTTTAAAAAGGGAATCTCCAAGGGGAAGATGATCCAAGTCGATCAAGGCTGTACATGGATTTTCTTCTTCAACAATTTTTCGTGTTTTAGTTTTCGGGGCCATCTTGCCGTAGGGGAGGAAATAGAAAAACTGATTCAACTTAAGGAAGAATGACAAAAAAAATATAAACAGGGCGATTAGAGCTCTTGGCGAAATGGATCGAAGAAGAAAAGTAGTAAACAGTAGAGCCATGGGCTATTTATAAGTAGAATTTAGCTTAATTTACCATTTAAAACTTGACCGTAGGAAATTTGTTATAGAGGAGCAGGTTTCATTGTCCAGCAGGAGGGTAAAACAGTTAAATGAGGCTGGAAATGGTATGGGAGCGTATGGCGCAACAACTTTATTACATGGTGGCTTTTGAGTGGATGAGGGATAATAGATGGGTAATAGATTTATGACGTGGAAACTTCCGTATGGAGAAGGGGGTAACAGGCAGATGATATGGCATAGGAGTGTGGTCAACCGTTGGAAGGTTGGAAACCACCGACCAGAATTCTTTTGGGGGAGGGGGGGTGAGGCGGTTTATGGTTTTAGGCTTTGGGGGTCTGAAATGCTATGAGAGTGACACTTAGCAAAAATAGGCAGCCATTGAAACAGCTTTTTGGACCCCCCCCCCCCCACCACATTAATGGGAAACAACTGAAGGGGGGACGAAATGCTAACTCCACCATTGATCTGGGTGGTGTTGATCGTGTCCGTTGAAAAGTGTCAGGTGCTTATTTGGCGCTGATTTATCATTTTGTTGTTTTGCGACTTTAGGAAATTAACTGTCTTTGCCTTTTATAAACCTTATGATAAAACTAAATTAAACTTCAAAATGAAAGGTTAACTTTTGTATTCAAGCTGAACATACTTTTAATGATGCATTTAAACTAGCTGCCTAAAATTTATTTGATTTTCAACTAAAGCAATGTTTTTGTTCTTTTGTTTTCTTGCCTGACATTTTATTTGGTTTTGCCTTCCTTTTTTAGGGACATAATATAAAATATTCCTAACATTTTGTTTTGTATTTTTATTTTTGTCCATATCCTAACTTAACATTTTAACATATGATATTTTTTATTTTTCTAATATGCTAACTTATCAAAACCAAAATTGTTACAACAAATACGATAACCCCTTCCTCTACCTGGAGCAACAAGAATTGGCTAGGAAGGAAAAAACTATGTAAGGTAAGGTTCCCAGGAAGCAAGTGCATCTCACCCAAACTAAGACTTATGAGGAAAAGGAACTACCCAAACATGCATGCTAAATTCCCTAGATAATATTTCTCAGAGTACTAATTTTTCATGTTATTTATGTTTCAATTATGTTTACATTGTTTTGGTTTCATTTTATCACCATTATGGATTTGAAATCTTAGAGAGAGTGTATGATTTCCTTTTCATGGGAAGTTGGTCTCCCCAACGTTTCTCTTGTCCTCTTTGTTTTAGTCATGTTCTATTTTCTTTTCTATCTCTATGTTACCACTTTTTGTTAAAACTACTTGAGAGACCATGTGGGTTCCCTCTCATGGGAAAATGGTCTCCCAATTCTCTCTTAACACATTCATGTTTTTCTGTCCACAAATAGCTATTCCAAACCTCCATGATTGTATTGTACGTATATTTTTTAAAATATAAAAAAAAATTGGCTTGCTTGCAAAAAAAAACTTTGGTTAAATGAATGATATAAAGATAAGTCAAAATAGTTAATAGGTTGTCAGTGTGATATCTATCAAGTCATCAAGGTGATATTAATCGCCATATACCTATGCATGGTAGGTATAAGAAGTAATTACATCATTTGATAGCTTCAAAACAATGAAATAAAATAATATATCACTATTATGTTAGAGAATATATGTGGATCTGATCTTATATTCACCCTATGAGTGACATCAGTTGAAGATTTATTAAAACAAAGGTATTACAGACTCATGTGCTGGTGTGTGTTCTGTGTTATTGAAGCAACGGATCGATCAGATTGCTAATACACAGACAATAAAATGGAAAGATATTAGAGAAATACAGTAAGAAAACACAAGACACAAACAATTCTAATAAGGATTTCACCCTATTCTCCAGGGCTACATCTCTGGTCCAGCTTTCAGTGGTGGCCTAGGTTTATTGTGCCTTTAAGCAGAGAATTACAATACAGGGACTCAATGTGAGTTCTCCTGAAGCAGTTTTGCTTGGCAAGGTGGTTCTTGGATTCCCCAAGCCACTGGAGTACACAGACTCTTCTTCTTCCTACTAGCTCTATGACCTTTTGGTCTACAGTGGCAAGAGCCCAATGTGGTGCTCAGCCTGGATAGATCCTCTATGGGATGGCTCAAATTTCTCAAGCTCTCTAGTGCTCGATGCTACTATTGGTCAACTCCACCCTCTATCTCTTTCTGCTTTTGCTTTACTGCCTTCTTCTCTGATTTCTGTCTCTCAGTGTTTAGTCCTCCTCTCAGGGTTTAGTCTGACTGACTCTAACCGTCTATTCTATTTCGTTGTTCATGGTTTTTAGCCATTCAAACTCATGTCCATTCAGTTCCTCTTCTACCTCTATCTATTCACCTTCTGCAGCTGTGCTTGGAGTTCCCTATTCGATGTTAGCATGAACGCTCAGGGATTGGCCACTTGTCCTCCTCTAAATGGCGCTAGCCTGCTTCATCGGTTCATTTCTTCAGTTACTTCATGGATGAAGTCTTTCCTCCACCGTGGCAGTAAAATAGATTCCAAATCTTTCTAAAACGTGGTGTATTCCTTTGTCGATTCTGCTTCCTCCATCCAGCTTGATCTCAGCCATCCGATTTGGGGCCTCTAGATCCGATGCCATATGCATGTCCCACGCGGTTGACTTGCTTGACCGATAATGTGTGATCAATGGCGGTTTTCTCTCACCTCCGCTTGCCACGCATCGATCGATGTATGGGATTGCTCCACTCTTGTCCAAAACCTCTTACTGTTTGAGGGTGCCCCAATCAATACCACTGGTTTCCAGAGTACCGGTCCTACCTTGTACGTTTAGCGCTTTTTTCCTTTTCCGCCCGCGGTTCTCCGGTTCGCCATGCGTCTGTGTGCTCGGGCTTCCCCCATTTCGGCCCTGTTTTCCCAGTGATCAAAATCCACCTCCTTTTCCCCATCTAGGGCTCCTAGGGGCTATTTTAACCTCCTGTGCAGTCTCCATGGGCCTCACTTAGCGCGCTTTGACCGGGGTCCTTGTCATTCCATGTTGGCTGCCATTACCACTGGTTTAGGGGTGTTTTTGATCGATGTTTTGGAATTCTTTAGAGATTTGTCCCGACCGAATACAGTCATGCTACTTTGACAGTTCTTGATGGATCTAATTCGGATCATGGCTTTCCCACTGAAAAAGCTATTGGACCACCAAAAGTTGGTTTTCTTGCCTGATATTGAGGATATTGCTGTCTCACTTGCCTGATCTCAATCCACTTTGCACTGCTCGGCTTCGAACCTTTGAGTCCAATTCTGAGGTACTCAACATCTCCTCTGCATGTCATCATTACCTTCCTGTCCAAGATTGTGTATTCTTGCAATTCATTAGGATATTCAGGTAGCAGGTCATCAATAGAAGGAAAATGACTTTACTCTTCAGGATCCTCAATCATTGAAGGTTCAAACAATCTCAAGCAATCTGCATTTACGACTGAGTAGATGTGCATGTAAGCTGGTAGATCAAGGCAAAAAGCATTTTCACCAATCTTCTCAAGTATCCTAAAAGGCCCATACCTGATAGGCTTTAGCTTTTTACCTTCACCTTGCATCATGTCCTTGCTAATATATAGCCAGACCTGGTCTCCAACTTGAAAACTATGCTCCATCCGATGATTTTCATGCCTAGCCTTGTATTTGGCTTAGCTCTTTTCCAGTTGTTCCTGTACTGCCTGGTGGATATCCTGGATCTGTTCAATGAACTTAGTTGCCTTGTCCACATCATTGTGTCCATCAACCATGGTATCTTTACCAAAGACAAAATCTAAAGGTGACCTTGGTATGAAACCAAAACAGGTCTCAAAAGGAGATCTCTATGTAGAAGAGTGTTTTGCTCTGTTGTAAGCATGCTGCACATAACACAAATGTTCATCCCAAAGCTTAGGATGTTTGCTGCAATATCCCTTGAGTAACTGGATCACTGTCCTGTTAAATACTTCTGTCTGGCCATCGGTTTGTGGATGAAAAGTTGTGCTTTTCTTCAGTTGGGTGTCCATTAGTTCCCACAGACTTGACCAAAACTTCCCCACAAATCGGGTGTCTCGATCAGATACAATAGAAGTGGGTAATCCAAAATGAACCCATACATGTTCAAAGAATAATTTTGCAGTTTGTTCAGCTGTAATCTATTTATTACAAGGTATCAAAATACACATTTTTTTGAACCTATCCACAACCACATATAGATAATCATGACCTTTCCTAGATTTAGGCAGTCCTCCAACAAAATCCATGGAAACACTTTCCCAAGGGTGAGAACGACCCGGTGAAAGGAGTGTACAAGCCTAGTTTTCTATTGTTGGGCTTGCTTTTAGCACACATAGTACACCCTCTTACATATCTAGAAACTGTCTCATTCATTTTCGGCCAATAACAAAATCTTTGCAGCTGTGCAACTGTTTTACTTACCCCAAAGTGACTTGATATCAAAGAAGTGTGTGCCTCTCTAATTATCTTTACTCTCTCGGTTTGTGGAATGCAGAGTTTCCCACAATGATATAAGAGTCGGTCCTTCACATGATAGTCCAATTCTTCTACCTTTTTGCCTTGACTCAAAGTTCGATATACATCTTTAAAGTCCATATCCTGAGCATATTGTTCTATGTAAGTTTCATGTTGTCCAGAATTATGTGTAAGTATAGCAGATGGACTTATAATGGGTCTAGATAACATGTCTACAACTTTGTTGTGTATGCCCTTTTCATATCTGATGGCTAAATGAAACTGTTGTAGAAAACCCATCCATCTATAATGCCTTGATTGCTGCAACTTAGTTTGGGAGTGTAGATATTGAAGTGGTTGATGATCAGTATGTATTACTATCTCTTTGCCCATTAAGTAATGTTTCCACTTTTTCACACTCTGAACTAATGCATACAATTCTTTATCATATGTAGGATAGTTAACTACTGTAGGATTAAAAGTCTCAGAATGATAATATATGGGTTTACTGTGTTGTGTCAACACTGCTCCCATGGCATAGTCACTGGCATTTGTTTGGATTTCAAACGGTCTTTGTAGATCAGGCAGTGCTAGTACAGGGGTTGTACTAATCTTTTCTTTCAAGGTGTCAAAGGCTTTCTGATGTTTGCCTCCCCACTGAAACACCTTGTTCAATCCTGTTAAAGCATGTAAGGGAGCTACAATTGAGGAAAAATTAGAAATGAACTTCCTCCAATATTGTGCTGCTCCTAAGAAGCTTCTCACTTCTGTAGCAGACTTGGGTTTAGGCCAGTTTACAATGACTGTCACTTTAGAGGGATCTATTTTCAATTCACCTCCCCATACTATATGACCCAAATAATTTAGAGATGTTTTGCCAAATTCACATTTTGAGAGTTTAACATAAAGTTTTTCTCTTTTCAAAACATCTAATGCCTGCTTAACATGCTTTAAGTGTTCGTCCCATGTTTTACTAAAAATTAGAATGTCATCCAAATACACAATTACAAAATCATCAAGAAAAGGCCTGAGTACTTCATTCATTAATCTCATGAAAGTAGCAGGAGCATTGGTCAAGCCAAAAGGCATAACTAGCCACTCATACAATCCCTGCTTTGTTTTGAAAGCAGTCTTCCATGCATCTTGCTCTGCAACTCTGACTTGATGGTATCCACTGTGCAAATCCAGCTTGGTGAAATAAATAGCCTCCTTCAATTGATCTAAAATATCATCTATGCGAGGAAGGGGATAACGATTTTTTATTGTTATCTTATTCAGTGCTCGGTAGTCAATGCACATTCTCCACGAGCCATCTTTCTTTCTCACCAAAATGATTGGTGACCCACATGGTGATGTGCTGGGCCTGATGAATCCCTTCTCGAGCAACTCCTACACCTGCTTCTTGATTTCAGAATTCTCTAAAGCAGAAAACCTGTACATCCCAATGTTAGGCAATGGAACATCTTGTTGCAAAATAATATCATGTACTATTTCCTTTTTGGGTGGCAGACCTTTAGGTTACTTAAATAGGACATCATATTCTGAAATAATGTTTTCTATATCAGCTTGCTACTGAGCATTACAACCCTCAAATACATTGGTTTTATCAGGTTTCTTTTCCTTTACAACTATTAGTAAGAATTGTTTGCATGAATTTATCATTCTTTTCATTTGCCTAGAATTTATGAGAGTATAATTATTCTTGAGCTTGTGAGCTCTTACAAAGCATTCGATTCCATCTTTAACAAGTAGATACTTGTCCTCAGCTCTATAGAAAATAGTATTTCTATCATACAAGTAAGGACTTCCTAAAACAATTCCACATATATCCAAAGGAATTATGTCTAACTCAACCTCATCTACAAATGTTGACCCAAAAGAAAACTTGATTTTGCACTGTCTAGTCACTTGTAGTTGTGCTTTATCATTCAACCATCCTAATGGGTATGGTTTCTTGTGAGGTGTAGTACCTAATCCCAATTTCTTTACAATTGCTTCAGAAAATCAAATTTACTTGTGACCCACTATCAAACAAAGTATCAATCTTTTGATGCTTGGAAATAACTTGAATATGAAAAAGCTCATGTCTTTTTCTCTCACGTTCTTCATCAATAATAGTTTGAGCAGAATTACTAGTAGATGCTTCAGAATTCTTACCCTTTATACCTGTGGCTGCAATGATTCTTTCATCTCCCGAGTCTGACCCCAAATATTTCTAAATAGCTACAACAATCTTCTTCTTCTTGCCCTCGGACTTCTTAGGTCTCAGCTCTGGATGCAGAATCCAACAATGCTCATCATCATGCCCCTCCTTTTTACAATGAGTGCATGAAGCTTTGCCTTTTTGTGCAGTGTTAGCCTTCCTTGCTTTCCATTTCTGCTTTCGTTTCTCCTTGCTCTTGCTTACAGTGGATTTGGATGGTCCCCCAACTTCTAGATTTCCATTCTTTCCTCTAGCTTCTAGATGAGTAGCTTGTACAGATACCTCATCTATACTAGTGGGATTAAACATGAGGATGGTATGCCTCATGTAGCTATGTAGACCCCCAATGTACTTCAAAAGAGTCTTTGGTGAGTCTAATGAGATACCCAACATCAATGCTCTCTTTTTGAACTCTTAAGTATACCCTTGCACACTTTGCCCTTTCAACTGCTGAAGAGTTTGCCAACTCATCATGGCTTGTTGAATTTAGGCCAATGGATAGAATTGCTTTTGATTGCAGAAACAAATTCACTCCATACAGAGATGGTCTTAGCATTTTTTTTCATATCAGCTTGGGTTCTACCTTCCCACCAAACCAAGGAAGTGCCTCCTAGGCATAGGTTTTCCAGTTGAATTTTTCTCTTGTCTGAGTTGATGTTTTGGACTCTACAATACACATCAATTTGTCTAATCCAATTGTCCAACTTTTCAGCATTTAGCTCTCCATCATATATAGGAAAATCAAATTTAACATCTATCTTAATCAAAGATGCTTTCTTATTATGCACAGGGCTATTAGGAGGTGTGAGAAAGCTTTCCTCTTTCCCTTTTCCTTTTGAGTGGTCATGGGGATGAGACTCATCTTCTTCTTTATCTTGTTTAGAACTTAATGAATCTTCATCCTTTTGCTTTCTAAAGTCCCTATACATTTCTTCTACCATAGACTTTATAGCTAAGAAACTCTCTATGAATTGAGGGTCTGGCCCCATAGAACATTCCTCTGACATTGTCCTCTGAGAATAGACTCTCCCAATTTCAGGAGTAGTTTCAACCAACTCTCCTTCTCCTAATTTGAGCTTTGATCTTGTGAGCATTCAATAGCTAAACCAACACAAGCTTGTCCAACCTTACAGCCTAGAGCTCTGATACCACTTGATCTGATATTCACCCTATGAGTGACATACGTTGAAGATTTATTAAAACAAAGGTATTACAGAATCCTGTACTGGTGTGTGTTCTATGTTATTGAAGCAACGGATCGATCAGATTGCCAATACATAGATAATAAAATGGAAAGACAGCAAAGAAATACAGTAAGCAAACACAAGACACAAACAATTTTAATAAGGAGTTCACCCTATTGTCCAAGGCTACATCTCTGGTCTAGCTTTCAATGGTGGCCTAGTTTTATTGTGCCTTTAAGTAGAGAATTACAATACAGGGACTCAATGTGAGTTCTCCTGAAGCAGTTTTGCTTGGTAGGGTGGTTCTTGGATTCCCAAGCCACTGGAGTACACAGACTCTTCTTCTTCCTACCAGCTCTATGACCTTCTGGTCTACAGTGGCAAGAGCCCAATGTGGTGCTCGACTGGGATAGATCCTATATGGTATGGCTTGAATTTCTCAAGCTCTCTAGTGCTCGATGCTGCTGTTGGTCAGCTCAACCCTCTGTTTCTTTCTGCTTTTGCTTTACTGCCTTCTTCTCTGATTTCTGTCTCTCAGTGTTCAGTCCTCCTCTGGGAGTTTACTCTGAATGACTCTAACTATCTATTATTGTTATAAACATTTTTGTGCCTTACAACATTGAGCATGAAATGTCCATAATCTAAGGGATCCAAAGTCCCTAAACATGTTGTTCCTACCCCTAGAGGAACAAGGCTAACAAACCACAGCAATTCACAGAAGTTCTCCACCAGAAACTGCTCAAAAACAAGTCAATTCGGGATCATTTCAGTGGCTCCACTAGCTGTCTGCGCTGAATGTCAAAGCCAACACTGGCTACCTGCACTGAATGTCAAAGCCAACATTGGCTACCTGCGCTGAGCGAGAGTTGACATGTGGCAAGTTCATTCCACAAGGTGTCAAAACCCAGGAAGCTTCCAAAATCTTCCTCAATGACACTTGCCTCAGGGAATTCGACTATGATGAGTAAGAGGTTCCAAATCGCCAAGTGGAAGCAAGAACCTCCAAGTGGAATCAAGAACTGACAGAGGGAGAGGACACTAGTCAGATCTCAAGCTGACTCATCCTCTCTCCAAACATCTATATATGGATCTCTCCTCCATGAGATCTAGAGGCTGGAATTTTGTTATTGCAAAGAATTGTTGTTGGGTTGAGACTGGGATCATTGGGTGCTTAATGCTTTGAAGGAAGGTGAAGATAGGAATTCCATTTTGCTGGGAAGGAGATGCTGGATTGGAGCCCTCTAGGTTGTATCTCTTCCTGAACCTTGTTATTCATCAATAAAGCTATCTTGGTTTCTCCTATATACTGATGTATCTTTGATGTATGATTGCATTAGTATGTTTAGTTTACTTCTAATCCTGAACTAGTTATGATTATGAATCTATGTCTTTGTGTAGTGTTCTTCTCTTGTGATCTTGCAGAGACCCGTTGAAGCTGGGCGAGCGAGAAGACAAGTAGCTGTGAACTCCCAAAGAGAAGACAAATTGGATCGAGGGACAAATGGAAGACACCAGTTAGTCCATCCATCTCTCTTCATTCTTAATTCATAAAGGAAGAATACTAGAATAGTTGTCTCTGTTTGTTGCTAAGGCACTGTCACACCTTAGGTGGATAGGATCGTCCTGCATAGGCATTTTTCGCCACAACAAATTGGTGACTCCGCTGGGGAGATTTGTTTAGTCATTTTATTTGTGTCTCTATCATTGTTTGTTTCATAGACTCAACAGCAACAATCGAACTGCATCTGCTCTTCTCAGATGCAAAGTAGATAGTTGCTGCTTTGATCCAATCCCTGGATTTGTCTATGATCTGAACAATGGACTCACAAATGATTTTATGATCCTTTGTGATAGATCTTAGTACCCTCTCAAAGCATCCCCTTGATTGCACCTTGCTTGTTGCTTTTATTTGGCCTGAAACAGTAGATTAATTAGCAATCTGTGACCCAGAACCCAGTGAGAAACTTTCGTTTCTCCTTCAGCACGACCCCTGTGAAGAGGTTCTGCATTTCAATGCAGGTCCCGTGAAGGCTACCTACGCTGAATGTCAAAACCCCTGTGTTGAGGTTGCGCTGAACCAGTTTGGCCTTGTGCGGCTGGGGTTCTCTGCTCTGTTTTGCCCTGTTTTGATCTCTGATTTTTGCAGCCTCTAACCAGCATAGGTACCAGTCTGATAACTCCTTTTCTCTGCTTAAATTCCGCCTCCTTTTGTACAAAAACACTGTGAGTGTTTTTATGTGTTTGTGGCATCATTTACAGTTTTCTTTTGCATGAGTGAAATAATCATCCTGTAGCCCTTGATTCAGATCTGTCGATTGTGATCTTAGGAGAGAGTTCATTGGTTGTTTACAGTTGATTATACATTTACTTTTGCTTATTGATTTGAGTTTGTCTCTTTTAAGTGTCGAAACAAGTCTTCATTTCAAAAGTCGTAAAGTGTTGTATTCTCTTCTACCCTTTCTGATTTCGAAAAAGTAAACTTGTTTGTACTTGTCATTTAAAAGCAAATTCAAAGTTGTACAAAAAGCTTTCTTTGTAGGCATCAATACTAAGAAAGCGGAAAACAAACACCTGCATTGTGCATTTGCATCTTGATAGTTTGCATGTTTGATTTAGGAAAAGTGCATTAGAGTGTGCTGATTTCTCTTTGAGAAAAGATGGTGTCCTTCTTTTCCCTTAGTAGCTAGGATTTTCAAAGTTGAAAAGATATAAAGCTTGCTTATCATATTTAGACTGCATTTAGGAATTGTATCATACATCTCGTGGTGATCCAGAAAGGCAAACTCCTAAAAATATCAACTTAAAATAAACTAAATGAACTTAACAACGCTTTGCAACATAACGCACACAATAGAGGTCTAGGCTAGAGACGTGTTCCGGCGTCGTAAAGCCTGGTGACTGTCGATCTCATTGAAGGTGGGTGATTCCTCCTGAGGGACGATAGTGCCAGTATGGATTGTGCTCCCACGTACCGTCGCGTATATATTGGGAGACCCCTATAGGCATAAAACCTTTATCCTTAGGAAGCCGTGTCGGCCGCCCTACTGATCGCAATGCACTAAACACAGCATTTAGGAAGATCGACCGCTCGTACCTTCAAAATTATTCTGCGGTTTTGTGAAAAGTTTGGCACACCCTCTACCTAGAACTCCAGAGCAGTTCCTTTTGGACTTTTTCAGACTCTATAACGGAAAAAGTCCATCCGCGCATTTGTCACTTCGGTCTCATTAAAACATCGAAGAAGACTAGCGTCATCTTTAGCTTTTTCTCGACTCTCTAAAATTGAAAAAGCAAGTTGTGTCTAAGCATCGTTAAAAATTTATTTTAAACGGAACAATCACCCTTTATTCCTGCGTTGATCTTTAGGTTGAAAAGATGGAGCCCACCAACCAAGGAATTCCCCTTGGAGGAAATCCTAGTCCCTTCTCCTCTTGGGGAGATGTTGGTGCGCCCCATATGGCCACATTGTCGCTTCCAGGACTGACAATTGGCCTGCCGGTCTGGCTCTTTTCAACCAATGTCGTTCAGAACACCACTATTCCTGAACAGTCGAGTCAACAGTTAGACCAGACCAGAGTTTCCCACCAGCCTTCTACTTCATCTTCCTCTCCTCCTTCCTCTTCACTTGACGGAACTGGTAAAGCAAAAAACCGAGTTCCTAAGGAGAAGAAGGAAAAGAAGAAGAAGAAGGAGCTAAAAGCGACTGGGGGCAAACAAGTGTCGTCTGACAAAAATCCACACACAACACTAACCAGGCCTAAATCGCCATGTGTCATATGCGAGGGAGACCACTTCCACAAAGATTGTCCATGCATCCCTCGTATACTAAGGGACTGGTCTCCCCGTTTGCACAATTCGGTAGCGTCGACCTCTGATAGCCATGTTGACTGCTCACCGTCAACTAGTGGAAGTGAAGCCCCAGGACAGAGAGGGAAAGCTAGATTTCCCTACAAACTGTGTGAAGGTGATCATGCCATCCACCGTTGTCCCTTCTTAGACGAGGCAAAAAGATTTTTGGAAGATCGCCCAATTTTACGAGTGCAACTTCCTCCTGGATATCAAAAACTCCTGCCAAGTCCTTCACTAGTTGAGAACCCGGCTGGCCCGCTCAGGTGGTCAGCCAAAGCACCTATCATTGGAGATGAACCGTCTGAATCCATACCTGATGAAAGTCAAAAGGTTGAGGCGGCAGTTGACCCGGTTTTGCCTTGAAAGGCTCTATCTTCGCATGATACCATCACAGAGGAGGATAAAGACGACACCGTCCAAATCCTCTTCATCAACACTGACTCCGATGAACAAGGGGGCAATGCCCCCATTCCTTTATCACAGGAAGGAAGCTCGTCAGAGTGATATCCGACCGTCTATTCAGTCCCACCACCAAGCAACCTAGTTGTCTCGTTCGACTGGAACCAACTAGGCAGACCCCGGTTGCTAGCAAGCATACCATTCAAAATTATCGTTCAAATATATAGAATGGTAATGGCTGGCACTATTATTGATGAGGGGGCATTTGTGAGTATCCTTTCCTCTATTGGTTGGAAAGCGCTTGGTTCGCCAGCACTTTTGCCTGAAATGAGAAATCTATCAGGCTTTGATAAAGGAACAAGTCGACCTTTAGGGATCCTCCCCAATGTGCCCATAACATTGAAAGGGAAGACCGTTCAAATGAACGTGATGGTCGTTCAAGGACCCTTGGATTATAACCTACTCCTTGGATGAGACTATATATATTGCATGGGAGCCATCGTCTCCTCACTCTTTAGAGTAATGTGTTTTCTGCATGAAGGAAGAGTGGTCAAGCTCGTGGACCAACTTTCGTTTCCCGGATCACGCATCGCAAATAGTCATATACCATCCCTAAATGGTCTCTTCATGCAAGAAGTGTCTCAACCCATGGTCCGTCCTCCTGATGAGCGCGAGTAATCTGGGAGGATATGACTCGAACCCAGGGGGCATGCGTCCTGGTCTGCTTCGGCAGGAAAACTTTGGGTATAGGGTAGGTTTCCGCGGGAGAATATGACTAGTCCGTACCCCGTCCGTGATTGGAAGAGGGGTTGTTCTAGAATAAGATTCTTTTGTCAAAGTTATGTGAGTTGGCGGGCATCGTCGCTCACCTTTGTTTATCTCGGTAGACATCGCCAAAGAAGTGTTTTATTTGTGGCCGCGAACGAGACAATCTTTGGGTAACCTGAAAGAGGTAAGCCTCTCTCGTTAAAACAAATGTTTTGACGGAAAAGAAGTAGAGGTAACCTTGAAATGGTACTTTATACCTAGGGGCATGCAAACCTTTCGGAGTGCAAGCAAAGAGCGGTTATTTATCTGTTTTTTGGGTTAGCCATTTCCTAACTTGCACAAAGAAAGGATGCGGGGCATAGCTTTGTGAGATGAAGCTCCATAAAAAATAGAATCTTAATGAGACACTCTTATCATATGACTGGGTTAATCGAGCAGTTTTAGCACACAGTTCATGCTCGTTAAAAAATAAATGCAAGATCCGAGCAATTTTAACGCAGACTTCATGCTCGTTAAAAAATAAACATAAGCAATGAGCAAGTGTTTCCACCAGCGTTTAAGCTCATTTTAAAATAAAAAATGAACCACTACCCGGTAAATAACCACTGTGAATGTAATTTATCAGCCATTAAAGCCTTGGTCGTGTTTGCACCGTCACCTCCACTTTTCATTTGGCCGATCGTTCACCTCCATATGTTTGTTTACCCATTTTGAGGAACAACTACGAAGAGTGATTTCACCTAGCCATCCTTGTGACACTGCCGTGATTGGAAAATTCCAACATGTACCTGGAATCAGCTGCTAACCCTGTTTATCACTCGTTCCTCAAAAGACGAGTCTTCTTTAAGCTCTTTTAAATTGACTCGTAAAATATGAAAAGATTTCCGAGTCCTTGGCCTTCCAGCTCGTTAAAGGGACAGGAAGTGCTATCCCTCCTCTAGATTTTAATCTTTTTGGACTTGAGGGATTATTGCACAAAAAGATCGAGCGCTTGTTTTGTTCGGCTCGTTAAAACTATCGAAAACTCATCCCTTCTGTATTGTTTTATACTTTTTCGGACTAAAGGGATTAGAGGACGAAAAAGGACTTTTGGAGTTAACTTTATGTACCATTTCAGACTCTCTAAAAATGAAAAGGACCGAGTTATCTTTGTCATTAGACTCGTTAAAATCATTAAATAGCGACAAACTTGTCTTTAGACGAGAACGAGTTTCATTATCGCTAGGCTCGTTAAAACATAGTGATGGGCTTGCCCGAAGGGCAGGTTATAGAACAAACATATGTTATCCTCCTCAAGCTTGACAAAAATAAAGAGGTACTGGTCAGCAATGACTGGGGAAAACTTGGGAGAAACTCAAGAAAACTTTGATGGTAGCAAGTCGCTCTTGAACATGACACTTTTCCTCCATACCACAATCGGGTTGGGTTGTTTCATTCACCGGTCACATCACCATGGTCTCACCATAACATCCATATTTGGGGTAATGCTACCAATCCATCGCATCAGTGTCGCCATATGTTCAAGAGAAGTCATTCAGAAAAGTCAACCGTGTCCCATCCACTGCCATGCATTATCCTTCATCCTTTCATGACCACCACCCTGAATCATATGTCACAGATCGTTTTCACCTCCATCAAAATCATTAGCTCCATTCTGTGTCACTGATGTGGGATACATTAAGGCCCTCCTTTGACGGATCGCTTCTTGTCGACATCAGCTCATTATCCAAGAAGTTGGTCTAGGAACAACCCCTTCAGTACTTTGAAGCTTGCATGCCTCAATGGCAAGTTTCTCACTTCCGACGACAGGTATACATCAATGACCTTCGACCGAAAGATTTTGTGTGGTGTTCAATGCCAAGTCCTTTATTCACACCACGTGAATTGTACTGTAGTACCTTGAGGGTCATTATCATTATCGGTGATTCCTCTCATGCTTGTTAACGATTTACTTCATTGACCGATAATCAAGCGATGTCTTTCCATGTTCGACTTCAGAACATTTCTCACATGGATCGACTTGTACTTAGAGTGAAGATCGAACGAGTTTGAAGACCCCGGATCTAGTTTCATCCATCCGGGCTGCGATATATATTCAGGAAAGATAAAGACATTGTCATGTACATCATTGCAGCAGATAATCATCCTACTCAAAGGATGATAATTTCATCAAAATTATCAGTCTACCATCAGACGATTGTCTGTTCTATGTACAGAAAATGAATTTATAAAGCTGAGCATGGGAATGCCCGCCTCAGCTAGATCATGAAAGCAGTATGAAAAATAATGTATTGTATTGTATCTTATTACAGGTCTCCTCCCAGCATTGGATGAACTTCGGATCCTCTTGGATAAAGCATTTCACCCGATAAACGACCTCATACTTTAGGGGGCAACTGTTATAGACATTTTTGTGCCTTACAGCATTGAGCATGAAATGTCCATAATCTAAGGGATCCAAAGTTCCTAAACATATTGTTCCTACCCCTAGAGGAACAAGGCTAACAAACCACAACAATTCACAGAAGTTCTCCACCAGAAACTGCTCAAAAACAAGTCAATTCAGGATCATTTCAGTGGCTCCACTAGCTGTCTGCGCTGAATGTCAAAGCCAACACTGGCTACCTGCGCTGAATGTCAAAGCCAACACTGGCTACCTGCGCTGAGTGAGATTTGACATGTGGCAAGTTCATTCCACAAGGTGTCAAAACCCAGGAAGCTTCCAAAATCTTCCTCAATGACACTTGCCTCAGGGAATTCGACTATGATGAGTAAGAGGTTCCAAATCGCCAAGTGGAAGCAAGAACCTCCAAGTGGAATCAAGAACTGACAGAGGGAGAGGACACTAGTCAGATCTCAAGCTGACTCATCCTCTCTCCAAACATCTATATATGGATCTCTCCTCCATGAGATCTAGAGGCTGGAATTTTGTTATTGCAAAGAATTGCTGTTGGTTTGAGACTGGGATCATTGGGTGCTTAATGCTTTGAAGGGAGGTGAAGATAGGAATTCCATTTTGTTGGGAAGGAGATGTTGGATTAGAGCCCTCTGGGTTGTATCTCTTCCTGAACCTTGTTATTCATCAATAAAGCTATCTTGGTTTCTCCTATATACTGATGTATCTTTGATGTATGATTGCATTAGTATGTTTAGTTTACTTCTAATCCTGAACTAGTTATGATTATGAATCTATGTCTTTGTGTAGTGTTCTTCTCTTGTGATCTTGCAGAGACCCGTTGAAGCTGGGCGAGCGAGAAGACAAGTAGCTGTGAACTCCCAAAGAGAAGAGAAACCGGATGGAGGGACAAACGGAAGACACCGGTTAGTCCATCCATCTCTCTTCATTCTTAATTCATAAAGGAATAATACTAGAATAGCTGTCTCTGTTTGTTGCTAAGGCACTGTCACACCTTAGGTGGATAGGATTGTCCTGCATAGGCATTTTTCCCCACAACAATTATGTTTCATTGTTCATGGTTTTTAGCCATTCGAGCTCATGTCCATTCAGTTCCTCTTCCACCTCTGTTGATTCACCTTTTGAAGCTACTCTTGGAGTTCCCTGTTCGGTGTCAACATGAATGCTTAGGGAATGGCCACTTGTCCTCCTCTAAACGGTGCCAGCCTACTTCGTTGGTTCGTTTCTTTAATTACTTCGTCGATGAAGTCTTTCCTCCACCGTGGCAGTCAAATGGATTCAAAATCTTTTTAAAACATGGTGTATTCCTTTGTCAATTCTGCTTCCTCCATCGGGCTTTATCTCAACCATCCGATCTGGGGCCTCTAGATCCGACGCCATACGCGTGTCCCACATGGTTGACTTGCTCGACAGATAACACATAATCAATGATGATTTTATCTCACCTCCACTTGCCATGCATTGATCGATGTATGGGATTGATCCGCTCTCATTTGAAACCTCTTACCATTTGAGGGTGCTCCAATCAATACCTTTGGTTTCCAGAGTGCGGGTCCTGCCTTATATGTTTAGCACTTTTTGCCTTTTCTGCCCACGGTTATCCGGTTCGCCATGCATCCATGTGCTTGGGCTTCCCCCATTTCCGCCCTATTTGAATCGTGAATCGCACATCAAAATCCACCTCCTTTTCCCCATCCGAGGCTCCCAGGGGCTATTTTGACCTCCTGCACAGTCTCCATGGGCCTCGATCAGCGCGCTTTGACCGGGGTCCTCGTCGTTCCACGTTGGCTGCCATTACCACTGGTTCAGGGGTATTTTTGATCGTTGTTTTGGAATTCTTTAGACATTTGTCCTGACCTGATACAGTCATGGTTCTTTGACAGTTCTTGATGGATCCAATTCGGATCAGGATCTGTTATGAACCAAATGTTTTTTTTTTTTTGGTATTATGAGAATTCTTCTATTCTTTATTTTATTTTATTTTTCATTCCTTTTTGGTTTACCCTATTATCACTCAGATTTTTTGCTTAGAAGTTATCAAAGAAGGAATAGTCTGAGGTAACCACAAATCTAATCTTTTAGACTCGGGTTCTAGCCAACCTAAGTCCAGAGAGGGCTCTCTTTATAATTTAACTTTGTTTTGAATAAGATTTCAGGCTAGTTATTAGTGTTTAGGATTGTTTTATTTTGATTGGGTGGTGGAATTAAGAAGACAAATTGGAAGAGCAAGTATTTAGGCCATTGGGCTATGGAGTCAATCAAGAAAGGCTTAACTGGATTTGATCTATCACTAAGGTAAGAGTCCACAGGGAAGGCTAGCACAACAAGAAGAAATCTACAAATTCAAATGGATGGAGTAGTCCTAACTAGGGCAAAGGGCAATGAAGGATCCTTAAATGGGATTAAGATGAAGAAAGGGAGGATGATCAATAGAAAAGGGAAATGAAGAATCCTTTACTATGGACCAAAGGGGGGTTAAACTATGGAAGTAAGGGAGCTATTAAGAATTCCTAGACCAAGGGAGTTTAGTAGAAAACATAAAGAAGGCAAACAGTTAAAACAGAGAGCACTCAAGCTAATTCTGATGATACCATTCCTTGTTTGCTTTTAAGATTTTATAAGAAACACATATGAACATTCATAACATGAAGAGAAAACAATATTTAAACATGAAAGATGATAGTTATTTGTTCCAAATGTGCACAAGAATCCAGTGAAATGTCCTCAACTTTATTTCATTTCCAACAAAACTAGTCCAATCTTGAGTACAATAGCTCCTTAGCTCAAAAATAATATGTCTATAGAAATTTATTTTAATCCAAACTAATTACTTCAATTTGTGAAGTATTTATACAAAACTTGATACAAAATATCTCATAACCATATGAGAATTATTCTAGGAAACAAAAAATATCTTCAACACGAAGATAGAGACAGATGGAGAACTGTCTTCTAGCTATCCCCTTTATTGTGACTGTGATGGCTATTGTAACTCGGATTTGGCTCTTTCATTTTGCTTTGTAGTTATGTGCTGGAATCACTTTTATCTTCTACCTACTGATACTCTTTACCTGTGCTGCTGTGATCCTGTTTTACCTAGTAGTTATGTTTTACCATGTAGATTTACTACAGTAACTTATAGTAAATTAGTCAAGTTTGTCCATCATTCAATGTCAGGTAAATTCATCCTTATCATTTTTCTATAGATTTCATCAGCTTCCGTGTACTTGGAAAAATTCGGTTTGCTTGTGAACAAGTGCTTGAGTTCATGTTCTATGTAGAATAGATTCTCAAGGCCATCATAAAACACTTTTCCAATAGGAAAATATTTCATCCCTCTAGCCAGCTTGCTTAGCTTTTCAATGTAATCTTCCTGAGTCATCAGCTTGTCGTTTATTGCGATAGCACTGGGAAGTCCTTTTTCTCTTAAGATGCCATACTTTAGCATGAAGCTGTCAATGTCTGTCTGGATTCTTTGACATCTTTTCTCTAGTTTGAGAATTAGGTTCCTTTTGGTGAGAACCTTTTTTATCTCTATAATTGTTGTTGTTCTGTCTGCTATCTCCAGTTCATCAAGCTGATATCTTTTTTTACTGTTCAAAAAGTTGATCAACTAATTGGCTTCATCGACCTTATTTCCCAACTCTTCCACTATCTTGTGGATTGCTTCTGTAGCCATTTTGACTAATTCTGTTTGTTCAAAAATAATCTGAATAGAAGGCCAAACATCATTGATGGAATCAATGATGTTGGCCCAAAGAATTTCTTTCATATCTCCCAATGGCTCTTGTAACGTTAAGTCCTTTTCAAGGACTTTTATTCTCTCTACCATCCTTTGGTTTTTCTGGGCTTCTTCCTTCTACTGCATTTGTGCAAGTTTACAATTGGTCTCTAAACTTGTCACTTGTTCTCTAAGTTTCTTGATCTCAGTGGCCTAGATACTCATTTCCTCCATGGTCTTGATCAACTCAACAGTTTGTTCTGTTGGTGTCCCTATGCTTGTCGATATACCTGTACCTATTGAAGTTCCTGTAACTAGCAACGTTGTAGCTGGTGGACGTGTAGGTGCCAAGGCAGCTGCCAAGGTGGAGGGTACTACTATGGAAACTATAGGTATTACAGTCTGAGGAGTGGTGGCCAACTCACTCTTCTTGGACTGTATCAAATTATCCAATTCTTTTTTAGTTTCCTTTAATTGGTCATTCAACTTAAGGACTAGGTCCATAAGCTCTTCCTCCTTCTGTGTTTCCAACACTTCAGCTGTTTGAGGATGATTTAGAGGAGGAATTTTAAGCTGCTTCTTCAGTGCAGCTATGTCATTGTTTATCTTCTTTATAATCTTCTCTGTAGCTTTCACATCCTTGGGATCATGTCCCAGCTCTATGACCAAGTCCTCTAAGGACTTTATTCTGGTGTCTTTGGCCTGTGAAGAGGCCTTTTCCAACTAGAATTGTGCTGAGATGTTATTTAGTGAATTCTGGAGTTGGTGGGTTGCTATTGCCTTGCTGGTCAAGGTGGAATAGACCATTTCACCAATTTGCTTATGCAACTCAATTTGGTCAATAGGATGGATATCCTTTGGCAATACCTCAAAATCTATTTTAAGATAATCTGCCATTGATTTTGGTTGCTGTGTGGTTGGTTTCAGAAAGCTCATCTGCATTTTACCTTATTTTATATCAAAGGCTGACATTAGCCTTGTTTGGTTTGTTGGAGCCATCCTCAGATAATGTGCATAGCTTTGCACCTTTAGCCTTTCATTCCTTTCCTTGATTTCCTTATACTTTTCTTTGATATCTTGGCTCTGTCTAGTAGGAGCCCTGAAGGAGGATACTTCCACACTCTGTTGCCTTTCCAATATTTGAGTTTGAGAGGTGGAAGGTTCTTGTGTCCCTCCTAAAGGGGTGGTATGCATACTTTCTGTCCTCTCTACTCCTTAAATCCCTACTGTCTCCTCAGTGTATTCCTGCTTTGCATATGGATTCAACCTCTACCTCTTAGCATAGGTTTGGGCAACATGCCTGCTGGAAGGAGTGGCCTCCTCTCTGTCCCTTTTGAGGTTCCTCTCCTCATTTAGAGGAGTCTGCAAAATAGGAGGATTGCTCATGATTTGTTTAGGTTCAGCAAGTTCCTCTGAAATCTCAGGTTGTTCTAATTCTTCTGGTTGATCTGATTTCCCTGCTTGCTCTGATTGCCTTGATGGACCTGGTTGCTCTGATGGTCCAGCTTCTTCTGCCTGCCCACTGTGTCCCCGTGCTTGTCTATGAGACTAAGACTCTCCTGGCACCTATACAAAGGAATCCTCATCAAGTCTTCTGTCTAAGTCTATTAATACATTATCAACAACAACCTCTGTACTTCTCGATCTATCAAAGTGCCTTCCACCCACTCAAATTGATTAGCATATTGTTCAATTTCAGGGATTCTGTGGTGGATGTAAGGAGATAGTTTATTCTTCTGTCTCCTATTACAAATGAAATCTAAGGGGTCATAGTTCCATATAAATCTCTGTTTCAGTTTCAACCTTCGGAGGATCTCCTCTGCTTCCTTTCCTGCTTCTCTACTGTTACAAATAAATAGGCCCAGCTGATCCTTTATCCTAATTTGGGCTCTCTTCTTGGCTTTCACAAAGTGCACCTCATCTGAATTGATCATTTTCCTATAGTACTCCAGAGCAAACAATCTCATTGGGAGGTATCTAGGCAATTTGTAAGGTGGCAATTCACATCCATAGATTCTGATTTCAGTGTGGTTTTGGTACAAGTACCAATCCCCCAATTTGTAGTGCTTTGAAAACTATAGGACCCTCCTGATGTCTACACTGATTCTAGGGGGAGGGATTCCTAGTAGCATGGTTGTCATAGGGTACACAAAGAGGTCTATGAAATCTGTATAAGAGTATTGAGAATCAAATTGATGGATCAATGAAGTCCAAAAGCTCACTGATCTGGGGTTGCCTCTGGTATCAAGCTTTTGGAGGGTAATTGGAAATCTATCAGCTTGGTAATATAAGAATAAATGATATAGAACTGAGGAATACTTAAACACTCTTTCATTTTCCAATCTCATGAATTGATCATGCATTTGTCAGCAATAAACTTGGCATAGTCAAACATGATAGCTGGTGGTTGGCCAGGAGAGTAAATGGACATAGAGGATATTATGATTTTATCAACAAATTCACTAGTGGTATAGCCTAACACACTGGATATCATGTCTATGATGTCTCAGCCAAGGCTGGAGAATATAGTCCACAGATAATGGGGAGAGTCCTTTGGGGTGTACTGTTCTTCTCTGATGAAGGTCTAGAACAACTGAGCCAGTCTGATTGATGTGAGGGTAGGGTATCTGTTCAACATATCTCCAATGGAAAGAGGAGTCAGAATTTAGCTTGGTTGTAATTGTAGCATTTGGTTAATGGATTTAGCAATGATAGTAAACAAGACAGACTGGTCTCAGAGGTTCTCATTGCCCTTTGGATAGGATCATAGTTCATGTGGCAATAATGCACAATCTCCGGGAAGATGTGCACTCTGGGGAACTGGTACTTGGGTAAACCTAATTCCCAAAGTCCAATGGAGTCTACTTGTCTTAACTACTGGTCTCTATACTTGTAGAAAAGCTTTAAAGGGGATTTTGAGATAGAGGTACCTTTAATCTGGAAATCTTTGTCTGCAAGTGGGAGATGGTCTAAATCCATGTGGGGAGTCATAATGGGCATGATATTCAATGCAATTGGAGCATCCATCCTTGGTTCTTGTGGATTCAAGGATGGGGGCAAAGGGTTTCAGTGAAAATTAGGGAGAATTGGTCTATTTCGGAGTAGTTTAGGATCACCAGGCAGCTTAATTTTACTAAATTACTTAGTATTTAAAGCAATTTAGTTCAGGTTCGGCAAGAAAACAGAGTTTCTTAGTGGAAATGGGGTAAATACCTAGTTTCTATTGTTTGAATGGAGTAATGGTGACTGTGCACTGTTGGTAGGAAGCGCACAGGTCTGCGAGGTAGTCTGGAGTTCAGCAGATGTGGTAAGTTGACAGTTGGTAGCAGGTTGACAGTTGAACATACTCTGTGCTTTGCATGGAAGTCAGAATGTTCTTTTCATGATAAAAAATGAAAAACTATAAGTTTTTTGGTTTTATGCATAAAGTCAATGATATTGGCGGGTACATTGGGAAAGGACAGTTGGCACCAATCGGGGGATGTGACATTTTGGAGTGTAGCAGAGGTGGTAAGTGGAATTCATCATATCGCTTTTTAGGATAAGTGGTTTTGGGGGAAGGCTGCCTGATGCCATTCATCGGGCGCCACGTAGCGGTGGGGTGAACAATGAAACCGCTCACATCGGGCGGGTAAAGGTCAACTTTTGGAGGCCGCCCGATATGAGCATTGACCGTTGGATCTGAAGGGGTCATATCGCATGGTGATCAAGGTGATGATTTGATCAGGGAGTTAATGGAGGAGCCCGATGGGATATTAACTGCAGATTAGGGAGGCTTAGTGATGTCAGGGGTGATTTGTTTGGCGGGGACAAATTTAATTAATCACTAATTGACTAATTACTCTTTTTATTCGGTGGAGGGTTATGGTTCTTAATTGGCTGCTGATCGACTAATTAATCCATTTATTTAATTTACTTAATAAGGTTTATATTTCAAACCTCGGGGGCAGGATATTATCATATGGGTTTTAATAAAATATACGGGTAAGGTTTTTATTTTTGGGAGTTAATAAATTAATCAAAATTAATGGTTAATATGAAATGAAAGAAAAAAAGTGGGTTTTGCGCTAAATATAATGTGTTTGACATTTATTTACATATTCGCACCTACACATTATAACTTAGGCTAAATGCTTTTGTGGGTTTTTTGTGGAAAAAAAAGGGGTTTTATGTAAGGTTAATTACTTTCCCTAGGCAAATGGTGATTTTACCTTAGGAAAAGGGATTTTTTAGGTGAAATGAATGAATTATGGAGGGAGTGAATGTTGGTAAGGGGGTTTTAGTACTTAGACCCTATAAGTTATTAGGCCAAGGGTCCGGTCCCTCCAGAAGTCAGAGAAATGCTCTGAGCCCCTTTAACTTAAGGTTTTAGGTACTTTTGACTTTGCTTATGGGAAATTAGTAAACTTAAGGGTAAAATGAATGGGGAAATTAATCACTTGACTTTATGTAACTACTCAATTATCATCCATACTTTAGCAACTTGATGATGAAAGTAAATGATATGATTTTATCCAATCAATCACCATAATTCTGCAACCATGCAACTACTTACCCATCTACTCATCCTACCATTTTTTCTACTCTTTATTTGGGTGCACTTAAGCTGGAAAACCCTTATCAAAACACTTTTCTTTTCTTTTACAATAGAACTCTATCTAAGGCTATCCTTATTACATCCAAGGGCTCAAATTAAACTGTTGAGCTCCTTTTATTTCCTCTACCTCTCTACTTATCTGCCAAGATTAAACAGTTTGGTCAAATTTGACTCTTTATCTCTAAGCATGAAATTCAAAACATGGAATAACCAAGATTAAACTGTTTCATTACCATGGATTGTGGAATAAATAACAAGTTGCACACAATTATTATTGTACAAAAAGTAAAATAGCAGTGGCATTTGGACTTGCACACTTTCATGGTCTTTTCTTTTCCCTTGGGGTTCATTTTTCATCTTTTTTGACCTTTTTCCTTCTTTTTGTCCTTTGATTTTTCTTTTAGGACATACCCTCTTTACATTTTTTAATTTTTAAATTTTTTTATTTTTTATAAATATGGAAAACATTTGCAGAAAGCAAAGGTATGTACATATTACAGATTTGACCTCAGCCATTCAAAAATTATGACACTTATTGGTATAGGAACATAACATACCCTACTTCAATTATCTAATTTTTGGCATTCTCATCTTGACATTTATTTTGTTTAAGAGTCTTTTTTACTAACAATTATTGATAAGTTGTATGTGTCTTCTCTCACTCTATATTATTTCCATATCTCTCCTTTTTTGTGATATTTAATAAATTTTACATTTGACAGTGTGGTGTCAAACATTTTTCTATGTTATCCCTCTTGCATTAATCACAACCAAGAAAATCCACCACACTTAGTTGTTTTTGTGTATGTAGGTTGCACACCCTATTTTTCTTCAAGTCATCTTGCACCAACATCTCACATTTTGAAATTTGTACCCTCATTTCCACAACATATAAATCATACCTTTTCCTATACTTACCCATTTTATCATTGATGCAAGTTACAACAAGCCTTTTCTTCACTTCTCCTCCCACATGAGCTCCTCTCGCGTGAATTCCTCCTACATTACCTTGTAGTATTTCCCACATTATTCCCTACCTAGGCATTCCTACACTTTCTCTCTTGTTGCATGTAGATACTAGAGGAATTCCTTGGTAACATCCGATATTCAATTCTCATATTCATTATTCTCCTCTTGACATTTTTTCAAGATGCATTAGATCATTAAGGCCATCGCATGCTTCATGTGACTTAAGATATATGGTATTAAATTAGGCACATTTATCATTGACTTAAATAACCATTATAGCCAGGATCAAATGAGTGAATGACTTCAACAAACTTGCTGATTATCTGAAAGAGAATATTGAAAAGTGATTAATTCATTTCATTAGCAAGAAAGACCAATTTGACATAGTACATCAATTTGGTTATGATTTAAAAGACATTCAAGATGAGTTACTTCAAGTTCGAGTGAAACAAGGAGTTGCCATTCCACCTTTACAAAATTCCATTGGGTAATTGCACAAAGATACTTTAAAGAAGGTACTGACTTCAAGATAATTCGATGACAATATCAATTATTAGCATTTAGGCACACGCCAAGTATTTTAAATGGAAGAAGTATTGAACACAAAATAGAGGTTTTTCCAACACTATTTTTTCTTTACTATATGGTTAGTGGGAGCCCCATCCCTATCTTTAAATGCAAGAATGCATTTTTAATTTTCTAGAATATTATAGACCTTATTTCAACACTTGTATATTTTTTAGAGGTTCATTCGAGAACTACCAAGAGTCCATCTCTAGTGTAATCTTTCAAATTTGACTTTGAATCTTGAATTTTGCAAAAGTGTAACTCTTTTCATCCCAATGAGTTTGAATGAAAATGTCTTTTAAAATTATTTGTAAATGCATTCCATGATTACTTTATTATGTCAAAACATTAGATTCTTTACTCAAAATTATGCTAGAAATTATTGGTTTCAAAACTTTATTTAATTCCTATATCAATGTATATTATGATCATTGTCAATATTTAATGTTTGGTCCTATCTCAAGCCTCTACAATTTTCTATATTTTCTTGAATTTGAAAGTTCTTTGTTAAATGGGAGTGACCTCTATATAAAAACAAGGGGGGGATGTTGTTACCTCAAATGTTATCATTGAAATTTGTAGGCATCATGTCTAGAGGCAAGCATCTAAGCTAACACTATCTTCTCAACCTTACTCCTCATCAAGGTTGATACAAGATCAATCAATTGGAAGAGGTATTTTACAAGATAAAGGAATTGTGAGAAGTAGTTTTGAAGATCAAGGATTTGGATGAGATTTTTTTTAGGACAACCTCTAAACATAAGAAATGTTCTATACGAAGTGTCAAGAACACAACAAGAGGAAAACATTGTGTAGATTAATTATACACTACAACAAATGCAAAATGAACTTACATGTCTCAAGAGAAGAGATAATATTATTTCACAAAAATTGTCCCATGGAGGAGGAATGATTATTACCGAACCCTAGAGAATGAATTGATACAAGTCAAAGACTTGAAGAAAATAGACCAAAAACACCTTCAATGTGAAATCCAAATGTAATTGTATTAGGAGAATATGATGTGTTTGAAGAAACTTAAGAATATTTATATCCATTAATGTTGAAATATTTTAAGAGTCTCATATCTTAAAATCAATGAAATATGAAAAAAATATGAAGATTCTCACTCATGATGACTTTGTTGAACTAGAAAATTCTAAACAATACCAAGAAAATTTGGTTTAGACAAAAGCTCAGACAAGTAAACTCAAACTAGATAATTAAGTCGATGAAGGAAAAAACTCTGTAAGGTAAGGTTCCCAGCAAGCAAGTGCATCTCACCCAAACCAAGACTTATGAGGACAAGGAAGTACCCAAACATGCATGCTAAATTCCCTAGATAATCTTTCTCAAAGTATTAATTTTGCATGTTATTTATGTTTCAATTATGTTTACTTTGTTTTGGTGTCATTTTATCACCATTATGGATTTGAACTTTATTGTAAAGGCTACAACCACCCTCCAAAATTTTGCCTATGATTCATTTTGGCACCTCCCTCCTGAATCACAACAACTTATCTCGCACTGACCCAGGTACTTGTGCTTTCATTGAGCTTTATTTTTTTCTTTATGGTTTGTGTTTGCTTACTTTCTTTGTTGTCTAACCACAAGCTGATCTCTTCACTTGGTTTCAACTCGGTTCTAGCCTTGCCTTAGTGAGTTGTGAAATCCTTGAGGGCAACCAGCCTTGCTCTCGGGAATTGTGCAATTCAAGCCAGTAGTGAGCCTTCAGCTCCAGAATTGCATAGAGCCAGCTGACAACCTGCCTTCAGCTCCAAAATTACATAGAGCTTTGGTGTCAGTTGATCCCTGTCTCTTTCCCTTGACTCGCATGTTATCCTCCTCAAACGAGGCAGATGAGGACGCTTTCCTATCTTCCCTTTTTCCTTTAGCGTCGAACCTGTCTCTCTGTCCGCTTCTTGAATCCCCTTCTCATCATTCAGCTCCCCATTCATGCATTGATTCATCTTTTAACAACCACTCCCTTATTATTCCTAAGCTTCTTTCCCTTAAAAAGTCTCATCCCCATCAGTCCATTAATAGCGCCAATAAAAAAGTGTTGAACTATAATAAATTAATTTTGAATGCTTCAAATAATATGGGTTATAGTAATAAAAATTCGATCAATACTTTTGATAAGATTAAGGATTTAAATAATTTTACATTTATTCAAACCAGTGATAATAATAATAATAATAACAACAACAACGATCAACTTTATAACACTACTAGTAACAATATTAATACTAGTGATAATAATAATAATTTGGAATTGAATAATAATAATGTAGAATTGAATAATAATAATAATAATAATAAGTTCTCTTCTTCATTTAAAAATGTTATTAATATCTCGAGTAAAAATTTTGGTCCTTCTGCTTTTAAGCTTTTAAATAAGGGTCTTAATTTTGCCCTCACCCCCAATAAGATTCCCATTAATGACATTATTTGCAACATTGAATTTGGTATCAAGGACCTTCCTAGTAATGTTAAAGAGGTTATAAGGCAAGACTATGCTATCATTCTTAGGAATCATAAACCTGCCAAAAGAAACATTAGCAAAAATGAATTTCTTGCCCTTAAAGCTTTAAAGGACAACCTCGACATTGTCATCGTAAAAGCTGATAAAGGCGGAGCAATTTTCATTCTTGATAAATCAGACTATACGAATAAAATGATTGACCATCTCTATAATAGTGGTAGTTACATCAAGATTAATAAGAATCATATTTAAAAAGTTAACAAAGAAATATTAACCGCTATTAATTCCATTAATTCCCTTAAACCTCTTTGTACGAAACTTATTGAAAGCAATCCCCTTACCCCTAGGATTTATGGCCTTCCCAAGATTCATAAGGTTGGGGTCCCCTTGAGACCTATTGTTAACACAATTGGTGGACCTACATATCATCTAGCTAAGCTCTTAGCTCAAAGACTCAAACCTCTTGTTGGTCCCATTGATTCCTTTGTTAAGGACTCTGCTTCCTTTGTTAATGAATTGAAGGATGTTAAGTTGGAACCTGGTGATTTGTTAGTGATTTTTGATGTTGCCTCCCTTTATACATGTATTCCTATTCAAGACATCGTTGATGTCATAAATAAGATCACTGACAATGACACTGCCAAATTAGTTGGCCTTTGTCTCACCTCTACTTTCTTTATTTTTTAAGGTGAGTTATTTGAACAAACCTGTGGGGTAGCAATGGGTTCTCCTCTTTCCCCTATCGTTGCTAACTTATTCATGGAGTATTTTGAGGCTAAGGCATTAGCTTCAACTCCATTTTCCCCTAAGAAATGGAAGAGGTTTTTCGATGATACTTGTGTCGTTTGGCCTCACGGTCACAAAAAATTGGATATGTTTCTTAACCATCTTAATTATCAATCAGAGTCTATCAAATTCTTAATGGAAGTTGAACTGAATGGGTGTCTTCCTTTCTTAGACATCCTTCTATCCTGGATGAATGATGGTTTTGTTTCTCACCAAGTCTTTTGCAAGAAAACGCACATAGAGAAATATCTTCATTCTAATTCTCATCATTTTCCAGCGCAAAAGATAGGGGTTCTTAGTACTCTAGCCACCCGTGCTTTAAGAATTTTAGATGAGATGCACCTTCAAGAAGAAAAATATCATCTTCTTAAATTTTTTGAAAATAATGGCTATAGCAGGTCTTAAAGCCTCAAGGCTTTCCAAAGAGCCCATAAAGAGTCGAGGGTTAAGCCTCTTAGTGATGACCCAATCTCTAAGGTGCAACTCCCATTTATCCATGGGACTACTGACAAGATTGCCCATATTTTGAAGAAGAATAATGCCTCCTCTACTTTCAAGCCCCTTAATACCATTAGGAATTTTCTCATATCAGTTAAAGACCCTATTGACCCCAAAGACATGAAAGGTGTCTACTCGATCCCATGTTCATGTGGGATTCCCTACATTGGGGAGATGCTATATTAAATAGAGAATCCAAGAGCATGTTGCAGACATCAGGCACAACCAATCTCACTCCTCAACTCTTGTAGAGCATGCAGAGAAATATAAGCACCATTTTTTCATTAAGGATGTGAAGGTCATTGCTAGGGTTGATCATTTCCACCATAGGAAGCTAAGAGAGGCTATTGAGATTGAGAAACATGCTAAAAATATCAATAGGGATGATGGGTGTAAATTAATAAATAATTAGATATTTATAAACAAATAATTATAAATAAATAATTTCAATATTAATAAATAATTAGATATTTATAATTGAAGATTAATTTTATAACAAATAGTCATTTGACTGGGATTTAAAAATAAAAATATAGGTAGAGAAATTGAAGACTGGAGGACCCTGTTGAACGGGAGCACGTGTAGAAACCCTAGCTATAGGAAACAGCTGCAACATTGGATCTGTTGTAGACGGCGACTGCCCAAGCAGCTCTACATAAAGATGTGCAATCTCCTCTTCAGGAGGGCATGTTTAGCGCATGTGTGAGGAGCTTTCAGCACAGGGATCCACTGTATGCAGCATCAGTGCCATGGCCCCAGGAGCGGGCCCCGATCATGACCCTCCCCCTCCTCCTGAACTATCCGCATTCTGAAAATTGGTAGCAACATGCAATAAATGGCCAACTAATGAAAACCGGTAGAAGTTCATCAAAAGAATGGAAACAATTCCCACAGTAGCTCTGTCGGCTGAAGAACCCTACAGATCAGCCTTGAATTTAGCAGAACGAGGACTTATTGGGTAGCTCACCAGGCTATGGCCCTCTCCTAAAGCCGTAGATACCTGGGTGCAAAGGAACTGGTGATCCCTTGTCAAGGAAGGAATCAAAAGCCATTTCATCGGCAAAGGATCCTTTGTCTTCGTTTTTGAATCGATAGAGGACAGGAATCTCATATTCTGAAATGGCCCAAATTTCATGGGCTCTTAGAGTTTGTACCTAAATAAATGGACTCGAGACTTCGATCCGACTTAGAATGTGCCCTCGGTTGTCCCCGTCTAGGTGCACTTGCCTCACTTACCATTATGCTGCTAGAATCCCAAATCACTAGAAACCATAGGTAGTAAACTCGGCAAATACATCGACCAAGCAGAAAGGAGGGATCAGTACTCCTGCGCGATAATCTGTGCAGAAGTTAACTTGGAGGAAGGTCTCCCTAAAGCTATAAAGATCACAGTGGCTAATTGATCTCACATTCAAGTATTAGATTACCAGCAACTCCCATTTAAATTCCAGCATTGTCATGGCTATGGGCACTTTTCCAGGCATTGTAAAAAGAAATAAGAGGAGGGGGCAGAGAACTTGAAAGGGGAACAATGGAGACAGGTTCAGAAACCAACGTCAGCTAAGCAGAACAATAGAACCAAAGGGAAAGGAGTGTCCATGGGGGGTGGTGCCCCACCCTCAGGATAAGGGGAGGGGAGCTCAATCCCTCCAAGATCATACATTTCCACCAATCCCTTTGAAATACTCAGTACTCCAGAAAAATTCTATTATGAAACCAGCTCAAGAAAAGATAGAAAAGATAGATCAACGCCTTAGAATTCAGCCTCTTCGAGGGGGAAACCTCCTTTACATTACATAAATGAACAATTCTTCGATGATTCAAATGACAAAACCTCCTTTCTATATATAGGAGTCTAAGGAGTCACAATATAACCCAGCCAACCTAACAATAATAATATAAAGCCACAAAAATAACAATAGAGGGATTCTATGGGGCACAGTAATAACAACATGGGGACAATAGGGGCACAACAATATTAATAAGGGGTACAACTACAATAGTAATGGGGTAATCACTAGTATTATAGGGACCCAACATGCCCCTCTCCTTCAAAAACGTGTTGTCCTCAACGCTTGAGTAGTTCTGGATGCTTCTGTATAAAATTCTCATCCTCCCATGTGGAATCTTCAGCAGATAAGTTCTTCAACTTGATAAGATACTCTGAAATTGATCGATTTCGTAGCTGTCGAGTTATTGTTTCTGTGACTGCTTCTGGTTCCAATATAATTTTTCCTTCCTCGTCAAGTTCTGGCAATATTGTTTGAACTGGGAGCTTATCGCCTATAACCTTCTTTAAACATGAAACATGGAAAACTGGGTGCAATCGAGAAGCTGCAGGAAGCTCTAATTTGTATGCCATAGAACCAATCTTTTGCAACACCTTGTACGAACCATAATACTTTGGTGATAATTTATTATCCTTCTTAGCTTGCTTGAGGGACATTTGCTTATATGGTTGTAGCCTTAGGAATACCCAATCACCTACATCAAAACTTCTTTCGCTACGATGTTGATCTTCCTGTTGTTTCATTCTATTTTGTGCCAACACGAGGTTATCCTTTAAGAGTTGGAGGACTTGTTGTTGATGTTCGATGTGATGTTCCACTGCTTGAACCTTAGAATTTTCTCTTAAATATGATGTGATGGATGGTGGCTGATACCCATAAAGTGCCATAAATGGGGTCATTTTTGTTACTGTATGGAAGGAAGTGTTATACCACCATTCAGCCAGAGGCAACCATTTGACCCATTGTGTCTGTTTATCAGATACAAAGCAACGAAGACATCCTTCCAAACATTTGTTTACTATCTCAGTTTGCCGATCAGATTGAGGATGATAAGATGAGCTATGAGCTAACTGAGTACCAAGACAAGAAAATAATTCTGTCCAAAAATTTCCAGTGAAAATGGGATCTCTGTCACTTACAATAATCTTTGGGTTTCCATGTAGCTTTTGAATTGTTTCCATAAATGCACTAGAAACTGTACTGGCTTTAAATGGATGTGATAATGCACAAAAGTGTGCATACTTTGTAATTCTGTCAACTACCACCATGATGACACTCTTTCCCTCAGACTTGGGTAAACCTGTGATAAAATCCATTGAAACCTCCTCCCAACGTTGGCTTGGAATGGATAAAGGTTGTAATAGACCCGGTGCCTTAATTGTTTCAACTTTATTTTGTTGGCAAACCAAACATTCCGCAACAAAATTTTGAATATCTAATTTAAGGCCCTCCCAAAAAAAATTCCTTCTTAACCCTGTGGTAAGTTTATAAAAATCTCGAGTGCCCTCCTAAGGGAGAAGTGTGCAATTCCATAAGAATCTTTTGTTTTAGCTGGGAATTCTTACAGAGGTATAAGCGATCTTTGTACCATAACGAATCATTTTTCCAGCTAAATGTATCCGATGTACTTGAATCTTGTTGTAACTTTCGAATAAGTACCCACACTTCTTCGTCATTCTTCCATTCCTCCCTTGCTTCATTTATCCAATCTGGTTGGATAATAGAAATGGCGCACAACAATGCTTCCACATCCTCATCCTTTCTTGAGAGTGCATCTGCCACCACATTTTGCTTCCCTTTTTTGTAGATGATTTCAAAGTCATAACCCAACATCTTTGTGACTCACTTTTGTTGCTCTTCAGAGGATAATCTTTGTTCGAAAAAGTATTTAAGGCTATCATGATGCGTTTTTACCTTGAAGTGTCTTCCCATTAGGTAGGGTCGCCATTTCTTAAGTGCATGGAGTATTGCCAACATTTCCTTCTCATAAATAGCTTTGTGTAAAAACTTTCCCTTGATTGGACGACTTTCAAAAGCAATGGGTCTTTCATCTTGCATTAAAACAACACCAATTCCATTTCCTGAAGCATCACATTCCATAATAAAGATTTTTGTGAAGTCCGGTGTAGCTAAGACAGGTGCTTGGCACATTGCCTCTTTAAGATGTTCAAAGGCCTTTGTTGCTTCTGGAGTCCATGAAAATGCATCTTTCTTCAATAGTGTTGTTAGAGGTGCTGCTATTCTCCCATAATTCTTAACAAACTTGCGATAATACCTTGTCAACCCGAGAAATCCTCGCAGATGCTTTATGGATGTGGGGATTCTCCATTCCTTAATGGCTTTAATTTTGCTAGGGTCTACCTTAACTCCTTCATGAGATACAATATGACCTAGATATTCCACCTCTTGTACTCCAAAGAAACATTTGGATCTTTTTGCATATAATTCTTTTCCCTCCAATAGTTGTAGCACCTTGTTAACATGTTCAACATGATCCTTCCAAGACTTTCTGTAGATTAGTATATCATCAAAGAATACTAACACAAATTTTCTAAGGAATGGTTTGAAAATTGAATTCATCAAACCTTGAAATGTTGAGGGTGCATTGGTGAGGCCAAAAGGCATGACCAAAAATTCATAATGACCCTCATGAGTTCTAAATGCTGTTTTCGGAATGTCTTCAGTCTTCATTCTGATTTGATGATATCCTGAACGAAGATCCAACTTGGTGAAGTAAATTGATCCATGCAATTCATCCAGTAATTCATCAATGACAGGAATGGGAAACTTATCTTTAATAGTGAGTTTTTTGAGCTCCCTATAATTCGGACACATGCACCATGATCCATCCTTCTTGTGCACCAATACTACTAGAGCAGAGAAAGAACTTTGACTCGGTTGAATTATACCAGGCTCTAGCATTTCTGCAACCATAAGTTCAATTTCACTCTTTTGGGCATAGGGATATCTGTACGGCCTGATGTTTGGAGGAACACTTACTGGAATCAGATGAATAGCATGATCATGATCACGAATAGGTGGGAGACCTTTGGGAGTCTCAAATACCTTGGAATGATTGTCCAAGACTATTTGGAGATCTGGAGAAATAGATGATTCCAATGTGGAAACATCTAGTGAACATAATTGTGCAATTACACCTTTTCGTTCCTTTTTTAGAAGCTTTGTCATACCATTAGAGCTTATTATCTTTCCCGGTTTCCCTGCAATACCCCTTAATACAACTTCCTTTCCTTCCATAGAAAATTTCATGAAAAGTTCTTGAAAATTAAAAGCTATTGTACCCAAGGATTGTAGCCATTGGACTCCTAATACAACATCAGCACCTCAAATTGGAATGGAAAGCATTGGGCTAGTCAATACATATTCTCCCATGGATAGCTTGATATTATGGCACTTTCCAGAGCAATTTATTGTTCCTCCATTTGCAACCATCACTTGACACTCTGGTGCTAGATATAAGAAGCAATTCAATTCTTTTGCTACCTTACAATGAATAAAATTGTGGGTACTTCCTGAATCAATCAACACTATTACCTTTTTCTTCTTGATTTGTCCTTCTATCTTGATGGTTTGAGGAGTGGTAATTCCCGCCAATGCATTACAAGATATGTTCGGATTCATTGGTTCTTCATCTAGGCTTTGTTCCTGGAGTATATCCTCTTCTTTTGACCTTTCTTGCCCCTTTTCTTCTTCCTCTTCACAATCTATGTAGAATAATTTCTTCTTGGCACACTTATGACCTTTAGTGTATTTGCTATCACAACTATAACAAAGCCCTTTTGCTCTTTTTTCTTCCAATTGTTGTGGTGTCAACCTTATAGGTTGTGAAAGACTAGTGGCAACAACACTTCCGTCTTTATAGTTGTGAGTGGTATGCTTCCTGGTTGCCATAATTTTTCTTTCCATTTTTCTTGCTAACCTGAATGCCTTCTCTAATGAATCAGGTTCCCAAAGGCGAGCATCATGTTGGATATTATCCTTTAAAGACCCTATGAACACATCAATCCTATGCTCCTCTGGAATATCTTTTACCCTTATGTTCAATTTTTGGAACTCCTCAATGTGCTCCATTATTGAACCCTTTTGTTTGAGACTTATCAATTGACTTTAAAAAGTGTTGCTTTTTGTATCCTCATAATGTGCTATCAATTCTTCCGTAAAAATTGCCCAAGTGATAAATTGTTTACTAGAGCAAAGCCATTGATACCATACAAACTGATTTGGTTCAAAATATAAAGTTGCAATACATACCTTTTGTGTGTTTTGCACATTATTGAGATCGAAAAATTGCTCCATCTGTAATATCCATGTTGCGGGATCCTTGCCATCAAACTTCCTCATATTGATTTTTGGAATATGGTGGGTCTTCGATCCAACATTAGAGTCTATGGAATCATGATTAACATTTCTTTTGTTCTCATCATGAGTTTCCTTTACTACCGTTTCTTGTAGCAACTTATTCATATTTATCTTCAATTCTTCCATGTCTATCTTCAAATCATCCATCTTAGCTTCCACGCCATTCATCTTAGCTTCTACACCTTTCTTTAAACAATCCATCTTAGATTCTGTTCCTTTTTGTGCAAGTGACACTTGTTGCACTTGGTCTCGTAATTTTGATATATCATGTTGCATTTCTTTCTCTTCTTCATGAGTCATGCTAGAGCTTTCAGGTCGCCTACTAGGTGTTTCCATTTTCTTTCTTTGGGGCATCAATTACTGATAATAATGCTTTACTATGCCCTTTGAATTCCTTCAAAATAATATTTCAAACCAATCTTAAGCAGACATTTAAAAAAATATACACACCTTTTTTCACTTTGTAGGAGCTCGATATTGCCTCTGATGTATCTCTGTAATTTCAGATCATCCAGTTCTGAAATTGCGAATGCGGTATCCCTCTGTGTCCTCTTTCCAATGCCACTAGTCTGACCCCAATTGGATTCTCCAATGAAGAGTTATGCCAAATCTCCCACAGTGACCAGATTATACACTAATTCAGTAGAGCGAACTTGTATGACGTGCCACGTGTCCCTGTTTTGACCTTTGGCTCTGAAAAATCTATACAAGAAACTAAAGTTCGTCCTCTTTTTGTACCTTCTTACGAAATTGCAATATGATGCTTAGAGAGAAAGTTATGACGATTTTCCCCAGGTCACCTGTTTTGAATGTAATTCAGGATTCTGCAAAAGGACCAACTACCTTAGTTCATATCTCCAAAAATATAGTGCGAAAAGATCTGAAATTTGGACCTGCGATTCAGTACGATGTCTTCTCAAATGGTTTTTTTTTAGCTTCTGAAATGTCGCAGAAAAAAATTTATAGCGAAAATGCCACGATGACCTGTTTGGAGCAGCGAAACCCTAGAATCCAAAGCTCTGATACCAAATGTTATGAAACCAGCTCAAGAAAAGATAGAAAAGATAGATCAAAGCCTTAGAATTCAGCCTCTTCGAGGGGGCAACCTCCTTTACATTACATAAATGAACAATTCTTCGATGATTCAAATGACAAAACCTCCTTTCTATATATAGGAGTCTAAGGAGTCACAATATAACCCAGCCGACCTAACAATAATAATATAAAGCCACAAAAATAACAATAGAGGGATTCTATGGGGCACAGTAATAACAACATGAGGACAATAGGGCACAACAATATTAATAAGGGGTACAACTACAATAGTAATGGGGTAATCACTAGTATTATAGGGACCCAAAAAATTCCCACATCCAGCAGATGAAGAGGACGAACAACAGGCCACTACTATGGAATAAGATAAAAGACAGGAGGAAACACGGGCTCTCCAAACCGAAAACCCAAGAGGTGCCCCTGGCCCCCTATCTTATGGAGACATGACAAGCAAGAAGACTATAGAGATCTTTGGATCCTCGAAAGCTGAGACAACCGAGAGGCCTTCGAAAAGAGTTGGGAGGAAAACTCATAGAGAGGCAAGAGAAGAAGAGGTGGAGAGACAAAAAATGCAAGGCAGCTAGCCCATGATTGAGATGTCCATCAGCATAAATACTAGAACCAGGCCTCCCAAGGGAGGGACGTCGCTCCCCCCCTGCTAGTAAATAATTTGATTAGTCTATTGGAACTGTAGAGGTATGGGGAATCCCTTAAAATCTGAAGGAGTGAAGAACCTTTTGAAATTAGAATTTCCAGAGATCCTCATGCTCCAAGAGACTAAAATAGAAGGGAATGCCCTTCTCGATCTCAGCAAAGTAAAATGGAAAACAAAAGTCGCCAAAGCAGTAAGTGCAAGGGGTACATGCCGTGGGCTTGCCACCCTTTGGGAGGAAGACAAATTCCAACTTGAGAGCTCCTTCCAAATGAAACATTGGATTTACACTGAACTTCGGCACCTTGCTAGCAAGATTACCTTTGCCCTCTTCAACCTTTATGTCCCCGTCCTCGACACAGAAAAGAAAGACTGCTGGCAAACCCTATCCGATTTCCTTAACGCTTATTCCCCCAAGAACATAATTCTAGCAGGATACTTCAACCTCATCTTTGATCCAAAGGAAAAGACAGGAGGTACCAGTAGCAGGGACCACTGCCTTCCCTTGTGGAAGATCTGATTTAGCAATGGGATTTATTGGACTTCAAGGAAAAAACAGGGCTATATACTTGGTTAAATAATAGAACTGGAGCGGAGCACATATCAGCCTGATTGGATAGATTTATACTTCAGAGAACCTTCCTCTCCGAAGAGATGATTATCTCCACCAAAATTTTGACAAAGTTGACTTCATATCATAAACCTATTCTTTTGCTTCTTGAAAAAGAAGAAAAATTGGGGCCCATCACCTTCGGGTTTATGGACATAGTCAAGAAGGCATGGTCCGCCCCTATTCTTGGTTCGCCCAGCTATGTGTGGGAACAAAAGTTAAAGGCCACCAAAACAACCTTGAAAGAATGGATTAAAAATCCCTTAGACTCCCCCACTACACATAGAAAGTAGAACATCAAACAACTACTCGACTTTCAAATGAACATGGAGTAGCAAGACATTACATGCTCAGAAATTTAGAATGAGCAAGAACTCCAAATCAACACTGTACTCTCATTCAGAAAGAAGGAAGAATCCTTGAGGCTCAAATCACGTAACCTATGGCTTGCGTCTGGAGACAAAAACTCAGCCTTCTTTCACAAGCAAATCCAAACTCATCTTTCTAAAAACCACATCTCTGAAATCACCTCATTGGATGGGGTTGTCCTCAAAGGCACAACTCTATTAAAAGAGGCTGCAACCTATAACCAGTAGCTGTACAAGGAAGAAGGTTTAGATATTGATGAGGAATCTCAAGACTTCCTCACTCACGTTCCAAGACTGGTTAATGAGGAGGATAACTCAACACTCCTGAAACCCTTCACTCAAGATGAAATCAACAATGTCATCAGGAAGATGGAACTAGACAAAGCCCCAGGACCTGATGGGTTCTCCATTCAATCCTATAGAATATGCTGAGACATCAAAAACGTTGATTTGTTTCTAATGATTAAAGGCTTCCTCCAAAAAGCCAAAGTGGGAGGAAGCACAAACTCCACTTTCGTAGCGCTATTCCCTAAAGAAGCGAACCCGATGGCGTTTGACCGCTTTAGGCCTATATCGCTATGTAATGCGTCCTACAAAATCCTCACCAAGTTACTTGAAAATAGAATAAAGTCGTTGCTGGAAAAACTCATCTCTCCCAACCAAGGTGGGTTTAACAATGTAAACTTTGAAACGGGAACTATAAACTCAAAACGGGAACTCTGGCCAAAAAACCCCAAAAAAACATCAAAAATAGTGCTAAAAACGAAAAGTGTGTATACTAGAACGATGTTTTTTTTTTAGGTGTAAATTTTGAACGTGTTTTAAAAATGGCAGTGACTACGAAATTTTCGTGCAAAATATAGCTTCAAAACGAAAGTGTTGATACTGGAATAATGCTTTTTTTTTAGGGTCAATTTTCAAACTTTTTAAAAAATGCTAATAAAACCAATTTTTTTATGTCTCAAACAAAGTTAAATTTTAAGGAAAAAACACATTAATGTTTCTGGTAGAATATCATTTTTCTTTCCTAAGTATAAATTTAACATGTTTTCAACCACAGCATGCTAGATACAAAAGAAATTGAAATTTTTTCAACTATAAAACTAAAAAAACATGACATTATGAACAAATTATATCACTAAATGAATTCAAAGGTCTTTATTTGTATACTGAATAAAACAAACATTATATCTCTAATTTGATATTGCATTGTAGATATTTAAACAATAAAATTTATCATACTTAAGATATAATCCAACAACATAAAAATGCTTCATAACTTCTCATTTAACAAAATATGGAAAACATTAATTTTATTTGAAGATACGATGCATACATCAGTTATATAAACTGTCTTAAACAATTATTCAAACTGAATCACCCAATAACCGTGGTAGGCCGTCATCGTGCCCCCTTCCCCCAACCCATTACCTATCTTTCCCATTCACCCATGCCCTCTTCCCCCTTCTACCCTACCCATGCGCCAGCCCTTGCTACCCCCAACTCACCCACCCATGCACCATTTCCCCAACTCTTCCTTCCCTACCCCACAACTCTCCTCCCCATAAGCCCACCCCCTAACTCCCATTCCCCTCCAATCTCAACTCCTCCCCCCCCTTCCTTAACGCCGGCCCCATGGGCCTCGCGCCCTACCCCCCTCCACCTACCCTTACCCCTACCCCCTACCTTACCCCACCCCCCACCCTTATCTTACCCCCCACCCCCCGCCACCACCCTACCCTTACCCTACCCCCCACAACCACTACCCCCCACTACACCCCCGGCCGCCCCCCCCCCTCCCACCCCCTACCCTTACCCCCCCAAACCCCCCCTACCCCCCCTGCCACCCCCCCCTGCCAACCCCCTACCACACCCTACCCTACCCCCCCCCCTTGCCCTACCCCTTACCCCCCCCCCCCAACCCCCTACCCTACCCCCTCCCCCCCCACCCCGCCTGCACCCCCCTTACACCCCCACCCACCCCCCCCCCTACCCCCCTTACCCCCACCCACCCCCCCCCCTACCCCCCTTACCCCCTCCCCCTCCCCCCCCCCCTACCCCCCACCCCCCTTACCCCCCCCTACCCCCCGCATTCCCCCCCGCCCCCTCCCCACCCTGCCCATCCTCGGCCCCCCCCGGCCCCGGTGCACCCCACCCCACCCACCCCCCCTCCCAGCCACCCCGCCCACCCCTCCACCGCCACCGCCCCCTCCCCGCCCCCCCCTCCACCCACATCGCCCCCTCCCCGCCCACCGCCACCGCCCCCTGCCCGCCCACCCCTCCCCCGCCACCGCCCCCTCCCCGCCCAACCCTCCCCCTCCCCCTCCCCCGCCCCCTCCGCGGCAGCGGCACCCCCGGGCTGCCCTGCCCCGCCCGACCGACGGCGGGTCGATTCCAGGAATCGACCCGCCGCCAGTCGGGCGGGGCGGGGCGGCCCGGGGGTGGCGCTGCCGCGCATAGTGGCACCCCTGGGTTGCCCCGCCCCACCCGACCGCGGCGGGTCGATTACAGGAATCGACCTGCCGCCGGTCGGGCGGGGTGGGGCAGCCCGGGGGTGGCGCTGCCATGCACAGCGGCACCCCCGGGCCGCCCCGCCCTGCCCTACCAGCGGCGGGTCGATTCCTAGAATCGACCCGCCGCCAGTCGGGCGGGGCGGGGCGGCCCGGGGGTGGCAGAGCGCTCATTACTTCTTGGCTTGCTTCGTTCCGATCAGGAATCCATCATGAAAGCCATTTAGCACATGTTCCAATGGAGTAGCTCAGGGGATGACACGATTGTGATCGCAACTCACAAGTTTTCTAAGGTAAGGCACACAATTCAATAGAGAGAACAACGTATTCCAATTTTCTTTTTAATTTCATTTTGTCTTAGTCTTTATAACTGGTTCCATTTTTATCTAATCCCAATACGTGGGGATAAATAAGAGGTGAGGTAGATTTTTAATTATAATTTGGTAAAATATTAATTTAAATAGGGTTTAAATATATGATTTAGCTATGTAGAGAAGTTATTATTTTTAATTTTAATTATTGATAAAAGGGTTATTATGAAAATGTATTTATATTTTCCAATTTAGATTATTTCATCAAAAAATTAATTAACAAAATCATTAAAGTGCCTTATTCTAATCTATATAAATATATTTCCAATTTTGATTTTTTAAAATTTACTTAATATTTAGTTATCTTCTTCTCAAAAATATATTTTTTAAAAAATTCAATAATTTGTTTATTTTCATTAGAAAAAAGATAATTGTGCCGATCTAAGATTAGGTGAAAGTTACTCTATTTTAACTGCTATCACTGTAAGTCCGCCCCGCAGCCAACACAAGAGCGGATATGAAAACGAAACCTTATACTCATATTTGTCAAATAACCTGAGCTGAAAATCGAATTACTTCTTGTTTATTAAATTTTTAACTTAATTTACCAAATATATTTTTTTAGCCTTCGTTTTCCCAAATATATTTCGTTGAGATTTTATTAGAACAAAATAATAAGAAATAAATAATTCTCTTAACTTGTAAGCTTTACGTCCTATAGAATTCGTGTTATTCTATATTTGTTTTGGAATATATTTTTTTATTATATATATATATATATATATATATATATATATATATATATATATATATATATATAATATATATATATATATATATATTATATATATATATATATATATATATATATATATATATATATATATATATATATATCGGCTAATTGTAGGCTTGTAAGTCGAAGAATTACATGCGAGGAAAAACATACCAGCAGTTACAAAGCAATCTGACCTAATTGTCGGTCGACAGTGTTCAAATTTGCAGATATCCATGTATTATTATCGTGACTCATTTGGAGCATTTCACCCGTTCGTTATTTTTTAAGATGAGATAATCTTTAAAATATTGAAGTAGCACGGTTCAGTTTCAGTTTTGCTATATGTTCATTTTGTTTTTGAAATGTTTAACATATCATTATTTCAATGCAGTTAAACATTATTTCCACTTTTAATATTTATATATTTTGCCCCGCCAAGAAGCTGTCCAGATCTTTAATAAAATATAGATACTGCTTCGTCTAAATGGTCTAAGTGATCCACAACGGAAATTATGAATGAATGTCTCCCTCCCATGGTTGCCCATCCGTGATCTAAGATACTACTGTTCCTATCCATAATACAATGTATGCATCAATAATTTCTATAAAATATAACTAAAATGTCTGAGCCAGATGAAGGAAGTAGCTTCAATTTTGGTGCACTCAAAAGCATTCCCGACAAAAATCACCCCACATACAACTTGAAATTCAATCGATATGCATTGAAGAATTTTTTTAATTCCTGAGCGGACATTTTATTCTTTTTTAAATGACACATGTTGTTTGAATGTTTCTATCAGAATTGCAAAGCTCTAAGCCATCTGTCTCCACCATGGATACTTACTCCGGTAGCTTATTTAACTGCAGAAGGATTGAGTGCACTTTACGCATTTGATGCCAGATAAAGTGTTAAATTTACCCGTTTCTGGTAGCACAATTGTCCCCATTTTCTTCTCACGGAGATGGACTCTGCCCCCCGACACCGCCCCCCCGCCCACCCCTCCATCGCCAACAAGTAGACGTAGCAACTAAATTCGATAATGTCAAGAAAAATTTCCATGATAATTAATAATACTTCCACATGTCATTTGATCATGGGATATCATATCAACATATCAAGTCTAATAAGTGGAATAAATATAGCACATGCAAAGGTGTAATGGGAATCCTCCCCCTCCTTAAAAAGAGAGGTCGCCTATGACCAAGTAGACAGGGAAAGTGTTGTTCTAATGGCAAGGCAAGAGAAAGAAAAGTACGACATTCAATGAAACAGAGTACACATATAAATGATAGGATGACAAGAGGTATGGTTATAATGAGAGCGGAGTGTGTAAAGATAGCTATGAATAAGAGATAAGACACTTGGATTGATGATAAGTTGTGTGAGAGAGAAAAGGATAGCAATATGCCAAAAGATTCTCTGCTGATGGTATTCTAGCTGAGAATGATACGATTGATCGAAAACAATATCTCATGCATAAGGGTTCAAAATGGGGAAAAATTAAGGAAATAACTTCTCTGATAAAAAGAAAGAATAAGAAGAGGGTATTATAGTAATATTTGAACATAAGATATAGCTTCAATAACATAAGCAGAGCCTATGCTGCCAGTAGGCATCCATAGCCTTGGCAGGGTTGCTTTTTAACCCATATGAGCCAGGATCCTCAATTTATAAATGGAGAATTGTAGTTCTGTTCTACAGAAGAGACCAGTGTGCTGGCGTGGTAACCACATGACCACACTTCCATTCATTGGGATGTAGCAAAAGTGATTAGGCTGGCTCGTGATGAGACCTCCTGTTCCAAGGATGTTCTGGCTATCCAATGGATCATAGCCCTAGTGTGGTGGCCATAATGGGAATGTCACTTTGCTACAGCCTTATGAACATGGTAGGCTGGCTCGTAATGAGACCCCCTATCCTCCATATGAAAATGAAATTTTGCTGTTATTACACTTTTTTATGATAAATAGAGGGAGGCTCAATACTCCATAAGAGCAGGGATGGTGGAAGAAGTTTTAACATGTCAATAAAAAAGTATACCCATAGTCTTATTTATTAAAAAGAAAAACAGAGAATATTATAACCAAGAAGGGTGGAACTAGCATGGTATTAATATGGTCAATCAGTATCAAGTATATTAGAAAGCTATGTAGCAGAGAAATATATAAATAACTGTGTCCCTTTCTTGAAAAGAATTTGTCATCAAAAGGTTGTCCTATTAAGGATCATAACGTTAATGGTATTAACTCCCTTCAATAGAATCCATATATTCTTGTCCTCATAAAAGTAGTGTACTTCATGCCATGAAAAGAAAACAAAATGAAAAATAAAAGAAAAATGGGGCTGAGATAAGTGAAGAGCAATCACACAAAAGAAAAAAATTTCTGTTCAATTGGGTTGAACAGGGGCTGTTCAAAAGATTGAACAACCGCTGTTCAATTAAATGAAAAAAAAACAATGCAAAAAGAAAAGAAGTGTTGTTCAATATATTTAACAGTAGCTATTCAATTAAATGAACAACAAAACAACGTAAAAAGAAAATAAGTGTTGTTCAATAGATTGAACAGCAGCTGTTCAATTAACTGAATAACAAAATGATGAAAAGAAAGAAAGTGTTGTTCAATAGATTAAACAACACTTGTTTAATAGATTGAACAACAACTTTTCAATTAATTGAACAGCAGCTGTTAAATAGATTGAACAACAACTTTTCAATTAACTGAACAACAAAACAACGAAAAGAAATAAAGTGTTGTTCAATTGGATTGAACAGCGATTGTTCAGTAGATTGAACACCAACTGTTAAATAGATTGAACAACAACTGTTCAATTAACTAAACAAGAAAACGATGAAAAGAAAGAAAGTGTTCTTCAATAGATTGAATAGTAGTTGTTCGATAGATTGAAAAACAACTGTTCAATTAACTGAACAGCAAAACAACGAAAAGAAAGAAAGTTTTGTTCAATTCGATTGAACAACGACTGTTCAATAGATTGAACAACAAATATTCATTTAACTGAACAACAAAGCAAGCAGAGAAAAAGAAAAAAAATAGAAAATAAAATCAAATCAGCAATCATATTTACATATTTTACAGAGAAGAAATAAAATTTATAAAGATGAAGCTGCCGAAAGATTGACTTCTGCAGCTAAAACTTACATGGTGGAGTCCTCATGTATTTTCTAGTAGAAGGATTCTGTGGTAAGTGGTTTTTGGTAGAGGCACACCCGATGCCCGTTTGCTTTAAAAGAAGAACCAGGCCCATCAATGTTGGTCAGCGTAAGAGTTCCATTTTCGTGTAATTGCTTTATTTCGTAGGGGCCTAACCACCTAATCTACAATTTGCTAGGGAAGTCTTGAAACCTGCAATCCTAGAGAAGTGCCTGGTCGCCCTCACGAAATGTCTTTTTCTTAATCAGGGCATCATGCCATTTGGATCTTTGTTGTTGAATAAGTGTCGTATGCTATAGAGCCAGTAGCCGAATTTCATCTAATTCATTCATCTGTTGTAACTTGTTAACCTAGGCTTCAGTTAAATCCAGTCCCACTTCCTGGGATGTCCATAGTGTTTGTATTTCAAATTCTATGGGAAAAATGGGTTCCTTACCAAATACCAGTTGATACGGAGAGTATCCAGTAGTGTTTCTCCAAGTTGTGTGATATGCCCACAAGGCCTCTGGCAGTCGAGCAATCCAGTCTCATCGATGTGATGAGAATGTCTTTGTTAGAATAGCTTTGATAACTTTGTTGGTGCTCTCCACCTACCCCTTCGCCTGCGGGTGATACGAAGAAGTAATTATGTGTGTGATGTGATGATTTTTCAGTGTAGCAACAATCTTGTGACCCACAAATTATGGCCCCCCATCAGTAATTACTTCTCTGGGTAAGCCATGCCACACAAAAATTTCAAAAATAAAATTAATAACAGTTTCCTCTGTTTCTCTTGGTAACGCTACTGCTTCCACCCACTTAGTTACATAATATGTTGCAACCAATATATACAATTTATGGTTGGATGGTGGTTTGAATGGCCCAACGAAATATAATGCCCAACGCTCAGATGGTTCTATCACCAGCTATGGATGCAAGGGAATTTCTTCAGATTGGCCAGGGCGGCCCATCCTTTGGAAATTATCACATGCCTAGAAAAATTTCTTAGCATCTTTCAAAGTATTGGGCCAGTAGTAGCCCATCCGTAGAATTTTATGTCCAGTTCTGCGATCTGTGAAGTGTCCACCACAAGGCCCATCATGGCAGACTTTTAAGATATCATAAATTTCATCCTCCCTAATGCACCTAAGAATGCGCATATCATCTCCCATGTGGAAAAGGTATCCTCCAATCTAGGAGAAACGAGTGCTATGCTGCAAAATCAATTTCCTTTCTCTCAGTGTCAGATGTTTGGGCAATTTTCCCACTACTAAGTAATTTGCTACATCTACATACAATGGCATTTTTACAACCACAACAAACAAATTTTCATCCGGGAACTAATACTTTACCCCCATTGTATCATCTATTCTTGGCACTCGGGAGAGGAAGTCTGCCACGAGGTTCTCCTTCCCTAGTCGATCCATTATAGTTATGTCAAATTCCTGCAAAAGTAATAACCAAAGGGTCACTCTTCCATTTGTAATTGGTTTATTGGCTAAATATTTAATGGCAGAGTGATCAGTATACAAAAATATAGGGTATCTAGTTATATAGTGTCTAAATTTGTTGATAGCATAAATAGCAACTAGAAACTCCTTTTCTGTTACTGTGTAATTCAACTCAGCAGGAGTTAGGTTACTACTGATGTAATATATGGCGTAGGGTTTCTTGTCTTCTTCTTGGCCAAGAACAACTCCAATGGCTGTGTCTGATGCGTCTGATGAAATTTGGAAATGTATATCCCAATTCGGGCCTCGTAATACTAGTGTTGTTGATACTAACCGTTTCAAATCTGTGAAGGTAGTGTCACATTTATCAGTCCATATAAAATCAACATTTCATGTCAAGTCATATAAAGGTGCAACAATTTGCGAAAAGTTATTTATAAATCTACGATAATATCCAACAAATCCCAAAAAACTACGTACCTTTGTTTGAGTGCAGGGAGTAGCAAATAAGAGGATTACCTGTATCTTTGCTGTATCTACCTGAATTCCAGCTGCTGAAATGTAATGACCCAGGATCAGGCCCTTTGTCATCATCATATGACACTTCTCATGACTTAAGCATAACCTAGTAGCAATAAACTATTCTATGACTTTCTCCAATGTTTGTAATGCCTAATCAAAGTCATCTCCATAGGGTGTGAAATCATCCATGTACAACTCTAATCCTTCTTTTATCAAGTCTGCAAAAATATTGAGTATGGCTCTTTGGAATGTAGCAGGTGCATTGCATAATCCGAAAGGAAATACCTTGTAAGAAAATGTCCCCTAGGGTCAGGTGAAAGTAGTTTTATCGTGGTCTTCAGGGGTAATTTGAATTTGGTTGTAGCCACTGAAGCCATCCAAGAAAGAGAAGAATTTCTTTCCTGCTAGTGTATCTAGGACCTGGTCGATAAATGGAAGGGGAAAATGGCCTTTTTGCGTTGCTTTGTTGAGTTCTCTGTAGACAACACATATCCACCATTTTCCATTCTTTTTGGGGACAACTACTAATGGAGAAACCCATTTACTGTTAGATATAGGATAAATAAAATTCACATCTAACAGTTTTTGAATCTCTTCTTTCACAATATCCTTTAGATGAGGATTTAATTTACGTTGTGGTTGTCGAATGGGTCTTGCATCTTTTTCAGTGTAGATGTGGTGCATGCATAACTGAGTGTAAATCCTTTTCGTGTCTGGGTAGTCCCATGCAAAAGCCCCTTTATATTTCTTAAGGACTCGGATAAGTTTCTATTGTCGGTCATTACTCAGATTACTGTTAATGTTTAGGATTTTCCCTTGATTGATTTCAATAGGCTTGCTATTATAGACAATGGTTGTTGGTATCGTTTGGTCATTAATGTCTCTCAAGGAATCTTCTTCAATCTCATTGTCAAGGACCATTTCAATCATGTGAAATATCAAATTAGACACTGCAACAGGGTGATTGATAAAGGTGTTAATGACATCATCCTTTGTTTTATTTTTGAATTCAAGTGCATCTGCCACAGTCAATGGTGAACGAATATTTTCTTTTAAATATGTTGTTGGTTGTTTCCTAGTTTTTACAATGGTCAGGCTTGGCTATGTAGGAGGGTATAAAGCTAGATTCTTAATAGCATTCCCTCTGGTTATGGTCATACTGTCTGTTCGACAGCCTATATAAGCATCGACTATTGCTAGCCAAGGCCTTCCCAATATTAAGGGATGTCCATCTAGCCGATTTCTGGGGTTAATAATCAAAAAATATGTCAGATATTCCCAAGAGTCCACAGAAACCATCACATCTTGTAATGTTCCTTTTGGCCTAATGACTGAACGGTCAGCTAAGGCTGTGATGCCAAGCACTTCACAAGTTTCTATTGTAAGAATGTTAATGTCTACCCCTAAGTCAACTAAAGCATTGGGAAAAAAGCGGCCATTTATTTGGACTGTGACAATGGGATTCCCCGAGTCTTCGTATTTTACAGGTGTCTCTTTGGCTAGTAATAAATCAAACAAAGTTCCGACGACATGGACAGTTGGTGTTATTTTTGTTTTCATCATAGACTTCTTTGCACACAATTCTTTAATGGTTTTAGCATATATTGGAATATCTTGAATGGCCTGGAGGAGGGGTATTTTTATACAGAGATTTTTGAGTTCACCCAGAAGATCAAAGTTAGGATATTCAATTGGTCAAGGTATTATCAATCTTTCTGGGAATGGGAGAGAAGTAATTATAATTTTCTCAGGATATTTCTGCCTGACTGTATCTTCTCCTTGTTTTATTTGCTAGTCATCTATAGTCAAAGGCTTATTCAAATGCGTTTCTTTAACTTCAGGTTGCAGATTTTTGCCCTCACTTGGAGCAATTATGCATCCAAATCTTAACTTAAGTTCATTACATTCTCTCAACTCAACTTCAGGGTCCAGACTCTCAATAATTTGTACTGACTGGATCGGTCTATTGTTAGGATTTGGGTTGGGTTGAGCTGGGAGTTGCGGTCATATATTAGGTTGAGGATTTTGCTGTAATGTGTAAGGTGCTGGTAAGGTTGGTTGAGGCAGAGGAACTACCCCCATAGGCAGGTTTGCGGATCGTTGCCAATTTGGTTTCCAGTTTTGATTTTGTGAGGTAGAAGGAGACCATTGAGAGGAATAGGGGGTGTTCTGTTAGAATGGTGGAGGGTAAGAGGAATTTGGCCAATTATTGTTTGGATTTGAATGGTTGGGCCATGGTGGCATAGCAAATGCTTGAGGTGGCCAAGTAGAGAAAGGTGTCTGGTTCTGCCATGCTCCTCCTGAATACTGCTGAGAATTAAATTGTGAAGATGGAAAGAAGGAAGATGGTTCTGTAGGCATACCTATTGGACATGTTTGCCATTGACGGTGCTGGTTTAGCAGATATACTGGTTCCACTTCCCCTTCTGCTTCCTTGAAAACTGTTTTTAATCCAAGAAGCGATGGACAACTTTCCGTCGCATGATCCTTAGTGAAATTGGCGCATGTTTGTATCATATCTAATAGACATTCACTATGATTGTGTTTCTTTTTGCAACATGGATAGAAAATAGCCAGATTTTGTTCTGCTTTGGTCTGCTTTTGTTTGGCTTGGATGATATCCAATTATGTCGTCAGGGTCCCCAAGATATGAGTCTTGAAATCTTCCATCAGATTTCTAATTTCAACTCGTGTAATGCTCCCCCCTGAGGCTTTGCTTTCACTGGTGATCACATCAGGTCCGGTTGGTTTCAACCTTGTACTGCCTCTGGAACACTTGATGCACAATTATATAATATTATCATAATCTTCTTGGTAAATATCACCCTTCCCCATTAAATTTAGTGTTTCTACCCGTTGGTCTTTCATACCTTTGATCATCATAGTTTGAAGAACTTCAGGAGCAAAATTTTCATAAGGAGATCTTTGCAAAATATATTGAAAAAGTTTTACATATTCTTCAAGAGTCTCATTAGTCTTAGCTACCATTTGAAAGATTTCATCCTTTAGTTCTCTAGTTAGGCAATATTCTTGGTATTTTTTTAGAAAGGTTGTTTCCATTTGGTCCCAGTCATTAATGGTACCTCCACCAAGCCCCATAAACCAACGTAGAGCTGCTCCCTTTAGAGTAGAGGGGAACAATTTCAGCTTCTAGAGGTCAATAGTGTAATCATATCCCCTACATAAAATATCAGATTCAAAAATAAATGCACCAGGATCCTCTAAAGTTACCCCAGGAAAGGTGCGAATATTCTGTAATGGAATAGCTTTCATGGGAGCATTGAAAACTGTATCAACAATAGGGTATTGTAATGTAGAGGTCTGAGGCTGTTGCTGATTATTAGCCATTTGATAAAAAATATGCCAATATTCTTCAGGGATTTCCAGAGCTGGAGATTTTTCCTAGGGGATTCATAAGATACTTTTAGAATGATTTTAACAGCGCTACCTTGGTCTGGAATACTAGGTGTCCTTCGTTCAACTACTACTTCAAGAGATTTGGGTTCTGATGATTTAATCTTTTTAGCACTAGCTGTTTCTCCTTCTCCTTCATGGAGGTTTCAAGAATTCCCTTCTTGTAAAGGGTTAGGCTATAAGTTTTCAGTGTTCTGAAAACTCTGTTCAAACCCTTCAGTCTTGCTATGAATCTCAGCGTCAGCTATAGATGGTGATCCTGTGGCCTAAAGGGTTATAGTAGGATTTCTTGTAGAAACAGTTCGAGGTCTTACTGATGACTGAGACTCAACTTTCCTAATGATTTTGTCAATGACGGTTGATCGTCCAAGGGGCACCGATCCCTTAGATTTTTCAAATATAGGTGGAGGAATTATATATTTTTCTACTCTTTTCTTCTTAGTCATTCATACAGAAATACAAACATTTATTTCTACTTTAATTCCTATGCAATTTTGCTAAAAAGTGGGCAACGGAGCAAGCACTTTACTTTCTCGTACGTAGGTTCTTACCTTCCATTTTTAATACCCAATTATTTCACAGCAAATGAACATCAAACATCTATTTCTACTTCAATTCCTATGCAATTGTGCTGAAAAGCATACAAGGGAGCAGGCATTTTACTCACTGGTACACTGGTTCTTACCTTCCATTTTTAATACCCAATTATTTCACAACAAACAATTAATAAACACACATCACCTTCTCTGAAATGGAAACACTCTCCCTGGCAATGGCACCAAAATGTTGGGCGCATATAAGGTGTCTTTAGAACTCCTAAATGTCTCACATTAATTATCGACCTGGGTAAGTCTTTTTGTTTCAAGAGTGTACATCGTATGTGCAAGTGATGGGAATCGTTGAATCTAAAGAGAGTAATTCTTTAAAATAACTTATTGATTTCAATACAAGAGTAAACGGATCAAACCATAAACTACCAACTTGTAACTTCAAAGAAACTAACTTATTCAAATATCAAAACTCAATCTTAATAAAAAATTCTAATTGCAATTACATCAACCGAGTGCACGGTAGTGATAACAGAGCTCTTTCAGCTGAATCTAAACTTCTCCATAAAAGTAATACACCTTATCTAACCAATAACACTCTGGCTTTCAATTAACAAGAAATGATTCTTGCCTAATAATTAAATCAATCTATGACATAAATAAATGAAGCCAATCAATAGAAATAAGAATTAATGCAATGAACACACAAACTCAACACTAGTGAAGGTAAATCAATCATAAAGCTATAAAATAGAGTAATTAAGCTTGCAGTAAAAGAAAGTTAAAACTATAAAATAGGGAACAATAGTGAAATCCACTAGTGACCGGGCCCAAGCCACGAGTGATTACTACTTAATTACTTCAGAATATTGCGAATAAACAACAACATGAATTATATATTATTCATCAACTCCAAATGTCATTACAGCATGATGTATCCTTCAGAATAACACTCTGTATATTAAAATTACAATTGAAGTAAAAAGGTGAAAAGTTGTTCTACTCTATTCGTTTTTCCCCTCTTATAGTCAAAGAGGAAAAGAGATAACTGTGATTCATCAGGATCAGGAGATCCTGAAGAATTCACAACCAAATACTATTATCAGACAGCCTTCCATCTTGCGCTAATCCTCCTGATTCTCTTCTCAACTTGCCCACACAAGATGCACTCTTTTATCCTTGTTTAGACTTTTCTATTCAATAGTTTGATCAACAATTGTCCCATTCGGTAATCTCTGTATAAAAAGCAAGAAAAGTTAGTTTTGACAGCCAAATTGCATCAAAAGCAGTTTCATTCACTTTCTATCAAAATTCTATCAAAACCTTATTACATCATGGCACAAATGCATAAAAATGAGGAAAAATATAGTGTAATCAATAGTAAATTTATACATGTTGCACGACCCAACAGTTGTAATGTTCCACTATTGGAGCTAGCGGGTGCACATGGATGTATTGTATGACTGGAACTTACACTTCTTAATAAAACAGAGCCAGCACGTTTTCATGCATATGTTGTTATTGTAGTTGGACTATTCTAATTGTTGTAGCAATGTATGTTCTCTAACTTATGTATTTGTGTATGAACCATTTTGTATGCAATTGTATGAATCTTATTGTAGATGTGTTGTTGGTTCAAACATCACCTTGGATTGCTTGCTATATTTGTTTCCAGCCGGTGATGCATCTTTGCTCGTGTGTTCTCTTCTAAGCCGAGTACTATTACAGGTTTCCAAGGGGTGCACTCATCTCACTCCCCATGTGTTAGAACTTTTCATACACCTTCCTTGGCTCGTCGCAACTGTCACACCCTTATTACCTATAGAGTTATCTTACTTGCCTCTGTGCAAAATCATGGTCAAGGCATTACTGTATAACCCACTGTTGGTTCTCCTACACCAAACGGTCTAAGGTCTAATTGGAAATTCTTACCGGGGAGATCCCCTAACATGTTGGCAAGTCTAGCACCGTCAATAGGTATCTATTCGGTTTATATGACATTGCATACTTGCAGGAAGAAGAGAAACAAATATGACAAGAAAAATGGTAGACTAGAGTTCCCGTGAATCCCCCTAAAGATCAATTGGGTAGTAAGGAGATGAGTATTCTCCTCGTATAGTAGATACATTGAGCATTTTGAGGGCATAGATCATAAGTTGCAAGGCATTTAATGACAGGTTGGTTGAGGCTCAGGAAATACCTGTGAGGGCTCAGGAAAAGTAAGAAGAATTCAATGCAATGATTCTTCATAACTTGTTAGACTTGTAGAGACAAGGGCAGTTGAGGATTAGTCAAGAGAAGGGAGAGAAGGATAATGGAGCATATAGTAGCAGGTCTTCGTCTGGTTATAGTTTGGATAGAGGAGACATAGTCAAAGGTTGAAGATCACTCGATACACCTGACAGGAGTACTGGTATGTATCGGCATCATTTTAGTTCCTCATTCAAGAGACACCATCATCATCACCGTCACCATCCTTACAGGAGGGGTGAGTACTTTCCTGAGGAGTTTAAGAAATTGAAGATGCCTACATTCAATGGAGATATGAAGAAGTCAAAATATGTAGAGGGATGGTTGCTTGTGATGAAGAAATTATTCAAATTACATAACTACACAGAGAACATGAAAGCCAAGACAGCTACATTCATCCTTAAAGGGAAAGAAGAATTCTAGTGGGAATATATTAAGAACATCAAGGGAATTTAGGAAGAAGAGTTTATTTGGGATGAGGTCGAGAGACTCTTCAAGAAGAAGTACCTATTTGAGAGATATTATTATGACAAAGTGAAGGATATTTATGAGATGTAGATGGGTTCTATGACACATGATGAGTACACTAATAGGTTCTTGGGGCTATTGAGGTATGTGCCTTACCTCAAGGGTGAGAAAGAAAAGATTCAATGATTCATCAGTGGGTTTCTAGAAGCATATAGAGACCAGATTGAGTTTGATGAGCCATGGTCATTGGAGGAAGCCATAAGGAAACTGAAGCATTTTTATGAGTAGTCAAACTGTAAAGATGAGCCTAAGTTTGATTTGAAGGGAAATGATAAAGTTAAAGGGAAGTGGCCATTGAAGTGGGGAAGACCTCATGGTCTAGGTGGATATTAGTGGCCACCCACCAATTCCACTTGTACCCCCACCATTGTTTCTTTTAGTTTTTCATTTTCCTTAATTGTAGCACAATTTACTATTTTTAGCAGTTTTTCGGGTCCTAAACTTCTAGAGCCATCTTGAGGCCTAAACGACATTTTTTTGGCAATCTACCGCCAATGATTTTGTAATAAAATCATATTTTTCGTCACAGTACTTGGAGTGATCTTTCCAATGGGGTATCATGCATGTCAAACGAAGATAATATGACCAAGTCACGACCCTGGGAATTTGGTTGTCCAACTAAACCCAACAAGGCCCATAAACTCTTGGTGTTACATCTCCTCGGGTTAGGGTTTTGGTTGTTTAGGGTTTTATATTATTGTTCAATAATAAAAAGGCCATTGAGCCTCATTGTAATGCAGTTCAGAGGCATGTAGCCGCCACATCTCTCCTCAGAGATAATATACCATTGTCGGAGCTAGTTTATTTCCATTTTCTGTTTGTAAGAATATCTCAATGTTTTACATTAATGAAATGAAGTACTATTTATTCCGCATCTCTGTATTTATGGTTATATCCATAATTTGTTGCGTACCTATTTCAATCTATATCAGTGGTATCAAAGCGATCTGCTTTTTTTTTTTTCTTTTCTTTTCATGTCCCTAATGAGGTCATGGTATAAGAAGTTAAGGTTCGATCTAGTTGAACCTTTGCAAGATCATCCTCGCAAACCCCGATGGCCTCCCATGGCGGAAGAAAAGAAAGACAAGGGGGCAGGAGATCCTATCAAAATCTTGCTCGAAGAAGCCCTCGAGCGACAGAGGAACGTGATGATGGACAACTTTGCCCAGATTATTCAGCGGCTACCTAGGGGAAACTCATTTGCTTCCAACAGCTACTTTGGAAATGCCACACTTTTTAAGGTACAGGTTAACTTTGAAATCCCCATATTCGAGGGTCAAATAGATGCAGAGGCCATAGATAAATGGTTGAATCTGCTAGAAGGATATTTTTTTGTTCATGAATTTTCCAGTCAAGAAAAGATTACTTTTGCTCTTCTCAAAGCTGCCCCCCACGTCAAGAACTGGTGGGAAATCTATTGTGAACAGAATGATGAAAGTACGAACTTACTGTTTTCAGTTGCTCCTACATGGAATTCATTCTGGGATGCCATCAAGGAGTAGTACTACCCTGTCGGGAGCTACGAGGAAAAATACATAAAGTGGACCACACTGTAGCAGAGAAGGGACCAAGATGTGCCAGAGTTTACCAATTCCTTTCATACCCTTCACACGAAGTTGGGTATCAAGGATTCTGAGAAACATTTGGTACTCAAGTACTGCGGCTACCTACATAGATACATCCAGGATGAGATGGAGTTCCTGGAAATCTCCTCGCTTGGCATGGTATACCGATACACTGTCAAGATCAAGCAGAAGTGTAAACAAAAGAATTGAGACTTTGGATCTGTGAATCTGAAGAACAAAGGACAAAGCCAAGGCGGGGTGACCTACGACAACTTGTCGAAGCCGCAAGAAATGAACAACACCACGAAGTCAAATAAGGACAAAGGAAAGTGGTTTGAGTTCCACAAGAGCCCCACTCACAGCACAAGTGAGTGTCAGGCCAAGAAGTCGCTGGTGGACAAGTTGAAGGCTTCAGAATCAGATTCATGTTCCAATCCTGAGTCAAAACCTGACAAGAGGAATGACAAAGGGAAGCAGATAATTGATGTGGAGCCCAGCACCACTATTGCCAGAAGAATGAGCCTGATGATCCAGAGGAGGGGGAGCGTATTTTCCACGCACAAATGTGGGTGAAGGGTTTGCTGCCACAATTCATTGTTGACAGTGGGAGCCAAAAGAACCTCATTTCAGTAGAGGTCATGAAGCATTTGGGACTACTGACCATACCACACCCACAACCGTATCGCATTAGGTACCTTCAGCAAGGGCGAGATTCTCGAGTCCACCAGTAGTGTCACCTTCCCTATAGCATCAAACCCTTCACAGATGAGGTATTGTATGATGTTGTACCTCTTGATGTTTGTGATGTATTATTAGGCCAACCATACTTGTGGAAGCGACATGATGTGTATGAGTCAAGGCCTTGCGCTATTATTATTTATTTGTGTAATAAATTATATAGGATACTTGAGGTAGCCCCACCTACCGCCACTTCTAGAATCTCTACTAAGAAAGGCATTAAGATCATCTCCCAGATTAGGAAATTTATTTTATTTCTAGTTCACTCTCAAAGTAAGGGTAATATCGTAGCCACATGCATGGCCCCCGAGAAGGGTTCCTCCATGCAGCAAAAGCAAGTGGATACAATCATGAAAGGATACAGGGACATCTTCTCCTCACCGAGAGTGGTATTGTTACATTGTCAAGTTAAGCATTCATTCGATCTGACTCTCGGAGCACCTCCACCCAATAGGCCGATATATCACCGCTCCATTCTGGAAAATGCCAAGTACAAGTAGTTACATGATCAACATCAGGTGTCACACAAGTTTCAGGTGGGTGACAAACTTTGGTTGCATTTGTAGAAAGAATTCCTTACCAGAGCCCATCAGAAGCTTAGACCACTCTGATATGGTCCTTACACCATTAAAAAAGATGTGTAAAAAAATGATTTGGAGCACAAAATTCCCCCATTCCTTGGCTTGCACTGAATGTTCAATGTGGAATGCTCTCGACCATGCTTCCCACCATTACTGGACACATCAGAGATTACAGAATAAGTCACACCAATAGAGTTAAATCCAGATTGCATGGAACAAGCTATAACTGATTGGATCATGGACACATAGATCAAGCACACTCGCCAGTAGAAGATCCAGCTGTATCGAGTTGTCAAAGCAGGCCAACTCTTTCACCAGGCCAAGTGGCTCACCAAGGACCAAATTCAGCAGAAGTTTCCTCATCTCATGGAGGAACTCAACGCAATGGGGACCATTTCTTCCTAAGAGGGGAGGAATGATCCAGGTGGATATTGGTGGCCACCCGCCAATTCCACTTAGACCCCCACCATTGTTTCTTTCATTTTTTCAGTTTCCTTAATTGTAGCACAATTTACTATTTATAGCATTTTTTCGGGTCCTAGATTTTTGGAGCCATTTTGAGGCCCTAAACGACGTTGTTTTGGTAACCTACCGCCAGATATTTTCTAAGAAAATTGCCTTTTCTGTCATAGTCCTCAAAGTGATCTTTCCAACAGGGTATAATGCACGTCAAACGGAGATAATATTACCAAGTAACGACCCCGGAAGTTGGTTGTCCAAGTAACCCCAATGGGGCCCATAAAATATTGGTGTTACATCTCCTCGAGTTAGGGTTTTGGTTGTTTAGGGTTTACTCTTATTGTTCAATAATAAAAAGGCCCTGGAGCCTCATTGTAATGTAGTTCAGAGGCATGTAGCCGCCACATCTCTCCTCAGAGATAAGCTGCCATCTCCTAGCTAGTTTATTTCCATTTTCTATTTGTAAGCATATTTTAGTATTTTACATTAACGAAATGAATTATTATTTACGCTGCATTTATGTATTTATGGTTATATTTTTCATTTGTTGCGTTCTTGTTTTAATCTAGATTAGTGCTATTAGAGCAGTCTTCTCTTTCTTTATTTTTCTTTGCATTTCCCCAACGAGGTGAGGGTATAAGGAGTGGGATCGATCTAGTTGAACCTTTGCAAGATCAGCCTCACAAACCCCAATGACCTCCCATGGGGGAAGAAAATAAAGATGAGGGGGTAGGAGATCCTATCAAAATCTTGCTTGAAGAAGCCCTTGAGTAATAGAGGAATGCGATGATGGACAACTTTGCCCAGATCCTTCGGCGGCTACCCAGAGGTGACGTATCTACTTCCAACAACTACTCTGGAAACGCCACACCCTTTAAGGTACAAGTTAACTTTGAAATCCCCATATTTGAGGGTAAAATAGATGTAGATCTCGTAGATAAATGGTTGAATATGCTAGAAGGATATTTTTATGTTAATGATTTTTCCAGTTGAGAAATGATTACTTTTTCTCTCTTAAAGCCGCCCCCCACGTCAAGGACTGGTTGGAAACCTATTGTGAACAAAACGATGAAAGTACGAAATCATTGTTTTCAACTGCTCCCACCTGGAATTCATTTCGAAATGCCATTAAGGAGAAGTACTACCCTATCGGGAGCTACGAGGTAAAATACATATAGTGGACCACGCTCTGGCAAAGAAGGGACCAAGATGTGTCGAGGTTTACCAATGTTTTTCATACCCTTCGCACAAAGTTGGGTATCAAGGATTCAGAGAAACATTTGATACTCAAGTACTGCGGCTGCCTACATAGATACATCCAGGACGAGATGGAGTTCCTATACATCTCCTCACTTGTCACAAAATATCGATACGTCATCAAGATCGAACAAAAGTTTAAACAAAAGAAGCGAGACTTTGGATCTGTGAATCTGAAGAATAAAGGACAAAGCCAAGGTGGGGTGACCGGAGACAACCCATCAAATCCACAAGAAATGGACAACACCACAAAGTTAAAGAAGGACACAGGAAAGTGGTGTGAGTTCCATAATAGCCCCACTCACAACACAAGTGAGTGTCAGGCAAGAAGTTGTTGGTGGCCGAGTTGAATGCTTCAGAATCAGATGCATGTTCTGACCCTGAGTGAGAACCCAACAAGAGGAATGACAAAGGAAAGCAAATCATTGATGCAGAGCCCAATATAATTGTTGCCACCACTAAGATATAGAAGAATGAGCCCGAAGATACAGAGGAGGGGGAGTGTCTTTTCTACTCACAAATGTGGATGAAGGGTTCGCCATTGCAATTCCGTGTTGATAGTGGGAGCCAAAAGAACCTCATTTCAGCAGAGGTCATGAAGTGGCTGGGACTACTGACCATACCACACATGCAACCGTACAGCATCGGGTGGCTTCACCAAGGACGAGATCTCTAAGTCCACCCGTAGTTTCGCCTTCTCTCCAACATCAAGCCCTTCATAGGTGAGGTATTGTGTGATGTTACACCTCTTGATGTTTGTGATGTATTATTAGGCCAACCATACTTGGGGAAGCAACATGCTATGTATGAGTAAAGGCCTCGTGCTATTATTATTTCTTTGTGTAATACATTATATAGGATACTAGAGGTAGCCCCACATACCATCACTTCTCGTATCTCTACTAAAAAAGGCAGTAAGATCATCTCCCAGATTAGGAAATTTATTTTCTTTCTGGTTCGCTCTCAAAGTAAGGGGAATATCGTAGCTGAGAACAGTTCCTTCACGCATTAGAAGTAAGTGTATACGACCATGAAATGATACAAGGGCGTCTTCTCCTCACCGACAGGGGTACCATTACACTTTCAGGTCAAGCATTTGTTCGATCTGACTCCCAAAGCACCTCTACCCAACGGGTCAATATATCGCCTCTCCATTCTAGAAAATGCCAAGTACAAGCAGTGACATGATCAACATCAGGCATCACACAAGTTTTAGGTGGGTGACAAAGTTTGGTTGCATTTACAGAAAGAATGCCTTAGCAGAGCCAAGCTGCAACTAATTAGATCATGGATACGCAGATCAAGCACACTCGCTAGCAAAAGATCCAACTGTATCGAGTTGTCAAAACAGGCCGACTCCTTCACTAGGGAAAGTGGCTCACCAAGGACCAAGTTCAGTAGAAGTTTCCTCATCTCATGGAGGAACTCAACACAATGGGGACCATTGCTTCCTAAGGGACGAGGAATGATCCAGGTAAATATTGGTGGCCACCCGCCAATTCCACTTGGACCCCCACCATTTTTCCTTTCATTTTTTTCAGTTTCCTTAATTGTAGCATAGTTTACTATTTTTAGCAGTTTTTTGGGTCCTGAACTTCTGGAGCCGTTTCAAGGCCCTAAACAACATTTTTTTGACAATATAGTGCCAAAAATTTTCTAATAAAATCATCTTTTTCGTCGTAGTCCTCGGAGTGATATTTCCAACGAGGTATCATGCACATCAAACGGAGATAATATGACCAAGTCACATCCCGGGAAGTTGGTTGTCCAACTAACCCGAACAGGGCCCATAAACTCTTGGTGTTACAATTCCCCGGGTTAGGGTTTTGGTTGTTTAGGGTTTTCTATTATTGTTCAATAATAAAAATGCCCTTGAGCCTCATTGTAATGCAGTTGAGAGTCATGTCGCCACCACATCTCTCCTCAAAGATAAGCTACCATTGCCCGAGCTAGTTTATTTGAATTTTCTATTTGTAAGCATATCTCAGTATTTTACATTAATGAAATGAAGTATTATTTTTGTTGCATCTCTGTAGTTATGGTTATATTTGTAATTTTTTGCATTCTTGTTTAAATCTGGATCACCTCAGTATGCAAGTGAGAAAGAAAATGTTTCTCCTTGTTGGAGAGGTAAATCCCCTCTGCGGACAGAGGCGATCCCACTAGCCCAAAATGGGACTAGCAACAATCAAAACACGCTACTACATAGGTTCCTAGTTGTATATTAAAAGCAAGTTCCTAGTTGTATACTAAAAGTGGGTAACGAGAACCAACCTGGAGTCCAACGCTAATGTTGAAGACGAGTCGACAATTCCATTCCCTTGCTCCGGCAGGTCACAATCCTTGCGATCCCCGCATATAGATACCTGCACATGCAAAGAACGAAACGAGAACAAGCATAAAATCCACTAACATACAGCTATATTTCAGTCAGAAAGGAAATAAACCAAACATTATCATGATGAACAATGAGATTGGAACCATAACAATAGTCGTTTATTAATGAAATAATAAGCAGAGAAAGATACAACCAAGGTTCTGACGTTGAACCTATCCTCTGGCTGCGCGAGTAGCTATATATGTCTTGCAATAGACCTTCTCTCTCTCAGGATTCCGGTAGCATAACCTCCCTATGCTTGAAGACTCTTACTATCACTCAGAACAAGCATAATCACAACTAGCGTTACTCCAAAAACTAGCTTGTCCAATGCATGAGGACATACTTTTATAGATGAGGAAGGGAGGAAGATACAATGTACCAGGACACTCATTGTGGATTGACATTATCTCCGAAAAGCCACTGTGGATAGATGTCAAGGATAGATGATGACTCTCGACCTCTATCAGATGGATTTTATCCTCAAAAGACTTCGTGATTCGAAGGGAAAAAACATATGAGTGCGCGTTTGCCAAAAATCATTACCAAACTTGGTTGGCGCGAGTGTTGTTCTAAGACAGAGCGCCAATGGTCGCACCCTCTTTGGAGGATCTCAGTGATTGGCGCAGATAAGACACTGTGGACCCGCGCCAATGGAAAAAGGGCACTTTTCAGGGATAATTTGCAGAAGGTGTCTTCAGGGAACATGAAGTACATACTCAGGGGAACATAATGCAAGTGTTTTTAGACTGTGTCACTGCTCACAGGTCCCGGAATGTGTCCTCCAATGTATGGAAACAGGGGTAACAGGGACGGTGACCAACGGTGACAAATTACTGTGTAACACTCCTTACAAGAAGTTCAATGTAGTTGAGAAGAGACATAGGTTGCAACCTGGAGAGTTGCATAATAGAGGTGATGGTTGGGGACCATTGCAACTGTGTTGGATATGTGGCAAATATCATCACAAGAATGATTTTCCATTGTACCAGGGTGGTAGGCCTCATATCTATAGTGCTCATGAGGCACATAAAGTTGGGTATGTTGATCATAACATTCCTTGAATTTATGCAACTGTGGACAATAAGTAGGAAGATCACCAAGAATCCATTAATGAGATGGAAGGTAAGCTTTATGGTTGAGTTGTTTCTATTTTGATTGATCCTGGATCTAATTATAGTTAAGTTAATGTTGACCTAGTGGATAAGTGTTGTTTGAGAAAATAAGTACACGCATAGTCTTGGTTAGTGTAGTTGGCTACAAGTGCTAAGAAGAGAGTTCATCATTCAGTAAGAGCTTGTACATTTGAGCTGAACAATATGCCTACATTAGCACATACATATGTTCTTCCATTGTCATCATATAGTATGATTTTGGGTATGGATTAGTTGTATCTTCATAGGACCAAAGTAGATTGTTATGACAAGGATATTGAGTTCCTAGATGATAATGGAGAAAAGAGAACCTTGCAAGGAAAGAAGAATCCTACATCAATTAGGATGGTAACAACTATGTAGGCTAAGCATGATTGCAAGAAAGGGTGTGTAATGTTTGCAATTCATATTTCCAGTGAAAAGGGTAAGGATGTTAAGGATGCAAAAAACTTCATAAGGTAGCATGTATTGCAACAGTTTCAGGATGTGTTTCCAGCAGAGATCCCAGAGTTTCCTCTTCACATGGAAGTGGACTTTTCTATTGATTTGGTACTAGGAGCAACACCGACATCAAAGGTGGCTTACAAGATGAGCACACCAGAGTTAGTGGAGTTAAAATTGCAGTTGAAGGAGATGCTTGAAAAGGGATACATTAGGCCAAGTGTATTTCCTTGGGGTGCACTAATATTGTTCGTGAAGAAGAAGGATGGTAGTCTCAGGTTATGCACTAATTATAGGAAAGTGAATAAGGTGACCATCAAGAACAGGTATCCATTGTTGAGGATTTATGATCTATTTGACCAGTTGAAGGGAGTAGAAGTGTTCTCAAAGATTGACTTGAGATAAGGATACCATTAGGTACGCATCAAAGAAGAAGACATCTATTTCATGACCAGGTATGGGCATTATTATTTTGTTGTAGTTCCATTCAATTTGACTAATGCTACATCTACTTTCATGTGTTTGATGAATACTATGTTGCGTCCTTATCTAGACAAGTTTGTGATTGTATTCATTGATGATATATTGATATATATTAAGAATGAGGAAGAGCATGCTAAACACTTAGTAGTAGTATTGAGATTGCTAAGACAACATCAGTTGTATTCCAAGCTTAGTAAATTTAGTTTCTTTCAGACAAAGGTGCATTACTTGGGACATGTTATTTCCAATGAAGGTATAGCAGTGGATCCCGAAAATATAAGAGCTATCATGGAATGGGAAAATCCTAGGAATGTGGATGAGGTAAGGTCATTTATGATGTTAGCAGGTTACTACAAGAGGTTCATTAGGAACTTCTCATGGATTGCATATCCTATAACATCATTTCAACGGAAAGGGAAGAAATTTGAATGGATAAAGGAATGTGCAGCCAATTTTGAGCAGTTGAAGCAGTTTTTGACCAATTCTCCAGTGTTAAATATTGCAGACCCAGAAAAAGAGTTTGTGGTATGTAAAAATGCTTGCAAAAGAGGACATGGTGGATTCCTAATGCGGGAGGGGTAGGTGGTGTGTTATGAGTATAGGAAAAAGAATGAGCATAAGAAAAAGCATGTGATTCATGATCTTGAGTTGGTAACTACTATTCATGCCTTGAAGATGTGGAGGCATTATCTTCTTGGCAAGAGGTTTGTATTAATGAGTGATCACAATGGGCTGAGGTATCTATTTAACCAACCTAATCTAAATTCTAGGAAGGAGAAGTGCTTGGCCACGCTTAGTGAGTTTGATTTCAAGATCAAATACATTAAAATAAAGGAGATTCAGGTTACATGTGATCTTAGTAGGCAGATATAGGTAAATCATATTGCAGCTATGAGTTCTTATGAGACAGATTTACATGATCGAATCTTACAGGAAGAACAACAGGATGATAGGTACAAGGAGCTTATGCATAGGTTACATCAGGGTAAAGGTAATCAGGATGTGGACTATTGTCTCATGGTAAATGGTTTGGTGAGATTGAAAGATAATATCTATGTGCCAGATGGAAGTGAGCTCAAGAAGCTTATATTGACCAAGTTTCATGTCAAACCATATTTAGGCCACCCAAGATATCATAAGATGTTGAATGCAATGAAGACGTTTTACGATTAGAAAATTTCAAAGAAGGAACTAGCAGAGTTTTTTGCTCAATTTTTGGACTGTCAGTAAGTGAAAGAAAAATCTAAGCATCCAGGTAGATTACTACAGCCTATTCTGATTCTAGAGTGGAAATTGGAGATCATTTCGATGTATTTCATTACCGGTCTGTTGAGGACTTCGAGGTAGCATGATTCTATCATGGTTATGGTCAATAGATTGAGAAAGGTATCTCACTTATAGTGAAGAATACTTATTCAGTTAGTGATGTAGCACAGGTATTCATCAGGGAGATAGTGCAGTTACATGGTGTTGTGAAGAATATTGTGTCAGAAAAAGATGTTAAGCTCACTTCCAAGTTTTGGAAGGAGTTGTTTTCAAGTTTGGGTATAGATTTGGCCTTCAATAGAACTTATAATCCACAGAAAGATGGACAGATAGAGAGTGTCAACATGATTCTGGAGGACACATTGAGGATGTATGTGATGCATCGACAAAGCATGTGGGAGGAGTACCTTCCATTGGTTGAGTTTTCTTACAACAATGGGTATCAGGAGTCACTGAGGATGAGTCCATTTGAGGAACCGTATAGGTGGAGTTTTAATACTCCCATCAGTTGGAGTGATTCAGTGAATAGGGTGTTGATAGGACCATACATGTTGGCAGAGATGGAACAAGAAGTGCATGTTGTCAAGAAGAATATAAAGGCAACACAGGACAAATAGAAAAGTTATGCAAACTAGCATAGGGAGTTTAAGGAGTTTGAGGTTGGGGAGCATGTGTATTTGTGCATCAATTCCAAGAAGAGCTCCTTGAAAATTGAGTCATGTGCGAAGTTGGCACCTCGATATTGCGAGCCTTTCGAGATCCTTGAGAGGACTGGACCAGTGGGCTATAGACATGCACTATCTCCAACAATGAAAGTCCGTGATGTTTTCCATGTTTCATTGCTTAAAAGGTATGTAAAGGATGTTGTTCATGTTATTGATTGGTCTATATTACAGGTGGAGACAGAAGGATAATTCTAACCAAGACCTTAGTCCATATTTCAGCAGAAATAGCTCATGCTCTGGAATCGATCAATCGAGCAAGTTAAAGTGTAGTGGAAGCACTTTGGGCTCGATGAATCTACGTGGGATATGGCTGATCCAATTCGAGATATGTATTCTTCCTTATTTTCCTGTTGAGGCGAAGCTGTTTTGGTATATCTATATACGTATATGGAAGTAAATACCACCATGAGTTGTGTTATAAAGCTATAATAAGCGACATGGTTGTCATGTTGTCATGTTTTTCATGATGGTTTATCTTTTGAAGAAGTTGTTCATTGTAAATACTGCAATGAGCTAAGTTATAAAAATCCATGGGAAGTATGTTTTGGTTTTTAGAAGTTTTGTTAGTTGTGGGTGTCATTGAACATCAAGAACAGTGTTCCCTAAGGGCGAGGGGTCTACAACAACCTCAAGTTAAAAGTTCATGTGATAAATTTAAAAAAGGAAAAATAAGACCAAGGTCATGGGACACTTATTCCAAGTTGAATTTTGGCAAAGTATCACAGTGGGCATCACTTATTGTTCATTATGGATAAGGTGAAATTGGAAAAGGAAACGACAAAGGCTTTGAAAAGGAAAAAGGCATTATTGGAATTTTATTTATGAAAATAAAGGAAATTAGGAGAAAAGGAAAATGAAGGGTCACAAGTTGCATGTGAGGAAACAATTGAAGGAAAATAGACGAAAAATGAAGAAATTAGAGGCATAAGGAATAAAAAGACATAGGAGCATTAGTTTTTGGCTTTTGCTAGTTGAACTTTGGAAATTGGTTCAGAGAGGAGAAGAGCACTAAGAGGAGAAGAAAGAAAGAAAGCAAATGAAGGACAAGGATCAAGAAAGGAAAGGTTGGATCAAGCAACCTCAGTGGGAATACTTGCAGGTAACAGGTTTCATGTTTGATTTAGATGGTTTCGACATGCATGATATATGCATGTATATATTTGGTTTATTTGTTTTTGGTGGTATGTATTTTACCAGGTTTTGACAGTGGTTTCAACATTTCCTTGCCATTTCTGGATAGCCATCGTGTCATGGGATTCATTCTCGGTTGCGCTTTAGATTGCTGGAAGGATTGGGGTCTGGGTGAGGTGGTCTCGGGAAAATCCCAAGGGTTGGGGGGTGGTGATGGTTTTCTCTGGGAAGCGCTCAAAAGATCAGTGGAGACATGAACATTCCTCAAGGGATGGTGAAGGAATACTGGGGCATCCAAGCTCAGTTTGGTTTTTGATCTCGGGACTGGTTTAGGTAAAATCACAATTTTTTAAGGGTGGAGGTGGTTTAACCTCTAGATTCACTTGGTTGTTTATGGATTGGTTTATCCCATGAGATCCCACATTCATGCTTGGAATATGGCTTGAGGGTGATTGGCTAAAATAAATATTTGGTTTAGCCCAATCTATAGTCGTGTTGTACGTGGAATTCCGTAACTTGGTTGGATTTTCATATGGTTAATAAGAGCTATGTTTATCTTGTCTTTTATGAGTAAAGGTAAGTGTTATTATGTGGGTTTAGTGGTTTTTCTATCATTGCTATCTATATGGTTATATGGTGGTTATAAGCATGATTATATGACAGATTTAAGTATGGTTCTTATGATATTTTAATTGATGAATGTCTGGTTAATGAATGCATGACCTAATTAGTGTTATGACAACTATTATGAGAAGACATTAGTCCTTCTTGGTAAGCCTCATATAGGTTTCAGATCTCTATGTTCAGATATGAATTCATGAACTATAGGTTGCATGCTTATCATGTGTTTGATGAAACACTTGTCATGGTTAGGAAGGTTCATGTCAAGTCCTTGTTCACATTTTTGTTTTAGAATCTCTATTTCTATGTTATTTATCATCTCTAGAATTTTCATTGAGTTATGGGTAGAGGCTTGAGTCCTAGCCCTAAAAACGTGGCTTAGAATTCATGGTCGCTGGCACATAACTAGCTGGAAAAGTCCATAGTCGTTGGGAGGTAGGCCTATGGGAGTGACTGGAGGGTCTTAGCCTATTTCCTTGTCAAGAGAGAAACTGAGAGCCTAGGTTAGTGAAAAGGAGATTTGGCTTACTGGTTGGACACCTAGAGGGGTGGGGTAGCTCCTATAGGTCTTACATCACCTGAGGGAAGTCAATAAGGTCTTAATTTATCGAATCCATTTCCTTAGGGTCATATAGGAGGTTGAGTCTTATCTTAGTGGCCCTCAGCTCATGTTTACCCTGGGAAATCTGGTGAAAGTGGGTAAATGTGGGAGGATGCGGTTACAACCATAACTCAAAAATTTGCCTTAGATGCAATGGATAACATAAGAGAGTATGCACATAACCTTTGAAGTAACAAGTAATTTGACAATATGAAACACCAATTTCAATGTGTAAAAGGAGGATTTCATGATAGAGGAGTAAATAGTGAGTCTCTAGAAGGAATGTAATAGTACTATCCTAGGAGAAGCACATGAGAGCAATGAAATATTTGTTAATTGTTTAGAGAAATAGTTCACATACACACAACAATTATTAAAGGAAATCAAACACACATCCAACAATATAAGCATGAAATTCAATGAAGTTCTTCAATTCATTTAGTACATGTGAACATAACATATACCACAAACATCTAAAGAATAGTCTTACAACATTCAGGATACATGCATGAAAGTGTGTTGGCTCAATGTGCTTCTGATTACTAAGTGAAATATCTAAGTACACATTTACAATGATGAGACACTAGCTCCAATAGTGGAACATCAAGTCACTTCTTGCTTCTCCAAAGAATGATCTTCTCTCCTATTCCAAGATACAGAAGCCAAGGCTAGCTTTCAAAATCTAAGCCTCCAAAAATCCCTTTGCTTGAGTTATGAGGTTTATTTTATAATAAGAAGAGTTACCTTTCATATGCCCTATGACTATTAAGTTACCCTCATGACCCTTGGACTCCTAAGTGACCTTTGAACTTCTATTGACTCTTTTTTCCACATGTGACTCTTGGACTTCCACACATTACTTTTTCTCATTTTGAAAATGACATCATTACATTCACAAATGATGTGGCAAGACACATTAACGCATATGCCATTGTGATGACACTTGTACAAGCTATAACTTGGAAATGATTTCATGGAACTTCATGATGATGTGGCAATGCCAAGCTCTTCTCTTTGCTACTATGAATTTAACTTCTTCATGATGGATCTTCTCTTGTCCCCCTTTTTCACCCTCCAAAGGGTCTAGATCATAATTGGATCCTTCCAAGTTAACATGAGATGTCATCACTCTATCATGGTCCAAGACCTCTTCATGTATTCATGGTGGTTCTTCTTTATGATTCTCCTCTACAAGTGCCTCTTTGTATCCTCTGCTTGATATCTTCCTTGAGAATCACCTTTCCATGTAGAGATGGTATGCCTGTAGATGAATTTCACTCATGAAAAGGAAAGATTAGTCCAGGAAAAGCCTATACTACTTCTACTTTTCTCATGAAAGAGCATGATTGTAATGGTCCTATATAGGATTTGAGAGGGAGAGGTCTTCTTAGGTGCAGTGTGTAGTTATAGGAGGCTATATATGAGCACTTGTACACTATAAATTCGCACTAGACTAGGGAAAGAAAGAGAGAGGAGCATGTGTGTGAAGTGTAAATGGTAATGATTAGGTGGTTAGGGATTTCAGTTTCCCAAGGGAGAAAAATAGAAGGCATAGCATAGTTTTCTTTTGAAAGGGTACAGGGAGGCTCCACTATTGACTAGAACTATAGCATGCACTAGGAGGGAGAGCTAGGAGCATGTGCTCTGTGTAATGGGGAAATTTGGTGAACAATGGATTATGGCTTACTGACTAAAACAACACCATGCACTATGACTGAGATGCAAGCTTAAGGGAGAGCACAATTTCCTTTCGTAGTGATCTACAGTAGGTCGCACTATCCACTAGAACTGTTCCATGCACAGGAGAAAGAAATAGCTTAGTCTTTGCACAATGAGAAAGTGTGAGAGGTAAGGGTGGTATGCTTTCTCAGTGTAACTGCGAAATGCACAATACTTGAGGGAAGCACAGGGTGTGTGAATTTTCTCACTGTAGAGGTCAATTAATGGCTCAAATTCCCACTATGAATTTGACATGTGCTAGGGAGGAAAGAAAAACTGAGTCTTGGGCACAATTTTCGAAGGTAAGCAGGAAGGAGACTAAGAGACTGCAATTCAAGATTGCGTAATGGATTGTGAAGGAGAAGGCCATTAGGATGTCGTAATGCGCATTTGAAGAGAGTAAGGGATGCACCACTGTTGACTAGAAATCTAACATGCACTCATCCACTAACTAGGATTCTAAATGTGAAAGATGCTAATGCATAAGAAATCTGAAAATGGCTAAGTGTGGGACCAGTGGAACAAGAGAGGAGAGAACATACAAACAAGTTCCAAAATAGGACCAAACACATGTATACCATCAAACATAAGCAAAGAGGATGAAAAATACTCAAAATCATCATGTGTACCTTGAAATGACAACAAAGCAACACATGTTTCTAAGTGAGACAATTAAAAGATAACATTGTGACACTTAGAACACAAGTTGTGACATAAGTGTGGACTGCGACCAAAAAGTGCTCTAAGCTATAGAAATGTTTCTAGCACATATTATTATGATATATAAGATCAACTAATGCAAAATAGTGTGCTAGAGCAGCCTCTAGTAGTATGTAAAAGTGCAACACATGTAGTAGTGAAAGGAATCAAAATGACACTTGCAACAATAAGAAACGTGAAAACGACACTTAAAGCTGAAGAAGGTGAAAGAGACACATGCCAGGGAAAAGATAAAGTGAAAATGACACCTGTTAAAGTGAAAGCAAGAAAAAAAATAGTCGCAAAAGTGAAAGCTGCACTTGCCAAAACAAAGGTTCACAAAAGCGACAGTTGTGAAAAATCACTAGAATAATAGTACAATTATAACCAAAGTGAGAGTGGGACTATCAATGGAGAGTGCGCATTAACTGTTGACATAGGTTGTGCAGTGCACTGTCTTCATCAACTACACAGTCACTATCAAAAGTGATTGTGCAAGCACTATGACTAATCATTGTGCAAGCATTATGCCTAGAGATTGTGCAAACCTTGCTTTCAGGATTTGCGCAATGGTATCTAAGCTTGCATAGTAATAATTTCATTTGTGAATTCAACAAGGATTGAGCACGTATGAGAAAGTGACTTTGAAACCTAGAATATGAGAAGAATAATTAAACATTTGCAAACATTTACCAACCATGAAGTGACCATGGAATGAAAGATCACAATATTCTTAGTATTGTCCAAAATTCAAGTGTAGGAAAAATTTTGGAGGGTGTTTGTCGTAGTGACAACAGGTCCTAAAAATTCAAAATTCGGAAGTGAAATTTTAAGGTCATGGGGTTCATAGTGACTAATGATTTCATATGCTAGGGAAGAGTCAATGTAGGATATGGATGGCAAGATGTTAAATGTATGCATTAGGTTATGGTAGATTCCTACACCTAAACTCTCACAACCCTTGTGTTGGGATGGGGTCCCCTGGGTCAATTTTGGAGTTAAAACCCCAAGTTTTGTTGTAAATGGTGAAATGTATCCATGATTTGTGGATGCAGAGTGTATAGATGGTTAGGATTCAAACGAGTTTTAGCCCTTTGTTTATGTAAAATTTGAGTTGTTTTTGAGATCTAGCCATGGTCCTTGGACCATGGGATTGTACGTAAAAAGCTATAAATAGGTGTGTCTTAGTCAGTCTAAAGTAGGTGACGAGGGATAAGGAATGAAGTCTTGGAGGTCTTAATGCAAAGAAGTGGGTTAGATAGGAGAGAAAGGCTTTGCAACTGAGTGCGCAGATGCCTAGATAGAGTGCTCAATTCAGTGCGCGGACCCCTGCAGTTGAGTGCGTAAGGTAGTTTTGAGTCTGTAACTCCTAACTGAAGATCAATAAAGTAGATATATGGGAGCTTAGTTCTAGGGTTATTTTATGATGTGGATAAGTGGATGATTCGAGTGTTAAGGGTTAGCAAAGACCAATCATAGACCTTCGTGAAGGTCTAAAGGTTGTTTAAAGGGAGTTGCAATATCGATCCCTAAGGGCTTATAGGTCTGCGCAAAGGTAGATCTAGGGCAATAAAAGAAATCAGACTGGTCTCTGGATGCAGAAACTTGGTTGCAGCATCCCAATATACTTCTTCGGGTGAGACTGTAGCCTTTGCTTTGTAGGTTGTTGCCAAAAGGTCCAGTAGTGTAGGGTTTTGTTGGTTGGCACAGCTAACTCAGAACCTGGGTCAAGAACCCCTAAGGCAAAAAATGGTTCCATTGCAGGGACCGGGATCGGCTTAAGGAGTTGTGTGATGTCGCATCACTAGAATCTGACCAAGAAGGAAAATGAGAAGTGGTTAGACTAAAAAGTTCACGAATTCGCGACATAGGAAAATAGGAATCCGTGCCTGTCAAAAGAGTAATGGTTGAACAGATATTTGTATATGGAAATACACGAAATTTTCTTCTACACCTTCCTAATCGAATTATATGATTGGATAGCTAAGTTGGTAGACATCCAAGGAAGGTGGAAGCTTAACAGTCTAATAGTGTGAGCTCCAGAGCTAGTGCGAAGGTTGGAAGCTTCTGAAGATAAGATCACGTGGGTTGTTGATCATTGACTCGATTGAATTATAGGAGGATTTGTTACAAAGTTCGTAGTTGATACCTCGGTTAGCTACAGTGAAGCGGAGTGAAGGTTTTTAAAGGGATCGCGAGGTAAGTATTTAAGATCTTTGAACACTTGGATTAAAATTTTGTTGTATGAAAAATGGGTTATGCCATTGCCTTGATGTACAGATCTACGTGAAGTGGACGGATCTTTAGAAATATTGAAGGATCAGGACCGGAGCACAGTCCTTTTATTGGGACCCCTGTGAGTGATGACGAAGGGGTGGAATGAACCTCGCCACTAAGTGATGTTCAACTAATCACTCAGGGATTTCCTCAAATACGTCACCCATCCACTCCACCTCCGCCTCTACCTCCATCGCATACACCTTCGCCCACACCTCCACCACCGCTACCATCGTTCAACATGTCGAATACAATGAAGCTACCGATTTTCAAGGGCATAGAGAGCGACGATTACAGATCAATTTCGGTTTGTTACAAATGCTATGTGGACAACACAGTAGATTACTGATGACAATATAAAGAAGGTACAGTTGGTTACCACTCTGTAGGATCGCGCGCTGACATGGTATATTAAGTATTTTTCTGATCATCCTGTGGCAATGTTAGCAGAGACTAAGGATGCTTTAAACAAAGAGTTTAGTAAGCCTAAGTCTAACTCGTAGTCAATACTTGGATTTAAGGAGATCACGATGATGATTGATGAGACGTCTTGGGAGTTAGATCAAACATTGAAGTGTGCAATTCGTGAAGCTAATATGCAATTCACCGATGGTCAACACCACAAATGGTTTATAGCTTCACTTCTATCCCACCTGAGGATTTCTTTATCGCAGTAGAATATAGGAACTCAAGTATAATCCCTGTAAATCGCAATGAGATTGCATGCAACACCTATTCAGGATGTGGCCTTGGGGGTACAACAAATTCACTCCTAGTTGCAAAGCCTCTGCTTTGAATTGCAGAGCTTGAAAAGAGCGAAGGAGACTAAACCAAAAGTGCGCATGGAAATTTGGTGTCTGAAGTGCAAGAGCCAGGGGCATGACAAATACCACTGCCCTTCATGAATTATATTACAGAAGGGGGTTCAATTCCCATGAAACCAAAAGCCCCAACAGGGCTGAGCATGGGGGTTGCGCTATTGTGCGCTATTTTTCAGGTGGCTGGAAAACACGCCACAAATAATTGTCATTTGCTTCAAAAGTTCATTAAGACACAACAAAAGTTGTTTTGTGACTTCTGTAAATCAGTGGGCTATGATGAGCTCCATTATTGCAGCTATGAACTGATGATGGAAAGAACGCCTACCTACTGAATGCAAGCAGAAATTCAGCCTCCAGAGTAGGCACTGGAGGAGCACCAGAGGATATCAGGGACGAGGATGAGACCAAGGAGGAGGAGGGCCTAGTAGAGGCTGAGGTCAATTTATTTGTTACAACTGTGGAACACCCGGGCACTACACGCAGGAGTGTCAGAATTAGATGTGCCCATCATGTCAATACTGCAGCTAGTTTGATCACACCATAGAAGAATACCTGATGTTGATAGCTAATATGTAGGAGAAAAAGGCATAGCCTTAGCAAGCTACGTAGAACTTGCAAATGATGAGAGATGAGCCCCATGAGGAGGATCAAAATGTGAATATAGTGCTAAGAAGCGGGATAACAACTAGAGATGATAAGGGAAAACAACCTGAAGAGGATAGATGTGTTTGTAAGGCCCCAGAAAAGGATGTTGGTTTTGATATGGACCATGTGAAGGAAACATTTATGGAGGCCAAGAAAAGCTTCACTGAGGCATCCACCTCAGGAAGCCAGAACAAAGTACAAGAACCCAGCGCACCTACAGAGGTTGATCCCTCTATCCTTACTACGTTCTTGGAGACCTACATGAAACTGTTGCACGATAGAAAAGTTGTGAAAGGCCTGTAGGAGTTAATAAAAAAATGCATCGACAAAGAAAACACCCTTGATCAACAATGTGTAGTTAGAAAAATTGGCAAGCATAAGGCAAGAACAGGGTGTGAGATGAGGCTCACCGCATAGATAGGAGATTATGAGATGTACCAGGTCATTCTAGATCTGGGGTCTTGCCTAAATAGACATGGGAAAGAATGGGGAGACCTGCGCAATAGTGGTCTTTGATCTAGCTTAGAATGGAAAACTAACATAAGATCATTCTGATGGGACGACTATATGGAGTAACAGTGGATATAGAAGGTGCGAGCATGCTGGCTGATTTTGAAGTAATAAAGATAATTGATGATAGTAATCCATATCCCGTGCTCATCAGAATTTACTGGGCGATTGACATGAATGGATTCATCAACTTGAAGAAGAGGATAATGTCATTTGAAAAGAAATCACTTCGAGTTGTAGTGCCATTGGACCCTGCATAAGGGGTGCGCTACAATGAACCAGTCTGCGACTATGAAGAAAGTGATGATGACTTGGATCATATATACAAAATAAAAGCGTGGGATCAAGACTGTATTAGTCCAATAGCAGATGGATAGATTGGATGGGACCGGGAAAGTTCTTGCACTTTGGATTCAAATGAAGAGTTGGAGCATTGGTAGTATCTACACTACGTTGTAACATGATGACCAAATTGTTGCATTGCGTTTCATCGGAAGTAAGGAATTTACCTTATTATGATGGTTTAACTGACGTGGATAATTTTTTGGATGTGTTTGAGCATGAAGTCCCTGAGCGTCACCGCTTCCAAGTGTTATATTTGGCACTGTGCGCTACGCTCGCAAGATGGCGGGGTACGCACAAGGATAGATTTGATGGATGGCGAGATTACAGAAGGATGATGAGGTTGTGGTTTGGTCATCCTAACATTTGATTGACTGAGAAATATGATGGAAGAGATGATCTGCGTGATCACCTGACAAAATGGACTAAAGCATATGGAACGGAGCCACAACCAAAGTGGGTGCACTTATTTTTCCATACTTTGGATAAAATTCCTATGAATTGGTATCTAGAAACAGAGCTCTGCCATGGCACCACAGAGTGGGATATCTTAAGGGAAGGATTATTATTGAACTTCAGCTTTGAGGATGGATTCATGAGCATTGATGAAGTTGTGCATGAGATTAAGGAAGCGATCTTCAGAATACCACAATAAACTTTGGAATGGGTTTAACCAAATTGGAGCACCTAGCTACGCCATGCGCTGGAATGTTATAATGTGACAACTGAAGAAGAGGATGATGATCCAAGAAATATCAACATTCTAGAGGTAGAAGGGCATCGTGAGGTTGAAGGTCTACAAATAGAGAACCCAGACATCACTGAGCCATTGAAAACAAAGCAAGTCAACATTGGTACTGAAGCAGAACTAAAGTTTGCAAAGATTGGCGATTACTGGGATGATGCCACTATGGATAAAGTTGCTGAGTTACTCCGCAAGTACTAGGATCTTTTTCCTACCAACTTTTCAGACCTAAAGGGCACAAAAGGCAACTTATGTGTTATGAAGATCACTCTGAAGCTGGACGCAAAGCCTATTAAGCAAAGGTCGTATCACCTAAATCCTAAGTATATTGGATAAGATGTTGGAAGCAGGCATCATAGAACCAGTGGAACAATCTGATTGGGTGAGCCTGATGGTGGTTCAGGAGAAGAAACAAAAGGGTGAAATACAATTTGCATAGATCTAAGAAAGCTTAATGATGCATGCTTCCATGACACATTCCTAAAACTGTTTACAGATGAAGTATTAGACAACGTTGGAGGGTAGGAGGCCTACTCATTCACTGATGGGTTTTATGGATACCATCAGATCAAGATCGCGGCAAAGGATAGGAGCAAAAAGACCTTCATGATGGAATAGGGTTGTTTCTAGTATACTATGATGCCATTTGGACTCAAGAATGCGCCTGCAATATTCTCTCATGTACCTATAGAAATGTTTAACGAGTTTATCCTTAAGTTCTTGGAAGTATACTTTGATGACTGGACGATGTTCAATTTAGTGAAATGCCATGTAGCAAGTCTACGCCTAATGTTAGATACATGTCGCAGATACCAAATAGCGTTGAATCTAAGGAAGTGTTTGTTCTGTGTTCCCTTTGGGATTTTGTTGGGTCATGTAGTATGCAAACAAGGCTTGATGTTGGACCCTGCTAATGTCATGATGACAGTAAATTTGGAGGCCCAAAGAAGTGTTAAATAGTTGCGCGTGATGTTGGGACATACCTGATATTATAGGAAATTCAACAAGTCTTATTCTCAGATTACCGTGCCCATGGAGAAACTACTGAAGAAATATGCAACATTATGTTGCGATGAAGAATGTCAACACAGTTTGGACGTATTGAAAGAGAATATGGTCACCACGCTAATCTTGGTCTTACCTGATTAGAATAAGGAATTCCATGTACATGTCGATGCGTCTTGCATTGTGTTGGGTGCAGTGCTAACACAGGCTGGTGAGGGATAAATGGACCACCCTATAGCCTTCACGAGAAGGAAGTTATCGAAGGCTGAGAAGAATTACTCAACGACGGAGCACGAAGGGTTAGCTATGGTGTATGTGCTTCAAAAATTTAGGCACTATCTATTGGGTGAACATTTCAAAATGTACACAAATCATTCTACTCTGAAATACCTGGTAAACAAGCTTGTGTTGGGGGGGAAGATCTGCCGATGGCTACTGCTATTTCAGGAGTATGATTTTGAGGTCATTGTGAAACCAGGAAGGTTGAATATAGGACTGGATCATCTGTCGTGAATCAAGATAGGAGAGGAGCCTACTAATTTGGAGGAAGGGTTTCCATATGCACAGCTCTTCGCTGTGCACACAACGGATAATCATTTTGTAGATATTATTCACTTTTTTACTATGGGGATGGCACCGGAAGGGTACACAAGTCAGCGAAAGAAGGAGTTAGTAGTGCATGTTGTAGACTTTTCAGTAATTGTGGGACATTTATATAAGATGGGTGTAGATGAGATATTGCAAAGATATCTGCCAGATTTTGAGAGGAACTAAATTCTTGCTGAAGCTCATGGAGGGGCTACGGGAGGACACTATGTAGTAAAAGCGACTACACAAAAGGTTCTGCGCGTACGTCTATGGTGACCAACACTGCATAAGAATTCTAAAGTGTATTGTAAGGCATGTGATGCATGTCAGAGAATGGGCAAACCATTGCGAAGGGAAGAATTTCCATTACAGCATCCAATATCAGTGCAGCCATTTAAAAAATGGATGATTAATTTTGTTGGGCCAATTCAGCCCCCAGGAAAGAAGACATGTGCACACTACATCATCACCACGACGACATATCTAACTATATGTGCTGAGGCATAGTTGGTTAAGGATTTCACATGGGCTACAATAGTGAAGGTTTTTTTTTAGTATGTCTTAACTAGGTTTAGCTGCCCAAAAGCATTGATGAGCGACAAAGGTACAAACTTTCTGAACGAGATGATCAGCGTGCTAATGAAAGAATTCTAGTTCTATCATCAAAAAAGCACACCGTATCATCTGCAAGCTAATGGAACTGTGGAGGCCTTCAACAACATTTTGGAGAACACATTGATGAAGATCTGCAACATACAACAAAATGATTGGGATGTTCGCGTACCTGCAATACTATTGGCATATTGGACTACTTGCAAAAATCTGAAAGGACAAATTTTTGTTTAAGTTGGTCTATGTTGTAGAAGCTATGATGCCTATGGAGTATATTGTGCCTAGTCTGCATAACAACTTTCACAAGTATGGTAGATCGTGAATCATTGGAGGAATGACTCACGCACAACGTCCACCCGGCTCAAGCGTTAGCGCCCGCAAGAGAAGGCAGCATCGCGGAAGAAAACCAAGGCTTTAAAGACATCCTTGGACCCAATAACCCTCACTAAGAAGGATTTGCATGACCTCGGAGAAACGGTGAGGGATGTCACCGCAGAGGCCCTCCAACAGTTCGAAGAACATTAGCAGTTGGTATTGGAGGCTCTCTGGACAGAGTTGTAGGAGTTGCAAGTTCACACTCCACAGGCTAGCACAGTGTCCACCAACCTTGTGATCAACACTTCAATTGCCGAGGATATACTACGCACAAGGGTGACCAACGTGGTACTCCTACCTGATGGGGCACTCACTACAGAAAATGAGGCCAATAGGCCCACGGTTAGTAGTTTGAAAGGGGTGGGACTAAATATGGCCGCATTCCCTTGAGAGACACTCTACCTCTTACAGGATGGAGTCACCGCTAAACTTAGGTGTTGGGTAGTAGAAGTCCCGCGTAAGGGTGATGGGGGCACAAAGCCCGAAATTTTGGGTAAAGTTAGGGTAAAGACTTCATGGAATGCGGGGAGTGTGAAGTGTAATAGGTTGAGTCAAAGGGTAGTCTGCCCAAAAATAAGGTAAAGACATGTAAGCTAAGTCGACTCGCCCATGGATCGCACGCCATGGAAATGTATAAATAGAGCGAGGCTCTATGGGTAGAGGTAGCTAAGTTTTTTTGATATATGATTTTGGATCTGAAATTTAATGGGTTTTTGAGAAGAATAGTCTGAAAGAATCTGTAAGTCCAAGTCGAGGGTTTGGGTAGAGGATAGAGGCTCTGCAACTATGTGCACAGAGGCCTAGAAGAGTCCATAGCTATGTGCGTGGACCCTTGTAGCTAAGTGCGCAGGGTAGATCTAGATTTATTAGTGAAGAAAGTGAATAAGATAGTTACTTCTATGATTTTGTGTTAATTTCGAGTTGTCGCTAATCTGGGTTATTGTATGATTGATATAACTATTTATTCTATGCAAAATATGCTTAAATGTTGAATATACATGAATCTAGGTTTATTCTAAATATGCAGACTAGTTAAATCTATTAAATGTTTTCTTAAAGACCCTACTAGGTAGATATGATTTAAAATACTTCATCCAATAAAGTAGATCGGTAAACAGTGCACTAATAAAAGGCAAGAGATATCATGGATCTATGCAAATACAGAGAAGCGCGAAGCTGCAAGCCAGTGCGTGAAAGCTCCAATCCACATCTAGACATCCCAAGGGTGTGGAAACCTAGTTCCAGCACCCTCCCCTGCTACCTTGGGTGAGACATCAGTCCGCGCTCCGCGGGCTATTGCCGAAAGGGCCAGTAGCTTCGAGATTTGTTTGGCTAAATAATTCCTCTAAACCTGGGTCAAGCCCATATAAGCCAACAAATGGTTACATTGCTATGACTAGGATCTGCCTAAGGGGTGTCTAATGTGGGAACACTGGAATCCTACAAAGAAAGAGCTTGAAGAGTGGTGGGATCTGAAGCTTCACGAGTTCGCGGTTTAGGAAAACAGAAACTCGCGGATATCGAAGGAAGATTGGTTGGACCGCCATATATTCACAGATATACATGAGATCTTCTTCACGACATTTCCTATAGAATTGTAGGAGTGGATCGTGAAGTTAGCTGATAGCATGGGGAGGTGCAGATTAGACTAGCCTATTATGTGGACCCAAGAACTGGTGTGCAGGCTAGAAGCCACTGAAGATAAACTCGCCCGTGCGGTAGATCACTGGTTGGATCGGATCATAGGAGGGTTTATCACTGAATTCACGATAGATACAACCGTGAGTTACAGTGAAGTGGAAAGGCAATTTCTCTAAGGACCGCGGGGTAAGTATATCAAATCATTGAATACTTGGATTAAGATGTTGTTGTGTGAAAAACAAATTATGCACGTATATTGATGTCTGGAGTAACACAAAGAAAAAGGGGCTATCGAGGAGTAGGAGGAGTAGAGAACAAACCTCTAATTTCTATCTCGCGAGAGAGAGAGGAGGATCTCACAAGGTTCTCACCAGGAAGTGCGGTTCGGTTGATTAAGGAGTGCTTCCCGCTGATCCCACCTCCATCCACACCACCACCACCTGCATTCCCTGCATCAAACCCATCCACACCGACACCAACTCCACCCTCCCCACCGCCAAAAGTTAGGATGGCAAGTGCAGTACAGTTGCCGATCTTCAAAGGTGTAGGAAATGAGGATCCAATCCGGTTATAGTTTGTGATAAGATTTGTATGGGAAACTCCGGGCATCACAAATGATAACATCAATAAGGCTACCTTAATTAGTGTGCTGCAGGACCGTGTGTTGACTTGGTACATGAAATACTCAAGTGATCATCTGAATGAAGGAATAACAGCAATCCAGGAGGTGCTAAATAAGGAATTTGGTTGACCAAAGTCGGAAGCACAGTCGGTTATTGGGTTCAAAGAAATAGCAATGTTGCCTGGAGAAACTCTGTGGGATCTAGTTCAGAGGTTAAAGAGTACCATTCGTGAGGAAAATATGACACTGTCGGATGCGCAACACTGTGCTTGGTTTATCACATCATTAACACCACATCTGAGAATGGCTCTATCACAACAAAATATCTCAACCTAGGCTGAAGCACTGGAGACAGCAATGAGGTTGCACGAAACCCCCATACAGGACCCAGGGTTGGGAGTACAACAAATGCAAGCGCAAATTCAAAACTTATGTCTGGAAATTCGAAGCTTGAAATAGGGGTAGGCTCCTTGACCAAAAGTACGGGAAGGGTTGTGGTGTATTAAATGTAAAGGCCAGGGCCACGATAAGGACCACTGTCTGATCTTTGTGGACTATGGGACAACGGGGGGACCAATACTATTGCGACCAGAGGTACCAGCGGGGCCAAGCATGGTGGCTGCCCTCTGGTGCGCAATCTGTCAGGTGGGAGGAAAGCACGCCATGGACAATTGTCATCTATTACAGAACTTCAGACAACCCCCCCCCCCCAACAGCTATTTTGTAATTTTTGTAGGACAGTGGGTCACGATGAAAGGAATTTCCGCAGTTACGAGATGTTGATGGATCGACCACCTATGTATAGGATGCAAATGGAGACACACGTGTAGAAATTTTGAATAATTTAGCACATATACAACAGAGATTATCCTGATCATGTACAATTGCGGAATACATACACAATACATAAGCTCCTCTACGTTGATCATCAATATAGCAGCATCAATAACAATAAAACATCAAGAGCATTCACACATTAACACAGTATGTAACCCGGGGAAAGCATCTCGCTAAAAACCCCAACTATCTGTATATTAATGATTGAGACCATGTAACATTACAAAGTACAATGCTTATCACAAGAAATCCAGTACCAGCTCCACCTGTTACACACAATACAGTTAAGATCTGATCTCCAAATCTATTCCACTGCTTGCCTGCCTCCACTGCTCAATACCTGCTCAAGAATGAATGAGAATGGTTTACCAAACTCGTATTTCACCTCCAAAGAATCACTCACACTATGTTAGACGTGAGCAGAGGCTATAATACTAGGAAAATACATGAGCAAACTCATTGGCATACTCAATCCCTTGATTGTGCAAGATCTGATGCACAACTATAGTCACAACTGATAGCAATCTGATTCTCTAACACCTTTCCGTGTTGAACTAAATATGCACTAACATGCAACTGAGTTAACTGATGTATTCTATAGTTGTATTATCAGTTAATAATTATTTTAAAAACTCATCATTAGTCTATTTGCAGTTAGACTAACTACAACTAGTTTAACCAAGTCAAACTGAACACAACTCCATCAACTCCACAATCAACTCCACCAAACTCAACTGATTGAGTTCTAACTGAAGTCATGCATGCAACAACTCAACTGACTCATAAGAAAAGCATACTTCCTTCTGACAGCTACATGGGCCACATCTGTAGCTCAAACTGAAGTGCTCCAAGAGAATAAGATCAAGTTTATAGTCCAAATGTTATTATGAGACAATAATATTTGACTTTTCTATTTTGGACAACTAGTGTAAAAATAGACTTTGATCACTCCTACTGTGATCACTCCTGCTGAGGTCACTCATACTGTGATCACTCCTGCTGTGGTCACTCCTACTGTGATTATCCCTGATGTGGTCACTCCTACTGTGATCATCCCTGCTGGGATCCAAAAATAGAACTTGTGCCATAATTTGCCTGCGGGCCCACTTAGTGAAGGCGACTCTTTTCACTAAGCTCCATCATCTTGTTGCAATCTCAACACTCCCTCTCGACAAGATATGGATTATCAGCAACCCCTATCCTGCCTCGGTGGTACTCGAATTTGCTCCTGGTGAGAGCCTTCGTCAGAATATCAGCATCCTGATCCTCCGTTGGAATGTATGAAAGCAACATGATCCTCCGCTGCACACAATCTCTGATATGATGGTACCTGATGTCCTTGCTGCCATATACTCGGCCTCTTGAGCTCCCTGCCCAATCTGCATCCTCCTGTCTGTACCAAGATCCATATCCCGATGTGCCTCTCAAGTAGCGCAATACATGCTTGCCCGCCTTCCAGAAGAGCTTGGTAGGCTTAACCATAGCTTGTGAAAGTTGGTTAACTGCATAACATATATCAGGTCATGTATTGACCAAATACATCAGCGACCCCACCAACTATCGATAAACAATGGCATCCACTTCTTCTCCCGAAGTGGCATCCTCCTTCCTCCAACCTCCAGGAAGAGGAGTATCAACAGGCTTGCAGCCATGCATGTTGAACTTCTCCAGTATCTCCCGAGCATACTTGCCCTGAGAAACAAACAGTCCACCACTGCGCTGCCATATTTCCAATGCTAGGAAATAGTGAAGGAGGCCCAAGTCCTTCATCTCAAACTCTGTAGCAAGATCCTTCTTGCATGACAATATCAACAGCTCATCACCCGTTAGAATCAAATCATCAACATACAGTACAATGATAAGCAACTTACCCTCCACCACAATCTGGTATAGGTTAGGATCCGCCTTGCTCTTGGAGAATCCAAGTCCTGTGAAATAGTTGTCTATCCGTGTGTACCAAGCACGTGGTGCTTGCTTCAACCCATACAGCGCTCTCTTGAGCCTGCACACATGCGACTCGCTGCTGAAGACCTCAAAGCCTTCGGGTTGCTCAATGTACACCTCCTCCTCAATGACTCCATTGAGGAACACAGTCTTCACATCCATCTGATGAATGTGCCATCCCATCTATGCTAAGAGAGCAAGAATAGTCCGTATGGAAGAATACCTTGCAACAGGTGAAAAGGTCTCCTCATAATCGATCCCCTCTATCTATGAAAAGCCTCGGACAACAAATCTTGCCTTGTACTTCTCCACACTCCCGTCAGCTGCCTGCTTAACTTTGTAGATCCATCTCGAACCCACCACTGATTTCCCTTCCAATCTAGGAACAATCTCCCATGCATTGTTTCTGACAATAGACTCATACTCTTCCACCATGGTGTCTACCCATGCGAGATCCTCCACAGCTTCCTCGAAAGAGGATGGCTCAGTCACAATACACTTGCTCATAAGAGTGGTGTATCCAGTGTACCAATCAAGTGATTGTCTCTACCTGCGTTGGGCTGTAGGTGGTCCTACAACTTTCTCTGCATCTTGAGCCAGTCGCTCAGCTTCTGTCAAGCGCTTTCTCCCTCTGATAGTTGGCGCTGCATGAGTGGTCTCTTCCACTCCATGAACCTCGTCCTGTGGCTGATCCACATCCTGAAGCTCATCCTTAGGAACTAATAGCTCCTCATCTGCATGCAAGTGTAGCTCCCTCTCAAGTGAACACTTCATGGCTTTCTCCTCCTGAAATTTTATATCCCGTCGCACAATAGTTTTACCACTGTCTGGCAAATACACACGATAGTTGTGGGGTGTATCAGTGTACCCCACAAATATCCCAAACTCTACGGTCAACTCCAACTTCTTCCTGGCATCCTTCGTCACATGCATGTAAACGTTAGCACCAAAAATCCTCAAATGAGAAAGATCAACCTTCTTACTAGAATAAGCCTCCTTGGGTGTACTCATGCCAAGTATCCTATGAGGACAATGGTTCTGCACATAAACTGCTGTATTGCATGCTTCCACCCACAAGTGAAGGGGTAGGCCCTGATCATGCAACATTGCCCATGCAGCACCCACAATCGTTCTGTTCTTCCGCTCAGCTACCTCGTTCTGCTGTGGGTTATGGGGAGCTATGAGCTCTCTACGAATCCCTTCTGCCTTGCAAAAATCCTTGAACTCGTCCGAGATGTATTCACCACCATTATCGCTCCTAAGAGCCTTCACCTTCTTCCCCGACTCCTTCTCAACCAGTGCTTTGAATTCACAGAACTTTGAATATGTCTCGCTCTTCTTCTGCATGAAGAAGACCCAGCATTTATGAGAGAAATCATCAACAAAAATCACATAATACCTGTGTTTTGTTGTCGAAGCAACTGAGAAAGGTCCACACACGTCTGTGTGAATTCTCTCAAGGATCGTCGTGGCGTGACTATCCTTCTCGTGAAAGGTGGCTTTCACAAACTTCCCCAAAGTACACCCCTTGCACTGATCTGACTGTGCAAGTGTGCCTTTAGGAAGCCCTGTAGTGATCTGTTGTAGTATCTTCAAGGCTCCATGGTGAAGGTGACCCAATCTCCTGTGCCACAACTCGCCATCATCCCAGCTCACCAATCCTTCTGCCTTGCCTGCCATTGCTGCGCATCCATCTACATGAAACTGATAAAGGTTCCTCACTCGAACCCCTATCTTCCGGGTCTCACCAGTTGTCTTGCTGCACAGGAAGGCCTTTCCCTTGCTGAAAAAAACATCATACCCCTTGTCTTCTAACATCGCCACTGAGATAAGATTATTCTTCAATCCTGGAACATGCATGACTTCCTTCAATACGAAGGGTTTACCAGACTCCCTCTCAAAGGAAATGGTACCGATACTAGTCGCAATGTATCTACCATCATCGCCCATCTCGATGTGCACTCCAAGATCTTTGTCCTCTAGATCAGAGAACAAATCTTTATCTCCCGTCATGTGAAAAGACACACCACTGTCCATGGACCACACCAATCCCATCACACTTGAAACCAAGCATGCGATCAATGAAAAATCATGCTCAAACTGTGAGGCTAGAGCCTCTCCTGCTGAAGATCCAGCAGCCTGCTTGTTCTTCTTCTTATGCGGACAATTAGTGGCATAGTGTCTGTGCTAGTGACAGTGAAAATACTTCACCTTGGACATATCCTGCTTCTTGTCTTTCGCACCAGACTGAGAAGCTTTCTTGTTCTTCCCCTTCTTTGCTTTGGCAGCCAAAGTGCAATTCTCTTCATCAGATACCTTTGATGAAGATCCATTCTCACTTTTATTGTTTCTGAGTTTATCCTTGAGCGCCAGGTCGCTCTTGCTTTGGAATAACATTTGTAATCCGTTGAAAGACATTTCAACAACACTGCTGCAAATTTGATTTCCACCAGCTCAAACTCAACTGCCTCGGATCTAAGATTCGTGAGAACACAATATTTCTCGTATAGAGATTGACTGTATGGGCATTCACTGGATATCTCACCTTCCAAAGGAAGGATGAATCCAGAGGCTACCTGGCCCGATTATAGACTCTGCCTGAAGAAATAGAATGTAAACACTTCCTGAATAGTAGATCTGATGATCAACAGCTCTGATACCATGTAGAAATTTTGAATAATTTAACACATATTCAACAGAGATTATCCTGATCATGTACTATTGCAGAATAAATACACAATACATAAACCCCTCTACGTTGATCATCAATATAGCAACATCAATAAAAATAAAACATCAACAACATTCACACATTAACACAGTATGTAACCCAGGGAAAGCATCTCGCTAAAAACCCCAACTATCTGTATATTAATGATTGAGACCATGTAACATTACAAAGTACAATGCTTATCACAAGCAATCCAGTACCAGGTCCACCTGTTAAACACAATACAGTTAAGATCTGATCTCCAAATCTATTCCACTGCTTGCCTGCCTCCACTGCTCAATACCTACTCAAGAATGAATGAGAATGGTTTACCAAACTCTTATTTCACCTCCAAAGAATCACTCACACTGTGTTAGATGTGATCAGAGGCTATAATACTAGGAAAATACATGAGAAAACTCATTGGCATACTCAATCCCTTGATTGTGCAAGATCTGATGCACAACTATAGTCACAACTGATAGCAATCTGATTCTCTAACACTTGTCCCTGCTGAACTGAACATGCACTGACATGCAACTGAGTTAACTGATGTATTCTATAGTTGTATTATGAGTTAATAATTAGTTTAACAACTTATCATTAGTCTATTTGCAGTTAGACTAACTACAACTAGTTTAACCAAGTCAAACTGAACACAACTCCATCAACTCCACAATCAACTCCACCAAACTCAACTAATTGAGTTCTAACTGAAGTCATGCATGCAACAACTCAACGGACTCGTAAGAAAAGCATACTTCCTTCTGACAGCTGCATGGGCCACCATCTGTAGCTCAAACTGAAGTGCTCCAAGAGAATAAGATCAAGTTTATAGTCCAAATGTTATTATGAGACAATAATATTTGACTTTTCTATTTTGGATAGCCAGTCTAAAAATAGACTTTGATCACTCCTGCTGTGATCACTCCTGCTGTGGTCACTCATACTATGATCACTCCGGCTGTGGTCACTCCTGCTGTGATCATCCCTAATGTGGCCACTCCTGCTGTAATCATCCCTGCTGGGATCCAAAAATAGAACTTGCGCCATAATTTGCCTGCGGGCCCACTTAGTGAAGGCGACTCTTTTCACTAAGCTCCATCATCTTGTTGCAATCTCAACAACGTGGGCAGGATCCAGACACACCACTCACATGAGGGGGATTCCAAGGACGTAGACAGGGTCGTAGAGGAATGGGACTTGGACGGGGACAAGCACAATTAATTTGCTATAATTGTGGAGGACCAAGGCATTACGCACGGCATTGTACGAACCTAACTAAGGCCTGTTGCCCTTCTTACTACCAGTTTGATCACGACACAGTCAATTGCCCCATGTTGATTGCTCAAATGCGGGAAAAGGGGGTGCTCCTAGCTAACCCCACTCACAATGTCTAAATGATGAAGGCTAAACCACGTGAAGAAGACCCTAACGTAAATATGATGCTCAGAAGTGGCGCAGCCACTAGGGAAGACAAGGGGAAGATGCCAGAAGAGGATACGTGGGTCGGTAAGGCTCCTGCAAAACAACCAGAATTTGATTTGGCGCAAGCAAGGGAAACCTTTATCAAAGCTAAAAAGAAATTCGTAGAACCATCTACCTCGGGTAGTAAGGAGTAGCTGGGACCGGAACATGACACTTATTTGATAACTACCTTCTTAGAAACATGTATGAAGCTACTTAGGGATGTTAAAGTTGTGAAAGGGCTATAAGAGCTAATAACTAGATGCGTAGGGGTGGACAAACTGTGCATGATCCGAAATTTGGGAAAACATGCTTTGCACACCTGCCAGTAAATAGGATTGACTGTCCAGATTGGAGATTATGAGATGGATCAGGTTATTTTAGATTTGGGCTCCGACGCAAATGTCCTACCAAAACAAACTTGGCTACAATGGTCCCCGATCCAGTTGCGGATGGCTAACCAGCAAAAGATTCTGCCTATGGGAAGACTGCAAGGGGTTACAGTGGACATCGACGGCACTAGCACGCAAATTGATTTTGAGGTCATCGAAATTGTGGATGACAGTAACCCATATCCGGCATTGTTGGGAATAGATTGGGCAATAGATATGAATGAAATCATCAACCTCAAGAAACAAAAAATGATCTTCGAAAAGAAATCTCTCCGCGTAGTAATTTTGTTGGATCTAGCTGAAGGGGTGTGATATACTAAACCTGTGCACAATTGTTATAGACATTTTTGTGCCTCGCGTCAAGGAGCAGGGAATGTCGATAATTACAGGGATCCTCAGTTCCTAAACATGTTGTTCTTACCCCTAAAAGAACAAGGTCATCAATCAACAGCACTTCCAATCAGTTCTCCACCTGAAAACACTTCAGAACAGGCTTATTTTGGATCATGTCAGCTGCTTAACTGAGCTTCTGCGCTGTATTGCAACTGTCCCACTCTGTACCTACACTGGAAGTCAAAAACAATGAAGGCTACCTGCGCTGGGCGAGATTGGCCAAGTGGCACAGTCATCCTGCAAGGTGTCAGTTGCCCAGGAAGCTTCCAAACTGACACTTGGGTCATGAGATTCGCCCTGTGATGAGTAAGAGGTACTTGATCACCATGTGTAAGCAAGGATCTCCAAGTGGACACAGGAACTGAAGATTAACTGAAGATGGAGAGGACACTAGTCAGCTATATGCCAGCCTCCAGCTGACTCATCCTTTCCTCTTCCCTCCTATATATAGAGCTCTTCTATGAGGTCTAAGGAGGCTGGAATTTTGTATAAGCAAGGAGGTGTTGTTGGTATACTGCCAGGATTATTGGGTGATTGTTTTACTAGAGGTGAAGAAGAGAGTTCTTGCTGCCGAGGAGGTGCTGCTGGATTGGAGCCAACATCATTGGTTGTAACTTCCTCTGGAACCCTGTTACTTTCTATCAATAAAGTTTGCATGTTCTTCTATATACTTGTTTTACATAGATGCTTTTATGTTTACATGTATATTTGATGCAACCTAATCCATGCTTCAGTTATGATTGCTTGTATCTCGTAGTTTGCTCCCTTTTGTTGTGCAGATTCTGTGTGTAGCTGGATCGGCTTGGAGAGCAAAGAGCTGGGAATCGGATACAAAGAGAGAAGGACAAGGATCGACTAAGCGCAAGACACCAGGTTGGTTGACCCTATTTCCATTCTCTCTGTGCTTTCATAAAGATGAACATGAAAACTTTGTCATTCAGTTGTTGCTAAAGTCTGTCACCTTTAGAAAGGGCTAGTGTCATCCGCATCGGATACTTTTCCCCACAACAAACTGGCGACTCCACTGGGGAGATCCTAGTATCTTGTTGTTGTAGTATTTTGCTATTCATTTTTTGAAGAAAGGAGTACCGAATCGAAAAGCTTTTGACTCTATCAAAAGCGAAGTAGAGGGTTTTGCTACTCTTGCTCCTTTGCTGAGCAAATTCAAGATTTAAAGAGCTAATCTACAGATGAATCCTTACTCTTAGTGATAGATCTTTATCCTCTTGATCATCCCTTAGCCTGTACTTAACCCATAGCATTTTATTTCAGTCAAAACAATACATTTTTGAGCTTTTTATGACCCGGAATTCTTAGCAGACGTAACTCTCGTAAGTCAGTGCAGGCTGTCCACAGGCAGTCTGCATTACAGTGCAGGTAGTCCCTTCGGGAACTGCGCTGAGAGTGAAACTGGTGAACTAGTGCCTGCGCTGGTCCAGTTGGCCTTAGTCTAGCTCAGCTCTTCCTTTGTGTCTTGGCCCTGTTTGCACTTGTTTTTGGCTGATTGCTTGCTGGTTATTGTATTTGCTGTAGACCTCATCCCCTTGACATTATTCCACCTCAGTTGTGTGATGAAATTGTAAACGTTCTTTCAGTATTTCTTGTTTCAGTTACAATTTCCCATTGTGAAAAGCGAACCTAGTAGCTGTGGCCTCTTAGATTGCGATCTTATGAGTTAGTGTTATTGCTGTTCATAGCTGTTTTGGATTGGTTTGCTTCTCACTTTATGGTTTGAATCTATACTTTTCCTGTATTTAAAACAAGTCTTTCATAAGGTGTTCTTTTGATTGTGGACAAGCTTGTTTGTTTCTACTTGAAAGTTGATTCAAAAATCATACAACCGTTTCCTTTTGTTAAGCATCAACATTAAGGATAACGAAAAGAAATACATGCATTGTGCATTTTGCATTTGACTGTATGCTTGACGATTTAGGAAAATGTGCATTTTAGTGTGTGTTCTTTGATCTGTGGAAAAAGTTGTGTCTTGCTCTTTCCTCAAGTAGATTAAGGTTTTCAAAGTTGAAAGATTGAAAAGATTTTGCTTCTCATTCTTAGATTGCATATAGGAAGTTGTATATATACATCTCGTGGCGAACCTGAAAGGCAAACTGTTAAGAAAGATCAACATTAAAATAAACTCAATTTACATAATAACGCTTTGGAATTTAACGCAAACATCTAGAGGTCTAGGTAGAGACGTGTTCCGGCGTCGTTAAACATAGTGACTGTCGATCTCTACGAAGGTGGGTGATTCCTCCTGAGAGTCGGTGGCACTAACACGGATTTGAGCTCCCGCGTACCGTCGCGTATATTGGGAGACCCCTATAGGCTTTTATCCTTTATCCTTAGGAAACCGTGTCGGCCGCCCTACTAATCGCGATGCAGTGAACACAGCATTCACGAAGATCGACCACCCGTACCGTAAAACGTATTCTGTGGTTTCGCGAAAGGTTTGGCACACCCTCTGCCTAGATCTCCAGAGCAGTTTCTTTTGGCTCTTTTCAAACTCTATAATTGAAAAGGTCCAGCTGAGCATTTGTCACTTCGGGCTCGTTAATACATCGAAGGCGACTAGAGTCATCTTTAGCTTTTTCTCGACTCTTAAAACATGAAAAAGCAAGTTTGTGTCTAAAAGCGTCGTAAATAAAATTTATTTTAAAAGCGGAACATAATCACCTGTTATTCCCACGTTGATCTTTCAGTTGAAAAGTATGGAGCCCACCAACCAAGGAAGTAACCTTGGCGGAAGTCCAAATCCCTTCTCCTCTTGGGGAGATGTTGGTGCGCCTCATATGGCTACATTGTCACTTCCAGGATTGACAATCGGCCTTCCTGTTTGGCTCTTTTCAACTAATGTTGTCCAAATCGCCACTAATCCTGAGCAGTCGAATCAACTGTCAGAACAATCTAGAACTACCCACCAGCCTTCTACATCTTGTAATACTTCCTCTGATCCTTCATCTTCGCAGGGTAGAGTCGGCAAAAGTCAGCCTCCCAAGGAGAAGAAGGAAAAGAAGAAGAAAGGGAAGAAGCAGAAGGAGCCTCTGGCGAAGGCGACTGGGGGCAAGTAGAAGAAAACTGACAAAAACCCACACACTGCACCGACCGGGCCTAAATCGCCATGTGTCATTTGCAAAGGGATCCATTTCCATCGTGATTGTCCTTGTATTCCCCGGATACTAAAGGACTGGTCCCCGAGGTTGCACAATCCGGTAGCATCAACCTCTGGTTGTCAAGTTGATTGCATTCCCTCAACTAGCGAGAGTGAAGGACGAAGAAGGGGACCAAGATCACCCTGTCTATTGTGTGAAGGTCACCATGCCATCCACAAATGTCCATTCTTAGATGAGGCCAAGAGAGTTTTGGAAGATCGCCCGGTGTCACCGGTGCAACTTCCGCCTGGATACCGAAAACTCGCGCCTAATCCCTCGATAGTTGAAAATCCAGTTGAACCACTCAAGTGGTCAGCTGATGTGTCAGTCATTGAGAATGAACCTACCGAATCTAGACCAGACGAAAGTCTAAAGGTCGAAATGGCAGTTGACCCGGTTCTTCCTTCAAAGGTTCTATCGTCCAATGACTCCGTCATTGAAGACCCGTCTTCAAATGACACCGTCACCGAAGTGTCATCTTCATGTGACTCCCTCACTGATGAGAACAAGGATGACACCATCCAGGTTCTCTTTATCAGCACCGACTCCGACGAGCATCCGGGCAATCCGCCCATTCCTTTATCGCAGGAAGGAACATCATCAGAGTCGTATCCGGCCGTATATTCGGTCCCACCACCAAGCAACCTGGTTGTATCCTTTGATTGGAATCAACTAGGCAGACCCCGGTTACCAGCCAGTGTTCCATTCAGAATCATTGTCCAGATCTATAGAATGGTTATGGCCGGTACTATCATTGATGAAGGGGCTTCTGTGAGTATCCTTTCCTCTGTTGCTTGGAAAGCACTGGGTTCCCCAGCGCTTTTACCTGAGTTGAGAAATCTCTCAGGTTTTGATAAAGGAACCAGTCGACCATTAGGGATCCTCCCCAATGTACCTGTTACATTGAAAGGGAAGACCGTCAGGATGAATGTGTTGGTAGTTCAAGGACCCTTGGATTATAACCTACTCCTTGGACGTGACTATATTTATTGCATGGGAGCGATAGTCTCCTCACTCTTTAGAGTAATGTGTTTTCCACACGAAGGAAGGGTGGTCAAGCTCGTAGACCAACTTTCATTTCCGGGATCTCGCATCGCAAATAGTCAAATACCAATCCTAAATGGTCTGTTCACTCAAGATTCGCCTCCGCCCCCAGTCCTCCTTCCCGATGAGCGCGAGTGATTCGGAAAGAAAGACTAGGACCCAGGGGGCATGCACCCTGGTCTGCTTCGGGCAGAGGAAACTCCGGATATAAGGAAGAATTTCCGCAGAAGAACATGACTAGTCCGTACCCCATCCGTGGAAGGAAGTGGGGTTGTTCTGGAATAGTGTTCTTTTGTTAAAGTTATGTGTTTGGCAAAAGAGTCATTCACCTTTGTCTTAAAAAGTGGGCAATGCCCAAGTAGGAATTCCCTTATTGTAACAAGTAGTCACCATCTTTAAATTCAAGCCTCGCCCATCGAAACATATGTTTTGAAGGATAAGCAGGGGCAGTAAACTAAGAAGGAGACCGTATTGTTGTAACAGAGGGTAACCATCTTTGGACAACCCAATGATAGACACCGCCGAAGAAAGAGATTGATTTGCGGCAGCGAATAGAACCACTCTTCGGATAATAAGAAAGAGGCAAGCCTCCCTCAATAATACCAATGTTTTATCTTTGAGTAGTGTTCTTCTATTGTCACATAGCTGTTTGTTAAAAGTGGGCCGACAGGAAGTCTGAGTACTGCATAAGACCCCTTAAAATAACGAGAAGACAAGTATCGTTAGCATTAGATTAGCAAGATGACAAATAAGTAAGAACACCCAGAGAAAAACAAAAGTAGGGGAGAGGAGGGGCAGCCTCGAAATTCTATCCTATACCTGGGGGCATGCAAACTTTTGGAATGCAAGCAAGGGACGACTATTGATTTTTTAAATTTTTAGGTCCTCCCTTTAAACCTGTAGGTCTAACCCGTTAAACTCGTAGGATTAGCCGTTTCCAACCTTGCATGAAGAAAGCCTGTGGGGCAAAAGTAAAATTTGCCAAAAATGGAGCATAGCTGTGGTAAGGCCCAAGCTCTATAAAAAATGGATCCTTAGAGGAGGCGTTCTTTTTATGACTGGTATATCGAGCAGTTTTAGCATATAGTTCATGCTCGTTAAAAAATAAACGCAAAATTCGAGCAGTTTTATGACTGAATTTATGCTCGTTAAAAAATAGAAACGTGTGAGCAAAAGTTTCACCCAGAGTTCAAGCTCATGGAAAAAATGAACCGGTAAATAACCTTTTGAGATCGTAAATTCATTAGCCATAAGAACCTTGATCGTGTTTTCATCCACCACCTCCACCGTTCATTTGGCCGATCATTCACTTCCATTTGTGTGTTTACCTCTTTTGAGAAACAGCTGCGAAGAGTGATTTCACCTAGCCATCCTTGTGACACTGCCGTGATTGGAAATTCCAACCTGTACCTGGAATCTGTAGCTATCCCTGTTTATCACTCGTTCCTCAAAAGACGAGTCTTCTTTCAGCTCTTTTCACTGACTCGTAAAATATGAAAAGTTTGCCGAGTTTTGGCCTTCCAGCTCGTTAAATGATCGGAACGCTATCCCTCCTCTAAATTTTAATCTTTTTGGACTTGAGGGATTATTGCACAAAAGGATCGAGCGCTTGCCTGTTTCAACTCGTTAAAAGTACCGAACAGCCATCCCTTCTGTATTGTTTTATACTTTTTCGGACTTAAGGGATTAGCTGACGAAAAAGGAATTATGGAGTTGACTTTCTGTACCTTTTTAGACTCTCTAAAAATGAAAAGGACCGAGTTTTCCTTGTCGTTAGACTCGTTAAAATGATTAAATAGCGACAAACTTGTCTTTAGACGAGAACGAGTTTCCCTATCGCTAGGCTCGTTAAATCATAGCGATGGGCTTGCCCGAAGGGCAGGTTATAGAACAAGCATATGTTATCCTCCCAAAGCTTGACAAAAATAAAGAGGTACTGGTCAGAAATGACTGGGGAAAAATTGGGAGAACATCAAAGTTTAGAGGTAGCAAGTCACTCTTGAACATGACACTTTTCTTCCGTATCACATCGGGTTGGGTTGTCTCATTCACCGGTTTCATCACCATGGTCCTCGCCACACCATCCAGTCGGGGTAATGCTACCGATCCATCACATCAGTGTCGTTATATGTTCAAGAGGGGTCATTCAGAAAGTGTCAACCGTGTCCCATCCACTACCATACATTTTCCTTCATCCATTTCATGATCGCCACCCTGAATCATATGTCACAGTTTGTTTCACCTCCACCAAATCATTAGCTCCGTTCCGTGTCATTGATGTGGGATTCATCAAGGCCCTCCTTTGACGGATCACTTCTTGTCGACTTCAGCTCATTATCCAAGAAGTCGATCTAGGAACACCCCCATCAGTACTTTGAAGCTTGCATGCCTCAATGGCAAGTTTCTCACTTCCGGCGACAGGTATACATCAATGACCTTCGACCAGAAGATTTTGCGTGGCGTTCGACGCCAAGTCCTTTATTCACGCCACGTAAATTGTACTGCCATACCTTGAGGGTCATCGTCATTATTGGTGATTCCTCTCGCGCTTGTTAACGGTTTTCATTATTGACCGGTAATCAAGCGATGTCTTTCCATGTTCGACTTCAGCGTAATTCTCACATGGATCGACTTGTACTTAGAGTGAAGATCGAACGAGTTTGAAGACCCCGGATCTAGTTTCATCCATCCGGGCTGCGATATATATTCAGGAAATATAAAAGCATTTTCCATGTACATCATTGCAGCAAATGATCATCCTCCTCAAAGGATGATAATTTTAGCGGAAGATTATCAGTCTGTCTTCAGACGATCGTCTGTCATATGTACCAAAATGTATTTATAGAAAGCTGAGCATGGGAATACCCGCCTCAGCTAGATCATGAGAATAATGATGAATGAAAGATAATGTATTGTATTGTATTGTATTACAGGGCACTCTCCTCAGCACTGGAACGAACTTCGGACCCTCTAGCTAAAGCATTTCACCCGATTAACGGCCTCATACTTTAGGGGGCAACTGTTATAGACATTTTTGTGCCTCGCGTCAAGGAGCAGGGAATGTCGATAATTACAGGGATCCTCAGTCCCTAAACATGTTGTTCTTACCCCTAAAAGAACAAGGTCATCAATCAACAGCACTTCCAATCAGTTCTCCACCTGAAAACACTTCAGAACAGGCTTATTTTGGATCATGTCAGCTGCTTAACTGAGCTTCTGCGCTGTATTGCAACTGTCCCACTCTGTACCTGCGCTGGAAGTCAAAAACAATGAAGGCTACCTGCGCTAGGCGAGATTGGCCAAGTGGCACAGTCATCCTGCAAGGTGTCAGTTGCCCAGGAAGCTTCCAAACTGACACTTGGGTCATGAGATTCGCCCTGTGATGAGTAAGAGGTACTTGATCACCATGTGTAAGCAAGGATCTCCAAGTGGACACAGGAACTGAAGATTAACTGAAGATGGAGAGGACACTAGTCAGCTATATGCCAGCCTCCAGCTGACTCATCCTTTCCTCTTCCCTCCTATATATAGAGCTCTTCTATGAGGTCTAAGGAGGCTGGAATTTTGTATAAGCAAGGAGGTGCTGTTGGTATACTGCCAGGATTATTGGGTGATTGTTTTACTAGAGGTGAAGAAGAGAGTTCTTGCTGCCGAGGAGGTGCTGCTGGATTGGAGCCAACATCATTGGTTGTAACTTCCTCTGGAACCCTGTTACTTTCTATCAATAAAGTTTGCATGTTCTTCTATATACTTGTTTTACATAGATGCTTTTATGTTTACATGTATATTTGATGCAACCTAATCCATGCTTCAGTTATGATTGCTTGTATCTCGTAGTTTGCTCCCTTTTGTTGTGCAGATTCTGTGTGTAGCTGGATCGGCTTGGAGAGCAAAGAGCTGGGAATCGGATACAAAGAGAGAAGGACAAGGATCGACTAAGCGCAAGACACCAGGTTGGTTGACCCTATTTCCATTCTCTCTGTGCTTTCATAAAGATGAACATGAAAACTTTGTCATTCAGTTGTTGCTAAAGTCTGTCACCTTTAGAAAGGGTTAGTGTCATCCGCATCGGATACTTTTCCCCACAACAACAATGAAGACAGTGATGGAGAAATGGATTGTATCTACCAGACCACATTGCGAGATCAAGACAGGATGAATCCAACAACAGACAGTCGACTCTGATGGGACTGCGATAGCTCTTGCATGTCAGACTCGGATGAAGAGGTTGAATGATGGCAGAATAGATTGCATGAAGTAACCACATTAAATTGTAATAGGATGGTTACAATAGGAGCCTTGGAGCCACCAGCTGAGGAGATGGCCATGGAAGCTGAAGAACTAGTCGAATCGATGAAGTCGAAATCCACTCCGCCAGGAGTATCTGCGGTAGTACCCCATGCAAGTATGGCTTCAAGAAAAGGTGTAGTCTCGACAATGCGAAGGAAGAAGCATGAAGGTCGCAGGTAGGTGCATGCATAGGTTACCAACCAAACTATAGTAAGCAGCCCAAAGCAACTCAGTTCACTAGTATCCGGCGAAAGGGTCCACAGGGACTCAAAGGGAAGCACACATAGCAGCCGTACAATGACACAACCTTATTGGAAGTTGCGGCTACCACAGGTTAGATGGGTATGTAATAGGTGATGGAAGAAAGCTCAGAGGAAGCAAGGTACTGTTATAGCTCCAAATCTCACTCTTGATGGTTGTGATGCTGCAGTCATGGCCTAGGGAAACCCCTCCTTCCACACCTAGTCCAAATACTTAAAAAATAGTGTTTTACACCCTATACACAACATTGCCCTGAGCTAAACGCATGTGTACGTGAGTTTGTGTATACCCAACTCGTGTATATGTCTTAAAACACTTAAAAAAATTAAATCCCCTTAATTTTAGGCGGAGATCACGGGTTTTACCTGTTGATGACCTATTAGTGCCAGTGGCCCAACTGTTCCCAACGAATTCCCAACTAAAAAACTACTTTGGGAGAAGTATAAAAAGGCTTCAATGGGAAGGCCTAAAGGAGGAGAGAATAGAGAGAAAAATCTCTCTAGTGAGATTATTCCTGATCAGGTCTGAAGATCCTTGTGCTTCCAGCCTTCCCCCATTACAGGAAACCCTTGTTTCCTTGAGTTATTATGTCTTTCCATTAGTTGAGATATCCTTGAGTGAGTCATCGAAGGAGCTTGTTGAAGACTTGGGATTGGATGAATCCGGAGGACGGTTTTTCTTGGAGCCTGTAAGAGGAAGATTCAGCTCATATTATTCCTTGTTTTTAATTTAGCTATCTATAATAAAGAAACATTTGTCTTGTTCCCGAAATCAACTTTCTTCATGCTTATGATGTTGTCATTATGGTTTGCATATGAATAGTTGTTTCAATTGTATAACTAACTATCTTTTAATATGCTATGAAGTTGATTTCTATATGATGCTTGGTCCATATACTGCTATGCTTCCTTGAATTGATTGTTTTGCAGGTTGAAGGATTGAAAGGAAATCCAAGAGGGTTTGGACCCTCGCTGGATCTACCTAAACGAACAACCCCTAGGTACACCTCTCTTCGCGTAGTTTGCTTAAATTATTATCATGATTGTATGGAATGCCTGTTTTTCATTGTAGATAACCCCCACTCTGCTAGGGTATTGACCCAAGACCCTAGGGGACTTTGTCCCTTAACAGAATTGGTGACTCCACTGGGGACAACAGTATTGTTGTTCCTAGTTTGGGTTAATTTAAGCCAATCAGGGCTTAGCCTATGATTTTCTTGTTGTGACTGAGTTGTCTGTTCCTATAGGAACTCAAACTTTAAGTCTGAACATTTTCTTCAAACCCCTTTTTTTCTTTTTCTTGTGAATTGTTATATACATAGTTTTGCCAAGTTACAGAGGCGCATGTACACAAGTTTCCTCAAGTGAACCTGTGTATACGCAGGTTTCCTTGGGCCGAATAGCGTATACATGTAGCTGTACATTGACACAGTCAAGTATACCCTAATTTTCCAAGATTTTTGCAAATCTCTCTTGTTCGGTAAATTTGTTTGCTGGTCTGAGTGCTTCCTGAGCAGTCAAGTTTGTTTGTTAGTCTCTGATTTTACAGCAAGTTTCTGGTTTTGAATTCTCTCCATTTGTGGAAAGTTTTGGTCTTGTTTTGTTTGGTTGCAAGTGTCATCATTTGTGTTTGAGCATACGAGATTTCTCTCTGAGAATCTTGGCTGTTCTGGTCTTCCAGAGCAGAAAGATTTTTTTCAATCTTTGTGGCAAACTTTATCTGTGTGATCTCCTTGCTTTCTGTCAAAACTGCACTTTGTGGCCATTTACTTTTCTTGCTTTTTGAAAGTTGTCTTTCTTGATCTTTTGATTGTTGTCACCAAGCTCTTTTCGCTACTTTTTGGTTGTTGAGAGCATCTTGAAGCACCTATTTTGTCGAGTTTTCGCCCATTTTGAGTTGTCAATAACTTGCAAAGTGTTTTGGTTGCTTATTCTTCAGTCTCAAAGTTTTCAATAGTATTTGGAACACTTTTGAAAAGTCATTTTTGTTTTTGCTTTTGAAGAAAACTTCTTGAAAACTTGGTTTTTTCTTTCTTTGGCCTTGTTTTGATTTAGTTTCTTTTTGCGAGTGAAAGTGCCTTTTTGTTTGTCTTGTAATTTGCTTTTAGTGTTTGGACGAAAATGAGCATTAGCAACTTATATTCTATATAAACATCTTAAGTGGCTAATTAGAATTCATAAACAAGTTACTTTCATTCTTTGATTTAGAGTAGTCTTAAGTTTTGCATTAGCATGTACTCATTGCATTAGGATAAATTTGTGCATCTTTTAGGGCATCCATAGTTTTTTGAACTTTTGTGAGTGTGAAGCTTGAGTAAAAGAAAAGAAAAGAAAATTTTAATGCTTTCTTTGAAGTTCCTCAGAACCTAGTAGAAATTTCTTTCATCAAAGAACAAAATGAGTGCATTTGCATATAGTTTGATCTTTATTAATTTCTTTTGCGTCAAAAAACACCACAAGTTTCATTTCTGCTTATCCCTTGACTTAAGAACAACCCATTTAAAAACAAGCACTAATTAAAATGTACTAGAAATTGTTATATATTGTCAATTTAGAAACACCAACAAGTTTTAGGATATTTTAGGGCCTTGGATTAGGTGTGTGGAGAGAAAACTCTCCAAGGCCATTTTAAACTATCAAACATACAAGTCTGAATGGCGAGTGAAAATCCAATAGCGTTAGGGAGACCAAGAAAGCTCTAGATCTGGGAGTTAAGCACGAGGGTTTTTGAAGATAAGGAAGAGAGATACCCCCTCTCCTACTTGTCAGATCTTACCTCAAGACTGTTCCACCTAGCTTCTGACATGAGTTGGTAACCTTAGTGGCTTCTCCTAGGGATCTACACAAGTGGTTGCGGAGGGGAATCCCGTGGCACCTGAGGTCGATGTTGTATCACTCTCAATGGTACTATTGCGGGCACCCTTGCGAAGCTTGGGGGCTTGCACCAGTGCAAGCTGTTGTTAGGAGATGAGTGTAACTTCCTCTGTTACCTTCGCTGGTAGGACTGGGCCGTCATTATCCCAGAATATCTTTGGAAGGCCCCTTACTTCACTTTCTTGTATTTTGGCATCTGGTCCTCATCACCCGGAGCAGAAATACTTGAAAATTGTTTGACTGGATGACATCTTTTAAGGATGTTTTAGTGTGTGCTCTGTGCTCTTAGTTGGCCTAGCTTTCATTTTTTTGAGTCTTTAATTAGATCTTAACAAAAAATTCAAAGTGGTTGACCGATCGCCTAGACAGTCTCGAAGACTTCATGGTCTTTCACCACCAAGTTTAGAGCCTTCTCCTAGAAGTGTTATAGACATATTTGGGCACTGCAACCCTAATAATATATGTCCATAAACTAAGGGCTTCTGAGTCCCTAAAAGTGTTATTTCACACCCTAAAGGAACAAGGTCAACTGATTACATCATCTCCCAGAAGTTCTCCATGGAAAACTGCTCAGAACTGGTCAAAACTGGACCATACAGACTGCTCAGTGCTAAGGGTGTGATGCATCTCACCTGCCACATGTAAGAAGTGCAATGCATACTGAAAAACCCTTCTGTAGGGTGCGATGGGCGAGAGTAGACAAATGGCAGAGACAGTTTGCAAGGTGGATGATCATGGAATCTTCCAAAAACTTCTCTTGTGACACTTGCCTCTCTAAATTCGCCCAGGGATGAGTAAGAGATCATGAATCTCCAAGTGGAACCAAGAACTATCAGAGAGAGGACACTAATCAAAATCCTAGAAGCTGACTCAACCCCTGCAAATATCTATATATGGATCCCTCATCCCAGAGATCCAAAGGCTGGAATCTTGTATTTTGTAAGGAAGTGCTATTGGTTTCTTGGTGGAACATCATAGTGTTGGGTGATCTAAGCTTTTCATGAGGTAAAGAAGGGCTTTCATGCTGGGAGGATGACACTGGGTCAGATCAATGGGTTGTAATCCTCTCTTCTACTCTTTCTATCAATAAAGCGATTTGAGTTTTCCTCCACATTCTTAAATGTTTGAGTTGATATATGCATTTGTGTGGTCAATATATATATGGTCCTATATTGTTTATGATCGTAGATCTCTGTGCTTTGATGGTATCATGCTGCTCTAACTTTACAGGTGCTCTTTGAAGCAGGGTAAGCAAGGAAGGAGTGGCAAAGATCTGTCAAAGGGGAGAGGAAACAAGTAAGGAGCCAAGCGAAAGACTGAGGTTGGTACTCTCTATTTCTCTCTCATCTACTTCTCATAAAGGAAAATTCAAGTAACTTTAGTTTGTTTGTTTCTAAGATAGCTACTCGTCTTAGTAGGACTAGCAGCTCTAAATGGACACTAGATTTCCCAATAAGAAAATGGCGACTCCACTGGGGAAAGAATAGCTTATTTGCTTGTTTATATTTGTTTTCTTTATAAACTACAGACGAAGCCTGAAGTTAAGCCAGCTAGCCTTTGAACTGCATTTGCTATGCAAGTGCAAAGTAGATCAATGCTGCTTTAGTCCATCTCCGGGTTTTGTTTATAAACTGAACAATTGATTTGCAAACATCCTAATTTCCCTGGTAGTGGCTCAAGTAACCTCATTAGATCAGCCCCTATGATTTGTATTTACTGACTATCATTAGCTCAGCCTGAATCCCTAAACTAAGCTGCAAATTGTGACCAAAAACCAAGTTAAAGTCTCGTCCCTAGACCATCACACCTTCTCCTCTTGGCAATCTGGATGCATCGCACCTCCCATGTGCAGTAGGTGAGATGCATCCCTATTTCCCTGTGTTATAGGTGCGATGATGAGATAAGACTGTTTCTGCCTCCATATTTTGGTTTTTCTTCACTCTCTTCAGCTTTATTCAGGAGTTTTGTTGTCTGTGATCAGTATACCACTGTGGAAACTCCCTTCCTTTGCATTATTTAGCCTCCATTGTAAAAAGAATTGTGAATGTTTTTATGTATTGTTTGCATTTACAGTTTTCCTTTACAAAGAAGTAGCTTAGTCGAACTTTCATCTTTTGATTTGGAAGTGTCGCAAGTGTTGTTTTCAGTCAAAGAAAAGAATCCTACTCTTCTTGATGGTCAATTACACTGTTACTCTTGTATTTGATTTGAATTAATAGTATTTCAAGTGTCGAAAGTAGTTTTCAATTCAAAATCGCAAACTGTTGTCATTGCCTTTCATCTTTTGAAGAGAAAATTGTTAGTACTGTCGCTTTGAAAAGATAATTTAGATTTGTACTTAGCATTCTTTTTGTCATTCACACATTAAGAAAGCGGAAAACAAATACATGCATGTGCATTTGCATTTAGACTGCTTGTTGATTTTGATTTAGGACAGTGCATCTAGTGTGTGCTCTCTGCTCTATGTTGAAAGGATCTCCCTTCTATTTCCTTAGTAGTTAGGATTTTCATTGCAAAAAGAAGAATAAATGTTTGTTTATCATTTTAGATTGCATTTTAGGAATTTTATATCTACATCACACGGTGAACCTTAAAGGCAAACTTCTTAAGAAATATCAACTGTAAAATAAATTCAATGAACATAAAAATGCTTTAGAACCTAACGCACAACATTTAGAAGTCTAGGCTAGAGACTTATTCTGGTGTTATAAAACCTGGTAACTATCGCTTTCATCGTAGGTTGGGTGATTCCTCTTCTTTGAGATGACAAGTGCTAGTATAAACTTATGCTCCCACATACCATCGAGTATATATTGGGAGACCACAATACACTATATCCTTTATCCTTAGGAAGCCGTGTCTTCCGCCCTATCGATCGCAATGCACTGAACACAGCATTCGGGAAGATTGACTGCCATACCGTAAAACGTATTCTGCAGTTTTGCGATTGGTTTGGTAATCCCTCTATCTAGATTTCCAGAGTAGTCTCTTTCATTCCTTTTCAAACCCCTTAAAGGAAAAGGTCCATCTCAGCACTTGTCACTTTAGGATCATTAAAAATAGAAGGCAACTAAAGTCATCTTTAGCTTTTTCTCAACTCTTAAAAATTGAAAAAGAAAGTTGTGTCAAAGCATCTAAAATTCATTTAATTCGGAATCACTTTTTCCCCTTTATTTTGAGTTTCTCAAGTAATCCGCAATCGTGGAAGAAAGTCAATCGAAACCCCATCATTCGTGGAGACTAACGAGTCAACCGTCTTTGACTCCAGAAACAAAACTATTCCGGACCAAGCAAACTCATTTAACTAGATCAAAGTCCCCTGGTTTGCTTGGAACTTGTGTTCCAACATCCTCAGGGACTCCAGTTACTCCAACCATTTCTGGTATCCTTGTCTTTACGGAAGAAGTTCCGCAGTCACAAGAGGACATTAGAACTCATCCTAGTGTAACGGTAAACGCTTCTTTTCCTAAACAGGCTCCATCTACGGCTGGTTCGGAAGGTGTTATCACTCTAACATCTGTCGCTGCAAAGTCTATACCTTCTTCGGCACCAGAAATATTTTACAGACCTAACGGTCTACCTCTCCCACCTGGATTGATTGCTATAGAAGAGATTGTGGAGGATCTACCACCCAATACTCCATTGCATTTTGGAACTGGGATCACCCTATATCCTTCTTCGTCAGAAATTAGTCTCCCTTCATCGCGAGTTTCTATATAATCGCTAGTAAATATTTTGGATAGACTTGATATGTCTGAACAACCGTCGACATCTAGGACTGTGTCATCTGATGTAGTAGCATCAGAACCTCCTCCTGCTACTCCAACAATTTTCACTGGTGTACCATCTATCCCAACTAGCTCTCAACCACTAGATGGAGTCCACGCAGGGACTGTTTTGACAGTATGGTCTGTTCCCGTTTGTTCGTCCGGAATAATATCTGGAATCTCTTATGTTGGGTCTCAGCAAATTGATCCTTCGCAACAGTATCAATTTGGGCAGTCCAGTCTCCAGAGGCCAATTTTACCTTTGAGCACTAGATTACCGCCATATGGGGGACAATATGCCCTTTCATTGTTCCCTCCGGGAGAACAACCATATGAGAGTTCACAACAGAATTCGGGTCATACTGGAATTACACCCAGTGGTTGGGTGCCAATACTGCCTCAACAACCAAGAGTTGTATACTCAATGCAACCAAGTCTACCTGTGTCAAATATCCCTACTACACTGGCTATTGTGATGGTGTCGCAAGTACAAGCATTGCCTGTTGTTTGCCAACCTCAAGTTTCTCAGGTCGTAATACAGCAGCCTCTTATCTCCACAACACCACCACAATCACCGATTAGTGGCTCCTTAAATAGAGCGACCCAAGTTCAAACGGGTACTATTACCCCTCATCTTGGTCAAACAGCCAGTATTGGACAACAGCAAATGGCTTCGCAACCATGGCTGGTACATTATCAACAACCACAATTCCAACAAGCCTACTAAGGACCCAAGCAACAAAGCTTTGTGGGTAATGGGCAACCACATATTCAAAACGGTCAACATCAATCATATCATAATGGTTATGCCCAGTAGCCTTACCAAAGTTATCAGCATCAAATACATTATGCTGGTATGCAAAGACCCATTGCTCAAGCGATCCCATCTTATCCTGGGTATGCTTCGCCGAACCTGAATCAACAGTTGCCCTTCGTGGTGACTTTAGAGTTACCAGATGTAAATCTGCTAACAAACGATCCAATTGCTTATGCCCCTTGGTGGCCGGTGATTCCTCATAAACTTCCATTAGATATTCCTAAATTTAATGGAAATCTAGGTGAAGATTCGTCAAATCATGTGATGACCTTTCATCTGTGGTGTTCATCCAACACTCTCAATGATGATTCGATTAGGCTTCACCTTTTTTAGCGAATTTTAACTGGTCTGGCAGCAAAATGGTACATCAAATTGCCTAGAGCTTCATTCGATAACTTCAGCGCCATTGCCACAACCTTTTTAACCCATTTTCAGTTACCAATAAGGTACGAAACAGGAACAGAGCTTCTTACCATTTTCAAGCAAACGACGGCCACTCACATATCTGATCATATTCATGAGTGGTGACATCGCCATAGAATGGTAAAAACATATGTTCCTGATCAGCGGCTAGTTGAATGGTTTATTAAGTCATTGTTTCCTTCTATTACAGAAGATGTGGCAAAGGGAGGGTTCGTCACTAAAGAGCAAGTCATTGCTCATGCACAATAGCTAGACTTGATCTATACTCAGTCTGGCACACTCTCCGACAAAATCCCTGATGCTCCTAGACTGGAGTTTTCGATTCCTCCTTCTCCTAAATCAAACAAAGACTCTCATGCCGGCGATGGCATGATAGGTACGACTAGCACGAAATCTGTAAAGGCTACATCAAAGAAAGCCCATGCGGTTTCTAGTCAAAATGCAAATGAGGAACTTCTCGCGTCAGAGGTTAATGCCATGTCGACTGACAAAGGAAAAGAACCAAAGCAAGCAGGATGCAAGAAGAAAAAGAAAGGGAAAAAGAAGAAGCAGGATGAGTCGTCTCCTGAAAAATCTTCTGCAAACCCTTCTGGGAAAAGGAAACCCCCTGTGGGGTGTCATATATGTGATGAGGATCAGAGGACGAGAGATTGTCCACATAAAGCTGAAGTTAAGAAACTCTTTAAGAGTTCAAATACCTCAGTGGTATTGATTGTTCCGTTTCCAAACCCGGGAACCAATCTGGTTGCTAGTGATAATGCTTCCCCATCCCAAGTGCTTATGTTGTCCATTTCGAAACAACAAAATGATGCTTTGATATCGACAAGGAATAAAGATTATGGGAATCCACAGCTATTGAACAACAAGGCTATTGATCAACCTAGTAGTTCGACAACAACTTCAATCAAAGCTGCACCACCCATCATTCCTAAGCTAACGATAAAGCCGCCAAAAGGAGTAGTACACGAATCAACATTTAATCCTCGTACCAGAGCAGCACAGAATTATAATATAGTAGAGGACCTGACCCAATCGCCATCCGCTATGTTGACACTTGAGGTACTACAAAATTGCCCCTCCCAGAAGTAGGCCCTATTATCAGCACTAGGTGGGATTGACCTAGCAGATTCCAATCTTGTGGCCTTTAATCATAAAGGATATGACCCTCAGTTACCAGCTCAACTCACTTTCCTTATTCAAATGAAAGCCCTCAACAAAATTGTTCATCGAACAATTATTGATGAGGGGGCATCTACATGTGTTATGTCAATGAGTTGTTGGAAAACTTTAGGTTCACCACCTTTTTCAAGATCGTCAATGATGTTAAAAACATTTGATGGACGAACATACACTCCATACGGGATTTTAAGTAACTTGCAAGTCGAACTGGGGGGAAAAATAGTAGAAATTGATGTTGAAGCTATCGATGGAAACCTCGATTACAACATCCTACTAGGAAGGCCCTAGATTTATGCTATGGCTATCGTTGTGTCGACATACTTCAGAAAGATTGCATTTCCCTTCCAAGGAGGAATTACAATCGTCGACCAAAAAACATTTCTCCCCAATAGTTCACAAGTTACGGGAAGCATTCCGATGATCCATGGAAGCTCTCAATTGCTCCAAAATATCAGAGTAGGCATACTAAAAGACCCTTCATTGATGGGTACTTTTGCCTACCGCGTCCGAACAACCTGGCAGAAGTGGCCATGGTGGGAACCTGCAATATGGTGTCTTCTATTCAGAAGATGTCTGAACACGATATTAGCCTGGATCATCAACAGGTATTGCATCCAAGCCCAATATAAATATTGTAGCAATCAATGTTTTCGGCATGGGAGGCAAACCCAAATCAACGCTCATCGAGCATTTGGATAGATAGGTCTAAGGAATATGGTACCTATTCAGTTCCTTGGTCGCATGCACATTCTACAAATGAAGGAATTGTTCAGTCAATGATGATAGAGGGGGAACCATGGGAAGATTACCACCATCGTTCCCATCTTCCAGATTACAAAGAAGATTGTTCCAGTGACCTTAATCATCCTTTAGTTTTTTATTTTCTATCAAATACTGTAAATACGGTGGATTCTGAGTGAAACCTGTCCAACATTGAAGAAACTATCGCCATAAATATCTCGACCAAACTAGATGATGTAGAGAATATTCATGTCAGAAAATCTTGTTCTTCTTCAGAACTGAAAATATATTACGCTCTCTTTCGTGAGTTCAGAGATGTCTTTGCATGGTCATATGATGAAATGCCAGGCATTGACTCGAGCATAGTTGAACGCGAAATTAAGATGTATCCAGATGTCAAACCAGTACGACAACGGCTTCGACAGGTGCACCCGAAGAAAGTCGTTACCATTAAGGCAGAAATTGAAAAACTTCTCCATGCCGATTTCATTTACCCAGTTCCTCTAACCGATTGGGTATCAAACATTGTTCCTGTAATGAAGAAGAAAAGAACGATTAGAGTGTGCGCTGATTATAGGGATGTAAATCAAGCTTGTCCAAAGGACAACTACCCTACACCTTTCATTGACCAAATAATTGATGAATGCGCTGGATGTGAAATCTTTTCATTTATGGATGAATTTTTCGGGTATAATCAAATAAATATTCGCCCATAGGACCAGTCAAAGACTACATTTATTTGTCCGTGGGGCACATTCGCGTATCGTAAACTACCTTTTGGTTTAAAGAAAACAGGGGAAACCTTTCATATGGCAATGAATTATGCCTTCCATGACATCAAGAACATCATTCAACCATACCTCGACGATCTTCCGGTTCATTCGCGAAAGCAGACTGATCATCCACAGCATTTGAGAGCAATATTTCTACGTTGCCCACACTACAAGATACGACTCAATCCACACAAGTGTGTGTTTTGTGTCGGTTCTATTCATTTACTTGGCTTTGTAGTTTCAAAGGACGGAATTTGCCTCGACCCATGTAAGATTCAGGCAATCATCGATCTGTGTCCACCTTCAAATTTGCTTCAGATTCAGAAACTCCAACGGAAAGCAAACTTTCTAAGGAGGTTCATTCCAAATTATGCTGAACTTGCTAAAGGTTATACGCGTCTGTCAAAAAAAGAAGTACCCTTCAACTGGGATCAGGTTGCGCAAGCTTCCTTTGATGCTCTTAAGGAATCCCTAATAAAAGCATGATTAATGTATGCTCTTGATTATCAAAAAGACTTTAACCTGTATCTGGCTACAGCGGATACAACCATCACAATGGTTTTAGTTCAAGAAAACAATGGAATAGAGCATCCTGTCTATTATTTAAGTCAAAACTTAAATAATACAAAAATCAAGTACTCCTATGTTGAAAAGCTAGCTCTCGCATTTGTTTAAGTAGTACAAAGATTTCGACACTATGTCCTCTTTCAGAAAACTACCATTTTGTCAGATTGCAACCCCATGACTTACATCTTGTCGCGACAATTGCTTGGGGGAAAATATTCGAAATGGATAGAAATTTTGCAAGACTTTCATCTGGAATTCGTAAAATCCAAATCAAAGAAAGCCCTGGTTTTCACGGATTTACTATATGACCTCCCATCGTTGTCCAACGATTCAACATCCAAAGCAGCAATTGTGGATGAATCTTTGTTTCTGATATCTTCAAGTGATCCATGGTATGGAGATATAATCATCTATCTCCAGACCCAAACATATAGGTCTAATACCTCCCACTCAGAGTAATGACATACTCGATACCAAGCAAAAGACTACATGATCATCGGTGATACGCTTTACCGTCGTGGTATCGATACAATTCTATAGAGGTGCCTCACCCATGAGGAGGCCGAAAATGTCCTCAATGATTGTCATTCAGGCACATGTGGGGGGCATCAATCTAGTTACACTACGGTACAAAATATTTTACGGGCAGGATACTTCTGGCCAACAATGTTCAAGGATTGCATAAACGCAGTCAGAAGTTGCCATGCTTGTCAAATCTTCGATCGCAAAACCAGAATACTGTTGGAAATAATACTGAGAGGGGGGGTGAATCAGTATTATCAAGCAATTTAATAAATCTTCCTTATTTGATCTTTGAATTATTTTTGCATGTCAGTACCATAAAATAATGAGCATGAAAAACAGATAGTCACACCAAAGAACACAAGATGTAAGGTGGAAACCCAATGTGGGTGAAAACCACCTGCTGCAATATGTCTCTATCTTCTTTCAATTTAGAAACTTCTTTTACAATGATTTTGTACTGGTGCAGTCCTTTACCAGTACGCAGGCTGCAACCTGCAGAGAGCTACAACTCTCTCTCTTTCTCGTTTTCCAGTCTACTCCTGGAAGGGAGCTACAACCCCCTACTTCTTTTCATAAAGCATCAGATGATCAACAAGTACATAACAGATATAGACCACTACAGATATCAGATCAGCAATAACAGAACTAACCCAGAACACCTTATCAACAGAGAAATTCAATCAACAGAACATCTTAAAACAGAGACGCAGTTTTTCTTTCTGTGGCCTGCGACCAGACGCAGTTAACCTTCTGCTACTCTGCGTCCACACGCAGATATCCTTCTGCTGCGCTGCGTTCCCACGCACCGTTCCTTTGACTGCTCTACGTTCTGTTGCTTCAGGGACGCACCCAAAGATACTATCGCACCGCGTCTTTTGCTACAGAGACGCACCTGGAAACACTATCGCGCCGCGTCCTTCTGCTTCAGAGACGCACCTGAACCTTGATCGCCCTGCGTCCCCACGCAGGTCTCTCTCTACTGTAGTGCGTCTCGGCGCACTTGCCCTTTACAGTACCTACGTCCCGGCGCACTTTCCCTTCACTGAACTTGCGTCCCTTCAGATATAAATGATATGAAGACTTCAGGACTAACCCAAACAGTCAGATCTACAGATCTGATCATGCGCCATAGAGATCACAGTCCATTAGAAGATTCGCCCTCTTAGATCTGGACTAGATCTCATCAAATAAGATATTCAACCAAAGACAATGCTCAATCCAAATGAACTCCTTTGCTTTATATAGGCAAGCTCCTCCCCAAAACATGGAACAATACCACGAGCCGACACCATAGAAACACAAAACCGTCGGCTAGATACCACACAAGAAACCCCCACGTGCTTTTCTCTGCCTTGAAATGTGTGCACTGGGTGGACGCACCCCCTGAACGGCTGGCCTGCATCCTTGGACGCGGGTTCTGCATGGTATACCTGCGGGGACGCACTTTCTGAACAGATTTCCTGCGTCCTTCTTAATTTTCAACAAACTGAGAGCCTTACCACTAGAGTTGCCATCAAGTACAACATCTGTAACATACAGTCATACCAGAAAACATAATGCCAACAATCTCCCCCTTTGGACTTGATGGCAACCTCAACCTTACAAACTTCAGCTTCATTCTCCCCCTTTGACATCAAGGGCAAAGGGTATGCTCCCCCTAAGCTCATGCTCCTCCATATCTGCAACAAATAACCAGAAATCCACCATGAAAGAGATAGAGACATATTGCAGCTATTTCCAATATCTCCTTCTGACCATCCTCCATAATGCCAACAATGCATTATGTGCTCCCCCTGAGCCAGTATCACCAATAAGAAGAGGTTCAACAATAAGATGATGCATCAACAACCCGCAGCTTTTGCCTGAGGTATTCAAAAGTGTCCCTGGGCAATGGTTTGGTGAAAATATCAGCAACTTGTTCCTTAGAAGGAACATACTCCAACTTGACCTTCTGTTCAAGTACTTGTTCCCGGAGAAAATGGTACTTGATTGGTATGTGCTTGGTTTTTGAATGCATAACCGGATTCTTTGAGATGCTGATTGCACTTGTGTTATCACATAAGATGGGGATAGGTGGTGTACAAGTGATTTGAAAATCCTGCAAAGTCTGCATCATCCAAAGGAGTTGAGTGCAACAAGATGCAGCAGCAACATATTCCGCTTCAGCTGTAGACAAGGAAATCGAACTCTGTTTCTTGCTGAACCAAGATACCAGTCTGGAACCCATAAAGAACGCACCACCACTTGTGCTTTTCCTGTCATCCATGCTTCCGGCCCAATCTGCATCTGTATAAGCATGAAGAGTAAGATCTGTATCTCTAGGATACCATAAGCCATAATTTTGAGTCCCTTGAAGATATTTGAAAATTCTCTTTACTGCCTGAAGATGAGTCTCCTTCAGATTTGCCTGAAATCTTCCAACTATTCCAACTGCATGCATGATGTCCGGTCGGGTACCTGTCAAATATAGTAAACTTCCAATCATAGATCTGTAGGTTGGTTGATGTACTGCTGCAGATTCATCATTTGCACTGAGACTACATCCTGTGACCATGGGTGTACATACTGGTTTTGCATCTTCCATGCCATATTTCTTCAAAATCTGCTTGAGATACTTGGTTTGAGATAAAAAGATTCCTCCTTCCTTTTGTTGGATTTGCAAACCAAGGAAATATGTCAGTTCTCCTAGCAAGGACATTTCAAATTCTTTCTGCATGACCGAGGCAAAGCTTTGACTCATAGCTTCTTCATTGCTGCCAAAAATAATGTCATCTACATACACAAAAAGTATTAGCAATTTGTCATTTTCAACTTTTATATACAGATTGCTATCTGCTGAACCTTTTGAGAAACCTTGTTGATGAAGATATTTGTCCAACTGGTAGTACCAAGCCCTTGGAGCTTGTTTGAGACCATAGAGAGCCTTTTTCAATCGGCATACAAGATTTGGATCATTTCCAAGAATGAACCCATCTGGCTGTTCAATGTACACTTCTTCTTCCAAGTCTCCATTCAGAAAGGCTGATTTCACGTCCATTTGAAATACTTTGAAGTTTTGAAAACTTGAGAGAGCAAGGAACATTCGGATGGCCTCAAGTCTTGCAACAGGAGCAAAAGTTTCTTCAAAGTCTATTCCTTCTTGCTGCGCATACCCTTTACAAACAAGTCTGGCTTTGTTTCTAATTACTTCTCCATTTTCATTCAATTTATTTTTGAAGACCCATTTTGTTCCGATAACATTCTTATCCTTTGGTCTAGGAACCAGCTCCCAAGTGTTGTTCTTTTCGATTTGCTCAAGTTCTTCATCCATTGCTTTCACCCAACATTCATCTTTGCATGCTTCTTTCACATTTTGTGGTTCAGTAGAGGAGAGTAATGCCAAATAGCTTGAGGCTTCTGCAACTGTTCTTCTTGTTTGTACACCTGCTTCTTTCTGCCCCACAATCTGAGATTCTGGATGATTCTTCTGAACATATCTGGATGGAGTTTTCTCTTCTATTCTTGTTTGCTCCTCTGGTTCTTCTTGAGGTTCTCCTTGGGGTTCTTCTTCTTCATTATTCTGTCTTTGAGGGTAGCCTTCATCTTCTTCTATATCTTCATGATGTACTTGCCTAGGAATATATCCCTTCTCATCAACCACTACATCAATGCTGTCAACAATTCTGCCAAGTCTTTTATTGTAGCATTTGTATGCTTTGCTATGTGGAGAATAGCCAAGAAGAATGCCTTCATCTGCTCTAGGTTCAAGTTTGCCAAGCTGCTCATCAGTATTCTTGATATAGCATTTGCTCCCAAAGATTTTGAAGTGCTTTACTGAAGGAGTTTTACCACTCCAGAGCTCATGAGGAGTTTGAGTGCTGTTCACCCGGACATTTGTCTTGTTGAGAATAATAACCGCAGCATGTGCAGCTTCACCCCAGAAAGTTGCGGGAGTTCCTGATTCATCAAGCATAGCACGAGCCATTTGTTGGATTGTTCTGTTCATTCTTTCAACAACTCCATTTTGCTGAGGAGTTCTAGCTGTAGAGAATTCTCTCCTTATCCCATGTTCATCACAGAAATCGAAAAATTCATTTGAAGTAAATTCCCCACCTCTGTCGAATCTGAGGCACTTAATTTTGTGACCTGATTCATTTTCAACCAAGGCTTTGAAGGACTTGAATTTTTCGAATGCTTCATCTTTGTGCTTCATAAGTCCTAACCAGACAAACCTGGAGAAATCGTCAATAAATAATATCAAGTATTCCTCTCCTCTAGGTGTTCTTTTCCTGAATGGAACACATGTATCTGTATGTACTAGCTCAAGAGGCATGCTAGCTGATCCTTCTTTCTCTGGAAAGTTAGTCCTGGTTTGTTTTCCAAACTGACATGATCTGCATATGGTGTTGTCAGGAATTTTGATATCTGGAAGATCGCGAACTGCCTGATATTTGCATGCTTTCCTTATTTGTGAGAAGCTTAGATGTCCCAACCTTCGATGCCATAACCAGTGCTCTTCATCCTTGCTTAGATAGCATTGTTGTTGTCCTTCTTCAAATATGTACAGATTATTTGGAGTTCTTTTGCCTTTGAGTACTGTTTTACCTGTATCAAGATCACGAACAAGACATCCATTCGATCTGAAAATAACCTCGGTTCTTTGATCACACATCTGGCTGACACTTAGTAGATTATGCTTCAATCCATCAACATACAAAACATTTCCAGCCTTGACCTTTTCTTTTAAAGGAGCAATACCTTTTCCTTTTATAGTTGCAGGAGTATCATTTCCAAAAGAAACTTTCTTTCCCTTTTCTAAAGTAGAATAAGATTCAAGTTTTTCTTTATCACCTGTCATATGTTTCGAACATCCACTGTCAATGTACCATAGATTTTCCTGTCCTTCTGCATAAAATGCTATCCCACATCTTTCTGTTTGAGGTTCCTTTATTCTCCATGTTTTGGTGCTTGTGGCTTGTTCCTTTTTCCCTTCTTGTTCCTTTTTCTCCTGAAACCTGCTCCTGCATTCAGAGTCTTCATGACCAAAATTATTGCAAATAGAACATTCAACTTCATTTTCAAGAGCCGAAAAGTTGTTATAGGTCCTTTTTGTAATCCCTGTCATACTTCTTTGTTTTTGAGCTTCCCTAGTCATGATTGTTTTATATGCAACACATTGAGCTGCTTTGTGACCAAAGTTATGGCAAGAAAAGCATTGTCCATTGAAGAAGCTTCTGCGGTTATTGAATCTACCAGCCAACTGATTGTAATTTCTATTTTCATCTATTCTTGAACCAAACTGAGAAGATTTTACCTGTGGCTGGTTGTAGCTTTTGTTCACCCTTAAGATGGATTGCCCCTGATAGTTTCTGTTTGTAATTCGTCCCTGCTTTACCTGATTATCTTCATTGTTCTTTTGCTCATTTCTTCTTGCTGCATCAAGATAACTTTTTGAGGTGGATGCTTGAGAGGTTTCTCCATTATAGCCCAAACCTGTCTTGTTTAGAGGAGACCGCTGCACATTGATAATCTCATCCAAAGTTTCAGATCCTTTGACAAACTTAAGATTAATAGCTTTTGTTTTCTCAATTTCTTTTCTGAGACCAACAATTTCACCTTCTAGTTTTTCAAGATGTTTTTCCTTTTCATCAATTTGAAATTGTAGAGTATCAATGATCACATTCTTTTCTTCTATACATCTCTTGAGTCTAGTAATTTCATCATAGAGATTATCCACATCTAAGCATCCTCATAATCATCATCTTCAAATGCCATTAACAGCTTATATTTATTACCTTGTTCATCTTCATCACTGTTTGATAAGCCATCACTATCTTCATGGGTGTAGTAGCTTTTCTTATTTGCACTTTGTTTCTTGTTCCATCTAGCAGGTTCCTTTCCTTTATCCTTATAAGGACATTTTGCAGCATAATGACCTACTCTTCCACAAGAAAAGCATTTAAAAGGTAGCTTACCTCTGAACCTTCCAGAACCCCTTTGAAGATTTCTGACAAAATTTGATTCTTCTTCCTCTTCTTCTGGAACATGGCTTGCTTCATAATAATCTTCTTTGCCTGATGCCTTGAAAGCAGCTTCCCTTCTGTCTGATGGACCTCCCTTTCTCATTTCATAAGCAGTTAGAATTCCATGTAGCTGAGACATAGTGAGAACACGGAGATTTTCCTTTTCTTCTATTGCAGATACTTTAGATTCAAACTTGGGGGATAATGATCTTAAAATCTTTTCAACTACTATAGCCTCTTTTATTTCTTCACCCAAATTTTTCATACAATTAACAATCTCATCTACCTGAAGAAAATAATTAGCCACACTTTCATTATTATACATCTTGAGAGTCTCATATTGAATCCTGAGAGTTTGAAGTTTAGCTCATTTTACCTGTTCATCTCCTTCATAGCTCGTGACCATTTTGTCCCATATCTCTTTTGCTGATTTGAAGTGCATTACCTTCATGAATTCTGTTTGGGATATACTTCCTAATAGAGTACTGACTGCTTTTGCATTTGTTTCATACTTCTTTTTCTCAGCTGGATCTGTAGGAGTAGCTGAAGGAAAAGCATAGCCTGTTTCTACAATGTCCCAAACTTCTGTACCAAGAGATTGAAGATATGCAGTAACTCTTACCTTCCAATAATTGAAGTTTGTCCCATCAAAAATCGGTGGCCTGATTGATGCTTCTCTCTCGTAGTTGCTCATGATGAACGATCTACCTTCAAGCGATCAAGCTTCTCTGAAGGACCTGCTCTGATACCAATTGTTGGAAATAATACTGAGAGGGGGGGTGAATCAGTATTATCAAGCAATTTAATAAATCTTCCTTATTTGATCTTTGAATTATTTTTGCATGTCAGTACCATAAAATAATGAGCATGAAAAACAGATAGTCACACCAAAGAACACAAGATGTAAGGTGGAAACCCAATGTGGGTGAAAACCACCTGCTGCAATATGTCTCTATCTTCTTTCAATTTAGAAACTTCTTTTACAATGATTTTGTATTGGTGCAGTCCTTTACCAGTACGCAGGCTGCATCCTGCAGAGAGCTACAACTCTCTCTCTTTCTCGTTTTCCAGTCTACTCCTGGAAGGGAGCTACAACCCCCTACTTCTTTTCATAAAGCATCAGATGATCAACAAGTACATAACAGATATAGACCACTACAGATATCAAATCAGCAATAACAGAACTAACCCAGAACACCTTATCAACAGAGAAATTCAATCAACAGAACATCTTAAAACAGAGACGCAGTTTTTCTTTCTGTGGTCTGCGACCAGACGCAGTTAACCTTCTGCTACTCTGCGTCCACACGCAGATATCCTTCTGCTGCGCTGTGTTCCCACGCACTGTTCCTTTGACTGCTCTGCGTTCTGTTGCTTCAGGGACGCACCCAAAGATACTATCGCGCCACGTCTTTTGCTACAGAGACGCACCTGAAAACACTATCGCGCAGCGTCCTTCTGCTTCAGAGACGCACCTGAACCTTGATCGCCCTGCGTCCCCACGCAGGTCTCTCTCTACTATACTACGTCTCGGCGCACTTGCCCTTTACAGTACCTGCGTCCCGGCGCACTTTCCCTTCACTGAACCTGCGTCCCTTTAGATATAAATGATATGAAGACTTCAGGACTAACCCAAACAGTCAGATCTACAGATCTGATCATGCGCCATAGAGATCACAGTCCATTAGAAGATTCGCCCTCTTAAATCTGGACTAGATCTCACCAAATAAGATATTCAACCAAAGACAATGCTCAATCCAAATGAACTCCTTTGCTTTATATAGGCAAGCTCCTCCCCAAAACATGGAACAATACCACGAGCCGACACCATAGAAACACAAAACCGTCGGCTAGATACCACACAAGAAACCCCCACGTGCTTTTCTCTGCCTTGAAATGTGTGCACTGGGTGGACGCACCCCCTGAACGGCTGGCCTGCGTCCTTGGACGTGGGTTCTGCATGGTATACCTGCGGGGACACACTTTCTGAACAGATTTCCTGTGTCCTTCTTAATTTTCAACAAACTGAGAGCCTTACCACTGGAGTTGCCATCAAGTACAACATCTGTAACATACAGTCATACCAGAAAACATAATGCCAACAAATACCACCTGCACCTCTGCAACCAGTAGTTGCTGTTGGGCCATTTGCCAAATGGGGCATAGCTTTCATGACATGTAACCCCACCTCGGCCGGGGGGCATGGGTATATCATAGTCGCAGTTGACTATTTTATGAAATGGGTAGAGGCGATGCCTACATTAAACAACAACGGCGAAGTGGCTGCTCTTTTCTTTTTCAATCATGTAGTCTCCAGATTTGGTGTTCCACAAGCTATAGTCACAGATCATGATCGAATTTCCGCAATCACATGATGGCTGAGTTGGCTGCCAAATTATGACTGTCCCACGACAGCTCTACTCTGTATTATCCGCAAGCTAACGAGCAAGTTGAGGCGATCAAAAAAGTCCTGAAGCGCATGCTGCAAAGGATGATTGGAGTCCATAAACGAAGATGGCACCTAACCCTGTACTCAGCCTTGTGGGCATACCGGACATCGGTGAGAAACACGACTGGGTTTATGTCCTTTCAGCTGGTGTATGGCCTGGAAGCAATCTTACCAGTTCAGTGCAAAATCTCGTCCCTCAAGCTTGCAGTCGACCTTCTCCCCAGAACTTCGGAAGAGGAGGCTCGTTTCTTGGAATTAATCCAACTAGATGAAACCTGTCGTGATGCCACCTTAGCTAATGAAGCACAAAAGAAACAAGTCAAGGCACAATTTGACAAGAATGTCAAACCCTATGTCTTCTCAGAAGGTGACCTGGTCTTACTTTACGACCAGGAGTCCGATAAGTTGGGAGTAGGTAAGTTCCAATCTTTATGGATGGGCCCCTATATTGTTAAGTGTGTATTAGAAAAAGGAGCCTACCAGTTAGTGGATTATGATCGGATTCCACTGTCACAACCCCGAAACGGGTTGTACCTTAACCGTTACTATGCTTGACTCAGTGTATTAACCTCGTCATATGCTTTTGTTACATTTTTGTTTTTGCTAAGAGTAATCGTTTTGGTTAGGTAATCCACTTTTATATTTGTTGCAAATGTCGAACCTATTGGAGTCGTTTGTTGGATATGCCGACAGAGCGAGTCGTAGTTCGTGGAACCTATCTTTTGTGGCCTGGGCAATCTTTGATCCAAGCAGCGAGTTAGTGAGTTTCAGAGGGGTATGTATTGGCCGATCAACGAAAAACATCACTGAACACAGTGCATTGATAGAGATCCTCTCTGATGCCATCGTGCATGGCATATGCTGACTTTTCATCAGACTAGACTCACAACTCGTCATTCTACACCTCACCGGCATCTATTCCGTGTGGAATCTAGCTGTTATCACTTAGAACTAAAAAAAAAAAAAAAATGCATATAATCCTTTGTCCTAGTTCAATGTCAAAAGTCTGTGTCAAATTGTTTTCGTTTTATGTTTCTTACTTAGGGTTGGAGCTTTAAAGGTGTTTGATTTAAATTATACTCGAATCCTATTGGTCCTCCTCCACCATCATGGTTTCATAAGTCATGTCTTGTCTTATCCTAGTCACCGATTCTTTTCGTGATTTCGCAGCGTAATCTCCTATTGGCCAGTTTCGCAGCGTAATCATTGTTCAGCCATTCCGCAGCGCGTTATCATTAAGCCGTTTCGCAGCGCATTATTAGAATTCAAAACTAACCGCGCTGCGAAATCGTGAATTCGTACATTTCGCAGCGAATCTTTCCCAAAGTGTCAAGTCTGTTGATGAGTCACCAATTTTGTCCTCTCATGTCAGTTTGTGTACCTCCCGTAGCATGTCTAAACGCTCATTAGTCACTACTCCACCAATAGATTTGTTGAAATGCACAGAAATATCATTCCAATGGATTTTACCGTGCATGGATCTTTATGATGATCGTAAGCGATGCATAAGTGACAAGCTTGTATGATGATGTATTTGAGTTTTCAAGCGAGGCTGTTTTCAAGCGAGCCTGATTACAAGCGAGGTCGAGTTAAAGAGAACTGAACCGCCATTTCAACTGAAGTTGTTGGTCATTGTGTGTGTGAAGATTTCAAAAGCAAAATGGAGAGGAAAGAACACAGATCTGGAAAATTGCAGAGGACCGAACCTGAAGGTTTGGACATAGCATTGAGAGATGAAGGCGTGAAGAAAGCATTCAAAGATGCTGGGTGCTGGAACTTTTGTAAAAAGCTGCAAGGAGGACATGCGCAGGTAACCAAAGAGTTTGCTTTAAACTTCACCGGTTTAAATTCAAAAATAGCTATGTTGGAAGTTCAAGTGTCTCCGGAGGCAATAGCTGCTGTAACAGAGATCCCAAGAGGGCGGCAAGAATGGCTTAAGAATCTTAAGTTTGATATGAATCCATGCAAAGAGTTTTTAAAAGAGGCATATGTGAATGAAGACCTAACAAAAGCAGTGCCCAGAAACTATGTCAAGGAGCATTCTGCCCTTCTTCTCACCTGTATTCAGAAATACTTGACCTGTGAAGGAAGATACAATAAGGTCTACTCTTATCACTTCAAGCTGCTTTTACATTTCACTGGGAAAGCTTCCATAGACATTCCTTTTTACTTATTTCGCAGTTTGAGTAAAATGTGTGATAAGGTGTAGCTGAGGAAAGAGGATTGTGAAACCTCTTTGTTTCACCATGGTTTGGTTAAATTGTTAGTTTTAGATGGCCTCCAGGTGATAGACAGAGACTGGAATTCGTTCATCTTCATGGCTAGTTTCCAAAGCAAAACTGGCCTTACTCCACAACCAGTTAAAGAACAACCAGTCAAAGAACTCACGATAGCTGAGCTTCAAAAAGAGGCAAGAGATAAAAAGCAAGCCAAGTCACAACTAAGAAAACCAGTGAAGCCACTGATCATTAGAGAACAACCTCAGCAATCAACAAAAGAAGAAGCTCAACATAAGAGGACTGTACCTGAAACAAGTAGATCTGAAACAATGTCAAGGGTAAGGACAAGAAGCCAAATAAGTAAAGAAAAAGGTAAAGCCATAGCTGTTGAAGAAAGCCCAGTATCTAAGGCAAGCCTGAATGATCTATTGGAGGCCATTGAGTTTGAGCAAATTGAACCAGTGCATATTGATTTGACACAATCATCACCAGAAAGTACCAAGAAGTCTAAGGCCTCAAAAAGGCTGAAGTTTGATGAGCTAGGTGAAGAATTCATTTTCAAACCCAGAAGACCTATTACAAGGAAGCAAGTAAAGGAAGCCGAGAAATTGCCCAGAACAGAGGAAGCCGAGGAATTGCCCAGAACAGAGGAGGCAGAGAAAATTAAGCAAAAAGACACAAATAGAACAGTCATCATATCTCAAGGAGGTAATATTATAGCTATAAGGAACCAGTTAGAAGCAGCTAAACATGAGATTGCTAAGGTAAAGAATGCCACTAGGGAGTTTGCAGTCAGGTATGCAAATTATCGTAACGTTGTATGGAAAGGAAGTGAAAACCTAGTAAACCAGTTGGATTCAGTAGCCGATGTTTACACATGGACAGTTCCAGCAATCAAAGAGGCCAAATTTATCAGAAAGATAAATATGCATCTAAGAGCTGAAAATAAAGCTATGAGGAAGAAAGTTGAAGACATGAAGGCACAGCTAGGCCAGTTAGCTGCTAAATGAAGTTGCTCTTCAAAGAAAGGTTTTGTTCCAAATTTTGTCAAATTTTTCTTAGTTTTATTGTTTTGAGGACATGTAGATCCCTGCTATATGTATCAAAGATCAAAAGGAGTTTTGGCAATCAAATGTCTAGGCGGTAAATACCTCAGGGCAAAGACAAGTTGTTTAAACAATTCAGCAGTTTCGTAGCGCGCTACGAAACTGCTATAGGTGGTGTTTTCAACGCAGACAAACAGTTTGGTAATATGTGCGGAAATTTTCAAAAGGAAACACCTAAAGGATATGTAAGAGACCAAATGAAGCCATCACAACCATTCAGATCAAGACAGGTGTACCTTTAAAGGGTGGAATGCTCTAACTCAAGTTCAAAGTTTCTGTTATAAAGCCACTTTATTACCGGTCATAGGGTATTGAATGAGTTGCATACAAGGAATTTTGGCTTGCACACTTGGCCATCGATGAAGCCTCCAACACATCAGGAACATGGTGGTGTTCTATATTTTTGGGTTATTAAAAGGGCTAAAAGACATGCTGCTGTATATTCGAAGTTATGGAGGACTGGAACCGAAAAGCAAGGGATATCACCTAACATCACTGAGCAGTTAAAGCATTCAGCATCCAAGGCCAACATGGAGCATTAAATACTCATCTTAGCAATCATCTCAGCCATCTCAGCCAAACTGAAAGGAGACCAGGTGTCAAAGAACAAGGAGGAATCATTCTACGAAGAAGATAGAGTTAGAGTCATAGTCAAATTAGAACTCTTTAAAACTCCAGTTAGCACTTATTGTATTTAATAGTTTGTTGCAAAGCAGATAGGTGTCATAAAAAATAGTTATTGAATTCCCCTCATGCTGGAGGAGGAATCTCGAATTAGGTAGAATAAGAATTCTATATATAGCTAAGACAGTGATGTAATGAGGGTTGGAGATTTTATAAAACAGAGGACTATTTTGGCTTATGTAAAAACAGAGTTCAGTAATATAAATGACTATTTTACTTCTCAGGATTCATAAGGGATTTTCTTGTTCAGAATGTGTGATGGTATATTTTCTTTAGTGTTCTTTTACAGTTGTACAAATGCATAATCACTCAGAATTCATTGATCATGCTCTGACTTCCTGTATGTCTTTGTAAACTGTGGTTTTATATAAGTGGTATTCTGAAAATCCAAATGCTAAATGCCCTGACTTCTATGTAAGGCATCATCATTGTTTGCTGTAGTATGTTTGACTCCATAGGCCCAATGGAAAATTATGTAATGTTTGTCGAGCCTTCATTATTTGTCAATGTTATTCACAAGAGTTAGCCATCTTATTAATAGTCAAAATCAATAATCCTTTGAGAGAGCCCTCTCAGGCTAAGGAGGCTAAGCCTTAGTCAAAAGATTGGTGTGAAATAGTTACTTGAAGTCTTCCTGGGTTGCAGCCTTCCAGGGCTTGATTTTGAGATAACATTTTGGTGCGTATGCCGGGAGACTGAAGATTACTCATTCCCGAAATTATGAAGCTGAACTTCTGAAGGTAGCAGGAGCTCAGAAAGGTTTTCGAGGCTGCATTCTACCTTGGTGACTCCATTCAATCTTAAAGTTAAAAAGGTGGCTTCGAGAGGAAGATATACAAGGAGTAATCCTGACCCAAACCCACCTAGTCATGTGGATAATACCAACATTATCTCAAGGAGTAGACAAATATTTTCTGATATACCAGGTACTTCAAACATTTCAAAATCTTTGTTTCCTGAATTTTCTAGAAGTCCTGAAGATAAAATTGTTGATGATAAAATTCAAGAGGTATTGTTGAGGTCTGAAAACGAAGAAGAGCTTATTGGAATTATTTTAGATTTACAAAAGAGAGGCATTGATACTTCATCTTTAGTGTCACAAAAAGATAAGGAAGAGTTTTTGGAGGTTGTTACTTCAGAATTGCTATTAGAGGAAGAGGACTTGAATCAGCTCAAAGAGCTTGACCCTTTTGAAGTTTTTCTCAAATCTAAAACTGGTTTACCTCTCCCAAATTGGAGTTCTTTTGTCAGTGGTTTACAAAGTCCTAATAGCCCTTTTCGTACCCATACTTTATCTTCTGCCTCTGCTAGTTCAAATAGTCCTCAGACAACATCTCATACTAGTTCTGGTTCCACTGGTCATACAATACCTATTATCACTGTTCCCCCATTCAATATAGCTATACCTGCTAGGTATGCCCCTCTAGCTCTCCCTGCTGTTTTGCATGATCTTCCTAGTAAATATGCTGCCAGAATTCCAACATGGGGAGGAGATGAAGATATTACAGCTGAGGAACATGTAGATAGGTTCAATGATTTTGTTGACAGGGAAGAAGTGGATGATGAAGATGTAAAATTAAGACTATTTTCTCAAACTTTCATTGGGGAAGTCAGAAAATGGTTTAAAGCCCTTAGAGCTGGAAGCATTCATAGTTGGGTAGAATTTGAAGACAGCTTTCTAAGGAAATGGGGAAACAGAACTAACCCTGTCCAAGCCCTTACTGAGTATAACAATCTTAGGAGAGCTCCAGAGGAAACTGTTCAAAGTTTCTCTAAGAGGTTTAACAAACTTTATAATTCTATTCCAGCTCATCTGAAGCCTCCTGAAGCTTTGGCACAGTTGAGATATGCTGAGTCCTTTGATTCAGATTTTTCTCTTTTACTCAGAGAAAGGGAGTCAGCCTCTCTTGCTGACATGCAAAATGATGCAATTAAGGTAGAAGTGAATATGCTTGCTACTAAGAAATCAAAGATGGCAAAGACAACGATAAAGGAAGAAGAGAAGCCTTCTACCTCTGCTCAAGAAGACAAGTTTGAAACAATGATGAAAACCATGGAGAAATTGATGGACCGATTAGCTCTTGGGAATACTTTTGCTCCTCGAGCACAACAAGAACCTCAATTTAGAAACCCACAGTTCAGAAGACCTCAGAATTAGCAAAGGCCAAGAGACAACAGAAATCAGCAGGCAGATCCTCCAGTGAGACCTCCTTTCCAACAAAACTTGGTGGATGAAGAAGAAGAACCTGAAGTCCCTGAGGAATCTATCCATTGCTTTGATGAAGAAGATTCAGGAATTTTCTTAACTAAGGAGGAACATGATGAGTCTAGCATGGTAAAATTAGAAGAGGAGCCTTCAGATTTCTTAAAAGGTTATCAACATGCTATATTTGAGATACAGAAGTAGTACAATCTTAGGAATAGAGATGTTCCTATCACAGCAAACAAGGCACAGCCCAAGAAGAATTCCTCAAGAACAGCTGATGATAAAAAGGAAAAAGAAAAGGTAGGTGAAAGTAAAGATGATCCTCCTCTTGACAAAAGGGACATTCAAATTTCTTCTCCTCCCAAAGAAAGTGACAAGTCTACCTCTGTTTTTAATATTGAGAATGAGATTGCAAAAATTAAAATATCAGTCCCTTTTAATGAAATTCTCAAGGTAGATAAGTACAGAAGCAAAATTGTTGAAATGCTAAATCCACAACCAGGAGTGGCTGATATCCTAAATGTACAAGCAGATAATCCTATTATATGCTTGGGTCCAAGGCTTGAGGATGAACAAAATGAAGAATTTCCTCCTTTCTACATAAGCATTACCATCCATGACATGACTCTACATAATGCTATGTTAGATTCAAGGGCATCACATAATCTTATGCCTAAGGTAATTATGGAAAGACTGGGGTTAGAGATTACTAGGCCATATAAGGATTTATTCTCCTTTGATTCAAAGAGAGTTCACTGCATTGGTTTGATAAAAGATGTTGTTGTGGGTCTTACACAAATTCCAGCAAAAACCACTGTTATGGACATTGTTGTTGCAGACATTCCACCTAAGTTTGGAATGCTTCTTTCAAGGTCATGGGCAGCCAAAATCAAGGGCACAATGCAGATGGATCTTACATATGCTACTATTCCAGTGTTTGGTGAGCAAAGGAGGTTGTACTGTGAAACAAGGATGGCCTACATGGTGAGCAGCAAAGAAAAGCCTCAGAATTTTCCTATTTACTCATGTGATACTGGTCTTGGTTCAGCTATCCTTTTCAATGAATCAGTTGGGAGAGAATTAGAAGATAAACCTGCAGAAAATCAGAGTCATGAAGGACAGCAAGGAGATGAAAAGGATATCATGGGCTGTTGGTCATTGTACTTTGATGGATCAGCAGGAAAAGAAGGGGCAGGAGCTGGCATTTGGATCACTAGTCCAACTGAAGAAAGTAAGTTTCTCTCATACAAATTAAATTTTGATTGTACCAACAACATGGCTGAGTACGAATCTCTAGTTTTAGGTCTGGAAGCCTTGATAAAGTTGAAAGCCAAAAACATTGCTGTTTGTGGAGATTCTGAATTGGTAATTAAACAAATAGAGGGTGCATATCAAACCAAGGATGCAAGAATGAGAGCATACAGAAATTTAGTGTTGGAGATGTTAGAAAAATTTCAGACTTACTCTTTTAGCATCAAAACTAGAGACCAAAACTCTATTGCAGATTCTCTTGCTGTTTCAGCCAGTTTATTTGTCATTCCTAAGCACTCTTCTGATAGTTATGAGGTGGAGGTTCGCCATAGACCAGTCATACCAGATAATATCATAAATTGGCAAGTTTTTGAGGATGACCAGCAGGTAAGAAATTTCATTGAATTAAAAGAAGAGTTTGAGCACAATCAAATAGATCAGCAGAACATGTTAGTAGAATCAAAGGAAGGTTCTGAAGTCTTACAGTTACAAAATAATTTAATCCCTAAAGGCCTCATTCCTTTGGAGAAATTATTTGATCAAAATGATGTGTTCAAAGCACCAAGACTGCAAGCTAATGAGGAGGAAGTGGAAAGCTGTAATTTAGGTGACTCAGTAGTGCCTAAAATAGTCAAGATTTCAAAGTTCCTTTCAGCTGATATGAAGACTAAATATGTTGAAATGATGAAAAGATTCATTGATGTTTTTGCATGGAGCTATGCTGATTTGAAACAGTATGATTCTTCAATCATACAACATACCTTCCCAATTAAGCAAAATGAGAAGCCTTTTAAGCAGAAATTAAGAAGGATTAATCCTCTTCTAATGCCACTGATTGAAAAAGAGGTGAAAAAGCTTTTTGATGCCAAAATTATTGTTCCAATTAGATTCTCAAATTGGCTTGCTAACTTGGTACCAGTTAGGAAAAAGAATGGGGAGATCAGAATTTGTATAGACTTCAGGAACTTAAACAAAGCTTCATTGAAGGATAATTACCCTCTTCCCAAAATGGATTTCATTTTGCGAAACATTGTTGGTTCACAAAGGATGTCTATGCTTGATGGCTTCTCAGGGTACAATCAGATTCTTGTTCACCCAAATGATTAGGAGAAGACAGCTTTCACTACACCTTGGGGAACATTCATGTATGCAAAAATGCCCTTTGGCCTCATGAATGCTGGAGCAACTTTCCAGAGAGCAATGGACATTGCTTTTGCTGAAGAAAAGGACAAATCAATGGTGGTTTATCTTGATGATATCACAGTTTTTTCAAAAAAGGAAGAAGACCACTTAAAGCACCTTGAAAGGGTCCTACTGAAATGTAGGAGGTTTGGTATTTCTCTAAACCCAACCAAAAGTATTTTTGCTTTAACTTCTGGCAAACTGCTTGGACATATTATTTTTGAAGAGGGAATTAGGATTGATCCTAATAGAGTTAGTGCAATTCAAAAGTTAGATTTACCAAGAAGTAAGAAGGAGATTCAATATTTTCTTGGGAAAGTTAACTTTGTTAGAAGATTCATTCCTAACTTTGCTGAAGTGGTTAAGAACATAACAAAGATGTTAAAGAAAGGAGCAGATTTTAAATGGACACCTGAAGCAAAGAAATCATTTGAAGAAATTAAGAAAGCACTTACTCAAGCACCAGTACTCATCAGCCCGGATTTTACCAAGGAGTTTCTGATATTCACATTTGCTTCTGAAGACACAATTGCTAGAGTTTTATTGCAAAAAGGAAGTCAAGGTACTGAACAGCCCATTTCCTTCTTTAGCAAGGCATTGGCTAATGCTGAATTGAAATATAATATCTTAGAGAAACATGCTTATGCATTGGTGAAAGCCGTTAAGGATTTCAGAATTTATGTTTTGCACTCTCACATTGTTGCATACGTGCCAAATACTGTTATAAAAGACATTCTTACACAAGCTGATCCAGATGGAAAAAGGGGGAAGTGGATAGAAAATTTGTTGGAATATGATATTGAGATCAAACCCACCAAGTTGGTAAAGGGTCAAGGCCTAGCCAAATTGTTGACTCAGTCAAATCTGGATTGTATTGATATTAATTTAAGCACAGAAATCTCAGAAATTTCTGAAAATGAAGAAGAGTTGGTCCAGATAAATGAAAAATTCCTGATCTCTGAATGGTATAAGGATATAGCATTTGTTTTGCAGCATAATAGAGCTCCTGATAACCTTTCAAAGTCCAAAGCTCGGTTTACCAAGTTGAAATCTCTCAGATATTTTGTGTATGATCAAAATCTGTTTTGGAAAGATGCAGGAGGAATATTATTAAATTGTCTCATTGAAGAAGAAGCTGATAAAGTAATTGATGAGTTTCATAAAGGGGATTGCGGAGGTCATCATTATTGGAAAGCCACTGCAAACAAGGTTTTGAGAGCTGGCTATTTTTGGCCAACTATGTTTAGAGATATTTATAAAAAGATAGCCACATGCCATGAATGTCAAGTATTTGAAGGAAAAAGAAAGCTCATGCCAATTCCCTTGGTTCCTATTTATGTTGAAGCACCATTCCAACAGTGGGGATTAGATTTATAGGGGAAATCCATCCTCCCTCATCAGGACAACATCGCTGGATTCTCACAGCCACTGATTACTTTACAAAATGGATAGAGGCAATACCCACAAGGCAAGCAAATGATTCTGTGATTATTTCTTTCTTAGAAAATAATATATTATCAAGGTTTGGTTGTCCAATCAAGATCATTACAGATAATTCTCAAGCTTTCAAGTCCAAAAGAATGATTGATTTTGTCATCAGTATCACATTTCCCTTGGACATTCCACTGCTTATTATCCACAGGGAAACGGATTAGCTGAGTCATCAAACAAGAGTCTTGTGAGAATCATAAAGAAGCTGCTGCAAGAAAATAAAAAAGCTTGGCATTTGAAACTGAAATATGCCTTGTGGGCTGACCGGATTTGCACAAAAAGGTCCATTGGAACATCACCATATGAAATTGTGTATGGAGCAGAGGCTATATTCCCAACATCTCTCGGGGTACCAGTAATGAAGTTGATTCAAGGATTAGAAGAGGAACCAAATGCTATACAGCAAAGGATCAATCAGCTAATAGCTTTGCAGGAGAAAAGAAGTGAGGTGTTTGACAGTCATCAACAAAACCAGAACAGGGTCAAGAGAGCATTTGACAAAAAGATCAAAGAGGTCACATTTCAGATTCATGATAAAGTCCTGAAATGGGAAGCCAGAATTGAAGAGAAAGGTAAACATGGTAAATTTGAAAATTTGTGGAAAGGGCCATATCAGATTTCTGCTTTCCATGGAAATAACACCTACATTCTGCAGGAAGTTGATGGAACACCATATGCTGGAGGACTTGTTAATGGCAGGTTCTTAAAGCATTACAATTAATGAATTTCTGCCAAGTGTCTCACAAACATTGTATATAACCGTTTTATGAATATTTCTTGTTGAAAATAAATGACAAGCTGAACAGAAAAGCTTAAGCCCGAGGTGAAGGCCCACAAAGCTAGAAAGGAATGCTTGTCAACTCTGTGTGTGTTTTTAAGAAATTGAACAAAGCACTGGACCTACGAGTTCTTAGTGTACTACAAGAGCACACTATCCCAAGTGGAGCCACTGTTATCACTTAGAACTAAAAAAAAAAAAAAAAAAAAAATATTTGCATATAATCCTTTGTCCTAGTTCAATGTCAAAAGTCTGTGTCAAATTGTTTTCGTTTTATGTTTCTTACTTAGGGTTGGAGCTTTAAAGGTGTTTGATTTAAATTATACTCGAATCCTATTGGTCCTCCTCCACCATCATGGTTTCATAAGTCATGTCTTGTCTTATACTAGTCACCGATTCTTTTCGTGATTTCGCAGCGTAATCTCCTATTGGCCAGTTTCGCAACGTAATCATTGTTCAGCCATTCCACAGCGTGTTATCATTAAGCCGTTTCGCAGTGCATTATTAGAATTCAAAACTAACCGCGATGCGAAATCGTGGATTCGTGCATTTCGCAGCGAATCTTTCCCAAAGTGTCAAGTCTGTTGATGAGTCACCAATTCTCTCCTCTCATGTCAGTTTGTGTACCTCCCGTAGCATGTCTAAATGCTCATTAGTCACTAATCCACCAATAGATTTGTTGAAATGCACAGAAATATCATTCCAATGGATTTTACCGTGCATGGATCTTTATGATGATCGTAAGCGATGCATAAGTGACAAGCTTGTATGATGATGTATTTGAGTTTTCAAGCGAGGCTGTTTTCAAGCGAGCCTGATTACAAGCGAGGCCGAGTTAAAGAGAACTGAACCACCATTTCAACTGAAGCTGTTGGTCATTGTGTGTGTGAAGATTTCAAAAGAAAAATGGAGAGGAAAGAACACAGATCTGGAAAATGCCAGAGGACCGAACCTGAAGGTTTGGACATAGCATTGAGAGATGAAGGCGTGAAGAAAGCATTCAAAGATGCCGGGTGCGGGAACTTTTGTAAAAAGCTACAAGGAGGACATGCGCAGGTAACCAAAGAGTTTGCTTTAAACTTCACCGTTTTAAATTCAATAATAGCTATGTTGGAAGTTCAAGTGTCTCCGGAGGCAATAGCTGCTGTAACAGAGATCCCAAGAGGGTGGCAAGAATGGTTTAAGAATTTTAAGTTTGATATGAATCCATGCAAAGAGTTTTTAAAAGAGGCATATGTGAATGAAGACCTAACAAAAGCAGTGCCCAGAAACTATGTCAAGGAGCATTATGCCCTTCTTCTCACCTGTATTCAGAAATACTTGACCTGTGAAGGAAGATACAATAAGGTCTACTCTTATCACTTCAAGCTGCTTTTACATTTCACTGGGAAAGCTTCCATAGACATTCCTTTTTACTTATTTCGCAGCTTGAGTAAAATGTGTGATAAGGTGCAAGTGAGGAAAGAGGATTGTGAAACCTCTTTGTTTCACCATGGTTTGGTTAAATTGTTAGTTTTAGATGGCCTCCAGAAGATAGGCAGAGACTGGAATTCGTTCATCTTCATGGCTGGTTTCCAAAGAAAAACTGGCCTTACTCCACAACCAGTTAAAGAACAACCAGTCAAAGAACTCACGATAGCTAAGCTTCAAAAAGAGGCAAGAGATAAAAAGCAAGCCAAGTCACAGCTAAGAAAACTAGTGAAGCCACTGATCATTAGAGAACAACCTCAGCAATCAACAAAAGAAGAAGCTCAGCATAAGAGGACTATACCTAAAACAAGTAGATCTGAAACAGTGTCAAGGGTAAGGACAAGAAGCCAAATAAGTAAAGAAAAAGGTAAAGCCATAGATGTTGAAGAAAGCCCAGTATCTAAGGCAAGCCTGAATGATCTATTGGAGGCCATTGAGTTTGAGCAAATTGAACCAGTGCATATTGATTTGACACAGTCATCACCAGAAAGTACCAAGAAGTCTAAGGCCTCAAAAAGGCTGAAGTTTGATGAGCCAGGTGAAGAATTTATTTTCAAACCCAGAAGACCTATTACAAGGAAGCAAGTAAAGGAAGCCGAGAAATTGCCCAGAACAGAGGAAGCCGAGGAATTGCTCAGAACAGAGGAGGCAGAGAAAATTAAGCAAAAAGACACAAATAGAACAGTCATCATATCTCAAGGAGGTAATATTATAGCTATAAGGAACCAGTTAGAAGCAGCTAAACATGAGATTGCTAAGGTGAAGAATGCCACTAGGGAGTCTGCAGTCAGGTATGAAAATTATCGTAAAGCTGTATGGAAAGGAAGTGAAAACCTAGTAAACCAGTTGGATTCAGTAGCCGATGTTTACACATGGACAGTTCCAGCAATCAAAGAGGCCAAATTCATCAGAAAGATAAATATGCATCTAAGAGCTGAAAATAAAGCTATGAGGAAGAAAGTTGAAGACTTGAAGGCACAGCTAGGCCAGTTAGCTGCTAAATGAAGTTGTTGTTCAAAGAAAGGTTTTGTTCCAAATTTTGTCAAATTTTGCTTAGTTTTATTGTTTTGAGGACATGTAGATCCATGCTATATGTATCAAAGATCAAAAGGAGTTTTGGCAATCAAATGTCTAGGCGGTAAATACCTCAGGGCAAAGACAAGCTGTTTAAACAATTCAGCAGTTTCGTAGCGCGCTACGAAACTGCTGTAGGTGGTGTTTTCAACGCAGACAAACAGTTTGGTAATATGTGTGAAATTTTCAAAAGGAAACACCTAAAGGATATGTAAGAGACCAAATGAAGCCATCACAACCATTCAGATCAAGACAGGTGTACCTTTAAAAGGCGGAATGCTCTAACTCAAGTTTAAAGTTTTTGTTATAAAGCCACTTTATTACCGGTCATAGGGTATTGAATGAGTTGCATACAAGGAATTTTGGCTTGCACACTTGGCCATCGATGAAGCCTCCAACACATCAGGAACATGGTGGTGTTCTATATTTTTGGGTTATTAAAAGGGCTAAAAGACATGCTGCTGTATATTCGAAGTTATGGAGGACTGGAACCGAAAAGCAAGGGATATCACCTAACATCATTGAGCAGTTAAAGCATTCAGCATCCAAGGCCAACATGGAGCATTAAATACTCATCTTAGCAATCATCTTAGCCATCTCAGCCAAACTGAAAGGAGACCAGGTGTCAAAGAACAAGGAGGAATCATTCTACGAAGAAGATAGAGTTAGAGTCATAGTCAAATTAGAACTCTTTAAAACTCCAGTTAGCACTTATTGTATTTAATAGTTTGTTGCAAAGCAGATAGGTGTCATAAAAAATAGTTATTGAATTCCCCTCATGCTGGAGGAGGAATCTCGAATTAGGTAGAATAAGAATTCTATATATAGCTAAGACAATGATGTAATGAGGGTTGGAGATTTTATAAAACAGAGGACTGTTTTGGCTTATGTAAAAACAGAGTTCAGTAATATAAATGATTGTTTTACTTCTCATGATTCATAAGGGATTTTCTTGTTCAGAATGTGTGATGGTATATTTTCTTTAGTGTTCTTTTACAGTTGTACAAATGCATAATCACTCAGAATTCATTGATCATGCTCTGACTTCCTGTATGTCTTTGTAAACTGTGGTTTTATATAAGTGGTATTCTGAACATCCAAATGCTAAATGCCCTGACTTCTATGTAAGGCATCATCATTGTTTGCTGTAGTATGTTTGACTCCATAGGCCCAATGGAAACTTATGTAATGTTTGTCCAGCCTTCATTATTTGTCAATGTTATTCACAAGAGTTAGCCATCTTATTAATAGTCAAAATCAATAATCCTTTGAGAGAGCCCTCTCAAGCTAAGGAGGCTAAGCCTTAGTCAAAAGATTGGTGTGAAATAGTTACTTGAAGTCTTCCTGGGTTGCAGCCTTCCAGGGCTTGATTTTGAGATAACACTAGCTATCTATCGTATGTTCCTAAGGGTAAAAATTTTGGAAAGACAGTTCAATTCTATCCAATATCAACATATTTCCAAAAACTTAAACACATTAACAGATTCATTAGAAAATTATGTGTTAGATAGACATTTGCAACATTTATAAAAGAAAAGCATTTCATCAATATTTGCATCAGGATCATATAACTTAACCAAAATAAAGATCCGAAAATCAAAAATATATATAACTGTTTATGGTTTATACATAGTGTTCTGTGTCCAAGACAAAATCAGTCAAATGACCCAAAAACTCAAAATTGTAGGGGGCACCCTAGTCTAATGGTGTTGGTGATAACAAGTCACCGCCTATGCAATCATGCATAAAAGCCTATTTCGTCGACTTGGCACGTCAGTGGTATGTCACTGTAATCTCAGAGGCAGCTCGTCGGTCCTCACATCTGGGATACCAAGGGTGAGACCCTTGATCTAATCCTATAATACTGCAAGAGTCTCGGCCACATCCAGGTCACGAAGGACAGCCCTCCCTATAACCTCTCCTGCTGGAACAACAGTTGCTGCTCTCAGGCACACTGTTGGTCACACTAGTCCGATATCTGCATGAGCACATGAGTTTTGATTAGTCTTGATAAAATAAAGCACAAGAACGTTATAAGAGCAATAAACAGGGATATGGTTAGAGATTTTTACCTATAACACCCCACTACTCGCCAGCCGACAACACCAAATCTGGGTCACCCCAGAAATCCATACCAGCATACGGACACTCAGCATAAACCATCTGCTGATGGTTGAAACACTCGAAGAAGGCACTAGAGAAAGAAACCTGCGACTGACTAGCATGTCAAGCCATAAGGTCAACCCATCTCTTCATCCTTGGCTTAGTTGGTGGTGGAAAACCAAGTGAAATGTATTGTGGCTGCATCAGTGGGATCTTCTCCAAGGCGAAAGTGGTCAAAACAGAACCATAGCCAAAGTTCTTGGATCTTCCATTTTTCACCTTGGTAAGCTATTCTTTTATCACCAGAAGTACTGCATCACACCAGTTTAACACCTTTGGTTCGAGGCATTCCAAGGCGTACTACATATAGGACCTATTGGCCAAGTGAAGAGTCGTGCTACCAGCCAATCTAGCAAAGGTGAATAGAATAGTCCTCAAGGACCAGTCAGTGACATCTCCGATATTGATCTTGTCGTCCCTACTCAGCTAAGATCCTTCTCTACAGTATCAACGAATATAATCCCTCACAGATTCGTCCCCACGGGCGGAACCTGACAGTGAGAGAGGGGCACCACGCCTCGATAAACCGGTCAAAAAGTAGATGTCCTTAACACTCAAGGGGATGGATTTGCCTCTGATCTGGAACACTTGGTTGGTAGGATCCCATGCATCGAGGAAATATTGAAACAAGTTGATTTGTTGCCTCATGCTAGATATGCGGAAGAACTTGAGCAAACCATAGTTCCACAATGCAGTTACCGTACCCAGATCATGTAAAGCAACCATGTCCTCTTCTTCATGCTCACGTTCTCACCATGTAACAACCATTTTTCTCCAATGAATCTCTGAAAAACAAACAAGAGAAGAGTCAGGATCCTGATTTGGCAAAAAATAGGCAAAATTTCCATGAAAAAACTGTGCAAAAGTTTTCCTCCTTGTGCCCATCGCACCCCAGTTGTGTACTGGGTGAGATGCATACTGACTAGCCAATGGCTAGCCCAGTATGCATCGCACCTTTCGATGTATACAGGGTGCGATGGGGGTAGAACAAATTGTTCAAACCCTAGAGGCTTAGAAAAGCAGGGAAACATGCTCAGAATTCAAAAAACGAAAGAATGCAACTGAAGAGCTCAGGTTTAGCTCCTACCTGGTCCAAACGGCGCCGAAAATCGTCCACAGAATCTCCCGAAATCAGTTGGTGAGAATCAAGGGGGAAAACACCTCCAGAGCTCCAACAATCCCAAATTCAAATGAAATGGTAAAATTAGGGGTATAAACTACTTTTAAATTACTTTTCACGTAATTCGAGTAGGGTATTAGTGTTTTAACTCATTTTTCAAGCATGTATTCTCATTTCTAATTAGTTTGATGGAGCAATTGAACAGGTAGTACGACCGTCAAAAGAACATAGTGTTAACGGTGAATCGAATATCAATGACCATTATCATGAGCAGTTTTACGCAAAGTTCAAGCTCATTAAAAATTAAACCTAGCAATGAGAAAATGTTCCACCAGAGTTTAAGCTCATTAAAAAATGAACCCACCTCAAGAGAAGTCGCACAGAGAATTCACTGACCCAGCTCGTGGCTCATCCGCTGCAATACCTTCATTCTTTCATGACTCCCACCCTGAACCCTGTATCATCAGATTGTTTTCACCTCCACAAAATCATTTGCTCTGTTCCGTGTCATAGATGTGGGATTCATTAAGGCCCTCCTATGATGGGTCACTTCTTGTCGACGTCAGCTCATTATCCAAGAAGTCGACCTAGGAACAACCCTTTCAATACTTTGAAGCTTGCATGCCTCAATGGCAGGTTTCTCACTTTCAGTGACAGGTTTACATTAATGGCCTTCGACCGAGAGATTTTACGTGGTGTTCGATGCCAAGTCCATTTTTCACACCACGTAAATTGTACTGGCGTACCTTGAGGGTCATTATCATTATCAGTGATTCCTCTAGCGCCTGTTAACAACTTCCATCATTGGCTGGTAATCAGGCGATGTCTTTCCATGTTCAACTCCAGAACATCTTTTCACATGGATCGACTTGTACTTCAGGCGAAGATTGAATGAGTTTGAAGACCCCAGATGTAGTTTCATCCATCCAGGCTACGATATATTCAGGAAAATAAAGACATCAAATGTACATCATTGCTGCACAGATAATCATCCAAATCAAAGGATGATGGCTCTGTCAGAATCATCAGTCTGCGACATAGACGGTTGTCTGTCCTATGTACATGAAAATGAATTTATAAAGCTGAGCATGGGAATGCCTGCCTTATCTAGATCATGAAAGTATTATGAGGATAATGTATTGTAGTGTATCTTATTATAGGTCACCTTCCAGTTCGAAAAACCTCGGATCCTCGTGATAAAGCATTTCACCCGACATCAAAAAAGATTTACGACCTCATGCTTTAGGAGGAAACTATTATAGACATATTTGGGCGTTGCAACCCCAATCATATATGTCCATAAACCAAGGGTTTTTGAGTCCCTAAAAGTGTTTTTTCACACCCTAAAGGAACAAGGTCAGCTGATTACATCATCTCCCAGAAGTTCTCCATGGAAAACTGCTCAGAACTGGTCAAAACTGGACCATACAGACTGCTCAGTGCTAAGGGTGCGATGCATCTCACCTACCACATGCAAGAAGTGCGATGCATACTGAAAAACCCTTATGTAGGGTGCGATGGGCGAGAGTAGACAAATGGTAGAGACAGTTTGCAAGGTGGATGATCATGGAATCTTCCAGAAACTTCTCCTGTGACACTTGCCTCTCTGAATTCATCCAGGGATGAGTAAGAGATCATGAATCTCCAAGTGGAACGAAGAACTATCAGAGAGAGGACACTAATCAAAATCCCAGAAGCTGACTCACGCCTTGCAAATATCTATATGTGGATCCCTCATCCCAGAGATCCAAAGGCTGGAATCTTGTATTTTGTAAGGAAGTGTTGTTGGTTTCTTGGTGGAACATCATAGTGTTGGGTGATCTAAGCTTTTCATGAGGTGAAGAAGGGCTTTCATGCTGGGAGGATGATGCTGGGTCAGATCAATGGGTTGTAATCCTCTCTTCTACTCTTTCTATCAATAAATCTATTTGAGTTTTCATCCACATTCTTGTATGTTTGAGTTGATATATGCATTTGTGTGGTCAATATATATCTAGTCCTATATTGTTTATGATCGTAGATCTTTGTGCTTTGATGGTATCATGCTGCTCTGACTTTACAGGTGCTCTTTGAAGTGGGGTAAGCAAGGAAGGAGCGGCAAAGATCTGTTAAAGGGGAGAGGAAACAAGTAAGGAGCCAAGCGAAAGACTGAGGTTGGTACTCTTTCTCTCTCATCTACTTCTCATAAAGGAAAACACAAGTAACTTTAGTTTGTTTGTTTCTAAGATAGCTACCCGTCTTAGTGGGACTAGCAATTCTGAATGGACACTAGATTTCCCAATAACAAGAAGGCATAGAGGTAATATTGCCAATGGGTTTCATCCCGTGGCAGCTGACGCATCGGGCATTGATCCTCCCCCTGGGGGAATTAGTGTTCAGGATAGGCCTGGTACTTCCACAGAACTAGAGAGGAACACTCCAGTTCTTTCTCGAGTTCTCTTTCAATCGAAAGATAACATAGAGGTAGAAGAACTCCCAGAGTCGTTAGCAGCTCTGAATTCTCCTCTACCTTCTAACTATCCAGATGTATTACAATATGTTGGGACTCCGACGCATAGACCGTCAAGTCCAGGTCATATTACGCACTTACCTTCGATGACCACCACTGGAAGCATGGCTTCTACCACAAGTGCTACAACCATGCAGACTCCAACATCAGTACAAGGGGGAGGAACTATTTCCATCCCCTCTGCATATTTATTTGGGTCTTTTGCTAGCACATCCTTAGTTGGGTCTACCTCCATTCCTTCTAGGAGTGGAAATTCCCAAGCCAATGCATCTGGTTCTAGATTTTTCCCGTTTGGCACCCATTCATGGGGTATTCCGTCAGTTCCATTTAGTGCCTCCACATCCATGACGGGTGGGTCAGATTCATTTCAGGGTTTTCCTTTTGGAAGTGGTCATATACCACATTCCAACCTAACGATAGGATCTATGCCTTTTTCTTCTAAAATACAAGGCAGCAATCCCTTTCAAGGTTGGACTAACCTTGCAGTTAGTGGCATAGGAACTGGGAATGTATTTTTCGGCCAACAAGGGAATAGGCCGTACTCCACAGCTAGTTCATTTCAAACTATTCCTCCCTTAGCTTCTGCTTGGAATCCTTATCAGGGCTTATCAACTCCTCATAATCCTTTAGGAGGGAGCTTCGCTGGTTATGGATGTTTTTTGACTGGAGTTGGTCAAACTCCAAGTTTTTCTGGATCACAAGGTTCACCTTTTGGTTCAGTTGGTTCTGTTGGTTACTTCAGGTAGCCTGGTGCCTTCCAAAATCTAGGCCAATGTTTTCAAAACTTTGGGAGCTCCACCCAGTCTGGGTGGAATCCCCAAGGTCCTCCTAGGCTTTCTTTTCTGGCAACGTTGAATTTGCCAGATCTCATGAAATTAACAAACGATCCAATCAAATACAATCTGACCTCACCTCTGGTCCCAACCAAACTCCCTTCAGACATTCCAATGTTTGAGGGGAAGGGTGGTGAAGACCCGAGCAACCACGTAACCACATTCCATTTGTGGTGCTCATCAAACTCCCTCATCAATGACTCGGTTAGGTTGAGACTTTTTCAACACACCTTGTTATAGGACAAATGGACCTCCTAATCAACTCAGAGGAGAAAGACAAGATGACTAAAAGAATGACCACATTTGTAGGCCCAGAATCCACACTAACGCTCTCTGTACACTGATAACCTGCTTTATAAAGCTTGTTTACAAGCATAAAGGAGCATTAGTTAACTTGCTAACTTTTTTTGTTAGATCAGGGGGAGCGTTAGTGAAATTTAGTGATGCTCAAGTGGTTATGCCAATGAATCTACCATTAAATATCTAGATATTATTTCCCTAAAATTGAGCAAGAAAAGCAGGGAAACTCCAAAAATCAAGATATTTGGAGAAATTCTATTCCGGAAACAAAGGCAAATGGGAAAAAGCTGGTAAACGAGGCAGGTTCATGGTTTTTACCCAAATGAACTACAGGTGGAGTTGGGCAGCCCTAAATCGATTGCTATTTAAGCAGCGAGAGGGCTATTGCACAATGGTCAGAGAATTTGGAAGGATAGTACATGGTGCTATTGTGATATTGTCATATTCTTGAAGGAGCTAGCTGAAAGAAGGAGAGAGAGAGGGAGGAAGAAGGGATAAGGAAGGCTGATGCAACAGGGTTGTTGTAATCACTCTTCTGAATATAGGACTGCAGTTTTGTTCCACTACTCGAAGTGTCGGTGATATTGTGCATCTATTTGTACATTCTGATGCTTGTTGTGTTGATTAGATAAGTTACGCATTTATACATGTTTGTTACGGATTCTTACATTAATTGTTAGAAGCATATGCTGTGATTGGTTTGCTTCGTTCTTTTGTGTAGGAATCATCTTGGAGCCAGTCAGGAGGAGTTCTTCTTACTACACAGAGATCCCCAAGCGAATCTAGAAAGAACCAAAGGTGATCCTTTCTCCATATCATGTTGATATATGTCAGATAGATGAACATGTGTGTAACAGGTACCTTTTGCAGATAAACTTACGGTCTGTCAGAAGTCCCGGGAAGACTTTCGAGGGTAATTTTCATCTCGTGCATTTTACCCCATAGCAGAACTGGTGACTCCACTGTGGACTATACATTTAGTTTCTGGTTATCTGGACTCCTCTCAGATCTCTTCTCTCTTCTATGAGCTTCCCGCTTCTTCATATCCTTCTCTGATCCACCATCTAATTTGTTGCATCCTGCAAAGTTGCTTTCTCTTCAGAAACCAATCCCAAAAGCCCACTTTTTGAACTCTTTCCCTCACTAACGTAGGTTTCTAGTCTACACAGAGCTTTATAAAGCTCTTTGACGGTGCACATAGAGAGTTGGTGGCCAAACTAAAGCTCTGTTTACACATAGACAGAGCATTAGTGACCCATTTCCATGTTTTTCAAGAGATTTTGTGGACCAAAAGGGGGGGAACTTGTCCCAAGGGCTAAATTAAGATCTGCAATAGTATCATGCTAACAAATTTGGTGTCTTAAAATTTATTTTTTAAGAAAAAGCTTTAGTTTTTCTCTCATAAAAGAAATTTTTGTTGAGAGAAAAGCTAATAAACTGTACATCTCCTTTTGTCAAAATAGTTGTAGGCTGCTTTGTTTTGGTTCAATAGTTGTTAGGGAATATTGAGAAAAGGAAATTTCGGTTATGCAAAGTGTTGAATGACTTTAGATGCACTGACGAGTACATGAATATGTGAAATGAAACATGTGTAGAATAAGACTTGTTTGCATAAGAAATTGAAATTTTTTTTCAAAGCATAGTTTTACATGATTTATCGAGTCGAGAGTCTCATCATATTCATACGTCAACACCCCCTCTGAAGAAAAATAAGAAAGTACACTAAAATTTACACTAAAATCAATCAGATACTCTTTTTTAGATCAAACTAACATTAGATATATTAGGACCTTGGGATAAGAGAGTGAGTCAACTGCCCAAGGCTGCAAATCAAACTAGTGTCGTTAAAGAGTGAAAAATCCTTCTGCACTCATATTACCAGGACCACTCCACTCACACTGGAACGAAATACGAGACAACATAAAATTGTAATCGAAGGTAGCCCACCTTCTTTTACAACTCCTTTGGGAATTCTGTGTAATGGGGGTCCCTTCGGGGATTTCAGAACTAAGTCAAGGACTCAGGTATCCTGACCACATAGCATGCTGTCTATGACTATGTCCTCCCTGGTAATGTCTGTGATTTGAGGTATCTCTAGTGGCCAATACTTCTAGGTACTTACCTAAGGTGACTGGGACGGGCTATCCTGGTACCTCAAATGGACGGACCTACTTTGTCTTCATTTTTTGGGAGGGTGCTCGTCGTCACAAGAGTACTTGGCCCCACAATCTGAAGTTTAGACGAAGCTCAAAAGTAATCGTAACCGTAGATTTGGCCATCCTTCTCTGTTACTCATTGAGAGACTAGGTTTCATCTCTAGTAATCGGTGTTTATCAGACAAGGTAATTTCACCTTGTTTGTTAATTGTCATTTTAGTGTAGTTTTTCTTTTTAGGTACCTGAGTGCTATCGTTTTTGAGACTTAAAGAATATCACCTTAAAATTTATCTGATAAAATTTACCAGACATTGTGGCTACATCCAGCCCTCACCGTCAATCCAAATGGTTGTTAGGACTTCCTCCACTCACTGTGGAGGATCTGCCAAGATCCACTGACTCGGATTCCTCATCTTCGAGGAATTAGTCTCCTAAATTGCACACGAGATCATTCTGGATGACCAACAATTTTGATTTGCTGGAGGATTTCTTCACCGAAGGATTTCTTCCTCATTTTAACACTCTGCTTACAAATCAGTTGGATCATATTATTGCTCCCGTCGTACCAGTACTTCACTCTTCACTGGGAGGAACTCTCCCATCTATTCAGTTGACACCTCAAGGGTTGTGGAATTATAGAGACATTGTCAATCCTCTACCACTTCCCCAGTTGAAAATCATCACAACACCGGCAATGTGGAACCCCGCAATCCCGTTTGTCCTAGGTACTACAACTCACATAACACCCTCTATCAGTGGAACCCAGCAGATGCCAGGTTCCACTCCTATGGTGCACCAAAGCATACCTTCGACTAGTGCCACATATAGTGCTCCATATAACACTCAATGTGGCACTATGGGCGCAGTCCCAGTTTACCAAAACCAAGGTCAGCCGCCAATGTATGGTTCTAACCCCCAGATTCAGATATCTGGGGTGGTTCCCAATATGCACATGGTGGCAGGGAATGTCACAGTTCCCCCGCCATTCTTAGGCATGCATGGATAGTCGCTGATTGACATGAATTTTCCCTCTGTCAATCAAAGCCATATGGTTAGTTCAGTGTCGGTTGGGAATCCACAAGGGATCCCCACCCAATCCATGGGGGCACCCTACTCACAAACTCAGATGAGTCAAGGGGGCACCGCTTATACTAGGGGCAACTTCATACCCCAGTATCAAAATCCTCATGGGAATCCACTTCACAAAACCGTACTGCAAAGCAACTGCTACACCACGTAGCCTATGTACACCATGGGGAACCAAACAATGGGAGGAGTGTAGAGCTCCTCAGGTCATCCGTCATCATAATGTTTCAAGTCGGGGGCACCCAACAATTTGCCTTTTTTGGCAACATTGGATATCCCCAACTTATACAAGTTGACTAACGACCCCATCTATCATAACCTACAATGGCCGCTGATCCCGCATAAAATACCAGCGGATATTCCTAAGTTTGACGGAAAACAAGGGGAGGATCCAAGCACTCACGTCACCACCTACCATCTATGGTGTGTTTCCAATCCCATGGTGGATTACAGTGTCCGGTTGCGTCTTTTTCCCCACACCCTCACTAACAATGCTATAAAGTGGTATATTGAGTTACCACGTGCGTCAGTGAATACCTTTGACGCTTTAGCGATGGAGTTCCTAAAGCACTTTCAGTTACCTATCCATTATGAGACAGGGACAAAGCTCCTTACTTCGTTTTGTCAGGATACCTCCACCCACATCTCTGATCATATCCATGAATGGAGACATAGGCGGAGGTTAGTCAAAGCCCCCATCCTTGATTTTCTCTTAACAGACTAGTTCTGTAAGTCGCTACTCCCACAAATCGCTAGAGATGTCGCTCTAGGTGGTGCGGTCACAGAGGACCAATCCATATGTCGTGCCCAACATTTAGATTTGATCTATTCGTAGTCTAGCACTCTCTACAACATTATCCCCTATGCTCCTGGTAACCCCAATCCTCCCACCACTTAGCACCCTGGAGCGCATGCCGACGGGATCATCGACGCAACCTCCACGAGCGCTGTAAAACAACTCAGTGGGTCCGTTGCCAAGTTGGCAGTGGACCCCTCTACCAAAATGACTGCTCTTCCTGCCACTACGATTAACTCTGTGCAGTCTACACATAAATCCAGTAGCAAGAACAAGAAGAAACAGAACAAGACCGCTCCTTCTGAGGAGCAGTCATCTAAGCAGCCCAACCCAAAATAGAAGGCCGTTGCACCTACTGATATGGAAAAGGATAAAGGCACCAACTATTCATGCAAACTCTATCTTGAATATCACGTAACCTAGCATTGTCTGCGTCTTCAAGAATGCACAGATTAGCTTACAAAGAAATATTTTCGTAAGACACCTACGGTCCTTAGAAATCCTTTTCCTAATCAACAGCAGCAACATCTCATTGCCAACCAACTGCCACCCATGTCAGGGGGCAGCGATGGTTCACAACAATCTTCAGCTGGTGAAGGAAGTTCTATTGTTTACACATTTGAAATGGTAGAACTAACAACCAGAGCCAAATCATATGAAGCTCCTATCGTTCTGGCAGCAGAATCATCCGCAGGTCAAAACCCATCGCCACCCAACTATTTGCGAATCGAAAGGCTAGTTGACGACCTTGTAATTTGACCCCCCAAGGGGGCACTTCAACGCACAACGCACAACACATCTGCATGTGCCACCCAACACTACAACATCGTAGAGGATTTGGCACAAGCGTCGTCGTCTATGTCGGCGCTCGAAGTATTACAAACATACCCCAGCCAAAGGAAAGCTTTGCTTTCAGCTATCGGGGGTATTGACCCTGCGGATTCCATGCTTGCTATTTTCGACATGGACAAGTGTAAACCTGCCCTTTCCCACTAGCTCACATTTCAGGTGCATATCACTTCGAAAGGTAAAGGTATACACCGAACTGTCATCAACGAAGGTGCTTCGACCTGCGTCATGTCCGCTTCATGTTGGCTCGCCCTGGATTCCCCAACCCTCTCACCACCGTCGAACTCCCTTAAAGCTTTCGACGGCCACACCTTTGTCCAAAAAGGATACTTAGCCAGTTTTCCCATCACTTTGGTTGGGAAAACCGTAACGGTGGATGTAGAAGTCATAGACTGAAAACTCAACTATAATCTATTGCTAGGTCGCAGTTGGACATATGCCATGATGGCCATCGTATCCACTGTCTTTTGTATCATCCTATTTCCATTGGATGGAAAGGTCATAATAGTGGATCAGTTGTCTTTCTGCACCTCTAATTATTCACCATTACCACACGACTTTGTATGATCCGGATTTAATCAAGAACGCAATAGATTACAAAGATAACCATAAATACAGAGATGCGATAACCATAAATACAGAGATGCAACGGAAATAATACTTCATTTCATTACTGGAAAATACTGAAATATGCTTACAAACAGAAATGGAAAGAAACCAGCTAGGGCGATGGTAGCTTATCTCTCAGAAGAGATGTGGTGGCTACATGCCTCTGAACTGTTCCGAACTGTGTTACAATGAGGCTCGAAGGCCTATTTATTGTTGAGAAACAATGGAAAACCCTTCACATCCCGAAACCTAACCCTAGAAGATGAAACGCCAAATTGTGGGCCCCGTTTGGGTAAATTGGTACATCAATTTCCCGGGGTCATAACTTTGGCATACGATCTCCGTTTGACGCGTACGATAGCTCGTTAGAAAGATCTATCAGAGTACTACCACTTTGGGAAGGGCAACATGGGTCGACCCATGTTGCCCATAGATTTCCCAAAAAACGTCGTTTAGGGCCTCAAAACGGCTCCAGAAGTTCAGGACCCAAAAAACTGCTAAAAATAGTAAGTTGTGCTACAATTAAGGAAACTGAAAATGCTGAGAGAAACAATGGTGGGGTCCAGGTGGACTTGGAAGGTGGCCACCAATATCCACTTGGATCATTCCTCCCCCCTTAGGAAGCAATGGTCCCCATTGCGTTGAGTTCCTCCTTGAGATGAGGAAGCTTCTGCTGAGCTGGGTCTCTGGTGAGCTGTTCTGCAATCTCTGTTGTGACCAGAAATGGTGGGAAGCATGGTTGGTGATGGTCCACATTGAACACTCGGTGCAAGAAAAGGAATGGAGGAATGTTTTGCTTCAAAGAATTGTTTCCCGTAGCCTTGGTATTGGTGTAAGGACCATGTCGGAGTGGTCGCAGCTTCTGATGGGCTCTTGTAAGGCGTTCTTTCTGCAGATGTAACCAAACTTTGTTGCCCACCTGAAACTTATGTGGTACCCATGTGGGTGAGGAGAAGTTGTTCCTGTGTTTTTTCATGACCGTATCCCTTTGTTGTTGCTGTTGCATGGAGGAACCCTTTGCAGGGGTCATGGATGTAGCAACGATCTTCCCCTTACTTTGGGAGTGAACCAGACAGATGAATTTCCTAGTCTGGGAGATGAGCTTGCTGCCTTTCTTAGTAGTGATCAAAGATGTGGCGGTAGGTGGGGCTACCTCCGGTATCTTGTATAATGAATTATTCAAAGAAATAATGACAGCACGAGGCCTGGACTCATACACAGCATGTCGCCTCCACAAGTATGGTTGGCCTAATAATACATCACAAACATCCAGAGGTGTAACATCACATAATACCTCGTCTGTGAAGGGTTTGATGTTGTAGGGAAGGCAGCACTACTAGCGAACTTTCAGATCTCGTCCTTCGTGAAGCCACCCGATACTGTACGGCTGTGGGTGCGGTGTAGTCAGTATGCCCAACCGCTTCACGACCTCTCCTGAAATGAGGTTCTTTTGGCTGCCATTGTCGACAATGAATTGCAGCGGCGAACCCTTCACCCACATCTGTGAGTGGAAAAGACGCTCCCCTTCCTCTGGATTTTGGGGCTCATATTTTTGGATCTTGGCGGTGGCAATAGTGGCGTTGGGATCCGCATCAATGATCTGCTTCCCTTTTCCATTCCCCTTGTCGGGTTCTGGCTTAGGGTCGGAACATGCATCTAATTCGGAAGCCTTCAACTCGGCCACCAACGACTGCTTGGTCCGACACTCACTTGTGTTATGAGTGGGACTCTTGTGGAACTCACACCACTTTCCTGTGTCCTTCCTCGGCTTCATTGTGTTTTTCTTTTCTTGCGGCTTCGACGGGTTGTCTTGGGTCACCCCGCCTTGTCTTTGTCCTTTGGGCTTCGGATTTGCAGATCCAAAGTCTCGCTTCTTCTATTTGAACTTTTGCTCGATTTTGACAGCATATCAGTATGCTGTGCTGAGTGAGGAGATGTTCAAGAACCCCATCTCTTCCTGGATGTATCTATGTAGGCAGCCGCGGTATTTGAGTACCAGATGTAGCTCAGAATCTTTGATACCCAACTATGTGCGAAGGGTATGAAAAATGTTTGTGAACTCCGGCACATCTTGGTCTCGTCCTTGCCGCAGTGTGGTCCATTTGATGTATTTGTCCTCATAGCTTCCGACAGGGTAGTACTGCTCCTTGATGGCATCCCGGAAGTCATTCCAAGTGGGTGCGGCTGAAAATAGTGAGCCTGTACTTTCATCCTTCTTCTCGCGGTAGGTTTCCCACCAGTCCTTGATGTGGGGGGCTGCTTTGAGAAGAGAGAAAACAATCTTTTCCCGACTTGAAAATTCATGAACAGAAAAATACCCATCTAGCAGATTTAACCATTTATCTACGGTGTCTGCGTCTATTTGACCCTCGAAAATGGGGATTTCAAAATTAACTTGTACCTTAAAGGGCGTGGCGTTTCCAGAGTAGCTGCTGGCAGCCAATGCATCGCCTCTAGGTAGCCGCTGAAGGATCTGCGCAAAGCTATCCATCATCGCGTTCCTTTGCCGCTCGAGCGCTTCTTCGAGCAAGATTTTGATAGGATCTCCTGCCCCCTCGTCTTTCTTCTCATCCGCCATGGGAAGTCGTCGGGATTTGCGAGGCTGGGCTTGCAAAGGTTCGACCAGTTCAAGCCCTAACTCCTTATATGCCGACCACGTTGGGGACATGCAAAGAAAAACAGAGAAAAAGCAGACCGCTCTGATACCACTGATCAGGATTTAAGCAGAAACGCAATAGATTACAGAGATAACCATAAATACAGAGATGCGATAACCATAAATACAGAGATGCAATGGAAATAATACTTCATTTCATTACTGGAAAATACTGAAATATGCTTACAAATAGAAATGGAAAGAAACCAGCTAGGGCGATGGTAGCTTGTCTCTCAGAAGAGATGTGGTGGCTACATGCCTCTGAACTGTTCCGAACTGTGTTACAATGAGGCTCGAAGGCCTATTTATTGTTGAGAAACAATGGAAAACCATTCACATCCCGAAACCTAACCCTAGAAGATGAAACGCCAAATTGTGGGCCCCGTTTAGGTAAATTGGTATATCAATTTCCTGGGGTTGTAACTTTGGCATACGATCTCCGTTTGACATGTACGATAGCTCGTTAGAAATATCTATCCGAGTACTAACACTTTGGGAAGGGCAACATAGGTCCATGGAACCATGTTGCCCCCAGATTTCCCAAAAAACGTCGTTTAGGGCCTCAAAACGGCTCCAGAAGTTCAGGACCCGAAAAACTGCTAAAAATAGTAAGTTGTGCTACAATTAAGGAAACTTAAAATGCTGAGAGAAACAATGGTGGGGGTCCTGGTGGACTTGGCAGGTGGCCACCAATATCCACCTGGATCATTGTACCCCTAGTAGGAGGTGTAATTGACAGTTTTGTTAGTATCGATACTAGTCTGTTGAAGGCTTCCTCCCTGATGGGTTTTTTTCCTCTTCCGTCGCCGTAGGTTCCACAATCGGTCAACATGCTTTCATCAATTCCTCATGAACTAACCAATCCCTGGATCCTAATGGCGCCTTCAGACCTTGACACATTCGGAGACTAGATGTCGTTGTCATTAGCTGAATCAGCCTACCAAGGCATTCAATCAGCATCCACATCTCCGGTCAAGTTGGCTATCGCCGACAGTACCACCCCCCTTCCCATAACTGCTCTTCCTTTAGATCCATGTGATCAACTCCCCTCAACGGACGAAGCCATTAGAGAAATCATGAGTTTTGGAGAGCAACATTGGGAGGAATGGCATATTCGGGGTTCGACATCTGATTCAGACATGATGCCACTTCAAGTCCTATCCTCTGACACAAACGAAATCATTTCCCCACCCTATACAAGCATTCAAACTCTTGGGGTGGATGAAAATATGGATGACACTTCTAGGTCATTACCCATAGATAGTTCAGTCACAACAGGCACCATGGAAGACACCCCAATAAGCACAGATTACAGTCCTGAGGAAATTGCAAACTCCACCTGCCTACATAAGGAATTCCATGAAGAATTTGTTTGGTCTCAGGAGGAAATGCCTGACTTTAACCCATCGTTTGTCGCGCATGAGATCCAACTTTACGACGAGGCAAAATGGAATGGGTGGCCACTTCCTTCCCTCGATATAGTCGTTGAACCCATGCCTAGCCCTACAGCCTAAGAAGAACACCTACTATACCTCAAACAACTGGAGAAAACCTATACAGCTACTAATTTAGCACTCACAGCTCACAAGGAGCGGGTACAAGCTAGATTTGCACAAGCCGTTAGGTTTTCTTCTTTCCAAGAGGGTGACTTTGTATCACTCTATCATCCAAAAGATAATCTCTTAGAGGCATGCACGCTTCGACCCATTTGGCTAGGTCCCTATGTCATAACTAAAGTCCTCCCCTCAGGGGCATATGAACTATAGGACTGGGATGGAAACCCACTTAAGGAGCCCACATACGAGCTCTACCTGAAAAAGTATTCTACCTAGTGTCATGCTGGCTAGGTACTTTGTAATTTCATGTATTAATAAGTTTTGCATCCCTTTTTGATGTTATTGGATTGTTTTTGTTATTTAGTGGAGTAATTGTCTCATACATTCTGTTTGCAATGTAGATGTCGTCGTTGCCCCTAGCATACGTAGGATACGCAGATGGTGCTAGTCGTCACACACGGCACATTGCATCAGCTTCTTGGGTCATCTATACACTTGAGTCGGAACTATTTTTCTCCGGGGGAGTCTTTCTTGGTACTGCCACCAACAAAATTGCTGAGTACATGTCTGTCGTTTCACTTCTCACGGAAGCGTCATCAAGGGGCATCTCCAATCTGGTGGTCAGGCTGGACTCCCAACTAGTCGTTATGCAATTGACCAATCATTATCACGTCCACAATCCAACCTTGTTATGTAACTATCTAAGGGTACGCCTCTTGGAACGCCGATTTGAGACAATCACATCTGAGCATGTTCCTCGAGAATTAAATAATGTTGCTGATTCGTTAGCTAACTATGTATTAGATTGGCATTTTTCACATTTGTTATAATAAGCTTGCATGAGAAGTAAAAATATTTACTAAAGTTAAAAATTTGTCACAAAAAACATTTTTTAAACACATTTACACCACCAAAAATACCAAAAATATATGTATATATATATAGTTCGAAATCCAGTTTTTTACATCAAAAATATTTCAAAACTTGGATGCGTTAAGTACAAAATGGCTCAAAGCCCAGCTACAAATCCTCATATGGCTACACCAAAACACCTGCTAAAATGAGACTATTGCTCCAGAAAAGCTAAAACAGCGCTAGCTACCCTCCGAAGAGGAACCAGAAACCGCTCAGGCACACCAACAGTGTGTCACTGCATATGAGCAGGAATCTCCCTCATAGGAAGGGGAAGGACACCCATAGTCAAACCATCTAGGTTCCTCAGAACCTCGCGAAGACTGTCGGCATCACCCCCTCCAGCATGTAGTTGGCCACCTCGTCACACATAGCGAGGTTGGCCTACAGGTCGTACTGGCACCACATCTATGTTAAGCATAAAAGTTTCATGTCAGTTCTTATCTCATCGTTAAAAAAACATTACATATGCATTCAAAAGTACAAAAATACTTAAGTACTATCAACATTGTTCTCACCTTGAGGACCCTAGTTGGTCCCGAGTAGTAGAATCAAGTCTGGGTTGCCGGTAAAGTCCATGCCTTCATACACATAGTCATCAACAATCATGATCTGGGTACAAAGCCACTGGAAGAAGTCTTCGTCAAAGAAGTGTCGAAGTGGTCTTCCTCCTGTGTGAGGATCAAGTGATGACCAGCGACCCTACCTTAGCTCCCTCGGATCAAAGGGACCTAAGCTCACCTGTGGGCGCATTACAGGTACCCTCTCAAGGATAAATGAGACTATGATAGTACCATACCCAAAATTGTGTTGGGTATGGGTCTTGCATGCTGTCAATTCTGCCTTCAACTGTCGAAGCATTGCTTCACACCAGTTGAACATCTGGGGCTGGACACAGTCTATGGCAAGCAATAGTTGGGCCTTTGTTGCTACGTGGGGACTTTTTGACCCTGCCAAATGCACAATCAACCATAAAACTACCCTCATAGACCAAGATCGAATCCTCTCTATCGAGACTCTGTTGCTGACTAGTCCACTCCCAGGGATGCAGTAGATATCTACCAGCTCTGAAGTAGATCGTGGATCTGACCTGCCACCGGTAAGGTTTGCATGTGCCCCATGGCACGACAAACTAGTCAAAAAGTAAATGTCATCCCGGTCAATTGCCAGCTCTTGATCTCCAATCCTGAACACTTGCTCGTGTTCATCCCAATGTTGTATGATCCATCTCAGTAGCTCCTCCTGTCCTTTCATCAGCTCTAGCCTTGCATACTTCAACAAACCACAGCGGCGCAATGCAAGTATGCAAGCTAGATCATTTCGCATCAGCAATTCCTCATTGTCATGGGCCTGTTCTCTCCATAGGTGAGTCATTTCAGCTCAAAACCTGCACAAAATAACCCTAAAATCAGTTAAAATGGGGCAAAATCACTTAAGGAATCCATGCATGAGGGTTTCAAATGCGCCCTACTACCTTAACGCCCCTCCCAGTGCTGCACAGGGAGGATTAATGCCCTCCCATGGCTCGTACAGAGCATTTAACGCTCCCTACTGGCCTGCAGGAGGGTGTTAGTGCGCAAACATGGCTCTAGGGCAACTCAGATATGAAAATTTCCACCCACAAAACAGATAAAAAAAGGTTTAATAAAGCATAGAGCAAGGTTTTATCTCTCACCTGGGACTAACGTCACGTCAAATGGTTGCTCGGATCTCCTCCAATGGTTCACAGAAAATCTGCTCCTCTTTAGCTCCAACTGGCTCTCACAAACTTCAAAATAGTGAAAATGATGCATGTGAAAGCTCGAAGCATTTCTTTATATAACTATGAGAGATATGATTTTTTGAAAAATCATTAAAGAGGAATAGTCCATTCTACATGATTTTTTATCATGCATGAACCTAGATAATAGGAATTGCTACTTTTTTACTGCTTTTGATGAAAGTACTTCAGGAATGAAAAGCAGTAAAAGCTGCATGCAAGACTTTCTAGAGCATTGTTAGGGATATTTTATTGCTCTTTAAAAAATATAAACATCCCCGAGATTTTGTCCTTACACTCGTTAAATCTATGCAACGATAAATTGAGCACTTTTGGAGACATTTTATCGCTCTTTAAAAAATACAAACACCTCCGAGTTTTTGTGGTAGAGATCGTTAAACATATATACTACAACTCGTAAAGCACTTTTTTGGGATATTTTATCGCTCTTTAAACAATACAAACATCCCCGAGCTTTTCATCCTTTGCACTCATTAAACATATGTAAACGATGCTCTAAGAACCTCTTTTTTGATCTAGTTCCAGCTCATAAACTGAAAAATACCAAATGGAGCATCCTTTTTAGGCACTTTTTTCTCACTCTTTAAACTGAAAAAATCCCTAGCTGTGTCTTCCTGCTCGTTAAACATGCTAAAGATGACCCGAGCATTCTTTCAAGTACTTTTTTCAAGCTCGTTAAAAAATGAAAAATCCCGAATTTTTGTTAATGAGCACGTTAAAGTGTCACAACAAAACACGAGCTCATTCCGCTGCCTCGTACTCGTAACAAAATGAGGTCAACATCTATTGGAAAAAGGCTTCTCTTTATCCGGGTCCATTAGATTAAATACAGAAAAGTAACTAATACGGGTATACTATTAACCTTTTGTCACACCCATTTAACAACTATGACAAAGGGACCACCATGGAGTCTCTCTTTACGATCTTTTCAGACTCTCTAAAGATGAAAAGATCACCGAGTTGTCTAGTCTCGACTCTTTAAATACACAGACAAGATATAGAGTCGTTCTTTTTATGATACTTTTCAGACTCTTAAAAGATGAAAAAATCAATGAGTTTACCTGTCTGGACTCATTAAACTAATCAAATAGGGCAAAGAGTCGTTCTTTTTGCGATCCTTTTCAAACTCTCTAAAAATTAAAAGATTGATGAGTTTACCTGTTTGGACTCATTAAAAATCAGATGGGGAAAAGTGGAAATACAACCGTATCCTGAAGCGTGGTTTGGCAGCAAAAGTTCCCTTGAACATGGCACTCCCTCAGATAAACTATCATTTTGATAGCCTCTCAATATGAGCCCTACCAACCTATGAGTTTTTAGCCTATATAGCCTGATGCCATTACATCTCCGTATCTTAAACACTCTATAGTGTTCATGAGTCTAGTGCTGTCTGGTTAAAACTGTTGTCATGCCTTCTATTGTTCAAGGGTCCCTACTTGTTTCCTTGATCAACTAACCCTACATATCCTTTCATCATGCCCTCTGTTTTTTAGACCCAAAAGCTCAAAAGATTCTTCAGAAAACAAAATCATCCTTGTCCGGTTTTGTGTCGACTGATGTAGGACACGTCATTGCCTACCTTTCGACAGGTTCCTTCCTATTGACTTCAACACTCTATCTAGGAACATAACCCAGAAACACATTCAGTGCCTTGGTGCTTGTAGACATTAGTGGCAGGTTACCTTGTGCTTGATCACAGGTTTTCATCATTGGTTCCTGGTTAAGCGATTCTACGAGTGTTCGACGACAAAAAATCTTTCACACTTGCTAGTTTGCACTATGCATCTTGGAGACCATCACCATTATCGGTGGCCTTCCTCACATCTGTTAATAGTCTCCATTATTGGCTGGTAATCAGATGATTTTGTGCATGTTTGACGTCGACTTATTTTATCACATGTACCAATCTATGCTATTCGGTGAAGTAGGAATGAAGACCTTGGGTAAAGGCTTGCATCATTCGGCCTTGTTTCCTCTCCCAAGCTGCGATATTGTTCTTTGAAGACAACCATTTCAGGATAATCTATTATGACACTGGATCTTCCCTATGCCATATTGGCAGCCATCATTGTTATATCTCTAAGGAGAAAGTTACTATGACATAGCTACTGAGCATGGGAATGCTCGACTCAGGACATGATTTTAGCAGTTCATATATATGTACTTTTGTTGTATCAGGTTTTCCTTATCGCTGGAAACTTCTCTTTCTCTACAAAGATTTTGACAGGAAACTACAGTATTTTCATAAAGTATTTCGGCCATTGTCTCTGCCTCTGATCTCATACTTTAGGGGGCATGTGTTATAGGACAAATTGACCTCCTAATCAACTCAGAGGAGAAAGAAAAGATGACTGAAAGAATGACCACAGTTGCAAGCCCAGAATCCACACTAACACTCTCTGTACACTAATAACCTGCTTTATAAAGCTTTTTTACAAGCATAAAGGAGCGTTAGTCAACCTACTAACTCTTGTTTTTAGACCAGGGGGGGCGTTAGTGAACTTTAGTGATGCTCAAGTGGTTATGCCAACGAATTTGCCATTAAATATCTAGATATTATTTCCCTAAAATTGCGCAAGAAAAGCAGGGAAACTCCAAAAATCAAGATATTTGGAGAAATTATATTCCGGAAACAGAGGAAAATAGGAAAAAGCTGGTAAACAAGGAAAGTTCATGGTTTTTACCCAAATGAACTACAGGTGGAGTTGGGCAGCCCTAAATCGATTGCTATTTAAGCAGCGAGAGGGCCATTGCACAATGGTCAGAGCATTTAGAAGGATAGTACATGGTGCTGTTGTGATATTGTCATATTCTTGAAGGAGCTAGCTGAAAGGAGAGAGAGAGAGGAAGAAGGGATAAGGAAGGCTGATTCAATAGGGTTGTTGTAATCACTCTTCTGAATATAGGACCGCGGTTGTGTTCCACTATTCAAAGTGTCAGTGATATTGTGCATTTATTTGTCCATTCTGATGCTTGTTGTGTTGAGTAGATAAGTTACACATTTATACATGTTTGTTACGGATTCTTACATTAGTTGTTAGAAGTATACGTTGTGATTGGTTTGCTTCATTCTTTTGTGCAGGAATCGTCTTGGAGCCGGTCAAGAGGAGTTCTTCTTACCGTACGGAGATATGCAGGCGAATCTAGAAAGAACCAAAGGTGATCCTTTCTCCATATCCTGTCGATATATGTCAGATAGATGAACATGTGTGTAAAAATTAGCTTTTGTAGATAACCTTACAGTCTGTCGGAAGTCTCGGAAAGACTTTCGAGTGTAGCTTTCATCCTGTGCATTTTACCCCATAGCACACCTTAACTGGTAATGCAGCCAAGTGGTATATAGGGTTTCCACGGGGCAGCTTTTCATCTTTGGCTAATTTGGCTAATATTTTCCTAAATCATTTATAGTTTCCCATCCATTATGATGCCGGAACTGAACTTCTGGCCAATTTTCATCAAGATATGGCAACTCACACTTCTGATCATATTCAGGAATGGAGACGGAGAAAGAGGCTCATTTAAGCCGAAATTCCTCCGAAATACTGTCTCGAATGGTTTTTGAAATCTTTACAACCTGAAATCTCTAAGGATGTCTCTCTGTCCAGAGTCTATTCCGAGGAGCAAGTTATTTTTAGGGCCCAACAATTAGAATTGATTTACTCTCAGTCTAGGATTCTACAAAAAAATTTGCCTGATCCTCCTGGGACTAAGGTTGATATAGCCAAGTCGAAGCCAGGTCCCCGTGCAGATGGTATCATTGGATCCGTAGACACAAATGCAGTGAACCTGTTGAGCCAATTGCAGCAGTTATCTTTACAAACTGCTCCTCACAATTAGGTCACATCATCTAACCCTTCGTCTTCTCAACCCTCTTTTGTTAATGTCGTCCAATCTTCCAACCCCAAAGGAAATCAAAATTCCAATGGGAAAAAGAAAGGACGAGATAAGAAAAAGAGTCAAGATGGGAAGACTGACACAAATAAAGATGGCAATAATGTTGGTGGTGGTGGAAATGAGTCTAGAAAGAAAGTCAAGTTTCCATGCAAGCTATGCAGTGGAGACCGTTTAACTCATCTCTGCCCAAAGATGCAAGACGCTCAGTGCTTGTTAGGGCAGCAAGGGACTTCTAGCTCTCAAGTTGCGTTAACCAACCCTTTTCCCCAGGGCAGCAAATGATTGTTGGCATGAGTTCAAATCCTGGTACCTCTGCAGGGGACAACTAGGAAGGGGAGAAATCATCAAATGTTTTCATGATGGGTTCTAATGTCCATGTGGCCACTCGGTCACGTGATTATGGTGAAGGTGAAACTTTTAAGGATAAATTAGTTCCCAAAACTACCAACCCACTTCATATTGAGCAACCCGCTATCGAGACTATACCTCGAATACCGAAAGGTTCCGATAAACGCGCGACTATCAACCCTAATATTAGGGCAGCCCAGAATTACTCCATTTTTGAGGATCTGGCATAGAGTCCGTGTGCTATGTCTTCTTTAGAGGTGCTCTAGTCGTGTCCCGCTTAAAGAAGTGCCTTGCTGTCAACAATGGGAGCAGTGGATCCAAATAATTCTTTAGCTCTCACTTTTGATATGCATAATGTCAAAAAGAGACTTCCTCATCATATGGATTTCCAGATAAAGTCTACTTACAAGAAAACTAATATTTTTCGGACAGTTATACATGAGGGAGCTGCGACGTGTGTCATGTCTATGTCATATTGGAAGGCCATTGGATCGCCTTCGGTTGTTCCTTCACCTACCCTCTTCACAACATTTGATGGTCATTCTCATAGGCCATACGGGATTATCCCAACCTTTCCTACATGTGTTGGAGGAAAGGTCGTTAATATCGAAGTAGAAGTCATTGATGCTAACCTAGATTACAATCTCCTCTTAGGAAGGAACTGGATATACGAAATGGATGCCGTTGTTTCGACTCTGTTTCGTGTCATTTACTTTCCTCATGAGGGGAAAATTGTTAAGGTTGATCAATTGGATTATTCTCCAATTGATCCTCGAGCAACTTCAGACTTTACTGTTCCCTTAGTGGATAACCCTCATCCACCTACTGAGAATCTAGGAGTCAGGATGTACTCTTCATTGATGGGTACATTTGATCTTCCCCCTCCTACAGTTAGAATAGATACAATTTCATCCTCCAAGGACCCTTTACAGAAAGAGTTTGTTCAAGCTCATTATTTTTCGGATCCTGGAGCCTTATCTTCATCTGTGACCACATTAGATGATGGCAAGGTGGGTGGAATAGAATCTTTTATGTCTGCAACAGAGCCTAGATGTGAATCTATCAATAACTCTGCAGATGATCATCCTACTCCTTCCTCAGAGAAAGAGTTAGATGGTGATGTGGATCATATTCGGACCCTTGATTCCACTTCTATGTTTGATTGCTTGGATATTGTTTTCCCATCAGACGAAGTGATATTTGAAGCCAAGATGGTTGTAGATCGACCTTTGGAAGATTTACATTGTCGTTCATATTTTCGTCCTCCTTTGCATGAAGATGAATCCAGGTCATCCAATCTGACTAGTGATATTTGTACGGTTCCTTTGGCTCCAACACAGTTATTCGCCGAAGGAAGTATATTGATTGGTTTGAAAACCATACCTATAAACATCCCTAGGAGCAAGTTGGCGGAGCCCCTTGATCGGCTCTACCTTAAGAAGTACTTTGCTTAGCAGCTAGGCAATGGCTTCTTTGTACATTTTGTATTTTTTGTACATATCTCATCGAGAGTTTTTTGATATAGACACTTTTTGGTCTACTGTGGCAGGTGTTGATGGATGACTTGGTCTATTTTGGATTCGTCGATGGTGGCTGAGTATATTGTCGTCATTAATTTACTATCCAAAGCAATTTCTTATGAAATCAATTCATTGGTAGTCTATCTTGATTCATAATTGATAGTGTCACAATTGAATAACATTTACCAGATAAGGGATCCATGTTTATATCGCCAGTATTTAAGGGTGAGGTTGTTGCAAATATCATTTACTTACATTAATTATTTGCACATTCCAAGATCTCATAATTGGTTAGCTGATTCTATCGTTAATCAAGCATTAGACTGACACATCATTCTTTCATCACAATAAAATCAAGCATCAAAAAGTCGAATTGTATATATATATATATATATATCATAAAATATCTCGAGTGTACATAAATGTGTCCAAAATAATATACAAAAATTGGGACTCAAATGCCCATAATCATGTCCAGTACATCTAATGCCCCAGCTCAGGATGAGCAGCTAAGTATGCGACTACTGCTTTGGCCACACGCCTAAGAGTGCGAACCTAGTCTTGTGGCATGCCAACCACATGAAGTTGCATGTCTATAGGGAGATCCTCTATAGCCTCTATCAGTACTCAGTGAGTTAGTCTCACCAAGTACCGCTGTACTATGTGTAGAAGTCTCTCTGTGTCGGTAGCCGCCTCTTCGGCACCTCAGCTGCGACGTCCATGTCATGGGAACCCATCCAGTCGTACTAGCCCAATATCTGGAACATGATCATCATATTAGTCATTTGAATCCTATAAAAAATATTTTTCAAAGTTCATTTTTATATTTGAAAAATCATAAAAAATCATAAAATCAAAAACATTTGTTACCTATATCGCCCCATGCTGCGGTTGGTGGTAAAGCTAGATCAGGATCTCCTCAGAAGTCCAACCCAGCATAGGGGTAGTCATCTACGGCGATGATCTGCCGCTCCCACTAGGAGAAGAAGTCATCATCAAAAGTAGTCCATGGAACATCCCCACCTCTTAGTCGTTTCATCAAGTCAGCCCACCTGCCCATTCGTGGATCTCGTGAGGTGCTAATCAAAACTGATACTCTAGGATGGAGTGTTGGGACCCTCTCAAAGAAGAAAGAGCACAATATAGTTCCATACCCGAAGTTTTCGGTCTAGCCCTTTTTGATAGAAGTAAGTTGGCTCTTCAGGTTCGCGAGAAGAGGAGTAAACCAATCAAATACTGTGGTGAGATAGACTACTGCCAAGCTCATGGCCAACCATGAAGCCTGGTGTAAGGAAGCTGATCCATTCACTTTGGCTATAGTGAATAGGATGATCCTCAATGATAAGCTCTCTACGTGCTTGATTGGAATTTGACTTCCAACCTTTTCTAGATGACCAAGGCAATATATATGCACGTAGTCCTTGATAGAGAGACTACCTTGTGATCGACCCATGGAATGTACTACCTCTCCCCTCCGGGAAAGGCCTGTGATGAAATAAATATCCTCAACCTCTATCTTGAGTAGCATTTGATCAATCATAAATGATTCATCCTCGATGCTTTAGTAGTGAATGAGCATTTCGAGCAGGCAAGTGTTTGCTTTCATGTTTGGAATTTTAAAGAACTTTAGCAAACCACATCCTCTTAAGGCATCTAGGGTATTAGGATCGTTCATAACCTCATCATCCACTAAGGCATGCTCTCTTTCCCTCCAAGTGACTGGCATCTTGAAGAAAAAAAAAGTTTGGACAGTTAGATTTTTGTTTTGAAGTTTTCGCAGTGTATACGTGGGTCCATTTCATACACAGTCACATCTAGGGTCTACGTATACACGGGTTTCGCATAGCCAACCCGCGTATACCCCGTGACAAATTTTTGACAATAATTCAATAGTGAAACTTGAATTAAAAATTTTAAAACCAGTCACAATTGAATGCAAGATAAGTTTAAGGGTTACCTAGTGATTTTGGGAAGATTTGAACGGTCGAATTTGGTGAATGGCAATGCTTACTCATTTTGCTTCACTCCTTTGCTCTCAAATCAAGCGGTGATAATGGTGAGTCAAAAAACTATTTTATAAGCTTTGAAAATGTCAAATTTTTTCAAAACTTGATTTTGTTTTGTCTCATGTAACTTTTAATTTGGGAGCTTGGAATGTCGAGAATGGTTTGATTTTCAAGACATTTTGGATGCTTTTTCTACAGTTTCGATATGGTTCCATGACTACTGACCTGTCATGGTAGGTATCGTTTTCTCACTGGCATATAGGTTAGGGAAGCCATTTTTTCCATTGCATTATGCATACTAGCCTCCATTTGTCGATACACTTGCCATAGGGTCGATCCCATCGTGTCATGGTTCGTAAACCATCTTTACTCACCGATTTTTAAATCATGACACAATGGTAGAGCCATCCTTTTCATGGGCATCGTAGTTAGCACGTCACTGACATTTGCTGCCCATGCTGATTCAATTTGAGTAAGCTCGGGAGTCCTCTGTAGTCCCGCCATGACTTATGCGATGAAGACTCATTCCTCTTTGCTTCTTCACTTCGTTTTGGCCTTATACCCTAGAGGCTCCTTTATGTTGAGTTGTACTGCTGCATTGCATCTTGACCATTTGCACCTTTTGGCCTTGAGCCAGCTTCACTTGAACTCGTGTTTAAGCCAACTTTAAACCATGATGTCTGCAAAATCAAGCTTGCATCCCCTTGACTTCTGCAACTTGACAAACCTTGACCCGTGGAAGGAACACGCCTGTGAGTGTCTATGACCAGTTTTCACCTCCCTGCATTGAGCATAGGATCATTCCAATCCCAGGAACTAGATCATATGTTTCACTGACACTCATTCTTTCCACTATACTATAGCATTCTTTTATTCTTTTTCCAGCTTAAAGGAAAAGACAAAAAAACTATATATTCCAAAAAGAGCGGGAATAGGACAATATTTCCACTTATTGTTGGCAGCTAGAGTCAGCCGTGTCACCCTTCAACAAAGCACTCAAAACAAAGTCTCCTCCATTTGGGCAAGATTTAGTTTGACTTAGGTTTGCCTTAATCTTGTTATTGAGTCAGTTCTCCCCCGATTGGTTATCTCTTCCAATCATATGGAGGGTACGTTCGTGCCTTTTGCATGACGAACTTATACAGAGTCATCATATGCTGCCACATAGTCACATTGGGTCGTGCTTTTGTTCAAAGGGACGTTAGCCTGAGTCAGCCTCTCTGAAGTATCTCTTGACTCATTTTTCAGTCAGCCATCCCTGGTTGTCAGTGTCTTGCCTATCATCACATCAGTTATATTAGTCCTTTACTTGTGCCGATCTGAGCAGGTCTCCATTGACTTCTTGCTGACGGGTCTTGTCCTTATCGATGATGACATCTTGCTCTGAGGATAGGCCTAGAGCCACACCCTAGCCCTATTTTCGTTATTGATAGGTCACCTTGTGCTCAGCATCAATCAGTATCATGGGTCTTTAACTAAGTGGTTTCCCTTGTGTTCGACATCAGCTTACATTGTCACACATTGGGATTCGTGCAGCACCTTGGTTTCCATTTGACCCTATTGGTGGATACCTTGCCTCTGTGTCAGCTTTCATTATTGGTTGGTTTAGAGGGTTTCTATCATGCACTAGCCACATCTTGTGTACGCCGGAAACGTGCTTCGATCGGGTTACTACATCTTTTTTTGTCTAATTCCCTCCACATTATTGACCTACAGGTTACACTCATGCTAGATTGATGAAGGATTCCTTAATGCCTTCCTTCTAGTGGATCTTTCCCTATCGACTACGACTCATTGATCTGGGGCAAAGATCTAGAGTCCATTTGGCAGTACCTTGGGGTTTGCAGTCATTAGTGGCAGATCCTTAGTGGGATACCATCATTGTCTCCTAACTGATAGATTTTTACAGGTGTTCAACTCCAGCTCATCTATTCACACTTGTTAGATTGTACTGGGTACCTTGACACTCATTATCATTACTGGTGAGTAGTCTCGCATTTGTTAACAGTATACATCAATGAACGGTAATCAAACGATTTCTCACATGGTCGACTTCAGATCATTTATTCCCATGGTGTAGAAATGTACCACGGCAGTCGATGAAGACCTCAGGTTGCATCAACATTCATTGGTTCACTTGACAATTGCTCCGATTGCTGCTAGTTGATACCACTCCACCTTATGTTGCAGTCATTCGTGGCGACATTCTATATGTTGGCACCTGAGTTTCTAGTGTAGTACCATCTTACTCCATCATGTTCATTTGGTACTTTTGGGATCAACCTTTGATATCTGTGATTAGCTTCATCCTTCAGCATCGTTGACATTCTTATATGTGATATTTAGACATGTACTTGTTCGATCGTGATCAAATGATCCATTATGTATTTTCCAGTCTTCTATACTTGTATACTTAGTGGATCCGCTTGTACTTGATATGCAGACATGCTTTACTTTCTCTGAGCATGGGTATGCCTGCCTTAGACAGTGTTTCTTTCTAATCTCCTTTTGTGGCTTGGCAGGCTGAACTTTGGTGAAGTCCTTCTCAATTTTTGATAGATTTCCTTTCCATGCACTTACTTAATACATTTTGGCCATCATGTACCCCTTTTGACCTCATATATTAGGGGGCATCTGTTATAGCTCCAAATCTCACTCTTGATGTTTGTGATGCTACACTCATGGCCTAGGGCAACCCCTCCTTCCAGACCTGGTCCAAATACTTAAAAAATAGTGTTTTACTCCCTATACGCGACATTGCCCTGAGCTAAATGTGTGTGTACATGGGTATGTGTATACCCAACCCACGTATATGTCTTAAAACACTTAAAAAAAATTAAATCTCCTTAATTTCAGGTGGAGATCATGGGTTTTACCTATTGAGTACCTATTAGTGCCCATGGCCCAACTGTTCCCAATGAATTCCAAACTAAAAAACTACTTTGCAAGAAGTATAAAAAGGCTTCAATGGGAAGGCCTAAATGAGGAGAGAATAGAGAGAAAAATCACTCTACTGAGATTATCCTTGATGAAGTCTAAAGATCCTTGTGCTTCTAGTACTTCCCCCATTATAGGAAACCCTTGTTTCCTTGAGTTATGATGTCTTTTCCATTAGATGAGATATCCTTGAGTGAGTCATGGAAGGAGCTTGTTGAAGACTTGGGATTGGACGAATCCAAAGGATGGTTCCGCTTGGAGCCTGTGAGAGGAAGATTCAGGTGATATTATTCCTTGTTTTTACTTTAGTTATCTGCAATAAAGAAACATTTGTCTTGTTCTTGAAATCAATCTTCTTCATGCTTATGAAGTTGTCATTATGGTTTTCATATGAATAGTTGTTTCAATTGTATAACTAACTATCTTTCAATATGCTATGAAGTTGATTTCTATATGATGCTTGGTCCATATACTACTATGCTTCCTTGAATTGATTGTTTTGTAGGTTGAAGGATCGAAAGGAACTCCAAGAGGGTTTGGACCTTGGCTGGATCTACCCAAATGAAGGACCCCCAGGTACACCTCTCCTCGCGTAGTTTTCTTATATTAGTATCATGATTGTATGGAATGCCTGTTTTACATTGTAGATAACCCCTGCTCTGCTAGGGTATTGACCCAAGACCCTAGGGGACTTTATCCCTTAACAAGTAGCCACAGGCCCCACGATGACAACAAACTATGGGCACCGTGGAGAACCCAAAGCACGTTGCAAGGAGATGGACTCAGCAGAATACCATGTTGTAATGCTCACAAAAGCTCATCCCCTCTGCACATAAGGTGATTCAAGCCGGGTAGGAATACCGCCAAACGAGACCGAGCTGTGACCCTGCTATCATGGCTGCAACCACACCCTTGGAAGAACACTCCCCCCCAACGACGCGTAACGAAAAAACAACTACCCGGGCACTCGAGCAGTGCTCGCAGCACAGGCTGGTAGGGAAATTACCACATCGTACCAGAGGTGAAAACATCGGACTAGCAGTCGACACTACAGTCTTAGTGCCCCAAGCAGTTAAAAGAAAGCATGGGACTATAAACAAGTCTGTGGGAAGCCGACGCGGTGAAACAATTCTCTCCCAAGTTACTCAACCCACTCGATCGCAGCTGTGCCTGACGAACTGTGCTATTGCGCAGAACAGTCGAGATATGACTGTTAGCACCACTATTCATGACAAGAATGTTATGGTATGGAAGGAAGGAGCAGGCGGTAGACCATTAAGACGAAAGTTCCGAGCCAGATCCATAAAGAAACTAGAAAACGAGGGAAGGGATTTTTTCAATGTTACAACTTTAATTCATGACCTGGGGACGACATGGGGATATTTGCATTGTGAATCAAAAAAGAGCAACAAGCAATTAGCTACCAGATAACCCATGAGTACCATGGCCAAAACCTGAGCACAGTTCGTGGAAGAAATGCAGCTGCATCAGAAAGAGCCAAAGGGTGTGACTCAGGCTTCTGAGGTTCCGAAATCCCTATGAACCCCATGATGGAAGAAGAATAGGCAGAAGACAGGAACAGCCTGGGCCTCACCATGATTCAACAAACAATCAGTAGTTGATAAGGGCAGAGACATTTCCATCGAACCTGATGAGAACAACGATGATCTCTAGAAGCTGCTTGACCAGATTGACGCACAGGCCGAGGAAGAAGTGGATGCATTCCAGCTCCCATCATTACCTCCATATCTTTATCCATGGAAAGGGACAACCAAGCTATCCAAGGACGTAGACATTACGAAGGCTGAGCTTCAGGCCCCGCTTCTTTGATATGACATAAGGTTCGAAGGCTTGCCACTAGGGCACATTCTGAGCCTCAAGTTTGAAGATTGGAACCTTGCTGATAGCGATAAGTTCCCTGAATTGGTGGAAGACATGTTATTGCCATGGGCATGGCTACTATGTGTGGAGAATGTGGGACTCCTCAACCTCAAATGGCTACCTCGCTACCACCGCATGTCTATTACCACATTTGTGATCCGACAGCTACTCTGTCTCATACATGATGGGTTCCTCTGGTTGGAAGAATCGATCCCATTCACAGCTGAATTAGTCCACTGAATCATGCACCTACCGCTGAAAGGGAATGACCCCACCGACATTGCAGGAACAAGCAGCGAGGTAGGACTCATCGAAATAGTGAAGATGAAATACCAGCTAGAGAAAGGGAAGCGCGGATATGTCATAGCCAACATCAATGATCCTACCGTACGCATAGCTACTCAGCTCCTCACTGGTAAACTCATGAGGAAGTGTCACATAGATGAGGTACCCGCTTCTGTCATTGCGCTGGCAGGGCAGTGTGCCGAAGGGGTTCAGTTCAATTGGGCACAGTTTTTATGCAACGAATTCCTGACCAACTGTCAAGAAGCACAGGACAAAGGTAAGACATTTCATTATGCGTGGTTTCTTTTGTCAATCCCCCTGGTTACAGGAGAACTGCCGCAAGATAGCTAGTTCCCCAGCATTATAGATGACCTACTTGAAGCAATTTGGTATATTGCGCTATGCGGAACAAGGGATGCGACAAGGGTTTCTGCAATCTGGGTGTTTTGGACCTCCATGGAAGGGAAGATAAGGACACAAATTGCTCAACAACCGTAAATGTCTCCCATGATCTACAGCAACTTCCAGAGCACGGTCGAGTTTAAAGTCGACATGCATCACTTGTATATCTCAGCGCAGAAGGATCCAAAGTGATCATGGGTCACACTTCCGTTCATAGCAACAGATGAGGCAATTACGCAGTCTTAGCAGCATGGCCCCTCAAATGGCACACTCCAGACAAGGTAATTCTCGACCAAATCACCGCACAACAGCAGAAGAAGGACCGTCAGTAGCGGCTCATGCAACTAGCAGAAAAGGCACATCAGGAACAACAGATGTCTTCATAGCACGAGGCTCCCACAAACCCACTGATAGAAGAGACCAGGGCAGATCAGGAATTGGATTTGGAGACGCAGGGCCACACGGACCAGGTCAAGTAGTCGCACAGACAGGAATCACCGACTGCTTTGACAAAGTCCAAAGTAACGAAGGTTTTGGAACAAGAATTCACTAACAACAGCCCACCAGCGAGCCATTCTGCCACTAGTGCACCGACTGATCTAATTACAGAGCAAACAACTATGTTGGGGGAGATCTGAATGCAATTGGAGGCATTATAGGAGTGACCTCCGGGCAGGGTCAACCTAGTAGACGATACAGCTGCCACCGAGCAGATGGTGTGCGCGCTCACACCGAACACTTTACCATTTCCAGTCAGTGCTATCATAGTCGAAGGCACAGGTAGCAAGCGTCGTTGGGAATTAAATTTGGCCACCCTATCCAGCAGGATACTCTACCAACTGCAAGAAGGAATCACTAATGAACTTCAGGCCAGGGAAGGTCACGCCCTTCACACTTTAGCAGAGCAACAGGCCAAGTTAGAACAAGTCAATCTCTAGCAGGTTGACTTGGTCAGACATTATCGGGCCATAGTACAAGCGGTGGCAGAAGAATGCAGCACAGTACTAGAGTTAGCTATCCCCGAGGACCTTCCAACAGTTACTAAGATTCAACACATGGCCATAGGAGTCCGCACGACCCAAGAAGTGGCCACAAAAGCACAGGGGGAACTTACTTTACAAATTATAGAGCTACGACTCTAGGTGTAGCAACCTCTGACAGATCGTGAACGACGCTATATAGAAATTCAGGTAGGATTGGAAACAATGAGGTGCGCTGTCCGTGAATATTCGGGACTCCTAGATCAGTCTATTGGTATACTCACATCTCTCAAGGAGGACCCAACCATACAGCGAGTGGAAGCTGAGGCACATGAGCTATACCAGGCCTATGACACAGGTCATGAGGCTACACAAATGGTCACTATCACACAACGGTTGGCCAAAATGAGGGAGGCCCAGGCTCTCAAAGCCCTGATGGACATTGCGTGGCAACAAGAGGCAGAGCTTGAAGAACGCATCTAGCCCTGGCTCAATGAAGCATTTGGAATTTCTATAACGATCGAAGGCAAGTTATCACATATGTATGGATTATGTGATACCGAGCAAGCAACTGCAAATGACATGGATGCCTCAGTGGCTCAGTTGGAACAGGTACAACGGATCGCCGCAGAATTTGTTGAGGAAACACACATCATGCAAAAGTTGCTAACTGACCTCCACGAGAATATTTCTGCCCCAGCTGAGTGACTGAGGATGAGTCACGATGATTGTGTTGGGGGACTATTGGGTAGCAGAAGCCTGTTGGCATTATGATTCAGGTGTTGTCCTTGATGGCAAACCCATTCAGGTGATAAATCAAGAAGGACGCAGGAAATATGTTCAGCACGTGCGTCCCCGTAGGTATACCATACAGAACCCGCGTCCAGGGACGCAGGCCAGCCATTCAGGAGGTGCGTCCGCCCAGTGCACACATTTCAAGGCAGAGAAATGCACGTGGGGGTTTCTTGTGTGGTATCTAGCCGACGGTTTTGTGTTTCTATGGTGTCGGCTCGTGGTATTGTTCCATGTTTTGGGGAGAAGCTTGCCTATATAAAGCAAAGGAGTTCATTTGGATTGAGTATCATCTTGGTTGAATATCTTTTGGTGAGATCTAGTCCAGATCTATGAAGGCGAATCTTCTAATGGACTGTGATCTCTATGGCGCATGATCAGATCTGTGGATCTGAGTGTTTGGGTTGGTTCTGAAGTCCTCTTATCTTCTATATCTGAAGGGACGCAGATTCAGTGAAGGGAAAGTGCGCCGGGACGCAGTACAGTAAAGGCTCAGGTGCGTCTCTGAGGCAAAGGACGCGGCGTGACTGTGTTATTGGGTGCATCTCTGAAGCAAAAGACGCGGCGCGACTGTGTTATTGGGTGCGTCTCTGAAGCAAAAGACGCGGCGCAACAGTGTCTTTGGGTGCGCCGGTCGCAGCTAAGCATAGAGGAACAGTGCGTCTGCACGCAGAGCAGCGGAAGGTAGACTGCGTCCAGTCGCAGGCCACAGAAATAAAATATGCATCCCTGTCTTGAGATGATCTGTTGACTGTATATTTCTATTCGTAAGGTGTTCTGGGTTATTTCTGTAATTACTGATCTGATATCTGTAGTGGACTGTATCTGTTGTATACTTGTTGATCATTTGATTCTTCATGAAAAGAAGTAGGGAGTTGTAGCTCCCTTCCAGGAGAGACTGAAAACGAGAGAGAGTTGTAGCTCTCTGCAGGTTGCAGCCTGCGTGCTGGTAAAGGACTGCACCAGCACAAAATCATTGTAAAAAGAATTTCTTGAAAGAAGATAGAGACATATTGCAGCAGGTGGTTTTCTCCCGCATTGGGTTTCCACCTTACATCTTGGTGTTCTTTGGTGTGACTGTCTATTTTCTTTATTCATGCTCATTGTTTTATGGTACTGATATGCAAGAATAATTCAAAAGATCAAATAAGGAAGATTTGGTAAATTGCTAGATAATACTGATTCACCCCCCCCTCTCAGTATTATTTCCATCAATTGGTATCGGAGCAGGTCCTTCAGAAAAGCTTGATCGCTTGAAGGTAGATCGTTCATCATGAGCAACTACGAGAGAGAAGCATCAATCAGGCCACCCGTCTTCGATGGGACAAACTTCAATTATTGGAAGGTAAGAATTACTGCATATCTTCAATCTCTTGGTACAGAAGTTTGGAACATTGTAGAAACAGGCTATGCCTTTCCTTCAGTTACTCCTACAGATCCAGCTGAGAAAAAGCAGTATGAAACAAATGCAAAAGCAGTCAGTACTCTATTAGGAAGTATATCCCAAACAGAGTTCATGAAGGTCATGCACTTCAAATCAGCAAAAGAGATATGGGACAAAATGATCACTAGCTATGAAGGAGATGAACAGGTAAAAGAAGCTAAACTTCAAACTCTCAGGATTCAATATGAGACTCTCAAGATGTACAATGATGAAAGTGTGGCTAATTATTTTCTTCGGGTAGATGAGATTGTTAATTGTATGAAAAATTTGGGTGAAGAAATAAAAGAGACTATAGTAGTTCAAAAGATTCTAAGATCATTATCCCCCAAGTTTGAATCTAAAGTATCTGCAGTAGAAGAAAAGGAAAATCTCCGTGTTCTCACTATGTCTCAGCTGCATGGAATTCTAACTGCTTATGAAATGAGAAAGGGAGGTCCATCAGACAGAAGGGAAGCTGCTTTTAAAGCATCAGGCAAAGAAGATCACTATGAAGCAAGTCATGTTCCAGAAGAAGAGGAAGAAGAATCAAATTTTGTCAGAAATCTTCAAAGGGGTTCTGGAAGGTTCAGAGGTAAGCTACCTTTCAAATGCTTTGCTTGTGGAAGAGTAGGTCATTATGCTGCAAAATGCTCTTATAAGGATAAAGGAAAGGAACCAGTTAGATGGAACAAGAAACAGAGTGCAAATAAGAAAAGCTACTACACCCATGAAGATAGTGATGGCTTATCAAACAGTGATGAAGATGAACAAGGTAATAAATATAGGTTGTTAATGGCATTTGAAGATGATGATTATGAGGATGCTGTAGATGTGGATAACCTTTATGATGAAATTACTAGACTCAAGAGATGCATAGAAGAAAAGAACATGATTATTGATACTCTACAATTCCAAATTGATGAAAAAGAAAAACATCTTGAAAAATTAGAAGGTGAAATTGTTGGTCTTAGAAAAGAAATTGAGAAAACAAAAACTATTAATCTCAAGTTTGTCAAAGGATCTGAAACTTTGGATGAGATTATCAGTGTGCAGCGGTCTCCACTAAATAAGACAGGTTTGGGCTATAATGGAGAAACTTCTCAAGCATCCACTTCAAAAAGTTATCTTGATGCAGCAAGAAGAAATGAGCAAGAGCACAAGGAAGATCATCAGGTAAAGCAGGGACAAATGTCAAACAGAAACTATCAAGGGCAATCCAGCTCAAGGGTGAACAAAAGCCACAACCAGCCACAAGTAAAATATTCTCAATTTGGTTCAAGAATAGATGAAAATAGAAATTACAATCAGTTGGCTGGTAGATCCAATAATCGCAGAAGTTTCTTCAATGGACAATGCTTTTCTTGCCATAACTTTGGTCACAAAGCAGCTCAATGTGTTGCGTATAAAACAATCATGACTAGGGAAGCTCAAAAACAAAGATGTATGACAGGGATTACAAAAAGGACCTATAACAACTTTTCAGCTCTTGAAAATGAAGTTGAATGTTCTATTTGCAATAATTTTGGACATAAAAACTTTGAATGCAGAAGCAGGTTTCCGGAAAGAAAGGTACAAGAGCAGAAAAAGGAACAAGCCTCAGGCGCCAAAACATGGAGAATAAAGGAACCTCAAACAGAAAGATGTGGGATAGCATTTTATGCAGAAGGACAAGAAAATCTATGGTACATTGACAGTGGATGTTCGAAGCATATGACAGGTGATAAAGAAAAACTTGAGTCTTATTCTAATTTAGAAAAGGGAAAGAAAGTCTCTTTTGGAAATGATACTCCTGCAACTATAAAAGGAAAAGGTATTGCTCCTTTAAAAGAAGATGTTAAGGCTGGAAATGTTTTATTTGTTGATGGATTGAAGCATAATCTACTAAGTGTCAGCCAGATGTGTGATCAAAGAACTGAGGTTATATTCAGATCAAATGGATGTCTTGTTCGTGATCTTGATACAGGGAAAACAGTTCTCAAAGGGAAAAGAACTCCAAATAATCTGTACATATTTGAAGAAGGACAACAACAATGCTATCTAAGCAAGGATGAAGAGCACTGGTTATGGCATCGAAGGTTGGGACATCTAAGCTTCTCACAAATAAGGAAAGCATGTAAATATCAGGCAGTTCGCGATCTTCCAGATATCAAAATTCCTGACAACACCATATGCAGATCATGTCAGTTTGGAAAACAAACCAGGACTAACTTTCCAGAGAAAGAAGGATCAGCTAGCATGCCTCTTGAGCTAGTACATACAGATGTATGTGGGCCATTCAGGAAAAGAACACCTAGAGGAGAGGAATACTTGATATTATTTATTGACGATTTCTCCAGGTTTGTTTGGTTAGGGCTTATGAAGCACAAAGATGAAGCATTCGAAAAATTCAAAACCTTCAAAGCCTTGGCTGAAAATGAATCAGGTCACAAAATTAAGTGCCTCAGATCTGACAGAGGTGGGGAATTTACTTCAAATGAATTTTTCGATTTCTGTGATGAACATGGGATAAGGAGAGAATTCTCTACAGCTAGAACGCCTCAGCAAAATGGAGTTGTTGAAAGAATGAACAGAACAATCCAACAAATGGCTCGTGCTATGCTTGATGAATCAGGAACCCCCGCAACCTTCTGGGGTGAGGCTGCACATACTGCGGTTATTATTCTCAACAAGACAAATGTCCGGGTGAACAGCACTCAAACCCCTCATGAGCTCTGGAGTGGTAAAACTCCTTCGGTAAAGCACTTCAAAATCTTTGGGAGCAAATGCTATATCAAGAATACTGAGGAGCAGCTTGGCAAACTTGATCCTAGAGCAGATGAAGGCATTCTTCTTGGCTATTCTCCACATAGCAAAGCATACAAATGCTACAATAAAAGACTTGGCAGAATTGTTGACAGCATTGATGTAGTGGTTGATGAGAAGGGATACATTCCTAGGCAAATACATCGTGAAGACATCGAAGAAGATGAAAGCTACCCTCAAAGACAGAATGATGAAGAAGAAGAACCGCAAGAAGAATCTCAAGAAGAACCTCACGAAGAAGCAGAAGAACGAACAAGAATAGAAGAAAAGACTCCATCCAGATATGTTCAAAAGAACCATCCAGAATCTCAGATCATGGGACAAAAAGAAGCAGGTATACAAACTAGAAGAACAGTTGCAGAAGCTTCAAGTTATTTGGCATTACTCTCCTCTACTGAACCACAAAATGTGAAAGAGGCATGCAAAGATGAATGTTGGGTGAAAGCAATGGATGAAGAACTCGAGCAAATCGAAAAGAACAACACTTGGGAGCTGGTTCCTAGACCAAAGGATAAGAATGTTATCGGAACAAAATGGGTCTTCAAAAATAAATTGAATGAAAATGGAGAAGTAATTAGAAACAAAGCCAGACTTGTTTGTAAAGGGTATGCACAGCAAGAAGGAATAGACTTTGAAGAAACTTTTGCTCCTGTTGCAAGACTTGAGGCCATCCGAATGTTCCTTGCTCTCTCAAGTTCTCAGAACTTCAAAGTATTTCAAATGGACGTAAAATCAGCCTTTCTGAATGGAGACTTGGAAGAAGAAGTGTACATTGAACAACCAGATGGGTTCATTCTTGGAAATGATCCAAATCTTGTATGCTGATTGAAAAAGGCTCTCTATGGTCTCAAACAAGCCCCAAGGGCTTGGTACTACCGGTTGGACAAATATCTTCATCAACAAGGTTTTTCAAAAGGTTCAGCAGATAGCAATCTATATATAAAAATTGAAAATGACAAATTGCTAATACTTGTTGTGTATGTAGATGACATTATTTTTGGCAGCAATGAAGAAGCTATGAGCCAAAGCTTTGCCTCAGTCATGCAGAAAGAATTTGAAATGTCCTTGCTAGGAGAACTGACATACTTCCTTGGTTTGCAAATCCAACAAAAGAAAGAAGGAATCCTTTTATCTCAAACCAAGTATCTCAAGCAGATTTTGAAGAAATATGGAATGGAAGATGCAAAACCAGTATGTACACCCATGGTCACAGGATGTAGTCTCAGTGCAAATGATGATTCTGCAGCAGTACATCAACCAACCTACAGATCTATGATTGGAAGTTTACTATATTTGACAGGTACCCGACCAGACATCATGCATGCAGTTGGAATAGTTGGAAGATTTCAGGCAAATCCGAAGGAGACTCATCTTCAAGTAGTGAAGAGAATTTTCAAATATCTTCAAGGGACTCAAAATTATGGCTTATGGTATCCTAGAGATACAGATCTTACTCTTCATGCCTATATAGATGCAGATTGGGCCGGAAGCGTGGATGACAGGAAAAGCACAAGTGGTGGTGCGTTCTTTATGGGTCCCAGACTGGTCTCTTGGTTCAGCAAGAAACAGAGTTCAATTGCCTTGTCTACAGCTGAAGCAGAATATGTTGCTGCTGCATCTTGTTGCACCCAACTCCTTTGGATGATGCAGAATTTGCAGGATTATCAAATCACTTGTACTCCTCCAATCCCTATCTTATGTGACAACACAAGTGCAATCAGCATCTCAAAGAATCCGGTTATGCATTCAAAAACCAAGCACATACCAATCAAGTACCATTTTCTCCGGGAACAAGTACTTGAACAGAAGGTCAAGTTGGAGTATGTTCCTTCTAAGGAACAAGTTGCTGATATTTTCACCAAACCGTTGCCCAGGGACACTTTTGAATACCTCAGGCAAAAGCTGGGGGTTGTTGATGCATCATCTTACTGTTGATCATCTTCCTATTGGTGGTATAGGCTCAGGGGGAGCACATAATGCATTGTTGGCATTATGGAGAAGGAGATCTTGGAAATAGCTGCAATATGTCTCTATCTCCTTCATGATGGATTTCTGGTTACAAATCTGGAGATGCATGAGCATAGGGGGAGCATACCCTTTGCCCTTGATGTCAAAGGGGGAGAATGAAGCTGAAGATTATGTGGTTGCCATCAAGTCCAAAGGGGGAGATTGTTGGCATTATGATTCAGGTGTTGTCCTTGATGGCAAACCCATTCAGGTGATAAATCAAGAAGGACGCAGGAAATATGTTCAGCACGTGCGTCCCCGCAGGTATACCATACAGAACCCGCGTCCAGGGATGCAGGCCAGCCGTTCAGGAGGTGCGTCCGCCCAGTGCACACATTTCAAGGCAGAGAAATGCACGTGGGGGTTTCTTGTGTGGTATCTAGCCGACGGTTTTGTGTTTCTATGGTGTCGGCTCGTGGTATTGTTCCATGTTTTGGGGAGAAGCTTGCCTATATAAAGCAAAGGAGTTCATTTGGATTGAGTATCATCTTGGTTGAATATCTTTTGGTGAGATCTAGTCCAGATCTATGAAGGCGAATCTTCTAATGGACTGTGATCTCTATGGCGCATGATCAGATCTGTGGATCTGAGTGTTTGGGTTGGTTCTGAAGTCCTCTTATCTTCTATATCTGAAGGGACGCAGATTCAGTGAAGGGAAAGTGCGCCGGGACGCAGTACAGTAAAGGCTCAGGTGCGTCTCTGAGGCAAAGGACGCGGCGCGACTGTGTTATTGGGTGCGTCTCTGAAGCAAAAGACGCGGCGCGACTGTGTTATTGGGTGCGTCTCTGAAGCAAAAGACGCGGCGCAACAGTGTCTTTGGGTGCGCCGGTCGCAGCTAAGCATAGAGGAACAGTGCGTCTGCACGCAGAGCAGCGGAAGGTAGACTGCGTCCAGTCGCAGGCCACAGAAATAAAATATGCGTCCCTGTCTTGAGATGATCTGTTGACTGTATATTTCTATTCGTAAGGTGTTCTGGGTTATTTCTGTAATTACTGATCTGATATCTGTAGTGGACTGTATCTGTTGTATACTTGTTGATCATTTGATTCTTCATGAAAAGAAGTAGGGAGTTGTAGCTCCCTTCCAGGAGAGACTGAAAACGAGAGAGAGTTGTAGCTCTCTGCAGGTTGCAGCCTGCGTGCTGGTAAAGGACTGCACCAGCACAAAATCATTGTAAAAAGAATTTCTTGAAAGAAGATAGAGACATATTGCAGCAGGTGGTTTTCTCCCGCATTGGGTTTCCACCTTACATCTTGGTGTTCTTTGGTGTGACTGTCTATTTTCTTTATTCATGCTCATTGTTTTATGGTACTGATATGCAAGAATAATTCAAAAGATCAAATAAGGAAGATTTGGTAAATTGCTAGATAATACTGATTCACCCCCCCCTCTCAGTATTATTTCCATCAAAGCCCCATGTAAGGGTCATGGGGGCACAAAGCCCGAAGTTTTGGGTAAAGTTAGGGTAAATACTCTGTGGGATGCAGGAAGCGCGATGTGTAATAGGTTGACTCAAAGGGTAGTCTCCCCAAAAATAAGGTAAAGACATGTAAGTTGAGTCGAATCGCCCGTGGATCGCGGGCCAACGAAATGTATAAATAGAGCGAGGCTCTATGGGTAGAGGTAGCTAAGTTTTTTTATATATGATTTTGGATCTGAAACATAATGGGTTTTTGAGAAGAATAGTTTGAAACCATCTGTAAGTCTAAGTCGAGGGTTTGGGTAGAGGATAGAGGCTCTACAGCTATGTGTGTAGAGGCCTGGAAGAGTTCGCAGCTGTGTGCGTGGACCCTTGCAACTGATTGCACAGGGCAGATATGGATATATTGGTGAAGGAAGTGAATAAGATAAGTTACTTCTGTGATTTTGTGTTACTTCCGAGTTGTAGTCAATCTAGGTTATTGTGTGATTGATATAACTATTTTTTCTATGTGCAATATGCTTACATGTTGAATATACGTGAATCTGGGTTTATTCTGAATACACAAACTAGTTAAATATATTAAATGTTTGCTTAAAGACCCTGCTAAGTAGATCTGATTTACAAATACTTCATCCAATAAAGTAGATCGGTAAACAACGCGCTAATAAAAGGCAAGAGATATCCTAGATCTGTGTGAATACAGAGAAGCACGAAGCTACAAGCCAGTGCATGAAAGCTCCAAACCACATCTAGAAATCCCAAGGGTGCGAAAACTTGGTTCCAGCACCCTCCCCTTCTACCTCGGGTGAGACCTCAATCCGCGCTCTGCAGGCTGTTGCCGAAAGGGTCGGTAGTTGCAGGATTTGTTTGGCTAAATAATTCTTTTGAACCTGGGTCAGGCCCATATAAGCCAACATTAGGGCCCAGGAGAGTCGCGCTCTGCAGGTGATGAGCGAGCAGTGCATCAACATTGAGTATTTGGGCCTACAGTGCAATGGGGCAGTAGAAAAGAACAAGAAGATCATGCAAGTAGTGGAGGAAGCCTACCAAATGGTCCCGGAGTTGGACATTCAGGAAGAGGAACCAGCTGAGGAGCGCATCCGTAAGTTGGCCATAGGGGTGTGAAACACTCGAACAGAGATGCCCCGGATTCAGCTAGAGCTGAACCTACAGATCACAGAATTGCATTTGAGGGCTTAGCCTTCAACTCCACCAGAAGTCAAGGAACAACGTACCACTGTTGTCACAATAACAATAGCGGTGGTTGACAGTGCATTAGCAGACTGCATGCAACTTTTTTAATAGGAATTTGAGGTTTTGACCACTCTGCAGGAGGACCCGAATGTAGAGCGCCTAGAGACAGAGGCACGTGAGCTATAACAAAAATATGACGAGGTCAAAGGTACTGCACAGACGGTCACCCTTACACAGAGGCTTGCACGGATGCAGGAGGCAAAGGCGCTTAAGGAACAAGTGGATGTCGCTCGACACAAAGAAGCGGTCCTAAAAGCACGCCTATAGCCATGGATAGATGAAGCATATATAGTCACGTCTTCCATTGAAGGGAAGCTCATGACACTACAGGCCACTTAGCAGAAGATTCAGGGCAGCAGGTTAGAAACAGTCACCGAGCAGCAAGTGGAAGAAGTCCAGTAGGTGGTCACTCAGTGAGCTACCGAGGTTGCAGTTATCCAAACGGAGCTGGGAGGTCTTCGCGCTAATATCTCTGTGCCTACAGAGTGACATGAGCACGAGTCACAATGTTTTTTTTGGGGTCTTATTGGGCGTAGGATCCCCAAGGGCATTTTTGGGGCTAAAAGCCCATATTTTGGTCCAATTTTGTAATCCAAGTGTAAAGACTCCGCATTTTGTGGTCACAGAGTGCATAGGTGTTAAAGAGTCATAGGATTGTCTGCCCTTATTTTGATAATGTAATGTTGGCTGTAAAATATCTACCCATGGTCCATGGACCATGGGATTTTATAAATAGAGATAAGCTTTAAGTAGTTAGAAGGGAGAAGAAATGAGTAACCAATGAAGATATGATGTATGAGAGATAGATCTGAAGTAGAAGTCTAAGTCTTGGGTCGTAGCATAGGTAGAGGCTCTACAGTTGAGTGCGTAGAGGCCTAAAAGTCTGCAGCTGAGTGCACAGACCCTTGCAGCTGAGTGCATAGGGCGGGTTGAGTCTATAATCATCCAGAATTATCAATAAAGAGAACTATTCCATAATTTCTCCATCTTTATTTCCTGTTTATGCATCTTGATATATTGGGTATAAATTTCACTTATAATGCTTATATGATGCATGAATGTAAGTAAATGTGTTGGTTAAGTAAATGCAAGTAAGAACATCTGTTTACGCGAAGATAACTATGATCGGTTAATAATATAAGTAAGACACTTAGCCTAGCTTGGGAGATATTGCAGTTCCCTGCCCTAGTAGTGTAAAAGTCCCTAAGCCATAGGTAGGGCTGTGGGAAAGCCAATTGTACCCTTTTGCAAAGGTACTAAAGAGTGGAACAAAGGGATAAGCAACCTGCGTGAAGGCAGGTACAACTGGAATAAATCAACATCACACCCATCTCAAGGGTGCAGAAACTTGGTTCCAGCATCCCCCCATACTGCTTCGAGTGAGACTTCAGTCCGCACTCTGCGGGCTGATGCTTGAAGGGCCAATAGTGTAGGGATTTTTTTAGCTAACTAACACTGAACCAGGGTCAAGCCCCTTCAAGCTGACAAATATTTCCGTTGCCGAGACCGGAATCTGCATAAGAGATGTGTGATGTCGTATGACTGGAATCCAACTAAGAAAGAAATTGAAGGCTGGTTGGAGAGAAGGATCCACAAGTTTGCGACACAGGAAAACAGAAACCCGCAACTGTCAAAAGAACAGTGGCTAGACATGTACCTGTATACAGATATCCATGAAATATTTTTTGCCTCCTTCCCTAGTGAGCTATACGAGTGGATTGCGAAACTAGCAGATAACTAAGGAAGGTGGAAAATTGACGGTCCTATTATGTGGACCCCAAAGCTAGTGTGATGTTTGGAAGCATCAGAGGATAAGATCACCTGTGATGTTGATCATTGGCTCGATTGCATCATAGGAGGATTTGTGACTGAATTCACGATCAGCGCCTTAGTTAGCTATAGCAAGGCAGAGCAATGCTTTTTCAAAGGACCAAGAGGTAAGTACATAAAATATTTGAATACTTGGATTAAAATGATGTTGTGTGAAAAATGGGTTATGCAGCTACCTTGATGTTCGGGACTATGCAAAGTGGAAAATTTTACAGAAACGAAGGAAATAAGGATCCAGAGCATAGCCCCTTGATTTCACCTCTATGAGGGGATGAAGAAGGGATTGTGAAGGTCTCTCCACGAAGTTATATTCAGTTGATAGTACAAGGATTCCCGTAAATACCACCTTTGCCCACACCACCTCCGACTTCACTGCCATCGCCTCGAACTTCACCCATACCACCTCCACCTCCACTGCGATTCAGTATGGCAAATACAGTGAAGTTTCCATTGTTCAAAGGCTTGGGAAATGAGGACCCAAACTAATTCTGGTTCATTGTGAGGGTTGTATGGGAATCTCAAGGTGTTACATATGACCATATAAAGAAAGTGACACTGGTTAGCACTCTCCAGGATCGCACGCTAACCCGGTATATTAAGTACTCCAATGATAACCCGAATGCTAGAGTAGCAGACATCTAAGCAGCACTCAATAGGGAATTTAGCAGGCCTAAATATGAAGCGCACTCAATTGTGGGTGTTAGTTTCCTATAACAACAGGAGTCATAATTTTGAATGACTAAGGTTAAGCTTTGTAATATTGTACATACCTTTGCTTTCTGCAAATGTTTTCCATATTAAAAAATAAAAAAATGTAATGAGGGTATGTCCTAAAAGAATAATCAAAAGAGAAAAAGAATAAGAAAAGGTCCAAAAAAATGAAAATATATGAACCCCAAAAAACAAAAAGAGACCATGAAAGTGTGTAAGTCGAAATTCCACTACTATTTACTTTTATGCATAATAATGATTGTGTGCAACTTGTTACCTATGCCACAATCCATGTTAATCAAACTGTTTAATCTTGATTGTACCATGCTTTGAATTTTATGTTTATAGTTAGAGAATAAAATCTGATCAAACAGTATAATCTTGGCAGATCATTAGATAGGTAGAGTAAATAAAAGGATCTCATTAGTTTAATCTGAGCCCTTCAATGATATAAGATTAGATTAGATAGTTTACTTTGTAAAAGAAAAGAAAAGGATTTATAAGGGTTTGCTAGCCTAAATGCACCCAAATAAAATGAAGAAAAAATAGTAGGATGAGTAAATGGGTAAGTAGTAGAAAGGTTGCAGAAATATCAAGTGATTACACAAAAGCACTTATGTCATGTTTAAATGCATTCTTCAAATGTTCATAAGTAGTAAACAAAGCAAAGACAATGGTTCACAACTTGGTTTATTTAACATCCCCTCATTCATTTCACCCCTTTACTTACTAATTTCCCACAAATAAGTTCTTAGTGCTCAAATCCTACAAGTCAAAGGGGCTCAGAGCATTTCTTTGACTTTTGGAGGGACCAGACCCTCAGCTTGATGACTTATGGGCATAAGTGCTAGAATCCCCTTCATCAAAAAATTCATCTCCCTTCATTTCCCCTCGTTTCCCTAATAAAACCACACTTTCCCATGGTTGACACCATTTACCTAGGAAAGGTGGAAACCCCCATGTAAATTCCTTTTCACTCAAAAACGCACAAAAAACCCAGAAAAAGCCTTTTTCCTAAGTATAAAGCTAAGTGCGTGAATGTTTTACTTTACCCTTATACTAAGGAAAAACCTACTCCGCCATCACATTTTCATATTAATCACTAACTTTATTATATAAATTCCCCAAAATTCTCATTATCCCATATTAAATTAAATCCCTATATAAAATACCCCAACCCTTAGTTTTCATAAAAACTAATATAAATTCCCCATACCCCGATATAACTTTAGTTTACCTAATCCCAGTAAACTTAAGTTAATCCCAATATTAACCTCACCCGACTCCCTAATCCCTCATTAAGCCCGAATCGATCATTTTAAACCTCTGATTTATCCCTAAACTAATCCCCAACCACCGTGATTAAATCCTTGGGCCCCCCATCAACTCCTGTCATTTTCCCCCACGCAGCTCTTCTACCCGACTACCATTTATCATCACCACCTCCTCATCCAACGACACACAGCCATATCAGCCGTGCCTGATGGCTGAACGTTAACCACCCAATAAAGTGGTTTTCCCTAACCCTATGGATGCTACGTGTCAAATTTTGTATCGCATCAGGTGACCCCCCTCAAATACCACCTGCACCACAAAAGCAGTGCGATGGCCCCCAAAACCGCTTCCCCCACTTAACCGAAAAACCGTCAATTTTTCATCCAAAAGTGAACCTGCCAAAATTAATCAGCTTTTCTATAAAAGGCTTTGAAGCCCTCTTTCACCCTTTTTTCATGCATTCTCTGTGTAAATCCTGTAAACCATTGCAATCCCTGTGAACACCAAATTTACCACCAAACTTCCAAGTCCACTCCAGAAGACATTGAAAACAACCTAGCTAACCTTTCAATGTGTACCAGAACTGTACAAACCTCTATAGCCACCGAGAACCATAATTTTGAAGCCAATTCACCTAATTTCTAGGTATTTCACCATAGAATACCATTCCCTGTGCAAAATTGAAAACATTCAGCCTGTTTAAGATTCTCGTTAAGTCCAATTAATTGAAATATTACTTAAAATCACAAATACCTCTGGCCAAAACCGTTTGAAGTTTCCAATTTCTATTCAAAACCTCAGAGTGAACCCCTCAAAGCCTAATTCAAATCCACAAGAACTGAATTATGGTTGCCCCTATCACCATGGACATTAGACCCATTACTACTCCACATTTAGACCTGGACCACCTTCCCCTAGCTAACAGGGATTTCCAAATCAAAGACACAACTTCAATAGAGCTCCTGCTAAAAATCCATTGCTTAAGCAAAGACAGATACCTGAACCATATAGATGATATTGGCCTTTGGGAGTCCAATTTACCCAGATACCAGTTCCCCCAAGTTCATATCTTTCCAGAAATTTTTCATATGTGCTATGCATGATACATCCACAGCCATAGAGCCATAATGTCTCATGACCAGAAGGTTCTATTCACTATCACAGCTAAGTCAATTAATGAAATGTTGCAGTTCCAACTAGGGCCAAACCTAACCCCACTCTCAATTGGAGACCTGTTGGACCAGTATCCCAAGCTAAGCCCATCAAGATTGGCCCAGTTGTTCCAAACCTTCATTAGAGAGGAAAAACACATCCCTAAGGACTCCCCTCCATATTTAACAGCTATTTTCCCTCAATGGGGCTAGTACATTGTAACCATGATATCATGTGTTTTGGGCTACTCTACCAGTGAATACATTAATGAACTTATTCTTGCTTTCATGTCCATTTATACCCCAGGGTAGCCTCCTACAATCACATATGACTTTGCCAAATTCATAGCTGATAGGATGCATGAGCAGTTCACAAGAATGGGCAATGAGAGAGTATTCAAATAATCCTCTATATTGTACCATCTATTTTTGTATTATCAGTTGGATAAGTTTCCTTTTACTCTTTAGAAGCTTGACACCATGGGCCAGCATAGATTTGTCATTTTTTGGACCCCACTTTTCCATGAGTATAGATCGCCTTATACATACTCTAACTTCATATATTATTTTGTCTATCCAATCATGACTATGCTCACTGGAAATCCTCCACCTAGGATAATTCCAGAGATAAAAAAGGTCCTCCAGCTTTCTAAGAAAACCAAAGTGGGAGATTGGTACCTTTACCAAAACCACACAGAAATTAGAATATATGGTTGCCTGCTTGCACCATATAAATTGCTAAGATACCTCCCCATGAGGTTATTTTCCTTAGAATATTACAGACAGATCATCGATGCAGATAAAGTCAACTTTGTCAATGCCAAGAAGAAGGCCAATTTCAAAATCAAAGACCAGTTAGGTCCCTTCATATGCAATTCCACAGAGGCAGGGAAAGAGGCAGACGTGATCCTGAAAAGCTTTAAATTCCAAAGGAGTTTTGTATAGAGATATGACCCTTTAGAATTCATTACCAAGAAAAGGAAAAAGGTCAAGCTAGGACCTTTTATCCACCACCCCATACCAGAAATGGAGGCATATGCCAATCAGACAGAGCGAGTGGAAAATACCTTAGTAGACAGTGACAACACAAAGGTAGATGTAGAAAATGCTATGATTGATTTGGAAAAGCAGCTTGATCAAAGCTCTTTTCTGTAGGTACCAAAAGAAGAAGAAAGAGCCATGAGCACCCCTCTAGTCACATAGACTCCTTACAATGAGGAGAAAAATCCAAAAAGAAATGGATAGGGAGCTTCCACTTCAGGAATGGATACCTCTAATATGTAGCAGGAAACCAGTCACAACAAGAGACAAAGGCTAAATCTAGCCTCTGAATAGGAATATACAGAAGGGTCAGCACATGTAACCAACACACAGGTAGACAGAAGCAGGCCCACAACTCCATCTGAAGACATACAAGAGCCTTCCACACCGCAAACTCAGATGTTGGAAAGGTAGCTTAGTGTGGAAGTGTCTTCCTTCAGTAGGTCTGTTGACAAAGACCAAGACATAAAGGACAGGTATAAAGATATTAAAATGAGGAATGAGAAACTCAAAGCTCAGACTTATGCTCAATACCTAAAGCTCACTCCCATAAATCAAACAAGGCTAATGTCAGCCTTTGACATCAATGAGGGAAAGTTACAAATGTCCTTTATCAAACCTACAACACAACAGCCCAAGATATCATCAGATTACAAGAGGGTTGACTTTGAAGTGTTGGCAAGGGATATTCATCCCATAGACCAAATAGAACTGAACAAACAGACTGGAGAGATGATATACTCCACCCTAACAGGCAAAGGCATAGCTACCCACTAGCTACAAAAATCAATAAACAACATCTTAGCATAGTTTCAGTTGGGGAAGGCCTCCTCACAGGCCAAGGATACGAGGATCAAGTCTTTGGAATACTTTTTTATTGAGTTGGGACATGATCCCAAAGATATAAAAGCTACTGAGAAGCTGATAAAGAAGAAGAAGGATGATATTGTTGCACTAAAGAAGCAATTGAAAATTCCATGGCTACAACATCCTCAAACGCTAGAAGTTTTGGAGAGCCAAACTAGACATGAAGAGTTGATGGACTTGGTCCTAAAACTCAATGATCAGCTAAAAGAAATAGAGAAAGAATTGGATAATTTAATCCAAATGAAACAAACTAACATTGCATCAACTTCTGCAAACGTCATCCCTATAGTGTCTACAACAGTCCCTTCCATGCTAGCAGCTTCACTAGCACCTATAGCTCCACCTGCTACAGAACTGCCAGTCACAACAAAGTCTACATCAACAGTAGGTGCATCAGGAGAAAAAGCAATAGAATTAGTTAGAGCCATGGAAGAGATGTCAAGTTAGACTATAGAAATGAATAGACTGAAGGAAAAGGTGGCATGTTTAGAAAATGATTACAAACTTGCCCAAATTATGCAAAAGGAAGAGGCACAAAAGGCCAACAGAATGAGTGAAAGATTCAAAGCCATGGATAAAGACTTGACATTAGAGAAACCCCTTGGACAAGCCAAGGAACTATTATGGGCCAATATCATTAACTCTGTCAAGGATATTTGGCCATATATTCAAGTTATTTTTATAAAGACAAAATTGATAAAGATAGGTACAGTAGCTATTCAGAAAGCCAAGGAGGAATTAGGTGACATGCTAGAGGATTCCAATAGACTCATCCATTTCCTTAACAAAAATAGATAGGAGCTTCAGGAGCTAAATATAGAAGATAGAACTAAAACTATTTTGGAAATAAGAAAGGTTCTTTCCAAGAGGAACCTAATGCTAAACTTGGAGGAAAAGCACAAGAACATGCAGGTGGCCATAGATAGATTCATGGCCAAATTCCAAATTTTGAGGGAAAAAGGATTGCCCAGTCCATTGGTCATCAATGAAAAACTTATGACACAACAGGACTATGACAATAGACTCAGGAAGTTGGCTAAAGAACAAGCTAGCACTTCATCTATTAAAGCCCTACCAACAGGCAAAGTCTTATATAACACATTTGAGAACTTGTTTTTCCTCCAACATGAGGTAAAACACTTATTCATCACCAAGCCCAATTTTTCCAAGTATACTGAAGCTGATGAGATATACCGAAGGATGATGAATGTCAAATTACCTGATGCAGAATGGTGGGAAAGCATGACTGATTTACTGTGAGAAATTTACAGTAAAAAGTTACTGCACAGTAAAAATAGAGCAGCCAAGTAAATAGATGAAAACAGGACAACAGGGTCAAAGAGTATCAGGTGAAAGATAAAAGTTGAAGAAGATTCCAGCGTAAAAGACCACAACAGCAAGCCAGCATAAAGGGCTACAAATCCAACCATAAAAGCCAGCAGTACCACAATAAAAGGGACATCATGAAACAGTTCAATAGTTGTCTCTATCTTCTTGTAAGAAGATATTTGTATTTCCTAGAATAAATCTCAAGTTTGTTTTGAGATATTTTGTAATAATTTTTGTATAAATACTTCACCATTCAAAGTATGTAGGGTGGATTCTTAGACATTTCTATAGACCTTTTTGATCAAATATTGTAAGCTATTGTATCACTGTTTGGACCAGCAAGTTGGATTAATGAATAAAGATAAGACATTTCACTGGATTCATGTGTAGAGCGAAGTGCAGACAAGTATTTTCTCTTGTGTTGTTATTTTTCTTTAAAAGTTTTTCCACAATCTTTAATGTATCTGAAATCTAAATGCTATAATATGGAATGATATCTCAAAATTTGCTTCATTACACTCTGTTTTAACTATTATGTATTTCAATGTTTTCTGCTAATTATCTAAATTAAGGAATTCTCAATTGCTCCTTAATCTAGGTAGTTTCCCTATGGTCTATAGCAAAGGATTCTTAATTGCCCTTTGTTCATGATTATCCTCTATTCCTCATTTTAATCCCGATCTGAGAATTCTTAAGTGCTCTCTCACCCTGGTTAAGATCATTTCACCCATCTGGCCCAAAAACCTACACTTTACTCTGCTAGCTTGCCCTTTGAACACTCCCTTTAGTGAGTTAATTCTAGTTCTTCTACCCTCCTTTGAATCCATAGCCCAATGGTCCAAAGACATCAATCTATCCATGTGTTTTAAGGATTCCACCATCCAACCTTCAATACAAATCAAAACCCCCTGAACCTTCAGAACTAGCCTAAAATCCTAGCAAACAAAGCTAAATCATGCAGAGAGTGCCCTCTCTGAGTCATAGGTTGGGTAGAGCCTATACTTAAAAGATTTGTTTGTGGTTACCTTGGTCCTTTCCTTCTTCTGAGAATTTTTAGGGAAAGTTTCTGAGCGATAACCGCGGGATTCAAAGAGATCACAATGCAACCAGGTGAGATGCCATGGGAACTGGATCAGAGGCTGAAATATATGATTTGTGAAGTCAACATGAATTTGACATATGGACAGCATCGCGAGTGGTTTGTGGCTTTGCTACTACCACAATTAAGGAGTGCACTATTGTAGCAAAAGATAACAACTCAGGTAGAGGCCTTGGAGAGTTTCCATGAGACTACATGAGACTCTGATTTAGGATCCTAATCTAGGAGTCCAGCAGATCCATGCCTAGCTAAAGAATTTGTGCCTTGAGATGCAAAGTCTGAAGCAGGACAAGACGGTTCAACCAGAGGTCCGCGAAGAGGTATGGTGTTTGAAATGCAAAAGTTAGGGTCATGACAAAGACCACTGCCTAGTCTTTATAAATTACCTTGCAGGAGGAAGACCGATGCCTTTAAGGTCGGAAGCTCAAGTAGGACCTAGCGCAGCGCCTACTTTATGGTGCGCTATCTGTCAGGTAGCTCGAAAACATGCCACGGATAACTGTCACTTGCTACAGAACTATGTGCAAGCACCGCAACAGTTGTTCTGCAACTTTTGTAGGTCGGTAGGACATGATAAGCATACTTGCAAGAGCTATGAATTAATGATGGGAAAATCTCCCACCTACAGGGTTCAAGCTAAAATGCGGCCCCTTGACCAGAATGCGGGGATGGCACGAATAGGATTTCAAGGGCGCAGACGAGGTCGAGGTGGGGGAGGACCTAGTAGAGGTCAAGGACAATTGATTTGCTACAATTGTGGAGGACCAGGACACTTTTCCCGCGATTGCACTAATCCAACGCGTCTATCATGCAAGTATTGCACGTTGTTTGATCATGAAACAGAAGACTGTCCTACTTTGATAGCTAGGATACGTGACAAAGGAGCGCTACCACCTCCCCTGACTCAAAACCTGTAGATGATGAGGTCTGAGCTATGCGAGGCTAATCTAAATGTAAATATAATGCTTCGGAGTGGAATCAAAATAGGAGATGCCAAGGGGAAACAACTGGAAGACAGTACCTGGGTTCACAAATCCCCAACGAAAGAGGTTGAGTTCAATTTGGACCGTGCGCATGAAGCATTCATGGAAGCTAAGAAGAGCTTTGCGGGGGCCTCCACCTCTGGAAGCAAGGATAAGCCTGAGCCGAAGATGGACCCTTCTATGCTAACAACTTTCCTGGAAACCTATATGAAGTTGCCGCACGATAGTAAGGTTGTAAAAGGGCTACAAGAACTCATCAATAGATTCAATGGCACTGCACCAGGTGAGCAACACGTAGTATGAAATATTGGCAAGCATAAGACAAGGAAGGATGGGAGATGAAGCTGACCACGCAAATAGGAGAGTATGAAATGGATCAGGTCATTTTGGACCTAGGGTCAGATGCGAATGTTCTATCGAAATAGACCTGGGAGTGAATGGGGAGACCTAAACTACAATGGTCTCTGATTCAACTAAGGATGGCGAATCAGCAGAAAATCATACCCATGGGGTGACTGTAGGGAGTGACTGTGGATATTGAGGGAGTGAGTGCGCTGGTAGATTTTGAAGTCATAGAGATTGTAGATGACAGCAATCCCTACCCTGCACTCCTGGGAATGACTGGGCTACTGATATGAATGGGGTAATCAGTATGAAGAAGTGAAAGATGACCTTTGAGAATAAATCACTATGCGTAATAATACCCCTGGATCATGCTGAAGGATTGCGCTATACGGAACAAATCCGTGATTATGAGAGTGATGATGATCTGGACTGCATCTATAAGATAATAGCTCGAGACCAACACTGGGTGAATCCCACCATGGATGGATGGATTACATGGAAGTGTGAGAGTTCCTGCACTTCGGACTCTGACGAAGAAATAGAATGCTAGCAAAATTGGTTACATGAGTAACTATGCTAAATTGCAACATGATGACCTGGTTGCTGCACTGCGTGTTGTCAGAAGTAAGAAATATGCCTACTTATGATGGTCTAAATGAGGTAGATACATTTTTGGATGCATTTGAAAGAGAGGTTCCGGAAAAACAACGCTTCCAGGCCTTGGACTGGGCACTACGCGCTACACCCACAAGATGGTGGGGTATGCAGAAGGGAAGCTTTGATGATTGGCGTGAATGTAGGAGGATGATGAGAGCACGGTTTGGGAAGCATAATATGTGACTGATAGACAAGTACAGCGGATAGGATGATCCACGCACGCATCTAGCCAAATGGATGTATGCCTATGGAGAAAAGCCACAACCTGAGTGGGTGCACCTGTTCCATCATACCCTAGATGTTATTCCAATGAATTGGTATATAGAAACAGAACTCTACCATGGGATAGGTGAATGGGATATCCTACACAAAGGATTCATGATGACATTTAGTTTTGAGGACGAGTTTGACAGTATTGATGAAGCGCTACAAGAGGTGAAAGTAACCATCTTTAGGATACCGCAGGATCCTCTAGATCTGATTCAGCCTGAATGGGCTACACAACAGAGTCGCACGCTGGAATGTTATAATGTAACTATTGAAGAGGAGTACGAAGATCCGTGGAAGATTAACATTCTAGAAATAGAAGGCCACCGCGAGGTTCAAGGACCACAGATTGAGAACCCTAATATAACCATGCCGATGAAAACTAAACAGGTGAACATAAGTATGGAGGAAGAACCAAAATTTTCCAAGATTGGAGACTACTAGGACAACGTGATGGTGGATAAGGTCGTTGAATTGCTCCGTGAATACCAGGGCTTATTCCCTACCAAGTTTATGGATCTGGAAGGAATAATCAGAGATCTGGGAGTGATGAAGATCACGTTGAAGCCCAACGTGAAGCCAGTTAAGCAGAGGCCTTACCACCTAAATCTGAAATACAAGGAGAAGGTCTTCTTAGAGCTAGTCAAAATGCTAGCAATAGGTATCATTGAGCCTGTGGATGAATTCGATTGGGTAAGCCCAATGGTGGTGCAAGAGAAGAAGCAGAAGGATGAGATAAGGATATATGTGAATCTCATAAAACTGACTGACACTTGTGTGCATGATCCTTTCCCAACTCTGTTCACAGATGAAGTGTTGGACAATGTAGGTGGAGAGGAGGCATACTCCTTCACTGATGGGTTCTCTGGGTACCACCAAATCAAAAGCGCACCGGAAGATAGGAGCAACACAACCTTCGTGACTAAGTGGGGTTGCTTTTAATACACTGTGGTGTCATTTGGGTTGAAGAATGCAGCTATTATCTTTTCGCGCGTGGTTGTTGCGATGTTCAAGGAATTTATTCATAAGTTCCTGGAGGTCTATTTTGATGACTGGACTATATTTGGCTTGGTTAAGAGCCATGTAGTGAGCTTGCGATTGATGCTGGATACTTGTCGAAGATACCAGATCACACTCAATCTCAAGAAGTGTTTGTTTTGCATTCCTTTTGGGAACCTATTGGGGCATGTGGTTTGCAAACAAGGGCTGATGGTAGACCCTGCGAAGATCATGGTGATTCTAAACTTGGAAGCGTTGAGGAGTGTGAAATAGTTGCGCATTACTCTGGGACATACAAGATATTATAGGAATTTTATCAAAGGCTATGCCCAGATAATCATGCCGATGCAAAAATTGTTGAAGAAGGATGTCACATTCTGCTAGAACAATGACTATAAGAAAAGCTTGGATATATTGAAAGAAAAGATGGTTACCACACCAATTCTAGTCTTCCCAAACTGGAAGAAATAGGTTCATGTACATGTCAACGCATCATGTATAGCACTGGGGGCAGTACTAACGTAGGGTGGTGGAGAAGGCTTGAACCACCCTATCACGTTCGCAAGTCGCAGATTATCCAAAGAGGAGAAGAACTATTCTACCACTGAATGTGAAGGGCTAGCTATGGTGTATGCACTGCAGAAGTATCAACACTACTTGTTAGGAGGCCACTTTAAGATGTATACAAACCACTACGCACTGAAGTACCTGGTCAATAAGCCTGCATTGGGAGGCTGAATTTGCAGATGGCTCTTATTGTTCCAAGAATACGATTTTGAAGTTGTTGTGAAGCCTAGATGCTTGAATGCAGAACCAGACCATTTGTCGCACATCGAAATAGGGGAGGAACCTACTAAATTGGAAGAAGGATTGTTTACGCGCAGCTATTTGTAGTGCGTGTCATAGATGGTCATTTTGAGGACATAATACATTTCCTAACAACGGGATCTGCACCAGAAGGATACTTTTTCCACCAAAAGAAGGAATTAGTGGTGTGCGCGACAAATTTCTCTATCATTGTTGGGCATCTATAGAAGATGGGAACTGATGATATATTGTGAAGGTATGTACCTGAGTTTGAACAAAGTAGCATCCTTGTGGACACTCATGCGGGCACTACAGGAGGACATTATGCAGGGAGAGAAATAGCGCAGAAGATTATATGTGCCAGGTTGTGTTGGCCAACCCTTCATAAAGATTGAAAAGAATATTGCAAGGCGTGATGTATGTTAAAGAACAGGCATGCCATCACAAAGGGATGAAATTCCTTTGAATCCACAAATGACATTGCAACCCTTCGTAAAGTGGGCAATAGATTTTGTAGGAACTATTTAGCCCGAAGGAAAGACAGGCACGAGGTACATTATCACTGCGATAGAGTACTTGACTTGTTGGGCAGAAGTGCAGCCAATGAAGGATTGCATGGGTGCGACTGCCACAAAGTTTCTATTTGAGCATGTACTCATGAAATTTGGATGTCCAAATATCTTGATGAGTGATCATGGTACGCACTTCCTGAATGAGACGATAAGTGCACTAACAGAGTAATTTCAGGTGTATCACCAGAAGAGCACACCTTATCACCCACAGGCTAACGATAAAATGGTGGCATTCAACAAAGTGCTTGAAATGCACATACCAAGTTTTGAAATGCTCAGCAAAGTGATTGGGACCTATGCATACCTGTAGTATTATGGGCTTATTGGACAACATCTGAAAAGTTGACGAGACAAAACCATTTTAGGTTTGTCTATGGTGCGGAAGTCGTAATGCCTATGGAATACATTGTGCCTAGTCTGTGCATAGCAGTGCTCACAGGTATGAGGGATCATGGAGCCTTGGAAGAGAGGCTCGCATAGCTAGATGAGCTTAAAGAAGAACGATTTTTGGTTGGATTTCACCGACAGGTCCAGAAGCAGCATGAAAAAGCATGGCACGATCGACACATCAAGCTGCAAACATTCAAGGCAAATGATCTGGTTTTGTTGTATGATAGTAAGTTTGATAAATTCCCTAGAAAATTCAAGATGCACTGGTTAGGGACGTGTGTTATTAAGGAGAATAACAACAGAGGCGTGGTACATCTGGTCAAGTTAAATGGAGAACCCTTCCCAAGAAAGGTGAATGGAAGTTTCTTAAAGACATACACTAGCAATCCCACCATATAACTAAATGAAAGTAGCATAGTCTTAGTATTCCAGGTAGCTGAAAGGAGGCGTGAGACTATAATGTACACTACCCAGGTTGGGGAGCTGCATGATTTCAGGACCGTGTCACTGGGTCTGCGACAGTGTGAAGACAATTGCACTAGCACGCAGGTCCACCAAAAAGTGACCATTAAAGTTACTATTCACGATTTGATGGTCAGTTTGAGGCCAAATAGAGTGGGCGGCAGGGATTTAAGGCAATATTTATGGATTAGATTCTTGTAAATCTGCCTCCAATCTAGCATTAATGGGCTGAATGTGGGGGGAATGGTCGAATTTGAATTCAAAAATCCCTTTAAATTACAAGTGGTTATCCTGTGGAGTGATCCTCTTGCAAGTTCTGCAAGAATTCAATTGCTACAGTCTCATTGGATTCCTATAAGCGATTGAGATAAGTTAGCCACCCTGCTCTTGCCAGGATTTCCCGTGCAGCATCAGAGACTGTTAACACCTGCGGTTCTCTCTGAATCGATCTTCCTCCCATGTTTATGGTTTCACTGTAAAATCTCATAGTTTTGACAATGGAACGACAGCTGTTCACGCTATTGAAACACAGAGAGGCTGACAGACACAAGAATCACTCAAAATTTAATGCTGCAGAGTATACAATGGAAATGGCTTATGAACAGCAAGTCATGCAAAAAAAATAAAAAATAGTATACCATTGAGCCATGCTATTCCCAAGTACATAGCTTCCCGAATAGTGATCTGACACGTAATCCAGGGAATGATGAGGTTAACCTCCCCCCCGCAATGTGATAGGCCATCCCGGCCGTCAAATAAAGGAGGGGCGTGCCGTTCTGAAGCAGAGGCATAAAGCAACAGCGTATGGCAATATGCCATGTTTACAAAAGTAGCAAATTACCGAAATCGAGGCGTAGAGTTGGATCGCTTAATACGTGAGAAACTGCGGTGATATGATGCGAGGCTGGGGGGTAGGACATCTGCCGTGGATACGGAGTCTCATGCGGTCATTGTCAATTTTTCTGTCATGATTGGTGATAATAGATGTACATGCGTTGTATGGTTCGAGAAATAATATATGATTGATTACTAAGGCATAAGAAACAAAAGGGTGCTAATAACTACCTATTGGTGTAAATAATGTGACTTCAATACCATTAACAGTGCTCTGCTGCCGACAGGTGTCCATAACCTTGGCAGAGTTTTTTATTTCACCCATGGAACCATGATCCTTTGTGTATGCTTAGGAAATGTTGTGTGATGTCAAAATGTAGGCCATTATGCTAGCTTGGTGACCAGTTAGCCATAATGCCATTCACGAGGAAGGAGCGAAAGGTGGGCAAGTCGGCTCGTGATGAGACCTCCTGTTCCAAGGGTTCTTTATTTGATATACCTTTTGGACCATATCCCTGGTGTGGTGGCCATAGTGGGAATGCCACTTCACTTTTGTCCTCATGATCATGGTAGGCTGGCTCTTGATGAGACCCGCTATCCTACATTTGACAACTTATAAGTCATTAAGACATCATTGTTTGCTCTTTTTTCTTTCTTTTTCATAAAGCACTTTTCCTATTTATACACAAAGGGTGGTTCAACACTCCTTAAGAGTAGGAATGGTGGAAGAAGTCTTAACATCTCAATAAGAAGATATAAACCTTTTTCTCTTATTCCTGAATAATAATCAAAGAGGATTAAAAGGGACCAACATGATAAAGATAACCAATCAGAGCAGAGTTAGTAGAACAATGACAGCAAAAGATAATGAGTAAGCGTGTCCTTCCTTCTGTCCTCTTACCAATTCAAAGCAATTTCTTATAAAAATAGCGATTTTATGATTTACTGATTCCAGTATGTTGTGATTTTGTATGCATTGCATAAGTGCATAGCCGTATTCTAAAAGACTTGAAAGAACAAGAATAGTAAGCATCCTTAATTTAGAACAGCAAGGGGAACAAGCTGTTTCAGAAAGGGAGAGCAAAAGAATGCAAGTGGTGTTCCTTTTGGAAAAAGTAACAACAAAAGATCAAAAATGTTGTTCCTTTGGAAAAGGAACAGTAGAAAACACAAATGTCGTTCCTTTGAAAAAGGAACAACAAAAATTGAAAAAGCTGTTCTTTTGGAAAAGGAACAACAAAACACACAAATGTCGTTCCTTTGGAAAAGGAACAGTAAAAATCGAAAATGTTGTTCCTTTGGAAAAGGAAAAGAAAAACACCGAAATGTCGTTCCTTTGGAAAAGGAACATCAGAAATCGAAAATGATGTTCCTTTGGAAAAGGAACAGCAGAACACAGAAATGTCGTTCCTTTGGAAAAGAAACAGCAGAAATCGAAAATGTTGTTCCTTTGGAAAAGGAACAACAAAACACAGAAATGTCGTTCCTTTTAAAAAGGAATAGAAAAAACCAAAAATGTTGTTCCTTTGGAAAAGAAACAGCAAAACACAAAAATGCCATTCCTTTGGAAAAGGAACAGCAAAAATCGAAAATGTTGTTCCTTTGGAAAAGGAACAGCAAAGCACACAAATGTTGTTCCTTTAGAAAAGGAACAACAGAAATCGAAAATGCTATTCTTTTGGAAAAGGAACAGCAAAACACACAAATGTCGTTGCATTGAAAAAGGAACAACAAAAACCGAAAATGTTGTTCCTTTGGAAAAGGAACAGCAAAAATTGAAAATTCTATTCCTTTGGAAAAGGAACAACAGAAAGCAAAAATAAAGAAAAAGAAAAAAATTAAAGGAAAATGACAGCTGTTAGGACTCCAAATTGACCATTTTTGACCTTGTATTTTTGCTATAATATTACCCTTTTTCAGTCCATAAGTTGAAAGTTTTGATTATATAATGACCCAATCATTCCAAGGTATGAAGTAACTCTCCGCATTACTATATGTTTAATTATTCATTACATATTCATGTTATCTTTATAATTATCTTTGGAGAAGTTAACCAAGTTGCTAAGTAACTGTTGAACTGTCTAAAGTCTGCAGAAATTATAATTCGTAGTTGCTGCAACACCAGAAACAACAACTACGTAGTTGCTGCAACACCAGAAATAGAAACTACGCAGTTGCTGCAACACCAACAACAACAACTATCTAAAGCAGGGAAAACGTTATTTTGCAACAACTGGAATACCGGAAAAGACAAACAGCAACTATCAGAAGATCGACAGAGTTCCATGCTGACACAACACGATCAGCAACTGTCCAGAAAGGGTAAAACACGGTTACAGTTGCTAAAACACCAAGAACAGCATGAGTTTACTAAATCAGCAACAATGAAGCGGCAAAGGATAGTACGAGGATTCCAAGAAGACGGTTGAAGTTTGTTTACCAGCTGTGTAACAGTAAGAGACCAAGAAGGAATACACCGTCACACTGTTGTAACGGCATCCTGTAACAAGGATGGATTTCTTATTTTTGACAAAAAGGTTTAACTGAATGAACTATGACGGTCTATTGTAATAGATGTCTCCTCTATAAAGAGGAGACATCTACAGTAGAAGGGGGGGGAAGAAGGAAACAAGTTGTAAGGGAAATTTTGAAAGACAAAAAGCAAGTCTGAATCTTTATTGTAACTGGACATTTTGGCAGATGAATAGAAGGTTGTTCTGAGCACCTAATCTAGCATTTGTGTTCTGGGGAATCTTGTGAGAAGGATAGGGCCCACCTTCTTCAAAAGATTCACCCATTTATTTCCTGTCAGTGTGTGAGTGTGTTTGGTAATTTCCTTTTGTTGTTACTCTGTTTGGATTCTATAGCATTACCTCTGATAATTTCCTTTTTGCTGATACTCTGTTTTGTTAATTGCTTGATATTGTAAAAGAATACTTCACCGGTGATTTGGAATTGCAGTGTGTATTAGCAACTTGGTTACAGGGGTAGGTGCTGAACATCCTTACCCTGAGGATAGGGTCCTGATCCTCTACTAACAGAATAGCCATTATTTCTCTTTGTAGATTTGTATTCTTAGTTAAACTGCTTTCATTTTATCTCTGCAATATACTTTAACTGTTATAACATAGAGTAAAGGGGTTTGATAGAAAATAGAATCGTGTATACTACAGCTTTTAATGCTTTTAGAATTAATTACATACAGTACGAGGTCAACTTTGAAGTAAAAGGACTTTCCCGGGTTGACAAATTAATGTGGTACTCGACTGTTTAATCAATAAACAATTCAATCAGCCAACATTTTGGCGCCGTTGCCGTGGAAGGCGACTAGAGATTTTAAAAGCATTAATGATTTCTTTTTAAGAATAATAGGTGCATGAGAGGACGCAAGAAACCTAATTTCACAGGTGGTAAAGGCGGAGGAGGAAGAAAAACCTTTATTGACAAAATTATCTCAAAGGCTGAGACATCACAGAGGATGATTTCCCGGAGACCTCAGATCTAGTGTTCCTCACAAACAGATCGACAGACGGAGGAAGTACTAGGACCTGAAAGGAAGCTGGAAGTACCAGAATACACTGAGGAACCGGTAGAAGAACCTGAAGAAATAGAAGATACAGAAGATAAAGCAAGCGATTCAGGAAAAAGACCAATGGAGGATAACAGAGCAGAAGGAAGGGGGGAAAAATCACTCTCTACCCTAGAGTTCCCTATTGGGGAGCTCCCGTGAGGAGCAACCCCTATGAAGAACATTCCACTTTCAGCATTACCCAACTTTCATGGGTTATCCTCTGAAGACCCGAATGAATTCCTCTTTGAATTTGATATACTATGTAGGAGCTATGATTATGTGAGCCCTAATCAGAAACTAAAACTGTTTCCAGCAACACTGAAAGGGAATGCGTTAAGGTGGTTTATGAGCTTACGAGCTCAGGAAATCACTACCTGGGATCAAATGAAAGAAAGCTTTCTGGCCAAATATCAGGATTACTGCCAAACAAGAGAGAGGAAGGAAGAGTTGTTTAAAATGGCTCAGAAGGAGGACGAGAATCTGGAGGACTTTGTGGAAAGACTGCAGTATAATCTGCAGCAGTCTGACCACCCTACCATGAGTAAAGATATTCTTAAAACAATATTGTTGAAAGGGGTACGAGATGACTGCTTGGACATGTTGAATATGCTTGGAAAATGGGACATTTCCAAAGACCCATTTGATGAAATTATCAACCTCTGCATGAGATGTTCAAGAGGAGCAATAAGCAGATCAAAAAGCAGGGACACCGTATATTCAAGAGTCCAGAAGTCAGCAAGTGGAGGAGCAACAAGGGCCGAAATAGGTAATTTGTTGGAAGAATTTAAAACTGAGATGTTAAGCTCTTTTGCTTCACAAATTGATGCTCTGCAGGTAAAAAAGAAACAGGCAGAAGCAGAAGCTGCCCTAGCTATTTTTTGTTCTAAATGCAGAGAAAAACACCCAATTAGGGAATGCCCACTAGATAAGGTACCAGTCTGCACGATCTGTGAAAAGGACCATGAGACCCAGCAATGCCCCTCTCTACCTGGAATAAAAGCAGCATTGCAGTCAACTGAAGAAGAGGCTGAAGCAGTGTACTTGATGACACAGAGGAGGCAATGGCCACAAAGATAAGGTATGAATTCTAACACAACATTTAGTCATTGGAATAATCATTCTCCTTTTCAAACAAATTACCCACCCATGAACCAAATGCAGTACCCACCCTTTAATACGATGAATTTTCTACCCATACAGCAACCAAGTCTTCCTTTTCCTGATCCTACCATATGGAATCCTTGGGCTCCCCAGCAATCGTATTTTAATCAATGGAATCTGAACTGGGCAGCCCAGCAGATGCCATTTCCTCAGTATCAACAGTCTCTTTCCTTACCATCCAATACTCCTCCAAATAACCAAGCAATTAGACCACAGCTGCCTGTGCAACCCAACCCCAACCCAAATAACAATAAAGCTCTGCAAGCAATTGATATTCAAAATCAGCCTATCTCCCCCATGCAATGTAACGATATCCATCTTCGCTTAGGGAGAGTTGTTGAACCCATCATTGATGACATTACTGACTCTGATAAAGAGGAAGTTGGAAAAGAAAAACCAGCTAACAATAATGCTGAAACAGTTGAATCAACATCTAACAACAATGATCAAACAACAGATCCGCCATTCCCTGAACGTTTGGCTCTCACCAAAACACTTGAGCAACCTGCTTTTAACCTTTTAGGCGAACTACAGAATTTATATGTTAAAATTCCATTGTTGCAAGCGCTAAGAGATGTTCCCATTTATGCTAGGACTGTTAGAGATATTTGCATAAAAAAACCTGGAAGAAAAACTAAGGACCCCCTCACAGTTCATGTGATGGGAGAGCTGACTGCTTTAATGACAGAAAAAGATCCTCCTGTGAAATATGGTGACCCTGGTCACCCTACAGTAACAGTTCAGGTTGGAAAAACCTTTGTCTCTAAAGTTCTAGTAGATTTAGGTGTTGCAATAAACATTATGACACTTGAAACAGCACAACTGCTGCAGTTAAAAAACTTTATTAGGGAAACTCCAACCATTCTAGAGTTGGCTGATCGCTCTACAATTAAACCTGAAGGAGTCATTGAAGATCTAATAATTTCTGTAGAATCCTGGAATTACCCAGCTGATTTTGTGGTGTTACAAACTAAAACAAAGTTGGGGGGTCATCGACTGATTCTAGGAAGACCTTCGCTAGCTACAACGGATGCTTTCATCAGCTGTAGATCAGGATCAATGACCATCTCTAATGGGTAGGAAACCAAACAGCTTACCCTTTATCCTCATGCTACACCCATGATTAATAATGACAATTCTGTATGGGTAGATTATGAGGATGAAGAAACCCAACCTATCTTGACTATCGGACAAGCTTTAACTTTCAAAGACTCTACTGAAGATGAATTAATCAGCAGCTTCATTTCTGAACCTTCTTCGGTCAGCCCAGAAATGTATAATCACTTCACTGCAATCTTGGAATCTGAATCTCAGCAGAACCTGAAAACTAAAAATTTATCTCAGACAATAGTAGGCAGCCCCTCCAAAAGTACAACAATAGAAATTGAGCCTGGCAAAACATTAAATATAAATCCTAACTTAACTGATAATGAAAAACAACAGTTAATAAAGTTACTCCGGGAAAATAAAGAAGCATTTGCATGGGATTATACAGACATGAAGGGGATCTCTCCTGAGTTGTGCACCCACCGCATTTATATTAAAGAAGGATCCCGCCCAGTCTGTCAACCCCAGTGGCGGATGAATCCCAATCTAAGGGAAATTGTGAAGGAGGAACTTCAAAAACTGTTGAATGCAGGATTTATATACCCTATATTTGATAGTGAGTGGGTTTCCCCACTTGTAATTGTACCCAAGAAAAATGGCAAATGGAGAGTATGTGTGGATTACATAGCTCTAAATAAAGCCACCCAGAAAGACCATTTCCCTTTACCATTCATTGATCAGGTATTAGATAATTTGGCAGGTGAGAAATTCTTTTCATTTTTGGACGGATTTAGTGGATATAATCAGATTAAGATTGCACCCCAAGACCAGGACAAGACCACATTTACTAGCCCATGGGGGACCTTTGCTTACAAGGTCCTTCCATTTGGGCTATGTAATGCTCCAGCAACATTTCAAAGAGCAGTGATAGGGATTTTTTCTGATATGCTAAATGATTCCTTAGAAATATTTATGGATGACTTTACTGCTTATGGAGTGACTTTTGAGGATGCACTGCAGAATCTTGAAAAAGTACTTAAGCGATGTGTAGAAGCACACCTTGCCTTAAGCACTGAAAAATGTCATATGATGATGAATCAAGGTATTGTATTGGGTCACTTCATCTCATTCCTAGGAATTCAAGTCGATCCAGCCAAAATACAGGTAATTCAGACCCTCCCTATCCCCAAAACACAAACTGATGTAAGAAGTTTTTTAGGACATGCTGGATACTATAGAAGATTTATTAAGAATTTTTCCAAAATAACTTCTCCTCTATTTGTGTTATTAACAAAAAATGCTGAATTTAAGTGGACTGATGATTGTGAAAAATCATTTAATGAACTTAAACACCAGTTGTCTACAGCTCCCATTTTGAGAGGACCTGATTGGGCACTACCCTTTCATATATCCTCTGATGCCTCAAATACTGCAATTGGAGCTGTCTTGGGCCAAGAAGAAAACAGTCTTCCCTATGCCATTTATTTTATCAGTAAGAATATGACACCAGCTGTTACACAGTAATTTGTCACTGTCTTCTTGTCAGTCACCCTACTGTGTCAAGAATTCACAATAATCAAGTTCATGCCTTCTGAACTGGCCCAAAACCCCATTTTTCTAAAGTTTTAGACATAAGTTTTATTCATTTGCATTTTCAAGAGAAAAAGTTTCCTTTCCTCGCTTTTAGTTGCATTAGGCTGTTTGATTGTTTGTGTTCATTTTGTTTGATTGAAATCTCTTTACCCTTTCATAGCTAGAATTCATCGAACAAAATGATTTTCTTTGGCATGTAGTTTGCATCTAGGTAATTGTGAGAGAACATACGATAGAGCCTGAAATCGAAACTTAATTTCAAGATCAACTATAAAATGAACCGAATGAATCTAAAAACGCATTGGAACTAAACGCAAACATCTAGAGGTCTAGGTTAGAGACGTGTTCCGGTGTCTTTAAACATAGTCACTGTTGTTTCACATTAGGTTGGGTGATTCCTCCTGTGACTCGATAGTGGTCTAACACGGACTGCGCTCCCACGTACCGTCGCGTATATAGGGAGACCCCACTAGGCTTTTATCCTTTATCCACAGGAAGCTGAGTCTGCCGCCTTGTGAACCGTAACGCACCGAACACAGCATTCGGGAAGATTGACTGCAGTACGGAAAGTCCTTGGCTCTCATACGATTGCTGAGGTGTATAAGCAGTTTTACGGGTTGCTTGGTAAACCTTATACCTAGAGTCTCCAGAGCAGTCACTTTTGATCCTTTTCGGACTCCCTAAATGAAAAGGTGCCTGTGAGCGTCTTGTCACTTCGTGCTCATTAAACATTCGAAGGAGACTGGAGTCATCTTTTCGTCCTTTTCTCGACTCCTGAAACATGAAAAGGTCAAGTTTGGTTCTTGTGTCTAAAAATTAATTCGGCCACGATAACATCACCTGATTAGATCTTGTGTGCGATAGTTTTGAGTAGGGTTTTTATCATTAGTTTCCTTTAGGTTTTCTAAGGGGTCTGGTCATCCTGGCTGACCCATCAACTCCCGGTTCAAGCGATCAAGGATCTCCGTATTCTGTTGCTCCAGAGGTACCAGTTGTAAGCGGTACTCTTCCCGTTGTTCCGAGTATCCAGCCCATCAACGTACGTGCCCCAGGCGACGAAGATTACATAGAAGATTGGAATCCTATCTGGGAGCCTGATTATACCCCTCGTACCCCTCGTACTCCTCTCGGTATGTCGTCTCCGATGTCTACTTCCCCCATGGATGAGACAGCTTCCAGCACCGGTGAGACGCCCGTGGCGACCGACATTGAGACCCCGATCCCGGCTTCCTCTCCACTCCCTCCACGATATCAATCAGTGAGGGATAGGATAGCCGCTAGGACTACTTCTACGACTATATGGGATCCTAGTCTTATTGCCTCCACCGGGCCCTTTGTTTCGCAACCCCTTAGTACACCCCTTACGTCAGGGCTTAACACGCCCGTTACCTCAGTTCCCACTAGACCCACCGTCTGTGTAGCACGTTCGACTCCGGTCGTCAGTGTTGTACCAGCGTCCTCATCTGTAAACCCTGAAGCTGGTCCCTTTTCTGGTGGCATTCCAGGGGCAGGACCATATGATGCTTTTGGGCAACCCATTACGGACTCAGATTACGATGGTCCCCTCTTTTATTATGATGAGAACGGTGAGTACCTCGAGAACATTTCAGTCCTCCCTCATCGTCCTTTCGAAGAGAACGAGGAACCTTTGAACATGAGGTATGATCCCACCTCTCATGTTTTTTATGGGAACCGGGATCCTCCCGTGCAGCCTCAAGGACCACCCAATCAAGGCCAGCCGCCTTATGTGCAAACCCCTCAAGGGTAATCACTTTATGGCCCGCCTTACCCATTACAATCTGGGGGCCCACAGGGACAACCCTACCAGGGACAACCCTCGACCATTGGAGGTCCGTCGTATTCATATCAAGGTCAACCTACTGGGTATCCAGGGCAACCTAGTACTCAGCAAGTTTACCCAACTGGACAACCAGGGCAGCCTTACATTCAGCAAGGCCAACCCGGTTTCCAGCAGGGGTACCCATCTGGACAAACTGGGTCAGTTTATAATCCTCAAAATCAACCAGCAGTCCAGCAGGGATATCCTCTTGGGCAGCAGGGACAACCCTATGTTCAGCAGGGCCAACCTACTGCCCAGTCTGGTCATCTTTCTGGGTAGGGTGGGCAGCCCTATGTTCAGCAGGGTCAACCCACTGCTCAATCCATGAATCCTTCTGGGCAAGGGGGGCAACCTTCTATACAGCAAGGCCAACCCTCTGCTCAGCCTATGCACCAAGGAGGGCAGCCTGCTATGCAGCAAGCCCAGCCCTCTGCTCAGTCTGGTCACCCTGGGGGGCAAACGGGCCAACCTTCTACGCAGCAAGGTCAACCCGCTGTCCGCCCTAATCGTCCAGCTGGACAAGCTGGCCAACCTCGGCGTCAACCAGCTATCCAGCCAGCTCACTCATCTGTTCCGCAAAGACAACCCTTGGTGGCGCATGGACAACCTGGTGCCCAGCAAGTTTATCCTGCTGGCCAACCGGGCCCATCTCAAATCCAACCAAGTCAACCTTCGGGGCAGGTGGCTCAACCCCAGCCGGTTCAAGGACATTACCCTGGGCCTCAAACTCAAACAGGTTATCAACCTCCTTACCAAACGCAGCCTGCCTATCAGGCTCCGTATGGGGCCCAGCAACCATATGGCTACTAGCAACCCCAGGGGCAAAATCAGTTTGCTCCTTATCAAAATTATCAGCAACCTCAGGTCACTCCTTACCAAAATTATCAATATGGTGCACCTGCGGGGCAAGCTGCTAATACATGGGGAGCTAGGGGGCAGACACAGGGACAGCCGTCCGCATATGGCCAGAATCCGTACGGACAGCACCCCTATGGACAAACTCCCTATGCGCCAGGCCCTTTTGGGCTGGGTCCATCGGGACAAAGTTCTTACGCACCAGGCCCTTTTGGGCCAGGTCCGTCCGGACAAAGTTCGTGGGGGCAACCTCAATCTGGGTGGAACCCTAATGTCGCCTCGAATCCGCAGCCACAAATGTCCTTTAACCCGCAGTTGCCATTCTTAGCAACGTTGGAACTGCCTGATGTGTCCAAGTTAACAAATGATCCTATTTTGCATAACCCATATTGGCCACCGGTTCCAACCAAAATACCAGGTGATTGTCCAAAGTTTGACGGCAAAGCCAGTGAGGACCCTCAGGCCCATGTAATGACTTATCACCTTTGGTGCTCGTCTAACTCGTGGCTTGATGATTCTATCCGGCTTCGCCTCTTTCAGAGGACTCTCACTGGTTCAGCCGCTAAATGGTACATCGAACTCAATCGCGGCATGTTTTCAGATTTCAACTCGTTGGCTATGGCCTTTTTGACTCATTTTCAGTTACCCATTCGGTATGAGACTGGGACCCATCTGCTCACGTCTCTCAAACAGGATACGGCTATGCACATCTCTGATCATATACATGAATGGAGAAGGCATCGTCGCTTGATTAAATTTTGGATTCCTGATCAACTCCTGACCGACTGGTTCACGACTTCCTTTGTCCCTAAAATTGCTAAAGATATCGCAATGGGAGCGTGTGTAACTGAAGAGCAAGCGATCGCGCGGGCTCAGTACCTCGACTTAGTGTATTCTCAGTCTGGTACTTTGTATGAGTATTTGCCAGACGCCCCGAGGCATGGACAGCCCAAGGCTCCACCAAAGCCTTCTGTTGATGGGGTCATTGGCTCTGTTAATTCGTCATCTAAGAAATCGGCCGCAAACCCTGGGAAGCAGAAACAGAACGCCTCTAATGAAAATGCTCCTCAGGGCCAATCTATTTCTGGGACTACCTCCGAGGTAAACGCCGTTCAGTCCACCGCAGCGGACAAATCCTCGAAAGGCAAAAAGAAAGGGAAGGCTAAAGATAAATCTGGACAACCCAAGCAGAACCCTCCTAAACCTCCCTCCGAGGAAGGAGCTAAACGAAAGCCTAAGTATCCTTGCCTCATCTGCGAGGAGGATCACTACACCAAGGATTGCCCTAGGCGTTCCGAGGTTAGTCGGCTTTTGAAAGGCGCTCTGGGGCCTCCTGCTGTGCTAAAAGAGCCTTTCCCTTCCCAGCAGACGCATCAGGTGGCAGATCCCTCTCAATCCTCTTCCTCGTTCGGTTCTCAAGTGTTCATGGCTGGAACGATTCCTATCCATGTTTCAACTCGAGCGAAAGATTATCCATCTCCAGCTGGGAAAGAGCCGGAGGTTCCCTCCAGCGCTCCTTCGTCCAGTTCTGGTCCCCTTCACATCGAACGGCCCAGCACTGAGACGATCCCCCGACCCCCTCCCAAAGGTGTACTCAGGAAGTCATCTTATAACCCCAATGCTCATGCCGCCCAGCACTATAGCATTGTCGAGGACTTAGCTCAGGCTCCGTCTGCTATGTCCGCGTTAGAAGTCCTCCAGAGCTGCCCCTCCCAGAGGAAGTCCCTGCTATCAGCGATTGGTGGCATAGACCCGGCAGATTCGGATTTAATTTCTTTTGATCTCGAGGGTTTCACACAGAGACTGCCTCATCAGGTGGCCTTCCTTATACAGGTTCTCATCAACGGCAAAATGATCCATCGTACAGTCATTGATGAAGGTGCCTCAACCTGCATCATGTCAGTTGCTTGCTGGAAGGCTATTGGTTCCCCTGCTCTGAGCCAGTCTCCCATGACCCTAGAGGCTTTCGATGGAAGAGAATCTCGTCCATATGGTATCCTCCCACGATTGCCTATCTCTTTAGAAGGGAAAACAGTAGAAGTAGAAGTTGAAGTTGTTGACGCTAATCTCACTTACAACCTCCTCCTTGGACGAAGCTGGACATACGCCATGCAAGCCGTGGCCTCCTCGTTGTTCCGTGTCGTTCGCTTCCCCCATCAAGGAAGAATCGTCACGGTGGACCAGCTGTCCTTTTTTGCTTCCTCTTCCGAAGGGAACGTGCCATTCGTGGAGCATACCTCCAAGTCATTAGTGAGTGTGGGTGCTGGATTATTCAAAGATCCCTCCTTGATGGGAGTCTTTCCCCTCCCACCTCCGAATCTCGCCCCTGTTAACATGATTTCAGTGCGTTCTGATCCATGGGTTCTTCCTCCCTTGAATCAGGAAGACTCTTGGGGTGAGATGATGCCGTTGAGTCCTGCCGAGCTCAACTACATCGAGATTGTCGCTGCATCGGCTCCCCCTCTTGAACCTGCTTTTCCAAGCAGCGTTTCCAATTCATATGATCACTTCCCTTGGTTGGGAGATGAGGCCACTTCGGATCCCTTGAAGGAATCATTCCCCTCCGATGAGGCTATCATTGAGACTATGTCTCTCGAGGAGCTCCCTTGGTCAGATCACCACCATCGCTCTTCGTTCCTCCCTCCACATTCAGAAATGGTCGCATGTCTCGAGCGGTTTGCTTCATGTGTCCCATCTCCGCCTCTCCAAACGCCTGTTCAGCTATATCAAGTGTCTTCGGAAGGCAATATGGGTAACATCACGTAGACCCAGGCCATCGACATCTCTGTCAAACCAGGGATTGTCGAGAATATTTTCATTGGAGTCACATGCACTCCTGAGGAAGTTCGAATTTATACTGCTTTGTTTCGTGAATTCCGCGATGTCTTTGCATGGTCTTACGAGGAAATGCCTGGCATCGACCCTAGTATTGTGGTGCACGAAATTCCTACTTATCCAGGCGCTAAGCCTGTTCGTCAGCGCTTACATCTAGTGCACCCTCGAAAGGCTGCAGCCATCAAGGCCGAAGTTGAAAAGCTTCTTCGCACTGGTTTCATTTATGCCATTCCCCTCACGGAATGGGTATCCAATATAGTCCCTGTGAATAAAAAGCAGGGTACTATTCGGGTCTGTGTTGACTACCGCGATATTAATCGCGCCTGTCCAAAAGATAACTTTCCTACGCCTTTTATTGATCAGCTCATTGACGACTGCGCAGGAAGTGAGATTTATTCGTTCATGGACGGCTTCTCTGGTTACAACCAGATCAACATAGCCCCCGCCGACCAGCATAAGACAGCTTTCATTTGTCCTTGGGGCACCTTCGCTTATAAGAAGCTACCTTTCGGTCTCAAAAATGCCGGTGCCACTTTCCAGCGTGCGATGTCGTATGCTTTTCATGATATCCGACACATCGTACAGCCTTACCTGGATGACCTTCCAGCTCATTCAGCTAAACGTCAAGACCATCCATCTCATTTACGCGAAATCTTTCTTCGCTGTCGACACTACCGTATTCGACTCAATCCGCATAAGTGTGTCTTCTGCGTGGAAGCTGGCCGACTACTCGGGTTTATCGTCTCCCGGGAGGGCATCCGTCTGGATCCCCTAAAAGTCGAGGCCATTTTGAATCTTCCTCCCCCTGCCTCTTTGCAGCAATTGCAGAGCTTGCAGGGTAAAGCTAATTTTCTAAGACGATTTATTCCGAATTATGCCGAGGTGGCTAAAGGTTTCACACGGTTGTTAAAGCGAGACACACCCTTCCGTTGGGATGCTATCGCCCAGGAATCTTTCGAGCGCCTTAAAGACCTTCTTGTCTCAGCTCCGCTCCTAAGACCTCCGAATTACCACCGTGACTACATTCTCTATCTAGCTGCCGCTGACACCACCATCGGCATGGTTCTAGTGCAGGATGATGATGTCGGCACCGAGCACGTTATCTATTATCTTAGCCGCAACCTTCTGGATACGGAAACTCGCTACGCATATGTCGAGAAGTTGGCATTGGCAGCTGTCTGTGCCGTCCAACGATTCCGTCACTATATCCTGTTGCGCACAACGACCGTGATCTCTGATTGCAACCCCATGACCTACATTTTGTCACGTCAGCTGCTGTGGGGCAAATACTCGAAGTGGATTGTAATCCTCCAAGAGTTCGACTTGGAATTCACTGCAGCCAAGTCTAAGAAATCTCTAGTCTTTGTTGAACTGCTCTGTTCCTTACCATCTCACTCTGCACCATCTCGCTCAGAGGAGCATATTCCGGATGAAACACTGTTTCTCATCAGCACCCTCGACCCGTGGTACGAGGACATTATCGTATATTTACAGACGTCTTCCTTCCGTCCAAATGTATCGAAAGATGCTCGACGGCGAATTCGTCACCAAGCTCAACCCTATCGCATTTTGGGTGACACCCTGTACTGCCTTGGCGTTGATTCTGTTCTCCGCCGTTGCTTGACTCTCGAGGAGGCTGAGCGCGTTTTGAATGACTGTCACTCCGGTGCTTGTGGCGGCCATATGTCCGGATATGCTACCGCCCAAAAGATCCTCCGTGCTGGTTATTTCTGGCCTTCCATCTTCAAGGATTGCATCCTTGCTGTACGTGCATTCCACGAATGCCAGGTTTACCACCAGAAGATGCGTGCACCTGTTGCACCACTGCACCCTGTTGTCACCGTAGGTCCATTTGCCAAATGGGGCATCGATTATACATCCTGTAACCCTCGTTCGGCCGGGGGGCATGGGTACATTATCGTTGCGGTGGATTATTTCACCAAGTGGGCCGAAGCAATGCCTACATTAAACGAAGACGGTTACACAGCGACGCAGTTTCTATTCAATCATGTCATTACTCGTTTCGGAGTCCCTCAGGCTATTGTCACAGATCATGGAAAGCATTTCCGTAATCATATGATGACAGAACTAATGACCCAACTAGGCTTGCGTCAGGATAGTTCAACACCGTACTATCCACAATCTAATGGTCAAGTCGAAGCCGTGAACAAAGTTTTGATCACTATGCTTCAACGCACCATCAATACACACAAGTCTAATTGGCATCTGATGCTGTTCCCAGCCTTGTGGGCCTACCGGACTTCCGTGAAGGACGCCACCAGCTTCACTCCATTTCAATTGGTTTATGGACTGGAGGCTACCCTTCCTGTCGAATGTGAGATTCCTTCGTTGAAATTAGCTGTCGAGTTGCTTCCCAACACCACTCCGGTGGAGGAACGGCTTCTGTACCTAGAACAGTTAGACGAGACTCGTTGTTTAGCCTCTCTGGCTATCGAAGCGCAAAAGAAGAGAGTCAAAGCTCACTTTGACCAGAACATTCATCCTCGTTCCTTCGTTGAGGGAGATTTAGTACTGCTCTACGATCAAGCTAAAGATAAGCTGGGGACAGGAAAACTCGAGTCCATGTGGCTAGGGCCCTACATCGTGAAAAGAGTTTTACAAAAGGGCGCATATGAGTTGATTGATTACGAAGGAAATCCTCTTGACAAGCCCCGCAACGGGCTATATCTGAAGAAATATTATGCATGACTTCATGCACTCACTTTGTACATATGTGTGTTAGTGTGTTTTGTGTGCATGATTTCATGTTTTGCTTTAAGCGTGTTTGCCTCTTATTGTGTTTTCTTCTTCTCGTGCAGATGTCTAGTGCACCTTATGTTGGTTTCGCTGATGGCGCCTGCCGTAGTACCCGCAATTTGTCTTCTGTGGCATGGGCGATCTACGATCCTCACGGAGAGTTGCTAGACCTTCAAGGAGTTTGTCTCGGTCGTACCACTAATAATGTTGCTGAATACAGTGCCGTAATTGAGCTACTAGCCGAAGCAGTTGATCTCGGCATTCGAGCAATGATGGTAAACCTGGACTCCCAACTGGTTGTTCATCAACTTAACGGGCGATATTCCGTCAGAGACCAATGTATCCTAAGGTTGTATCTATGTGTCAGATTGTTAGAAAGGAATTTTGACTATATCACATATCAACATATTCCGAGACGATTAAACACGTTGACTGATGCATTGGCAAATCATGTGTTAGACAGACATTTGCGAAATAGATAACATCATACAAGAAGACATAGAAAGCATAATAGAGTAAAGCATATGTAAATATTGTCTCAAGCATAGTTTGCATGCGTGCTGTGTGTGCTTTTAAGCTTGCATTAAAAACATTAAAATATATGGGTCATGTGTTTTGCAAATTCATACATAAGATCACAGTTGTACTGAGCAATTGCATAACATAAAAAAAACATCATCACATGTAACAATGATCCATCCAAAAAGCCGGTATGTATATATATATATATCGTGTGGCGCACTGAGGCGCTCAAAAATAAGTGTATACATCCAAAATATCAGGGCATCTGAGTCATGTGTCTCAAAATAACAGTGGAAATAAAGCCTAGGCGACTATTGAGCCGGGTGGTGCTCTCTGTAGTACACAGTCGCTCGTGCTACCCGCCTCAGAAGGCGGTGCACCCTGGGTTCCACCCCCACTGTATGGATCTGGTGCTCTAAGGGGACCTCCTCGACCCCCTGGTAGTCAGGCACTCCCTCCAGCAACCCCTCAAGGTTGCGAGCTACAGTCTCCGACGTGTCAACCCCTGGAGGGACTAAGGCCAGGGCCCCAGCTCCCTGCCCTTCTCTCCGTGCCTCTGCAGCCAGGCCAATCGGTCTAGTGGGCCCCACATCTGCACACCATGACATTTATTAGGACATGTACATAAAAAATTCAAAAACATTACAAAACTCAAAAAGTCAAGTGTCATAGCACCATATCGGGGTCATTGCGGAAATCCATACCTGCGTATGGCCAGTCCTCCACGAAGATAACCTGCTGATCTAGCCAGTCCTGGAAGAATTCCCCCCAGGCATGTGGCCGGCCACCACCTCTGTGTGGCATGATGCGAGCCCATCGTGTGGCCCTCGTCTCCTGAGGACCTCTAGGAGCATCCATGGCCATCGTCTGCAGCCGCATGGCTGGCACTTGCTCTAGGATAAGCGGGACTAGGATAGACCCATAGCCGAACTGCTTCGTCTCTCCGCGACGACAGTTGCTGAGTTGCCTCTTCATGTTGTTGGTCACCGCTGTGGCCCAATCAAACACAGTAGGCTCAAGGCAATCGAGAGCTAGCATAAGGTGAGTCTTCGAGGCCTCGTGGTTGGCCATGCTTCCCGCTGCCTGGGTCACCATGAACAGGATGGTGCGAAGGACTATGTTTCTCGCCGTGGGGATTGCCACTTTCCCACTCCGCGTCTTCTCGGCTTCTGGACATACTCGAGCCATGAGATCGTCTAGAGGACCGCCGCCAGGTCGTTGTCCCTCTATGATGGGCCTTGCACCCCGGCGTGACAACCCAGTCAGAAAGAAGATGTCCATATGGTCGAATTCAATGTCTTGGCCCCGGATGGTGAATTTCCCATCCACCGGGTTCCATGCCCTGATCAGTAGCTCGAGGAGATCATGCTGGGCCCTTAGGCGCGGTGTGAGGAAGAACTTCATGAACCCGCATGCCCGCATGGCATTGCAGCAATCCACACTTGCAAAAGCGGCTATATCCTCAACTTCGTGAACCCTTTCCTGCCACTGGAAAGCCATTGCGCCCTGCATAAGCAATGCAAAAAATTAGAAGTGCTGGCATTGGAATTTTTACGTTCAGAAATTGAAAAAATAAATCTTTCCGCGCCAGCGCGGCTGTTTCCATGGTAGCCCTTTGTTATTTTTCAAGGTCAGCGCGGAAGAACACGGGTTTTCCGCGCTGACCCGAAGTTGGGTGCGTTTTGTCCTAATTCGGCCAGCGCGGACCCGCGTGGGAAATCCGCGCTGACCGAGAGCGCATCCATGCTCAAGAAATTCGCCCAATTGGGCGTATTCCACCGTTAAAAACTTGCTAAACATAATCAAAATGCAGGGCAAGGAGAGGAGAACCTACCTGGAAGAAACGGTTCGAAGAATGGTGTCCGTACGAGCTGGAAATCACTCCGTCAACTTTCTGGCTTCTCCACGTCCTTCACGTCCCAAAATGGTAAAATGGTAAAAATGATTTTTCACCCCCCTATTTATAGTAAAAACTCATAAATGACCATATTTTTGGGTTTCTACCATCTTTTTGCCATGGATTTAGCCCTAGCCTTATTGAATGCATGTTTTAATATGTTTTTTTACACATATCGAACGGATTTATGCGGGTATTTTCATTGTGCAGGTCCTTCGAAACGGTGGAAATCATAATGATCCTAAAATCACTTGACCGCAAACAATGTCGTCTTTGAGCTCTTTTCCGACATAAAACAAGAAAAGATGGCCGAGCCTCCTTTCAGCTCGTTAAAGGGAACGAGAGGCGGTCATTTTAAGCTCTTTTTCCGACCATATAACTTAAAAAGATTGCCGGGTGTTTGTCATTTCGCACTCGTTATCGGCTCTAAAACGACGTGTTTTCGACCGCTTTTTTACTTTTTCGGGTCAAGAACACTATTTATGAAAAGTACTCCTCGATCGTAATGGTCGGGCGGTTCTTTCGAGCATTGTTTTATACTTTTTCGGGCTCGAGAGACACAACTGTACGAAAAAGGACTCCCCTAGAGTCTCCTTTTCTGCTGTCTTTTCAGACTCTCTAAACAAGAAAAGACGCCGAGTTTTTCCTTTATCAGGCTCGTTAAACACTTGATGACATCGGATATTGTCGAAATGACACTCTTTAAGCATATGCTATCCCCGTCAAGCTTGTCATCCAAAAATAACCGGGGTACCTCCCAGAAATGGTGGGGAAAATGGAACTGTAATCATAGTCGTGTCGGCAGTATGTCGCTCTTGAACATGGCACTCTTCTGCTTCGAGTCTGGGTGGGACCATCTCATCTTGTTTTTCACTGGCCTCTGTGGGTTTGGGTTATCCTATTCGACCTCTCATCTACCCATTGCCATCATCACTATACCCTTTGCTCATTTGATGTCAAATACTGCCAAACCCGCTACAGTGCCGCCGATATGTTCAAGAGAAGTTGACCTTTGCAATAATACAACCTCATCTGCTATCTCACACAAATCATCTTTCCTCTGTCTCGCGTCGATGATGTGGGAAACATTATGGCCCACCTTCGATCAAGGTCACTTCCTGTCGACTTCAGCTCATTATCTGGGAAGGTGACTTAGAGACTCCCTTCAGGTGCCTTAGAGCCTGCATGCCTCAATGGTAGGTTCTTCGTGTTCGACGCGAGGTTTACGTCATTGGCCTCCGATCGAATGATTCCATGGGTGTTCGACACCAGCTCATTGATTCACGTGCCGTGGATTGTACCTATAGTACCTTGAGGGCCATTGTCATTATTGGTGGTACCTCTCACATCTGTTAACAGTTTTCATCATTGACTGGTAATCAGACGATGTTCATGCGTGTTCGACTTCAACCCATATATTCACATGCTTGAACTTGTACTTTGTTCGGATCGGGACGGAGCGCAAGACCCTGGATCCCTGTCTGTTATGGTCTAGGTTGCGATTTTGTGGATGATCATTACATGACTCATTGATGGATGGCTGCGCCCATACATGAGTCTTCATGGATGGCTGCGACCATACCTTATCATTATTCTGGTCTCTTTAGCTGGGTGGATGTGTCCATTCCACAGACCTTTTCGCATGTCTTTTGGATGGCTGCGCCCATGCCTAGACTGCATGTACTTGATTATCAGAGATATTTCGGTCCTTCCTAGTGGTGTTCCAGTTCGGCAAAGTGTTGTAAAGCATTTCACCCCTCCCACTCTCTCGGTCTTCATGCTTTAGGGGGCATCTGTTACACAGTAATTTGTCACTGTCTTCCTATCAATCACCCTACTGTGTCAAGAATTCACAATAATCAAGTTCATGCCTTCTGAACTGGCCCAAAAACCCATTTTTCTAAAGTTTTATTCATCAGCGCGTCTGTTTCCAAAATACCCGCGATGACTGGCGCTCCATAGTGTATTCTGTGCGCTGCCAGCGTGGAAGGACATCATTTTTCCGCGCTGGTCGCCAGCACGCCTTTCCCGTGTGCTTCCGCGCTGACATGTCTGTCCCAGTTATGTAGACGCGGCGACATCGCGTCAGTTTCCTCATAATCCGCGCTGATCCAGTTTGGGCGAATTTGTTCAAACAACCAGCCTTCCAAATCGCTCCAGGCTTGGTTGTTAGCTTTGTGAATATCGACTCCCTTCTATGGCATGTCTGTTCGACCCTTTGCAACCACTTCCCTTGAAGATAAGCTCATCCTTCCACCCTTTTAGGAGGCTCCTTCTCCTATATAAACTTCCACCATTACCATGAGCAGCTAGTTAGACATAGTTTGGAATAGCTTGGATTGTATAGAGCTTATAGTGCTCAGATTGCTGCTACTATAGGTATTTGGTGTGCTAGGTGTGGAAGTGATTGATAGCTTAGGGAAGGTTGTTTTGTGTTGCTTGTGTGAGAGAGAGTTTCTTGTCTTGGGAGAACCATTTCCAAAGGTGAATGCTTGAGACGCTTGCTGACTGGCCCCTCCTGAGAAGGATACCGACGTCAGAACATTTGGTTGTACTCTTCTCTATCTTGATTAATAATAGATGACTGCTATTATTGTTCCATTCTCATTTGTAGTTGCAATGGTTAAATGTGAATTACATCTTTTCTGACTGATGTATGGTTGCTTTTACTAGATTTCACGCTTGTGTTTGTTTCTTCTTCGTGTGTGCAGGTATCTATTCGCGGGGATCGCGGAGGATTGTGACCAGCCAAAGCGAAGGAGCGAAGGCAACATCTCTTCGTCAAATGACAGCGCGGGAATCCAAGTAGGTGCTCTTTACCTCTTGTTTAATTGTAATTAGGAACATGCATAGCAGCATTGTTTGATTGTTGCTAGACCCTTGCTGGGCTAGTAGGGATCGCCTCTATCCGTAGAGGGGATTTACCTCTCCAACACCAGCTGAGCTGAATTATACAGTCACTGAGAAGGAATTCCTAGCAGTCATTTATGCTATCAATAAGTTTCGACATTATATTACTAGCTACACCACTTTTGTGCATACTGACCACTCGGCCATTAAATATCTAATGAATAAATCAGTTACAAATGCTCGAGTTACCAGATGGTTATTATTATTACAAGAATTTGACATCACAATTGTAGATAGGCCAGGTAAAGAAAATGTAGTTGTTGATTTCCTTTCTCGATTAAAAACCGATGAAAACATTCCAGTAGATGATTCTTTTCCTGATGAATATTTATTTGCAGTATCTGCTCACTCACCTTGGTATGCAGACATTGCCAACTATTTAGTTGCAGGAAAATTACCGTCGCACCTATCACACAGGGAAAAAAGAAAGATCATCCAGCAAAGTGCTAGGTACAGCTGGATAAGCGGGTGTCTTTTCCACACAGGAATCGATCAGGAAATCCGGAGATGCATTGGTGAAGATGAAATTTATGATGTATTAAAAGCTTGTCACGATGGCCCTTGTGGAGGGCATTTTGCAGACAAAAGAACAGCACACAAGGTACTCAGAATGGGTTATTATTGGCCCTCACTCTTCAAAGATGCAAGGAAATATGTGAAGGCCTGTGATAGCTATCAAAGAATGGGCCAGCCTAATCACAGGGATGAAATGCCACTCAATCCCCAGGTAATTCTTGAACCTTTTGAGAGATGGGCATTAGATTTTATAGGTCCCATTAATCCCCCATCCAATCAAAGAGTGTACATATTAGTATGCACAGATTATATGACTAAATGGGTAGAAGCTAAGGCACTCCTTAAAGCTAATGAAGAAGCAGTACTAACATTTTTATTTGAAGAGATCTTTGTTAGGTTTGGATTGCCTAGAGTATTAGTCACGGATGGAGGACCTCCATTCAACTCTCATGGCTTCAAGGATACACTTCAGAAATATCATATTAAGCACAAAATGACTACACCTTATCACCCCCAGGCAAATGGGTAGGTAGAAAGCACCAATAAAGTCATAGAAGCCATCTTGAAAAAAAAAATAAAGGAGAATAGAAGGGACTGGTTTCAAAGGTTTCCTAAGGCATTATGGGCCTATAGAACTACTTGGAGGAATACTACGGGCTTTTCACCTTATGAATTAGTTTTTGGAAAACATGTTGTTTTCCCTGTATAGTTTGAAATCAAAACTTTAAGAACTGCTTTAGCTGTTAACCTTGACTTGACTGATGCACAAACAGCCAGGTTGCAGCATCTTCAGGAATTGGATGAGAAGAGACTGGATGCCATCCATCAAACAACCATGATACAGCAACAAAGAAGCGGGTGGCATGACAGAACTATCAAGCAAAAGCAGTTCCAGAAAGGTAACTGGGCTCTACTCTGACTCCCGTTTCGAGAATTTCCAAGGTAAGTTAAGAACAAGGTGGTTAGGGCCTTATGAAGTGGATGTTGTTTTTCCAAATGGGACAGTCAGACTTTTAACGATTGATGATAGTAGAACACCACTACTAGTGAATGGGTATCGACTCCGTTTATATCTGCGGCCTGTTTCTAAAGAAGATTTTAAAACTACTTGCATGGCAAATAGACACTATGCTTCCCTAGGGGAACTTGCTGTCCCTCAAGACTCAACCATGGCCGAAAGTTACAGAGTTTGTAAAGCAATACCTGACGTGCGAAGGCCGGTACTAGGTAATTTACCAGCACGATTTCATCTTGTTGAATCACTTGAGGCATGGTCAGTTGATAAATATGCCATATTATCTATTGGGATGTCTTAAAAATATGTCACGTTACACTGTCAATGCAAAGCATCCGCTCCATTCCTTGAAACACCACCGTCTAGCTCAATTATTGATAAATAAAGGCCTTGCCTTAAATAACCCCCCTCCCCTCATTAATCCCCACCAAGAGGCAGAAATCCCTCAGCCAGAGCAGGAAATTCCTCATCAGGAAGAGGAAATTCTTCACCAAGCTGAGGACATACCTCAGCAGGATGAAGAAATCCCTCAGCAAATAGAGGACATTCCAGAGCAAATACCCGAAGAAATCCTCCAGCAAACTCCCCCACAAGTTGCTGAAAATGTACAATCAGCAGTAGAAATACCCACGGAAACAACCCCATCCCCCAATAAAACCGACCCATCTGTTCCTATACTTGGTATTTCTACCGACGACTATGATGATAACATTCCTATTACCCTTCTCAAACGAAAGATGCAGCAGAAAAATGAAACCCCACCGAAAAGAAGAAGAAGTAGGGATTCGGCTAAAGCAGCTGTTATTTCCGCCACTGCCCCTATTTTAAAGAAAGCTAACCGAAAAAGAAAAATATATGAATTCCCTGCTTCTCTACCCAAGCCAAGGACTCGATCGTCTATAACAGTTGAATTCCCTAGCCCCACTCTCCCCAGCTCCCTACCCATCATGTTAAAAACCCATACTTCCAAAAACCCTGGAAACTCCCCTCCCTCACCCTCTGGGGCTGAGATGCAGAGTGTTCACAGTGTCGTGACATTATCTTTTGAGGCAGCTGTCACACAAGAACCAGCTGCCGACACCCAAGGTAATATTGGCCAAGTGGCTGCAACACAAGAAATAGCCACTACCCCACCAGGTGACACACAAGAACCACCTGTTGGGGGTATAAATGTTCAAATCAATGCTAAAACACAACCTCTGCCTCCACTGGAACTTGCCGCTCCACAAGCTCAGCCTACCATATCTGCCCTGCAGGAAGAAATTGAATTTCTAAAATCCCAAATTCATGATTATCAGGAGGAAATAATAAGGGTCAAAGAAGCTTATCAAAATGAACGTAACCTGCACATTTTAGCACGGGTAGCATCTGCAGCGGAGAAGAGTAAATATAATGAATATATGTGCGCCAATTGTGGTGAGATATACACTCAAGCAGGATACAAGGTAGTTGCAGAATCAATGACTGGAGTCATCCCAGAACCTTTTGCTGTTGTAGTTGAAATGAAAGAACTTGCTATTACACAAATTGCAAAAGCAAAAACAGAACCACCATAACCCTCTGCTGAAACAGAGCAACCTGTTGCAACACAAGAACCAGCAGGCTCTCCAAAAATGGTGCAAGAGCAAACAGAGCAACCTGCTACAACACAAGAATCAGTAGGCTCTCCAAAAACTGTGCAGGAGCAAACAGAGCAACCTGCTGCAACACAAGAACCAGCAGGCTCTCCAAAAACGGTGCAAGAGCAAACAGAGCAACCTGCTGCAACACAAGAACCAGTAGGCTCTCCAAAAACTATGCAGGAGAAAACAGAAGAACTTGTTGCAACACAAGAACCAGCAGGTTCTCCAAAAACTATACAGGTGGAAACAGAGCAACCTGCTGTAACACAAGAACCAGCAGGATCTCCAAAAAGTGTAAAGAAAGAACTAGAAGGACTTGTTGTAACTCAAGAACCAGCAGGCTCTGCAAAAGTTATGGAACAAGAAAAAGAAGCATTGGCTGTTTCACAGGAATCAGCAGGGAATGGAGAAGAAGACATAAAGTCACCCCGGCCTACCCAAACTGTTATGGAAAAAGAAAAAGAAGCATTGGCTGTTTCACAGGAATCAGTAGGGAATGAAGAAGAAGACATAAAGTCACCCCGACCTACCCAAACTGTTATGGAAAAAGAAAAAGAAGCATTGGCTGTTTCACGGGAATCAGCAGGGAATGGAGAAGAAGACATAAATTCACCCCGGCCTACCCAAATTGTTATGGAACAAGAAGAAGAAACATTGGATGCAAATGGAGAAGAAGACATCGAATCACCTCGGCCTACTCCAATTATCATAGAGTAGAAAATTCTTGTTGATGCCTTTACACAAACTGAATCTCCCCCTGTCAGTGATGCATGCATAGAGACCGCTAGTTTTCAAGAATTAAAAGGAGAATGGTGGAGAGAATATGAGTTGTCACAAGGGAAAGCATTCCAACAGCAAAAGGGAATCTGGTTCAGTTATGCATATAAGAATTGGGAAGCACTTGAGCAATCTAGAGCTCAGTACAAAGAAATTAAGGAACTAAAAGCTAGATTGTCCCAGATTTTTGAGTTGGTTCAAAGAATACTTGCTACAAGAAAACCCTCTTTCAACTATGCAGCATTTTTGAGGGAACGACTAACATTCTTACAGATAAAGGTAGTTAGAGATGGTAGACCTCATCAGGTGATTACATCAGAACAATTTATTGAAACCTTTGCAGAGGCACCCAAAAATGATCAGAATTTGTTGTGTGAGCTTTATCTCCACAACGAAGCCATGTCTGAAGACAGAAAAATGAATATACTCCCTCTTGTTGGCGACATACAACTCAGAGCTTTCATTTCCTTTCTAGCCAACCAACTCACTTGGCAAAACGCCTTCATCTCAGCACAACATAATGAACAGAACTGCCTCCTTTGGATTAGGGCTGAACCTCAAAATGCAGCTACTTTCATTGCACAACACCAAAGAATGTTAAGTGAACCTGGAATGACTGATCACATTAGGCAACTACAAGAAGTGGTCTTGCGAGATTGCCAACACTATGTGAAAACGAAGGCACCTTTGGCTATTAAAGCCAATAACCTATTCTGGGAAAACTACCCCAAGGAAAGGCAGGAGTATCATCCCTACAATCCACCTAATCTACAGGCAGAAATTTCAAGGGTACCTTACTATGTTAGATGTATGGAACAACGTGCTGAAAAATGGATTGGCTACAGATTTAAATTTCCCCTCTTATGGTTATCTGGTCAGCAATACAAGGGTCAGTTTGGATTATCCAAAAAGGAAGAGGCGGCAGCATGGAGGCAACTAGAGACTGTCTGTGGGTTCAGAGACAAGTTTGATAACACTTTCTATAGCTACTATCTCAGTAATTTACATTGTTCATCCCAGTACTCCGACTCAGATTCAGAGTAAGCATTGCATGAGGACATGCAACCCTTTCAGTTGGGGGGGATGTTAGGACTCCAAATTGACGATTTTTGACCTTGTATTTTTGCTATAATATTACCCTTTTTCAGTCCATAAGTTGAAAGCTTTGATTATATAATGACCCAATCATTCCAAGGTATGAAGTAACTCTCCGCATTACTATATGTTTAATTATTCATTACATATTCATGTTATCTTTATAATTATCTTTGGAGAAGTTAACCAATTTGCTAAGTAACTGTTGAGCTGTCTAAAGTCTGCAGAAATTATAATTCGTAGTTGCTGCAACACCAGAAACAGCAACTACGTAGTTGTTGCAACACCAGAAACAACAACTACGCAGTTGCTGCAATACTAGCAACAGCAACTACCTAAAGCAGGGAAAACGTTATTTTGCAACAACTAGAATACCGAAAAATACAAACAGCAACTATCAGAAGATCGACAGAGTTCCATGCTAACACAACACGATCAGCAACTGTCCAGAAAGGGTAAAACACGGTTACAGTTGCTAAAACACCAGGAACAGCATGAGTTCACTAAATTAGCAACAATGAAGCGGCAAAGGATAGTCCGAGGATTCCAAGAAGACGGTTGAAGTTTGTTTACCAGCTGTGTAACAGTAAGAGACCAAGAAGGAATACACCGTCACACTGTTGTAACGGCATCCTGTAACAAGGATGGATTTCTTATTTTTGACAAAAAGGTTTAACTGAATGAACTATGACGGTCTATTGTAATAGATGTCTCCTCTATAAAGAGGAGACATCTACAGTAGAAGGGGGGGGCAGAAGGAAACAAGTTGTAAGGGAAATTTTGAAAGACAAAAAGCAAGTTTGAATCTTTATTGTAACTGGACATTTTGGCAGATGAATATAAGGTTGTTCTAAGCACCTAATCTAGCATTTGTGTTCTGGGGAATCTTGTGAGAAGGATAGGGCCCACCTTCTTCACAAGATTCACCCATTTATTTCCTGTCAGTGTGTGAGTATGAATGGTAATTTCCTTTTGCTGTTACTCTGTTTGGATTCTGTAGCATTACCTCTGATAATTTCCTTTTTGCTGATACTTTGTTTTGTTAATTGCTTGATATTGTAAAAGAATACTTCACCGGTGATTTGGAATTGCAGTGTGTATTAGCAACTTGGTTACAGGGGCAGGTGCTGAACATCCTTACCCTGAGGATAGGGTCCTGATCATCTGCTAACCGAACAGCCATTATTTCTCTTTGTAGATTTGTATTCTTAGTTAAACTGCTTTCATTTTATCTCTGTAATATACTTTAACTGTTATAACATAGAGTAAAGGGGTTTGACAGAAAATAGAATCGTGTATACTACAGCTTTTAATGCTTTTAGAATTAAGTACATACAGTACGAGGTCACCTTTGAAATAAAAGGACTTTCCCGGGTTGACAAATTAATGTGGTACTCGACTGTTTAATCAATAAACAATTCAAGTAGCCAACAACGGCTGATCCAAAGGGTGTTGTTCTTTTGAAAAAGGAATAGTAGGAAGAAAATGTTGTCCTTTTGAGAAAAGGAACAACAAAAATAACAACATTGCTGCTGCTTCGAAAAGTAATGGCAAAGCGTTGATTCAAAAATATGTACAAAAATGATTCAACAAAAGAAAAGAAATTATGTACAAACTGTGAAAAGAAATAAATTTCTTAATGAATCACAGGTGAGGAAGACTTCTCTCCCTCCCCCAAAATTTTCATATCAGAGTCTTGGTGTAGCTGCTGGCAGAAGGACTCCCGAGTCAGTGGTTTGCGATAAAGATGAACTCGGTGGCCATTTGCCTTGAAGGCATATCTAGAACCGTCAATAGTGATTAGAGTAAGGGTACCATTTTCGTGTACTTTCTGGATTTTGTATGGTCCCAACCAACAAGTCTGGAGTTTCCTGGGGAAGTCCTAAAACCTAAAAACGTACAAAAGTGCCCAGTCTCCTTCGTGGAAGACTTTATTTTTAATGAGAGCATCATGCCATTTAGCTCGCTGCTGTTGGATCAGTGCAGTGTTTTGAAGAGCAAAGAGCCTAATTTCGTCCAGCTCATTGATCTACTGTAATTGATTAATCTGTGCCTCGGTTAGGTCTAAGCCAACTTCCTGTGCTATTCGCAATGTTTGGATTTCGAATTCTATGGGGAAAATGGGTTGTTTTCCAAACATTAATTGATAAGGTGAGTAACCAGTGGTACTTCTCCATGTTGTTCTATAAGCCCACAGTGCTTCGAGTAGTCTGGCAGCCCAATCACATCTATGTGACGCAATGGTTTTTGCTAGGATTGCTTCTATATTTTATTGCTGCTTTCTACCTGACCATTTTCCTGTGGGTGGTATGGAGTAGTGATTTTATGCTGGACATGATAGTTTTTGAGTGTTGCAGCTATTTTGTTCCCAGAAAATTGTGGTCCACTGTCTGTAATTATCTCTCTTGGAAGGCCATAACGCACAAATAGATGGAACAAGAACTGTATGACAGAATCCTCTGTAGCTCTTGGCAATGCCTCTGCTTCAACCCACTTGGTGACATATTTTGTTGCCACCAAAATATATGTTTTCTGGTTTGATGATGGGTTAATTGGTCCAATGAAATCAAGGGCCCATCGCTCGAATGGTTCGATGACTAACTATGGTTTCAGAGGCATCTCATCAGACTGACCAGGGCGTCCTGCTCTCTGGCAACTGTCACAGGCTTAGACGAATTTCTTTGCATCTTTGAAAATCGTGGGCGAATAATACCCTGTTTGCAGCACCTTCTGTCCAATTCTCCGATCGGAGAAATGTCCACCACATGGTCCATCATGGCAGGCTTTTAAAATGTCAAAGATTTCATCTTCTCGAACGCATCTCCTGATATGCATGTCTGCCCCTGTGTGGAACAAATAGCCCCCAATCTAAGAAAATCGAGCACTCTGCTGAAAAATCTGTTTCCACTCATTAGGGGTTAGATGCTTTGGTAATTTACCTACTGCAAGGTAATTGGCAACATCAGCATACCAGGGTGTTTGAACAGCCACAACAAATAGATGCTCGTCTAGAAATTGATCTTCAACTGCTGCTACATTGATTGGCTTTAGCATTCTTGAGAGAAAATCGGCTACATGATTTTCTTTTCCAGGTCGATCCTTGATTGTAATATCAAATTCCTGCAATAAAATTAGCCATCTAGTTATTCTGCCATTTGTGATAGGCTTGTTTGCTAAATATTTTATGGCAGAATGTCCTGTGTACAAGATAACAGGATATCCAGTAATGTAATGTCTAAAATTATTGACGGCATGTATTACAGCTAGAAATTCTTTTTCAGTAATAGTGTAGTTTAATTCAGAAGGGGATAAATTTTTGCTGATGTAATAAATTGCATATGGTTTTTTATCCTCTTCCTGCCCAAGGACTGCTCCAATGGTTGTATCTAAGGTATCAGATGATATCTAAAATGGAAAATCCCAATTTGGTCCTCGAAGGACTGGGGCTGTGGACACAAACTTCTTCAGATCCTGGAAAGCATGTTCACATTTTTCTGTCCAAAGAAAATCAACGTTACCAGTTAGTGCATACAAAGGTGCAGCAATATGCGAATAATGTTCTATAAATCTCCTATAATAACCAGAAAATCCAAGAAAACTGCGTACCTCCGTTTGAGTGGTAGGAGTGGGAATAAGCAAAATTATTTGGATCTTGGCTGGGTCTACCTAAATGCCAGTTGCTGAAATATAGTGTCCTAGGATAAGTCCTTCAGTCATCATCATATAGCATTTTTCATGGCTTAAACAAAGCCTGGTAGCAATGCAGCATTGTAGGACTTTTTCTAGTGTATCCAATGCTAGATCGAAATCATCTCTGTATGGTGTAAAGTCATCCATGTATACTTCGAGTCCTTCATTTATTAAGTCTGCAAAAATGCTGAGGATAGCCCTTTGGAATGTGGCAAGAGCATTGCATAAGCCAAAAGGTAGAACTCGGTAGGCAAATGTTCCCCAAGGAAAAGTAAAAGTAGTTTTGTCTTGGTCTCCAGGGGCAATCTGAATCTGAATATATCCACTGAAGCCATCCAGGAAAGAAAAGAATTTCTTTCCTGCCAAAGTGTCTAATACTTGGTCGATGAATGGGAGAGGGAAGTGGTCTTTTTGTGTTGCTTTATTTAGCTCTCTGTAGTCCACACAGATTCTCCATTTCCCATTCTTTTTTGGTACCACCACAAGCGGAGAGACCCATTTACTATCGGAGATAGGATAGATGAAATTGACATCTAAAAGTTTTTGAAGTTCAGCCTTTACCACATCTTTTAGATGAGGATTAAGTCTCCTCTGAGGCTGACGAACAGGTCTCGCATATTTTTCTATATAAATGTGGTGTGTACATAATTTGGGGTCAATTCCTTTCATATCAGGGTAGTCCCATGTAAATGCTTCTTTATATTTCCTTAACAAATGGATGAGCTTCATTTCTTGTTCGGATGTGAGGTTGGCATTAATGTTTAAGGTTTTTCCCGGTTCAATTTCCACAATTTTACTATTTGCAACAGAAGTAACAGGTATTGTTTGATCATGTGTATCTTTAAGAGGATCTTCTTCTAATTTGTTATTAAATGCCGCCTTTATCATGTGACATTGTGTGCGGGATGTGAGTTCAGTTTGACTAATAAAATTATTAATGGCATCATCTTCTATTTGGTCTTTGAAATCAAGTGCCTCTTGTATAGTTAATGGACATCTAATGTTGTCAGTAAGGTATGATACAGGGTGCCTATTAGTTTTGATTATTGTGACACTTGGTTGCGCTGGAGGATATAGAACTAAGTTCTTGATATTTGCTCCTCTGGTTATGGTCATATTTCCTTGCCGGCAGCGAATATAAGCATCGGCAGTGGCAAGCCAAGGTCTACCTAAAATCAATGGATGTCCATCAAGTTGGGTTTTGGGATTTATTATCAGAAAATTGGTTGGATATTCCCAGGAGTCAACAGAGACCATGACATCATGTAGTGTGCCCTCCGGCCTAACCACAGATCGGTCAGCCAATTCTAGCAAGGTAGAGGTGGGTTATACAGATGTAATGCCTAGCTTTTGGCAAGTAGTGGTTGTTAAGATATTGATTACAGCTCCTAGATCAACTAAGGCATTGGAAAGGGTCTGACCATAAATTTGCATAGTTACTATTGGATTTCCTGGGTCTTCATATTTAATGGGTGTTTCTTTTCCTGATAATAAGTCAGATAGAGTGCCAACTACTTGGAATTTTGGATTATTTGTTATATTCCTCCTTGGTTTCTTTACACACAATTATTTGATAGTTTTTGCATATATCGGGATGTCTTGAATGGCTTGGAGGAATGGAATTTTTATGTACAAATTTTGTAATTCTCCTAGAATGTCAAAATCAGGATATTGTATAGGTCAAGGTATGATTAATCATTCTGGGAACGGGGGAGAGGATGTGGTTTCTTGATTATGAGTTTGTTTTTTATTCACATCCTCTTCTTGTGACAGATGTTCTCTAGGTAACTGATTTTCAACGTGATCTGTCTTATCTCCCTCGATTTCAATAATACGCTCAGATCTTAATTGAAGATCATTACACTCCCTCAGATCGGTTCCTATTTCTGGTGTTTCTATGATTTAGACAGATTGGACCGGTCTGTTATTTGGATTGGGGTTGGGTTGGGCTGGGAGTTGCGGTCTCAGATTAGACTGGGGATTTTGTTGTAAGGCTTGCAGTGTAGGTTGAGGGAGCGGAATGGTTCCTACTGGCTGATGCATCGGTCTCTGCCAGTTTGTCTGCCAGGCTGAACTTTGTGAAGTAGGGGGGGTCCATTGTGGAGGGTATGCGTTACTTTGCCAATATGGTGGGGTATAAGGAAGATTTGGCCAACTATATTGGCTTGCCTGATTCAGCCACGGGGTTGAGGAAGGAAACGACTGTGGTGACCAGTTTGGAAACGGGGATTGGAATTGACTTTGCCACATATTATATTGTTGAGCATTATACTGCGGAGATTGAAAAGAAGAAGTTGGGTCTGGAAACATACCAGATTGTCGCGGCTGCCACTAACGGCGCTGGTTGAGCAAATACACTGATTCTTGCTCTTCTTCTGCTTCCTTATATACTGCTTTTAATCCAGGAAGTGAAGGACAACTTTCTGTAAGGTGATCTTTTGTGCAGATGGCGCATGTTTGGACTGCATCCAGTGGACACTCCTTATGGCTATGCTTTTTCCTGCATCGGGGATAGAAGATTGCCAAATTCTGTTCTGCCTCCATTTTCTTATGTTTGGCCTGCATAATATCAAGTTGTGTAGTTAGTGTCCCTAGTATATCAGTTTTAAAATTTTCCAATAAATTTCCAATTTCTACACGCGTTACTCCTTCTGTTGAAATTTTATTATCTCCTACAAACCGATCATGTTCTGTCATTTTTAATCTTGTGCTGCCTCTCGAGCTCCTGATACATAAATTAATAATGTTAGCAAAATTTTCTTGATAAATATCTCCTTTTCCCATAATGTTTAATGTTTCAATCCATTGTTCCTTCATGCCCCTTATTAATGTTGTTTTTAACACATTATCAGGTAAAGGCAGTGATGCATAAGGAGATCTTTGAAGATTATACTGAAAACGTTCCACATACTCCTCAAATGTTTCATTTGGTCTAGCTATCATCTGGAATATTTCGTCCTTTAGTTCTCTAGACCTGCAATAGTCCTGATATTTTTTTAGAAAAGATTCTTTCATTTGATCCTAGTTATTTATAACCCCGCCACCTAATCCCATAAACCATCTTAAAGCAGCCCCTTTTAATGTAGAGGGAAATAATTTCAGTTTCTGGGGGTCGGTGGTGTAATCATATCCCCTACGCAGCACATCGAATTCAAATAGAAATGCATCCGGGTCTTCTGATGTAAGACCGTGGAATGTAGTGATATGTTGAAGAAGGATTGCTTTCATAGGCGCATTTGCTGCAGAATCCACTATGGGGTATTGTAATGTAGAGGTTTGGGTGTTTGGTTGGTTTTGAGCCATTTGGTCGAATATATGCCAATAACCTTCTGGGATATCTAGGAGGGTATTCCTAGGTTGAGGGGGAATGGTTTTAATAGCACTTCCTCTATCTGGGATAATGAGAGTGCCTAATGTCTGAGGAGATTGAGTTTCTTCAAAAATGATTTTTGCAGCACTTCCCTTGTCTGGGTTGTTCAATGGCTGAGTTGTCCCAAGAGGAGATCTCGGTTCCTTGGTTTCCCCTGTCTCTCCTCCTCCTTCACAAATATTACTGAAATTCCCTTCCTGCAATAGTTCTGGAGTAGAATTTTCGATTTCTTGAAAGTCCTGCACTTCAGTTTGGCTATGCACCTCAGCAAAGGCTACAGATGGTGATCATGTGGCCTGAAGGGAACTAGTAGGTTGTCTAGAAATAACTTTTCTAGGTCCTACTGAGGGCTGAGATTCTGCTTTCTTGAAGATTTCGTCTATGAAGGTTGGTCGGCCAAGGGTCACCGGCCCCTTAGCTTTTTTTGGCTTGGGTAGAGGTTTGGAATTCTTTTCTGGTTTTTTCTACTTAGTCATGCACAAAAATCAACTACTAAATTCTACCCAAACAAAACAGCAGCAAATCTGTAGGAAAGCGGGCAGAGGAGCAGGGCTGTTACACGCTCCACATGTAGGTTCTTACCTTCCATTTTTAAAACCCAATTCTTCCCTAGCAGGTTCGTACACTACTTTGAAAAAAGAACAAATGGCTACACTCTTTCCCTAGCAACGACGCCAAAATGTCAAGATATTAAAAGGGTCTCTTTCACCTCTAATTACCTCACATTAATATGTCAATCCGGGAATGTTTTGTTATTTCAAAGAGTGTCTCAGTCTGAGGCTATCATTTGCCAGAGTAATGCTAGTAGTACAATGTTCAAAAATGCAAGAGTAAATGGATGCTTGTTTACAGCTAACTACTTCAAAAGATTAAACCACACATTCAGAAAACTAAGCAATTTATCAGTCAAGGGTTTAGTAGCAATAACTCATCCCTTTGTAAACTGATGGAAAAGGAAACCAGAGAACAGATCATGGATCTGGGAGCCGGACAGTAGATGTCAATGCTCACTACAGCCTGAGATCGTTCTTCACACCAAAATAACAAATGACAGGAAATGAAACGGCAGATAAGAAATGGAACAACAATTAAGAAATAGAACAACAAACCTGAAATGGAACAACAAACAAGAAACTGTAACAACAACTAAGTCTAACAAGCAGTAACACCTTAGTCTACAAGATCAAATGCACTAATCATGACCTACAGGAATCAAATGGCAATCCTTCACTCTTAAGGACGGATTGAACAATACACCAAAATGGAACAACACTAATTAATGATGAATTATAGAACAGTGCTTGAAAACTATATATACACACGTCACACCTTAATAGTAATCTGATCCAGTTATCAATCTCAGTTAGAAAGAGTACGACTGCATTTCAAAATAGAACAACATTGTTTATAGATCCAACAATCGCAGAGAACATAACTCCCAAGATGAATTCTGTAATGTCAATGAACAAGTGCACAACACAGAGGCTCTGTAATTAAACAGCAACAGTATTCTGTAAAGACTAGTAGTATTCTATCAACACTTAAACGAACAGTGATACGATGTAGAGTCAATACAATAGTTTTGTCTTTAGAAACCTTAATAAATTAAACATAATAGAGCATGTGATGTAAACTACAAAACACATCAAATTACCAAATAACGTCGATAAGAAAACCACGCATAAACCAATCGTAATAGTACAAGAGCAAGTGTCCTCCAGGGTCGGGCCCTTAGCCTCCAGGGGTACACCACTTGAAGTTATTCCAGACTCAGAGATGAAATAGCAACCAAGTTTGTATTAATGCATAAAGTGGAATTACAATAGATCAGTCCTTAATGAGACTCAATGATCAAAGTTTTAATCTTAAAGGAAATTACATAAAACATAATAGATCCTAACACCCCTCGAGCTAACAGTGCTGCCCCTTTTATAATGGTGAAGGCGGAGATATCTAGGTGCAAAAATAGTTAAAGCAGCGATCCCTCAGGATCGAGGATCCTGAGGGATTCGCTGAACCGTTAGTCCTCAGTCATCTCTTTTCTTTCCTGCGCCGAGCCGATATATCCACTTCCTTTCCAGGGTTGATTCACTTTGATTTGTTTTGCCTTGTTTGCATACGGTTCCCCATCAAAGGGACAGTGGTTAACCCGTCCTTGTCCTTTCCTTTGGAACAGCAGTTTCTCGTTTTTCCTTCTTTCTGCATAAGGAAATGACAATTGTTAGTGTTTCGTCTTACATATTAATCTCACAGGTTTTATTACAATTCCTTATCATTTTCCTAGTTCATGATGCAAAAGGTTTGTAAGTTCCAATGAAAAGATGCTAAAATAATTACCAAAAACATACCTTCTTTAGTACTCCACAACAGCCTTACCAAACTTTCATGGGCTTGTTTTAGAAGACCCCGACACATTTTTATTTGAGTTCAACATAGTGTGCTAAAGGTATGACTACACAACAGATGCCCAGATGTTAAATATTTTCCCTTCTACACTAAAAGGAACAGCTCTGCGATGGTTCATGGGCCTGGGAGGAAAATCCATTTCCACATGGGATGGTATGCAAACAGATTTTCTGGAGAAATACCAGGATTACTGTAAATCCCGGAATATGAAGGATGAACTTTTCCAGTTCACACAAAAAGAAGATGAAATCTTGGAAGATTGTGTGGAAAGGTTCAAGTACACCTTACAGAGGTTAGGTCATTCTACCTTGGATAAGGAAATTTAAAGATTATCCTCCTTCGATCCTTTCGAGAGTACTCAATAAAACTATTGAACATTTTGGGAAAGGGAGACATCTCCAAGGAGACATTCGAAGATATTTGTAATTTATGTATTTAATGCTCGAGGGGGCTCGCAAGAAACCTGCTAGACAACTTAAGAACAAATATCCTCAGTACCCTATCGACATCAATGGACACTCTTCAAGTAAAACAGAAGCAACTGGAACTGGACAATATCATGGCAATATTTTGTCCAAAGTACAGAAAGAAGCACCTGGAAAGGGAATGTCCACTAAATTCCATAGAGGAATGTGCAACCTATGAGCTTAACCATGTGACAAGCTCATGCCCCTCCTTTACAGGCCTGAAAGCAGTATTTCAAGGAATGGGAGAGGAAACGGAGCAACTATACCTCATGGGATCTAGGAAGACATGGCAGCCTCGACCACCGATGGGAAATCAAGGTATGTACCTAAATCCATCTCAATATTTCAATAATTGCAATATGAATCCTCAGACCGTGCCTTATCCCTCCATGTGGCTGCAATACCTGTACCCACCTTGGTAGTAGTGGAACCCTCAAGCCAGTACGAGCTCTCCATGGGCTCCAACTTGGCGAGGATCCTCTCCTGGTTAGTTTCCTCAGCAGATGCCATAGCAGCAACTCCAACTACCCTCCAATGTGCCTCCTGGTAACCAGCCTGCCCATCCTCAGCTTCCAATGCAACCTAACCCTAACCCTAACAATAAGGGAGCTCATCAAGATGATGTTCTTAACCTGCCTTCATATAATATCTCCACTGCGGAGTTGTATGAAATTAATTTGCAATCAGGTTGGACAGTTAACGTCTAACATCCTCCAGTTATCATTGAACAGCTTGATAGTGAAGGTAAGGAGGCAGAACCGATTAGTAAAGAGCCAAAACAAACTGATAGAAACCAGGCGCCTCCTATTAAACAACATCAATCTGAACCACCTTACCCAGAGAGACTAATTATGAGTAAACCAAGCCCTCAAGCTGAATTTGATTTATTAGGAGAATTTCAGAACTTATTTGTTAAAATTCCCTTGTTACAAGCTATGAAGAATGTGCCAATCTATGCAAAGACTCTTACGGAATATTATTCAAAGAAACCTACAAAGAAAACTAAAGATCCCCTCACTATACATGTTATGGGAAAATTATCAGACTTTATGATGGGAAAATCAATGTTGGTGAAATATGGAGATACGGGGAACCCAATTTTGACAGTACAGATTAATGGGGTAGAGATTCCAAATGTGTTGGTAGACCTAGGTGCTACCATCAATGTCATCACCACTGAAACCATGCATGCATTAGGTCTTTGCAATTTGAAGCATACACCTACAGTATTGGAATTAGCAGATCGATCTACAGTCAAACCTATAGGGAAGTTGGAAGATGTGACAATTTCAGTGGATTCATGGCATTACCCCATAGATTTCCTGGTATTACATACACAATCTTTAGTGGGTGGTCATCCCTTGATTTTGGGTAGACCATGGCTAGCCACTGTAGATGCTTAAATTGGGTGTCACACAAGAAATATGGTTATTTCTAATGGGCATAACACTAATAATTTAGTGTTATATCCACCTGCAGAACCAAATTCACCCATAAAACCAACAGGCAGCAAGAGAGCTATATCTGTGGTAGAGGCTGAAATGGAAGATGAAGAAGTGAGACCAGTCCTCACTATTGGACAGGCCCTTTAGTTGAAAATGGAATCGAAAGATGATGTAATCACTTCCTTCATGGATGATCCTTGTTCTGTTTCAGAACCAAACCAGCAGATCCTAGAATCTATCCTAAGCTATGAGACTCAGGAAACTATGGAAACAGTAGAAGGCTTAGAGGAGCCACCTACTGATGCACCCCATGAAAGTGTTCAAGTGGAATTGGAATCCAGGAAAATTTTGAATGTTAATCCAAACCTGTCATAATCCCAGAAGAAGCAACTTGTAGACATTCTGTGGAAACATAAAGAGGCCTTAGCTTGGGATTATGCAGATATGAAGGGGATCCCTACCAACTTATGCACCCATCACATATATATCAAGGAATATTGTCGTCCTATAAGACAACCTTAGAGAAGAATGAACCCTGCACTGAAAAATGTTGTAAAAGAAGAGATTCAGAAATTACTGGATGTAGGTTTTATCTACCCTATCTCAGATAGCCAATGGGTCTGACCATTAGTAATGGTCCCCAAGAAGAATGGTAAATGATGGATCTGCATGGGTTATCGAGAGTTAAATAAGGCGATGCAGAAAGATCATTTTCCCTTGCCATTTATTGATCAAGTTTTAGACACATTGGCTGGCAAGAATTTTTTCTCTTTTCTGGATGGGTTTAGTGGATATAACTAGATCCAGATTGCTCTTGAGGACTAGGACAAGACCACTTTCACATGCCCCTAGAGAACATTTGCATACCGGGTCCTTCCTTTTGGCCTGTGTAATGCTCCCACAACATTCTAGAGGGAAATTCTAGGAATCTTCTTTGACTTGATAGATGACAGTGTTGAAATCTATATGGATGACTTTACTCCATATGGGGACTCATTTTTAGAAGGGTTGAAAATTTTGGAAAAAGTTCTTGCAAGGTGTATACAAGCGCATGTCTCTCTGAGTACAATAAAATGCCACATGATGATGGAAGAGGGAATCGTTCTAGAAAATTTGCTCTCAGCTGAAGGGATCAGGATGGACCTAGCAAAGATAAAGGTAATTTTTCACTTCCCAACACCTAAAACACCCACATTGGTATGCAGTTCATTGGTTGTGCTGGTTATTATAGGCGTTTCATAGAAAATTTTGCAAAAGTAGCACACCCACTATTTCAATTACGAACAAAAGATTCAGAATTTGTGTGCTCAGATGACTGTGATGTATCCTTTACAAAAATTAAAGAATTAGTCTGTAGTAATCCAATCCTTAGAGGACCAGACTGGGCATTACCTATCCACATTCATACAGATGCCTCTCAAACAACAATTGGTGCAGTATTGGGACAACAAGAGGATAAGGTACCTTACACAGTCTACTATGTTAGTAAAAATTTGGCCCCTGCTGAATTAAACTACACGGTGACTGAGAAAGAGTTCCTTGCTGTCATTTATGCCATCAACAAGTTTCGGCACTACATTACTGGGTATCCTACTTTTGTGCATACTGATCATGCAACCATCAAGTATTTAATGAACAAACCTGTTACCCCTGGTTGTATTACAATATGGTTGTTGCTACTACAAGAATTTGATATTACCATAGTAGATAAACCAGGGAAGGACAATGTGGTTGCAGATTTCTTATCTAGGATAGAACATGATGGTAAGAATACACCAGTTGAAGATAATTTTCCAGATGAGCATCTTTTTGCAGTTTCTACCGACACTCCATGGTATGTAGATATTGCTAATTATCTTGCTACAAGTAAAGTGACTTGTCATCTATCCTATAAGGAGCAAAGGAAGATAATTCACTAGAGTACTCGATATTCATGGATGGCAGGATATCTCTTCCATACAGGGGTTGACCAACAGATTCAGAATTGTGTGGAAGAAGATGATATTTTTGAGATATTAGAAGCTGCACACGATGACCCTGTGGAGGACATTTTGCAGATAAAATAATAGGTCATAAGGTGCTACAAATGGGATATTACTGGCCCTCCATCTTTCGTGACGCTCGGGATTATGTTCGAAGGTGTGATAGCTGTCAACGGATGGGACAACTTGGGAAAGCAGATGAAATGCCTCTTCAGCCCTAGATAGTCCTTGAACCGTTTAAGAAATGGGCCATCGATTTTATTGGGCCCTTCAACCCACCATCTCATCAGAAAGCTTACGTCTTGGTCTGTACTGATTATGTAAGTAAGTGGGTGGAAGCTAGAGCGGTCATGAGAGCAACAGAGAAAGTAGTGGCAAACTTTCTGTTTGATGAAATATTTGCCCGATATGGGACTCCAAGGGAAATTGTATTAGACAGAGGATCACAGTTTACATCTCATATGATAGAAAAGTTGATGCAGAAATATGGGGTCAAACATAGAGTGACAACCCCCTATCATCCCCAAGCGAATGGACAAGTAGAAAGGACAAACAAGGTATTGGAAAATATCTTGAAAAAGACAGTAGCAAGCCATCGCTGGGACTGGGTACAGAAACTTCCAGAAGCTTTATGGGCATACAGAACAACATGGCGGAATAAAACAGGGTTTTCTCTGTTTGAATTAGTCTATGGGAAATCCCCCTTGTTTCTGATGGAATTTGAGATTAGTACACTTAGAACAGCTCTAGAAGTAGGCATAGATCTATTAGAAGCACAAAAACACCGACTAGAATAGCTGAATGAGTTGGGCGAGATTCGAGCATTAGCTGTCCAAAAAACTAATACTTTTCAACAACAGAGAATGAAATAACACGATAAATTTATCAAAACTAAGGTGTTTCATGTGGGGGACTAGGCATTATTGTATGACTCCTGATTTAAGGATTTCAAAGGCAAGCTCTGCACTCACTAGATGGGTCCATATCAAGTGGATGCAGTGTTCGACAATGGAACAATTAGACTGATTACAATAGATGAAAACCATACCTCGTTCTTAGTAAACAGACACCATCTAAAACTATACCACCGTCCAGCTTCTAAAGATGCCTTTGTTAAAAATATTTCTGCTTTATCTGATTTAATGGTCATTGGAAAAGAGGATACTCTCACTCTGTCCTAAAAATAAAATAATATATATATATATATATATATATATATATATATATATATATATATATATATATATATATATATATATATATATATATATATATATATATATATATATAGATATATATATATATATAGATATATATATAGATATAGATATAGATATAGATATAGATATAGATATATATATATAATATTGTTGCTACTTACTTGTTTGTCTTTTGCAGGAATAACAAAGAAATATGGCGAGGAGAAATGTAACACTCGGTGTTGTTACTCCACCAGTGTTTTCATGAAGATATTGTTGTATTTCAATGGTGTGTGTCACTAAGTGTTGTTACTCTGTAGCTATCATTACTCCACTAAGTTCTGTTACTCCACTAAGTGCCATTACTCTGTAACTGCTGTTACTCCATAACTTTTGTTACTCCATAGCTGTTGTTACTCCACAACTTCCGTTACCTTGTCAATGTTGTTACTCCGTTAGTGTCGTTACTCTGCAACTGTTGTTACTCCGCCGATGCCATTACTCCGCCGTTGCCGTTACTCCACCGATGCTGTTACTCCGTAACTGTTGTTACTCGTTGTTGCTGTTACTCGCTATGCTATTACTCACTGTGATGTTACTCACTATTGTTGTTGTTACTCACTGTGTTGCTACTCCATCAGGCATTTTTGCTGCTACTCCGTCAGAATTTTTGCTGCTACTCCACCATAAGGTAGGTCCGCAGGTATGTCTCCATCTATTTTATGGATTTAATTAAATATTCCAAAAAGGACATTAAAACATGTCGTGGACATTTGTCATTAAGTTGTCGGGGGGGTGGGGGAACCATCATAATGAATGACATTATACCTCGAAAAATAACTTATGACACATGATCCTCACCTAACCGAAACTAATGATTTCGATACTCCGTAATCATACCTTTGATGCATTGGGATGCGTATTCGTATGCGTCGAGTCATATCAGTCACCCTCCCAACACGCTACATTAAATTTCTGAACTATCCAATAGTACCACCTTAATATGTCATCATTTCTGAACATACCAGTATTGTTCATTCATTGTCCCCAAAATCGACCATGACGTTATTTCAGTTGCCAACGGTTTGGAGACATATCACTCTCCCTTGCCAGCCAACTACAGTTGTCATGCTAATTTTGCCTCTGCAGAATTCAATGGCCGATCTATTTGACATGAACCTGAGGATACAAGGAGAGTTCGGAGCAATCAGGAGATGTGGCAAGTGTTTGAGAACGTAGGCTGGGATGTTTATTTCGACAGGCTAAGAGGGTCAAATGAAGAAATGACGGTGGAATTTGCATTTAACTTGGGAGAAGGAGGCTCTCGAGTCCGCGGAATTGAGATCCCTGTAACAGAGGAAACCATTGCGGAAGTCAGTGGGCTTCCTCAAGTCGGGCAGCGATGGTTTTCGAGAAGGACTGCCCTTCCAGAATTTCCAGAGGCCTTTCTTCAAGTAGGCAAAAGTATCGCATAGAAGGGTCGAGGATATGACAGAAACTCGCTACCACATCCATGGGGAGGAGTAGCAAAGTTCGTCATAAAATATATGACGTGTGAAGGAAGATATTCCACCATATTCAAATACCATCTCCATATACTAGCTCACCTGCGATTTCCACAGGTAGAAGCTTTTTCAATGAATGTGCCCTATTTTCTACTTAGGAGCCTTCAATTAATGGCACATTTGACTCAGGGGTTGCGACAGGTATTGGCAGTCATCACTGACCATGGTTTGGTTCAGCTGTTAATAATGAATGCCATCAGACGAATCCTGATTCCGTGGGAGCTGTTTCAGGACTCCATAGAGGAAGAAATAGTAGCTGTTGTGGCCACCAGGGTAGATGAACCTGAAGCTATGGAGGAGGATGTAAGAGATGATGATTATGTTGACCAGGAGGAGCCGGAAGAAATGGAGATGGAAATAGAAGAACTTGGAGATGAGGTGGCTCCCCAAGAGCAAGCTGAAACTGTGGAGTCAATGGAAGATATGGGGATTGATATAGAAAGGCCCACTAGTACCATGGCTGAGGATGTCCCACAATAACCAACCTTGCCCATGGAACTAGTAGAGAAAGTTGATAATATGGTAACCACGGCAGCAGACCCACAATAGGCCAGCGTGGATGAAGTGGTCGATATGGTGACTGAGGGTACCCCACAGGGATCTCCTGCCACCTTGGCGCTAATTGAAGAGGATAATTTGATTGAAGAGGAGGTCATGACCACTTTAACCATAGAACCCATGGAAGAGGAGGAACAGAGACAAGAAGGGCCTAGAGCTGAGGAAACCATGGGACCTGTGGAGGAAGCAGCAGGAGAACTAGGGCGTGAGATTGACGCTGACCCATAAGAACCAACGTCAACTTCGGGACCAAACATTGAAGATTCGTTCCAGTTCTTCTTCTTCTCCTCTATTCCAAGAGGAGCGAGGGTAACTCATTCCCCTCGGTAGAAAGAAGAAGAAGATTTCGCCATTCCTGTGGCTTTGAATCTATCACAAAGGCCACAACCATACGGGGTGGATGCTACCCAGGTGGCAGGCACCTCAGAGCTAGAAAGGAGAGAAGAGATAGAGGTCCCTGAGGCTGGAGAACTGGAAGGGATCTCAACAGTGACATTAGCAGGAGAGCATCTCGCCAGGGCATCATCGGTCATGGTGAGTGTGCATGAAAAAGAAATCACTATTGGTGAAGAGGAGTGACCAAGCGAAGCAGTCCCGACGAATGAGCCAATGACACAGCCTGGCGAGAAGGCCGTGAAGCACAAAATAATTAAAGAAAGGCAGGCAATGGAGGAAAACCCGATAGTGGGCACAACAGAAGATGTTCTGTGGGATTTACCTCCAGCTGCCGAAATGGAGGAAGTACTGGTTAAGCAGGAATGGGTAGAGTTGTGTGAATAACGAAGACTCCCAATTAAGCAAAAATATCAGCTGCAATTTAGGGAGACAATGCAGCTCAAAATGGAGGTAAGGAAATTGAGAAAGAAGGTGTATAAAATGCAGAAATAGAAAAAGAAGTACAAGCGGCAAGCCAAAAAGTCAAAAGCCATCGGGGTAGAAGCAGAAACGCAAGTGGACCAGATAGCCACAACCTCTACTGCCACTCAAACAGACCCAGTCGAACGACTGTTTGAAGACCGAGAGTATGCCTTAACGACCGAAATACAGACTTGGAAAGCTACTGCGGATCAATACAAAAATGAGATTAGAAGGACTGAGGAAAGATCCTCCACAACCATCTTTGGATATGTGGAGCGCATAGATGTTATGAGATTAAGGCATGTGAAGCAACAACTCAAGATGGAGCAGCTGGAAAAGCAAGTGGCAGAATTGAAGGTCGATAAGTAGTAGATGTTAAATCTGGTGCAAGAGGTTCTAGCATGTTGTGCCCCTACTTCTGTTTATTCTTTATTTTTACATGAACATCTTCTTTTATTCTGCATGGAAAGCATCAAAAACGAGATTAGCTATGAGATAGAAGATGGTGTACAATTCCTCCAAATTATGAGGAGTCATGACGTGCCAACTCAACACCTAATGTGTGAGTTTTACCTGCATGGGTATCTGTTGCATCTGGATGGAGATTTTAACCTATTTCCGTATGTAGGGGACATTCATTTAAGGGTCGTCACCTCTTATGCTTTCAATCAGATTCACTAGCAAAATGCTTTTAACACTTTTGAATCCAATCAAGTTAGAAAGCCATTTATAGTAAGAGGAGAACATGAGAGGTCAGTCACAATGTTCACAAAACACAACACCTTTTTGGGAATTGGGGGGAATAGAGATAGAATGGCGAGGACACAAAGATGGTGTCTTGATCTTTGTGCCAAGCAACTCACCACATTTCAAAATGAGGCCCTTGATTGATGTAAGAAAAGGTGGATGATGTCACCTACAGTTGTCCGGAACAGGGAACCTTTTGGGGCACCAAATTTTGCACGAGTACTCCCCAAAGTACTTAGATATGTGGCATGTGTCCGGACATGTGGGACCTGGTGGATGGGGATCCAGTTTCAGTTTCCTATTCTTTGGCTACCTGTAGAAATTTACACTCCAGCTTATGATGTTCCAAAGGATTGGTGGAAGGAAGTTCTCCTTTCGGATGGGTTTAAAGTTCTAGGGATAGAGATGGCCATGGAATATGATCTCGCCTAGCTTCATGAGGCTTATAGTCTACAGAATCTAGACCTGCGGAGATGGCGGACTGCATGAGGACATGCAAAAGGCTAGTTGGGTCGAGATGTTGGGTACCAAATCGGGCCATCTTTCTGCCCATTTCTATCATCCTTTTTGACCTTTTTGTACTAATTTACCCATGTAGTTATGCTAAACTTACAAGGTAAATACCCCTGACTTGTCTGATTGGAATATTTTAATTAATGAAGTAAAGTCACAGAGTCTTATCTATTTGCAGCACTAAAACATGTGTTTGACCGCAGCTTGGAGAACAAGAACCCTTGCTTCAGCATCTCGCAACTAATATGGTAACGGCCAGCCATAAGGAGACCGCTCCGCTAGAGTCATGATTCCCTGGAACTATTCTTGGGCCTTTTTGCTATCTCGGACATTTGGTGTTGGTGTCATTCCAACTAATGTACATTTCTGAATATGCGGTTACCATGTTTCAAGGAGATCTATTATTCTCTCGCACTGTGTATAAAATGTAGATTGTTCCTGTGAATGGGGTTCTCCCATCACTATTGTAATCACCTATTACAAATTAATAAAATATCATCTGTTTTGCTGCTCCAATCTTATCCATGACTAATGCAACCCTGATCAGAGAGCTAGGCCCACTCTTCTGATCAGGTGCTGTGTCTTTGTGTGTGTGTCATTTATTAGTTTATGCTTGCTGTTATAGTTCTTTATTGCTTATGATTATTTCTGAAGTTCTGTAGCTAGTTTAATCTTCCAGCCATGTTTTGAATCTTAACCACGAACCCTTGGTCAGAACGGATTACGCGTTTGCCCATGCATATACCTTGCATGTTGCCTTGAAAGGATACACACCCGGATTGATAAATTAATGTCGGAATAGGGTGAATAAATCATTCATACCTGGACACCAACAATCAGAACCATCTCAAGGGTGTAGAAACTTGGTTCCAGCATCCCCCCATACTACTTTGGATGAGACTTCAGTCTGCACTCCATGGGCTGATTCCGAAAGGGCCAGTAGTGTATGGATTTGTTTGGCTAACTAACACTGAGCCTGGGTCAGGCCCCCTCAAGCCAACACTTGTTCACACATTCATACATTCATCAAGTTTCCCTTTTATGGAATTGTATTGTTTTGAGGAATATAGCAACCATTTGCTTGCCATGAGGAGGAAAAGGGTTATTCAACATGATGGTTTGTTGGTTAACACCTGTTGAGATGATAGTCATTGGGCCTCCTAAAGTTCATGGAATTGATGTATTAGATGGTGTTCCTTACATATGATCAATTTATTGTCATGGATATTCCATTGGATACTTTTTCATAATGGATATACTAAAATATATTTGAAAATACGAAATCTACACTATGAGGGATAATGTTTCCTTAGATATATGGATTCATTAATCACTGTGTTATTCTTATGCATGTAATAGATAAAATATGGAAAATAGAGAAAAATGAAATAAAACTCACAAACCATAATGAACACAAGATATGATCTAGGAAACTCTTCTGAAGGAAAATATATCTAGAATGTGAGGTCACTATACTCTCTCTTTCTGTCCCATGGAAATGGATGCAAGAATAAATGAGAGAGACCCATGGCCTATCAACTTCTAGAGTAAACAACCCCTTTCTATTTTATCTGTTTCCATCCACTCTCATCTACTCTACTAATTTATGGAACAAAATACACTTGAATAGAATGGAACCCCTTTTCCTCCTAGTTGACATCATACCCACTCAAATTATGGTGGTCAATTTCGATAGGTCAAATTATGGGAGGCATGGCGTTTTCATACAAGATCAAATTGGGGTTACTCTTATGCCATTGGAAATATATCGATGTGTAGATTATGGAATATAGTTATATAGTCTATTTATGACCAAAAAAAGTGTTCATTTAAGGCCTAAAAAGTGTTCCTAAAGCTTTTCCCCTAGAATTTTCCAAATTGGGGACACTGATAAAACGATCTTGCAAGTTCATTCCTCTAACTTTTCCACTTCTAAAACATTGATATGGATGAAAATAATATATTAATCAACTATGGACCATACCTCCCCATTTTGGAAGGATTTTCCAAAATTATTTGACTAAATGAGATGATGAAATTTCTCCTCTACCTTCTCCCTAGAGTACCCTGTCGCCTTGCTTAGAACTTGTCCTTCCAACCCAATATACCAAATATCATGTTATTTTTATCATGTAGTTTTGGACCTATTCTGAAAAGTTATATCCTATATCAATGTTTCCTTAATAAATGGAGCTAAATCCTCTCTAAAAGGTAGTACCTATTTCTCTTCTCGATATAGCATGTAAGGCTCATAAATTTTCAAACATTGTACATTCAATATTGAGTAAATGTGCATGTATGGGGTAAGACTAAGTCTCTAGGTGTTATCCCCCAACTTTTCCCAAAGGGACCATATTATCGATCCTTGATTCTCTTACCGGGACCCTGCATCCTTTCCTTATTCAACTATAACAATATTTTGTCTCCCACTCTCAATGACTTCTCTATTCTATGTAGATCATGCCTAACCTCTTATTTTTCCTGTGACTTCTACAACACCACATATATATGGATCTACCTAATCTTCTCAGCAAATTTTTTTCCCTTAAGGAATACCCCTTAATATCCTCTGTCACCCCTCCTTCCTATCCATATGCAATACCTAAAGGTGAATGTGGAAAATATCCAAAACAAGTTTCAAATGGGTACTTAACAATAGAAGTGTGGACTACTATGTTATAAGAGTGTCATATATATACCATATTTTGATCCCAAGTATTTGGATGCTTTTGATTTTAACCCCTCAAAATATATACAAAGTCTTTTTGATCATTTATATTTTCCCATATATTTTCAAATGGAATGTTGTACACCTCTTCAAATTTGCATCCATCTTCTTGCATAATGTATTCCAAGATGCACTCATAAACATTGTGTCCCTGTTTAAAGAAATTTTCCTAGTATCCCAAAGTGCACCCAAACGTGTCTAAAGAACAAGTTTGATACTTATTTCCCATTGATGGTATTTTTATAGTGCATTATAATACACATATTTCTAAACCTATCAACTACCATGAACAAGTAGTCATGTCCTTCTCTAGCTTTTGGTAAACCTCCTGCAAATTCCATGGAAATTCTTTGCCAGGGATGCATTGGTATAGGAAATGGATTGTATAGACATTGTTTTCTATTATTAGGTATGTTGGAACATAGAGCGTGGACCTAGGTTTAGAGTGAATTAGCCAGCAAAAGCCCTCAGACATTAACCATTTCAGCATCACCTATGACCAGGTGAATTCTCGCCTGAGGCATATGTGATAGATTGCTGGACCCTGAACAATTCTGTAGTGATGAAGGAGACGTAGATTCTACACTTATAATTATCTTTTTTCAGCACTTTAGTTATTCAAAATGTAAAATTTAAGGTATATCCCTATTACAAGTATTAAATAAATTATATTTAATAGAACCATAAAATATAAAACCAACAGTTCATCACATCATGCAGAAAGACAAAAATTAAGCTGAAACAATATTTTTATTATTACTATGAAATATCCATTACATTCCAATTATTGTGGCTCACCATCCTCATCACAATATGTTTGTCTCCCAATCTTTGCCTTAGCTTTGTCTACATTAGCCAAAATTTGGTGTGCTACTCCCACTTCTTATGTTTTTCTTCCTACCAACACTTTCCATCCAAGATGCAAGTATAAGTTCCTCCTTCCTACTCAGGGTTCTAATCTTGACTTTTGAAACCTTCCTAGCCCTAAATGACTACACCTAAATTTTCCAGAAATATCTACATGCCACCTCTCAGTACATGTAAGTTCGACTACTTCTAAATATTTTAATCAACAAAGGTTTGACCATATTCGAGTTGCTTACCAGCATAGAAAAGCCTCTGCTAGTAAGGGGGTTGAGCAAAGTCAAGATATTTTAACATTGTGATGCTCAAATGAACTCTTAAAATTGTTGTTGCACTTGGATTCCTCGATGGTACATATACGTTTGAAAACTTCCCCTACATTGCATCATTCAAACATGGGATGTTTACTAGACTTTCAAGGACTGCACATGGTACATGAATACCCTTAATGTCTTATTTTTTGCATTCTTCTTTGATGCTCCTCCCCTAGTTGCTTCGATTTGAACTTCCAACCCATTTCTAACTTTGAAATTCTTATTTTTTTCATTCTATTTTTCTTACATTTTTCTCTACTCTCCATCTATCTTAGACACGATGAACTCACTCAAATAAGTCTCTACAATTTATAATTTGTTTCCATGTGTTACATATCCATTTGGGAACATCAACCTTGACTTACAAATCAGTACTATTAGGGCCCATCAAGCCCTAATTCAGTTGTTACATGCCCTAAAGAAGTCAACAATTAGAATGCCTAGCTTCCCAAGAAGTTCTAACTAAAATCATCCAAAAATTGTCTCTAAGAGGATCAGCGCAGGTAGATACACTACTAGGGTGCACTGCAGTGCAGCCCAGTACACTACCAGGGTGCACTGGGTGAATTTGAGCGAAATATGCATTGGGGTTTGGAATATTCTCATCCATAGGATGCCTATAGAAGTTTCCTAAGGCTATCCACTCCTTTGGGCTCGAGATTGGATGAGAGAGGGAATTAAGGAACATCAATCCCTTTATTTCCACATGGAACTAAATTAAAAGTTTGGGAGGGCATTCATTATGACCATTTATGGCATAGCTTCCTTCATTCACCTATAAAAAGACCACTCATCTAATTGATCAGGGGCTTGGATGGAAATCATTGAATTATAGGGAGATGTTGTTAGTATGAGACTTGAGTTGGTTTCAAGTATTGTAATGATGTCAAAATGTCTTGCTTGTTATGAGGAGAGGATGGGATTGAACTGGAGGAGTGACAGTGAATCAAGAAAATTGGGTTGTAACTCTTCCTTTTACTAATAAAGTGTTCAAAGCTTTTTCCATATGTTTGTATTGTTCATTGATGCTTTCATTTGTGTATTATGAACTTGATTCCATTCTATGTTTAATCAATAGATCATTATCATATGATTTGATCGGTTTTTGTATTTTGTCTATGTGCAAGTACTTTTCAAGATGATTAAGTATGGAAAGGAGTGACAAAATTGATCAAGGGAGATAAGGAGTAAGTGAAAGCTACAGGTAGGCTTCTTTACTATCTTATTTAATCTACTAGTTATAGAAAAAGTAGAGAATGCTTTGCACTGTTGTTATAGACTTAGCTACTAGTCTAGTGGTTTGAGAATTTATCCATAGACACTAAGACTTCCCAAAACACCATGTTGCATGGTTGTTTGAGTGTAATAATTTGGAATATCTTAGACCTGGTTTATATTCCCCTAGTGTGGGTTCTTGGGAAAGTGGACATCCTATCCATAACCATTACTATAATATCTGCTACTTTGAATTGATCCTCATCATTATAGTTCACTCATTTGATCATTAATTAAATGACTTTTTAGCCTTGTCATAGCCAAGGTGTCCATGTGGCATGGTTTAATGTGATGTTTTCCAATACTTATTCCATTTTCCTCTTCCTGATTTTCCCATCACATTAGTGCTTGATAGTTGTCTATCATGTTAGTGCATGTTTATGATATGCTCCCTCCTATGTTTTGTGCATGATATATTGCTTGAAATATCTAAACAAAACATAAAAATATTCTCAGTTCCCCCCCCCCACAATCCCACCCATATATATATACATATACATATATAGATATATATATATATATATATATATATATATATATATATATATATATATATATAGAGAGAGAGAGAGAGAGAGAGAGAGATATATATATATATATATATATATATATATATCTGTGTCTGTGTCTGTGTCTATGTGTGTGAAAAAACATGCAAACCTTCCTACTGTGGGGTAGTAGGTCAGCTTCTCTTGAGGAGTTTCGACTGACTTCTGTTGAAAAACCATTTTATAGGTTCCCCACTAAGCTTTTATAACTAGATAGATCCTACCTCTATGAAAACCTTCCTACTGTGCGGTAGGTTAGCTACTCTTGAGGAGTTTCAACTGGCTTCCATTGACGAACCATTTTGCAAGTTCCCCACTAAAATTTTCTAACTAGATAGCTCCTACCTCTATCACAAATTTATCACTCAAGTACCCAACCAATGCATCTAAAAATTCCCTAGATGATTTAGGAATTTACCGTCATAGATAAAAACCAAGTCTCTTGGATGAAACTTCTTTTTCTTTATGCACACATCATGCTAGGATTTCTCACACACTTTCTAGACATTTTTATGAAATCCTACTACTACGCAGTCTTCCTCTAATTGTAGTAGCTCTAATAGTCTCTACTCTAATGCATGAGAATCATTTAGGTTTGCCAATGTAGAAATGCACAAACTGGGCACTATGAACTCCATAGGCATTATTGATTCTTGTCCATATACCAACCTAAAGGGTGTCTATCTTGTCAGTTTCTTAAATGTGGTCATGTATGTACATAGAACTATTGGAACCCTCATATCCTAATCATATTTATTTACATTACAAACATTTTTCAGTGTTTTCTAAAAAAAATTAAAAGCCTCAAAAATTCCATTTTCTTAAGGATGATAGGGGTACTCTTTTTATGATAGATCTAAAAAAATCTGTAAAGGAAACAAATTTATTATTAAAAAGGTGAGTACCTTAATCACTATGTAATATTTTATCACATCCAAACCTCATAACCTTTTTTCAAATAGAAATTGTGCGAATGTCTTTGGGATACAATCTCAGACATGTTTTTCTTCAACCATATAGTCATCACAGTGATTTTGTAACTATCTCCTGATATTTTTGCTAGTGGGTTGATAACTCCAATGAAATATATTTTCCATTTGACAAATACTCGTAATGTTACTTGCAGAAACAATGGCATCTCATACCTCCTAGATGGCTTTCCAACCATTTAACATATGTTGTAGTTTGGCAGAAATCCTTTGCATCCTTGTGGAGAGTGGACCACCACAATATTGTGTGCAGGATCTTCTATGCAGTAGCTTTCCCTGGATAGTGGGCTCCTACAACTCCTTCATGCACTTCAAAAAATATTAGTGATCTCTCATAATCCAATACACAATTCCAAAAGTATGCCATCTGTGCCAAGCTTGTATAGGAATCCTTCTATTAGTTAGTAATATATTTCCTTTACCATTAATTGTTTCATCTACCCAATTGTATAATACGTTGGGGTTACTCATTTACTAAGAAATTGGGAAATATTTTTGAAGTAGTCATCAACCATAGTGATTGTAAATAAGAGTGCATCCTATAAATTATCATCAATGTTTCCTATGGCTTCTCTAGTCAAAATGCATGACAGATCATCCAGTCCTACATTAAGCCTCTTGGTTTCACAACTACTTCAAAATCATATTCTTGAAATAGAAGTAACCATCGACATATCCTCCTCCCAAACACTAGCTTATTAACCAAGTATATTAGTGCATAATGGTTTGTGTACATTATGAAGTGTGATCCTAGAAGGTAATATCTGAAATCTACAATACATATACCGTCACCAACCCCTCTCATTGTATAGTGGTGTAATTATGCTCAACTATTGATAGTTTCCATATAGAAAATGCAATAGGGTGATATATTCCCACTTTTCCTGGCTGAGCCAAAACTGCACCCAAGGCTATTGATGATGCATCTACATGAACATGGAACTCTTTACCCAAGTCTAGAAAAACTAAAATCGGTGTAGTAACCAACTTCTCCTTCAAGGTATCAAACGCATGATGACATTCATCATTCCATTGGAAATTAACTTTTTTCTTCAACATTTTTTCCAAGGGGGTTGTAATCCATGTATATTCCCTTATAAACTTCCTATAATAGCTAGTATGACTTAAAGTTGTACATAATCTTCACATTGAGGTTCATAGAGGTAAATATACTATGACAATAATTTTTGCAGGATCCACACACAAGCCTTGATTTCATACATCAGGGACCAACAAAATACCAAATAGTGAATAGAAACTGCAATTCTTAAAATATAATGAAATTTGTAACTGCTAACATCTGTTAAGCAGGAGGCATAAAACTTCAATGTGTTTTTTTAATAGGCTAAATATTGTCCAATCATCTATTTATATTTGAAATATTTGAAAGTTGTTACCACCACTCTATAAAACATTGTAGGGCATATTTTAAGCCAAAAGGCATAATGTTATATTGGAAGGACCCCCACTTCATAAAAAAAGTGGTCTTATATCTATCTTCTAACGAAATATTGATCTCATGGTATCCTGAAAATCCATTTGTAAATGAGCAGGCTTCCTTCTCTTGTACATTCTCCAATACTTCCCCTGTAAATAGTGTAGGGAAAGGGACATACACACAAGCATCATTCAATTTTCTTAGTTCCACAAAAATCTTGATTTCCCTTGTCTTCTTGTCCTACACCAACATTGAACTTATCTATTCAGATTCTTCCACTAGTTCAATAATCCCAAATGTGAACATCCTATCTAACATTTTCTTTACTTTCTGCTTGTAGACTTGGTTCAACTTGTAATGCCTTTATTTAGTTGGCTTTGCATATGGTTTCAAAGGGGTCTTCATTTCCCCTAGTTCTCTAGATATTCCATTCATTTCTGAAAAAGTGGTTGGAAACAAGTCCTAATATTTGCGTAGTAAATCAGAAATAATCTCTATTCTTCCTCATCCCAATAGTCTCCAATAATGGAAAATTTTGGATTATCTTCAACCTCAATGTTTACTTTGCACATCTTGATAGGCTTGGCATGATTTTAAGATTCAAATTATTTACCTGCTACTACATGCTCCCATTTTATTTATGATATCTGTAGATTTCTTGGGTCATCCTCCTCTCTGCATTCCTCTGTGATATTGTAGCATTCTATGAGTTATTTGCTAGGCTGAGAGTGTCGATGTGTGAAACACAATGGAGTTGACTTATGTGCAGTCTAGCATTCTAATGCAAAAATATTATTTTTAATAACTTTCTATTCTATATCTATTGAAGGATCATTTGATTCAAAGCTAAAATTCACCTCTCCCAAATCTGTTGTTCCTTTGTGCACTTCTAGCTCTATATACTAGTTTCTAGGGATAGTGTCTAGTGTATGTACAAACATATGTACCCAATCTTCTTTTGGTATCTTCTTCCTAGTCCATGCCATGATGCAACCTTTAAATTGAGTCATTGGAAAACTCAATCCAATAGACTTAGATTCCTAATTATCTATATTCATTCTAAACCTCATTTGTAGAAAATTTCTATATGTTTGCCAGTTTTCTATCCTTTCTTTGTGCACAATCCACCATCATCCAGGAGTCACTTTCATGACTACATCAAAGGCAAGAAATCTAAGCTACCCTGGTAGTTTTGAATCAAATTATTTCACAAAGGAACATACATCTAGCATTCCATTATATTTTGGGGGATCATGTACCTCTATTCTAATTCCGTGTGTTACACGAGTAATATGAACACATCTTCTAGTGGATACTTCATGCAACCTATAGTGCTACCAATTTTCAAGTGCTTCATCTAAATCTAAGGTGTAAGAACTAATACTTCATCAACTTAACACATATTAAGGATTTAGATTAACATTGCCATCCATATGCATAGTCACATTGCAAATGTTATCAATATCATATATGCTAAAACCATCACTCATCAGTTCCACATATCAATCTCCCTCTGTTGGATCTAATGGCATTATCACCCTCAAATATCCTAATTCTGAGATCATTTCCCTTCTCTTAAGGTTGACTATAACTTTATTGTCTATTATATAGATTAATGCACGAGTGTTTGGTGGTGGAGATACCCTCAAGGATCTTCCCGGGATCCTTGGAAGATATTCAAATTAGCTGCAGCTGGCCCAGAGATACATGCACATATCCATATTAGTGAAGTGAGAATCAAAGTAGGAAGAAGTATTGTTACCTCAGGTCTTGGTGTGGTGTTGTTGGAGAGCACAAAGTAGCGGAGTTGAAGCCCCTCAGCTAGCTCCAAGATCAATACTGCACATAAACAAGATGAAGCGTAATATCACAACATATAACTTCAACAATCAATGCACTAACACAAAGGGATATATAACTGCGTACATCTAAGCCACACATAATCATTAACGTTGCATAAACATGGAAAAAAATCATAATACCAACACCATGGAGTGGACAACACAATTGCAGGTATATATTAATGATAGAAAAGAGTGATTACAACCATCAATTGCATCAATCTTCCCTTACTCCTCCAGCTCCTGTCTCTCTCTCCCTTCTTAACCTCTTGAAGAGCCAATGTCTAATACAAGCTTCGAGAGTCAAATAGAAAATCCTTTCAAATGTTTCGACCTCTTCACAATGGCCCTAGCCTCAAATATATAGCATGAGAGGATAAGCCTTGCCAAATCCTTCATGAGTTCCTTTGGGAAAAATAAGAGATGTGTTATAGCACCATTTATCACCCTTGGTATTTGTGATGCATGGTTTATGGCCTAGGGAAACCCCTTCTTCCAGAGTTGGTCCAAATATTTTAAAAACAATGTTTTATTCCCTGTACACTACTTTTCCCTGAGATAAAAGTGTGCACACGCGTGTTAGTCAATACCCAACCCGCGTATATGTGTTAAAACACTTAAAAAAATTAAAGATCCTTAATTATGGGTGGAGTTCATTTTTACCTTTTGATTACCTCCTATTTCCCATGGCCCGACTATTTCCCAACTAAAAAACTAATTGGGAGAAGTATAAATAGACTTCTATGGGAAGGCCTTGAGGAGGAGAAGAGATAGACTTATTATACTTAGATTATCCTTGGCTGAGTCTGATGAATCCCTATGCCTCATGCACTTCCCCAAGCTTCAGGAAACCCTTGTTTCCTTGATTATAGATATTCTTGTTGGAAATAATACTGAGAGGGGGGGTGAATCAGTATTATCAGATCAGATAAAACTTTTCAATTTCATACTCAGAAACATATACGCGACTTCAATTAAGTGAACCCGCGTGTACACGCGACTGTGTCTAATGCAACTAGCGTATATCCAGAGATCTTATGATTCAGTTAATCTTATCTTCAGTAAATGCATCAGAACATTATTAAGCATATTAACAGTAAACAGGTGCAGTATAACAGAACAGATCATCACACAAAAGCCACACACATGAACACCATGATATAAGGTGGAAACCCAATGTGGGTGAAAACCACCTGCTGCAATTTGTCTCTTTCTTCTTTAATGAGAACTTCTTTTACAATGTACTGGTGCAGTCCTTTACCATCACGCAGGCTACAACCTGCAGAGGGCTACAACCCTCTTAGCTCTTGTACTAGCCGATCCATTTACTAGTACGTAGGTGCCTACCTACAGAATGCTTCTTTACTCGTTTTCCAGCTGCTAGTGGAAGGGAGCTATAACCCCCTGGCTCTTGTACTGGCTGATATGTTTACCAGTACGTAGGTGCCGGCCTACGATCTTCCCGGGACCACGTTTCATACATTTTCATACTAGATCCATGAAACAATCATCATTGTAGAACAACCTGCATCATCAATCACTGAAACACCCAATTCTGAATCACTGTAACCCTGTCAACAACAACCAGACAACATAACAACAACCAGATCCAACTTCATCTTCAAATATCATACTTCACATTGTATACGCTACTTGGATGAACCCAACCTGCGTGTATACGCTCTTTTACCAAATCCAACCCGCGTACAGATCTGCAAATTCTAACTTATAACTCTGCAGCTATATCAGACATCAAATCATACCCAGATCATAATAATAAACATGCGTCAGTAGATCTGATCTATCCACAGGCAAACCATATGAAGATAATCATTCCAAGCCTTGAGATCTCGTTCCATCATTCATCATCCTCCACATGAGTGAAACCTTGGTTCAGATCACCAACCCATAACCAGCACTTGGATCTCACACTTCCTCAGATCTTCATCACTCACACACTCTTGCACCTCGCTTACATACATTTGCCTAATGATCTTCTCCTTATATAGCCTTAGGCCCTTTACAATACCACGGTCCAAAACCATAGTAACACAATACCATCAACTTCAAAACTAGGGATCAACACATCCGTCGAGACGCCATGGTCCAAAACCATAGGCACAACTTCCAAGGACTAACCGCCATGGACCAAAGGTACGTTTTCACATACACGCGCTTTTACTGAATCCAACCTGCGTGTACACGCTGATTTTCCTTACTGAACCTGCGTATATCGCTTTCTTGTCCTGCTGTACTGAGATCTGTCCTCTGATCAAGTTGCCATCACTTGTACCTATCTCTAAGTGAGTTGCCATCAAGGACAACACTTGTATCATAATGCCAACAATCTCCCCCTTTGGACTTGATGGCAACCACCACACCAAGTCACTCTCCCCCTTTGACATCAAGGGCAAAGGGTGGACCAAGATATTCTCTTCTTTGGTATACCTTCTGCTGTCCATACTCCCCCTGAGTACCTGCTGAAATCTCCAAATGTGCTCCCCCTTTGTGTATGCCAAAGTGTACCAATCTATCCATCCTGCTCTTGCTGAATTGTGCTGTTCATGCTCCCCTTGACTGTAGGCAAGATCTGCAAAAGATGTTCTTCAAGAAGAACAAGGACTTATACATCATAGAAGACCTTCCTATCACCAAAAGACTCAACATACATTCATCACCCAACCTAGTGGGGATATACCAATATTGACTCATCCACATAACCATGTGGAGATACATGATAAGAGTTTACTCATGATAATACATGAACATTACATCATTCATCCCAGGCATAGTGGGGAAACCAACATAGGCCGTTACATGACCTTGACATCATAAAAGAGATACATGACATAGTGATGAAATATTTAGACCAAGACTTATGAAGGCCATCATGATCTATACCATAAACATCAGCCTGCAATACCATTCCTCAGCAAGATAGACTTCATCAACAACTTCTAACCATAATGCCAACAATGCATTATTTGAAGTATATGCTCCCCCTGAGCCTGTGCCATCTGTAGTTAGATCTGATCATGCATACATCAGAAATAAGCATCAAGATCTCATCATCATCAAGTTAGGATTAAACCCTTTTAACAAGTATCAAAACATTTCCAAACATCCTCAGCAGACTATAATCATTAACCAAGAGAGCAGATATTGGACTGAATCATATCAGACCCCTTTTCTGAGCCTATCCCCACTGCATTTCTTCAGACTGACATATACGCGATTTTGCAGTGTGAAACTCGCGTATATACGTGTATTTCCTTCATGAAACTTGCGTATGAGAATTAGAACACTGAAGTTATATACCTTTAGCTCCCCCTGAGTCTGTTATGTCTGTGTTGTGCTGAGTACCCTGTGCTGTGTCACATCTTTCTGACTGAACTTCCTTCTTCTTCCATATCTTCAGGCATGTTGATGATTTCTTCTTATCATGAGCTTTGTTCCTGCAATCCTTTGCTCTATGTCCAAACTTGTTACATGCATAGCATCGTACATGTTTCATATTCCTCCTATAGCAATCAGCAGCTTTGTGGCCAAACATATTGCAAGAAAAGCAATATCCATTAAAGTACCTTGAATGTGATGATCTTTCTGCATGATGGTCTTGAAACCTTCTTCTTCTACATATGGCTGCAACATGTCCAAGATTATGACATACATAACATTCAACATTATTCATGGGAGTAGTAAAAGATTTTCTTTGAGGAGTCTCTTTCCTTGATTGTTGATGGGGTTGTCCTTTCATCTCCTTGTAGAGCCTTTCAGATTTTGCATTAGAGATTCTTTGTGAACCAGATTCACCTTCAATAGACTCATGAAAACCAAGTCCAGTTTTGATAGCCGGGGACCTTTGATTACTAAGAATATCATCCAAGATCTTAGTACTATCTTGAAATCGTAATAGTTTATCCTTTTCTTCTAATTTAATTTTCAAGATATTTACCTCAACTTGATGTTGTTCTTCTTTTTCAAGACATTGCTTCTTCAAGGTCTCTTCAGCTTTCCTTCCTTCATCCAACTGATGCCTTAGTTTGAGGATCTCATTTTCTTGCTCTTTATTCAGTGCTAGCAACATTTCTCGAATTCTGGAGGCACATTCCAACTGATCTTCTAATCTGATGATTTCTTCTTTGAGGGCATTCTCCCTTTTGCTAGGTAGATCTTGTAGATCTATGATTTGATCTGATGCTTCATTTGCTTGTCCATCTTCAATCTGAGGTGCTTCAGGATCTGAATACTTGATTCCACTCAACGACAGGTTGTCATTGTTCCTTTGAGCTGTCTTCTTCTTCTGACGTGCTTTCTTCCCCATTGTTCTACGAATCTCCTTCAAGCGATCAAGCTTCTTTGAAGGACCTGCTCTGATACCAATTGTTGGAAATAATACTGAGAGGGGGGGTGAATCAGTATTATCAGATCAGATAAAACTTTTCAATTTCATACTCAGAAACATATACGCGACTTCAGTTAAGTGAACCCGCGTGTACACGCGACTGTGTCTAATGCAACTAGCGTATATCCAGAGATCTTATGATTCAGTTAATCTTATCTTCAGTAAATGCATCAGAACATTATTAAGCATATTAACAGTAAACAGGTGCAGTATAACAGAACAGATCATCACACAAAAGCCACACACATGAACACCATGATATAAGGTGGAAACCCAATGTGGGTGAAAACCACCTGCTGCAATTTGTCTCTTTCTTCTTTAATGAGAACTTCTTTTACAATGTACTGGTGAAGTCCTTTACCAGCACGCAGGCTACAACCTGCAGAGGGCTACAACCCTCTTAGCTCTTGTACTAGCCGATCCATTTACTAGTACGTAGGTGCCTACCTACAGAATGCTTCTTTACTCGTTTTCCAGCTGCTAGTGGAAGGGAGCTACAACCCCCTGGCTCTTGTACTGGCTGATATGTTTACCAGTACGTAGGTGCCGGCCTACGATCTTCCCGGGACCACGTTTCATACATTTTCATACTGGATCCATGAAACAATCATCATTGTAGAACAACCTGCATCATCAATCACTGAAACACCCAATTCTGAATCACTGTAACCCTGTCAACAACAACCAGACAACATAACAACAACCAGATCCAACTTCATCTTCAAATATCATACTTCACATTGTATACGCTACTTGGATGAACCCAACCTGCGTGTATATGCTCTTTTACCAAAGCCAACCCGCGTACAGATCTGCAAATTCTAACTTATAACTCTGCAGCTATATCAGACATCAAATCATACCCAGATCATAATAATAAACATGCGTCAGTAGATCTGATCTATCCACAGGCAAACCATATGAAGATAATCATTCCAAGCCTTGAGATCTCGTTCCATCATTCATCATCCTCCACATGAGTGAAACCTTGGTTCAGATCACCAACCCATAACCAGCACTTGGATCTCACACTTCCTCAGATCTTCATCACTCACACACTCTTGCACCTCGCTTACATACATTTGCCTAATGATCTTCTCCTTATATAGCCTTAGGCCCTTTACAATACCACGGTCCAAAACCATAGTAACACAATACCATCAACTTCAAAACTAGGGATCAACACGTCCGTCGAGACGCCATGGTCCAAAACCATAGGCACAACTTCCAAGGACTAACCGCCATGGACCAAAGGTACGTTTTCACATACACGCGCTTTTACTGAAGCCAACCTGCGTGTACACGCTGATTTTCCTTACTGAACCTGCGTATATCGCTTTCTTGTCCTGCTGTACTGAGATCTGTCCTCTGATCAAGTTGCCATCACTTGTACCTGTCTCTAAGTGAGTTGCCATCAAGGACAACACTTGTATCATAATGCCAACAATTCTCCCTCTTGCTTGAGATATCATGGTGTTGGTTATGGAAGAAGATTGTTGAAGGCTGGGATAGGACGAATCTGGAGGACGGTTCTACTTGGAGGCAGAAGAAGAAGACTCAGGTGAATTCTCTCCATGTTATTTATAGCTTATTGTAATAAAATAAATGTTGTCTTGTTTCTAAAAATAAGTTTGTTTATGCATCAAATTGTGTTGTAATTCATGTATGAATGTTATTTTGATGTATAACTGATCATTAGCTTATATGATATAAAGTTAAATTTCATGAATATGCTTTACCTCTATACTGCTATGTATGTTCGAATTGAATGATTTTCAGGTCTAAAGAACATCGGGAGTTGTAGAGGGTCTGAACCTTGCAGGACCTACTCGAATGAAGGAAATCCAGGTACAGTCGCTCTTGCATAGTTTGTTTATATAAGCATTTTGTTTGAGTTGTATGAGTTTTTCTTGTTGTAGTCTACTTCTACTCTGTTGGGGTTCTAACCCAAAGCCCTAGGGTACTTATTCCTGTAATAGAATTGGCGACTCCACTGGGGATAACAATCTTGTTATTCCTAGTTTGGGTTGCTCAGTGTCAATTAGGGCTCAGTCTTTGGTTTGCTTGCTATTACAGTCTTATTTGGTCTACTAGAGTCTCAGACCTCAAGTCTGATCTTTTTGATCTAGCTTTGTTCTTTTATTTTTCTTGCAAATCTTTGTATACGCACTTTACTCTATTTACAATAGCGTACACACACTTGTTTCTATGAAGTGAACCCACGTATACGCAAGTTTCCATTATCAGAAGCACATGTACATGCCTTTGTGCTTGAACATAGTCGCGTATACTTTTTTTGCATTGTTTTTTCAAATTTCTCTACCCAGAAAGATTTGTTTCCTGGCCTGCTTAGTCTCTGAGTGGTCAATTTATGTCTAAAGAATTTCATTATTCTAAAAGCTTATTGTTTGAAGTCTCTTCCTCATTGAAAATATTTGGCCTAGGTTTTCTTTTTGAGTGAGTTTGTAATTGGTGTTTTGGCACACAAGACTTCATTCAAAAGTTCTTAATTGTTTTGGTCCTCCAGAATAGGAGATTGTTTTCAATCTTAGTGTCAAGCTCGGTTTTTGGTCTACTTGCTTTGCTTTCTGTCATTTTGTGGCCTTATAACTTTTCTTGCTTTTTGAAAGTATTTTTGATGAATTTGAAAGTATTTCTTTCCTGGCTTCTTGGTCAGTTTGTCAAGCTCTTTTCTACTATTTGGGTCATTTAGTACAAGCTGAAGCCTTTTTTCTCAAGTTCTCATTCATTTTCAAGTTTGTAACTTGAAAGGACTCTTTGTGCTCTTCTTTCGATCTTTGAGTTTTAGTGGCATTTAGAGTGATTTGAAGAAGTTGTTTTGGTTGTTTCTTGAAAATGGAAAGATCTCAAAAAACATTGTTTTTATTTTCTTTTGCCAAGTTTGATTTTGGTTTCTTTTGATTTTTGAAAGTGAATTGTGATCTTTTGCGATTTGTCCTTCTTGTTTGGAGAGAATTTTGTATTCAAAATTTGTATCCTCTTCAATACTTAAGTTGGCTTATTAATAGTTATAAACAATTTCTTTCGCTTTTTAGAGTGATTTAGGATATTGTGTCTTCATTACACCTTGCATTAGGGTAGTTTGCATTGTTAAAGCATCAATAGTATTTTTAGTTTTTGTTTGTGTGAAGTGTGTTTCAAGGAAAAAAAAGAAAAATGTATTTTTCTTTATATAAGTTTCATAGAACCCACATAGAGATATATTTTCATCGAAGAACAAATGATTGCATTCATGTAGTTAGTTTTTCATTGATTTCTTTTGTGTCATACAAACACCATTGGTTTCACTTCCATATATGCCCTTGACTTAAAAGAACAGCCATTAAAATCAAGTGCTTAATTAAAGTAAAGTAGAACTTTTGTATTTTCATCTAAATACACCAACAAGTTTAGGTTTATTAGGGCCTTGGATTAGGTGAGAGGAGAGTTAACTCTCTAAGGCCACTCTAAATTGCAAAACATAGAAGTTTGATTAATGAGAGAAATCCAATAGTGTTAGGGAGAATGAGAAAGCTCCGTGACTGGGAGTAAAGCACGAGTGTTAGTGAATATAAGGACGAGAGATACCCCTCTCTTACTTATCGGATCCTACAACACGACATATCTGCCTAGCTTCTGATACGAGTTGGTGACCATAGTTGCCTATCCTAGGAACCACACAGGTGGCTGCAGAGGGGAATCCCATGGCACCTCAAGTTGACATTGTATCATGTTCAGTAGTACTTCTAGAGGGCACCCTTGCGAAGCTTGGGGGCTTGCACCGGTAAAGGCTATTGGTTGGAGGTCAACGTAAATACCTCTGATACCTTCGCTAGTAGGCCTAGGGCGTAATTACCCCAGTCTATTTTCGGAAGGCCCTTGTTATTAACTTTCTTGTATTTTGGTGTCCAGTCCTAATCACCCGGAGTGGAAATACTTGAGAGTTGTTTGATTGCTGATATCTTTAGGGACATTTTAGTGAGTGTTTTGTGCTCCTAGTTGGCCTAGCTTTATAATTTTTGAGCCTTTAAGTAGATCTTTTAAATAATTCAAAGTGGTTGACCGACTGTTATAGACATTTTTGTGCCTTACAGCATGAAGCATGAAATGTCGATAATCTAAGGGATCCAAAGTCCCTAAACATGTTGTTCCTACCCCTAGAGGAACAAGGTCAGCAAACCACAGCACTGAAAATCAGTTCTCCACCTGAAAACACTCAAAAACAAGCTATTTCTGGATCATGTCAACTGCTCCACTGAGCATCTGCGCTGAATGTCAACTGCTCCACTCTGTACCTGCGCTGAATGTCAAAAGCAATGAAGGCTACCTGCGCTGGGCGAGATTGGCCAAGTGGCACAGTCATTCTGCAAGGTGTCAAATGCCCAGGAAGCTTCCAAAATGACACTTGGATCAGGGAATTCGCCTTGTGATGAGTAAGAGGATCTAGATCTCCAAGTGGAAGCAAGAAACTCCAAGTGGACTCAAGAACTGAAGTATAACTGAAGTGGGAGAGGACACTAGTCAGCTTCATGCCAGCCTCAAGCTGACTCATCCTTTCTCCAAATCTCCTATATATAGATCTCTCTCATGAGGTCTAAAGAGGCTGGAATTTTGTGAATGTAAGGAAGTGTTGTTGGTTTGTGTATAGAACTATTGGGTGATTGCTTTGAAGGAGGTGAAGAGGAGATTTCTTTCTGCTGGGAGGTGTTGCTGGATTGGGCCTCTTATGGTTGTAACACTCTCAGAACTTTACTTCTTCCATTAATAAAGCATTTGAGGTTTTTCTATATGCATGTGTCTTAATGGTGTATTGATGCTTGTATATTTGATTTATTCTAATCCTTGAATCAATTATGGATGTATGCTTCTTGTAGTTTCCCTTTCTTGTGCTTTTGCAGGATCTTTGTGTAGCTGGGCCAGTGAAAGAGCAAGGAGCTGGGAGCAAGCAGCAAAGAGGGAAGATTGGATCAACCATTAGCGGAAGACAAAGGTTAGTGGATCCCTTTCTCCTCTCTCTTACATCTCATAAAGAAGTAATCTTGAATAGCTTTGCATTCAGTTGTTGCTGAGGTACTATCACCCCTAGAGTGGGATAGGGTCATTCCGTATTGGATACTTTTCCCTACAACAAATTGGCGACTCCGCTGGGGATCGTATCTTGTTGGTTGTTTGTGTTTTTTTCTATTCATTTCATAAACAAAGGGAGTACCGAATCGAACTGTGTTTGAATCCTTCAAATACAAAGTAGAGGGCAGCTACTCTAGCTCAGTTTCTGAGCAAGTTTATGATTTGAAGAGCTGATCCATAAGGACTCTAATAAGCTCTTAGTGATAGCTTTTCATCCTCCTTGTCATCCCTTAGTGTGTCCTTGACTGATAGCTTCTGATTTGAGCAAAAACTGTGAATTTTTGAGCAATCTGTGACCCGGAAACCAAGAGAAACGAAAGTTTCGTTCTTCAGTGCAGGCTGTACAAAGGTTGTTTGCATTTCAGCGCAGTTCCCGAAGGGGCTACCTGCGCTGAAGGTCAAACAGGCAGTGTCCCACCTGCGCTGGACCAGTCTTGCCTTGTGCTACTGGGGTTTCCTGCTGTTTCTTGCCCTGTTTTCACTCTTGTTTTTGCTATTTGTTACCAGTCAGTGGGCCTATCTGAAACCAACTTTCCTTGTCACTATTCCGCCTTGGTTGTATAAAGAAACTGTGTTTGTTCTTTGTGTATTTCTTGTACATTTACAGTTTCCCATAACGAAAGTGAACTAGTCTTGATGTGACCTCTTAGATCTAGACCTGTGATAAAGTGTCGTATTGATCTTAAGAGTTAGTTTGTTTGTTGTTCATAGCTGATTGAGCTTTTGCTTTCGTCATATGGTTTGAGTTTGTATATTTCTAGTGTCGAAACAAGTAAATCTTAAGGTGTCTTTCAATTTTGGACAAGCTTGTTTGCTTTCACTTGAAATTGAATTCAAAATTATACAACAGCTTTCTTTTTGCATTACGCCAACATTAAGAAAGAGAAAAGAAATACTTGCATTGTGCATGTGCATTATGACAGCTTGCATGTTGATTTAAGGAAAAGTGCATTAGTGTGTGCTCTATGATATGTGTGAAAAGATGTTGTCTTTCTTTTCCCTCAGTAGTTAAGATTTTCAAAGTTGAAAGATTGAAAAGCTTGCTTATCATCTTAGACTGCATTTAGGAGTGTTACTATACATCTCGTGGTGATCCACAAAGGCAAACTGCTAAACAAGATCAACATTAAAATGAATTGAATTTACATAACAACGCATTGAAACATAACGCAAACACATAGAGGTCTAAGCTAGAGACGTGTTCCGGCATCGTTAAACGTGATATCTTAGCGTTGAGTGGTTGGGTGATTCCTCCACGGTGAAGTGATAAGTATCAATACGGACTTGTGCTCCCACGTACCGTCGCGTATATATTGGGAGACCCCTATAGGATCAAAGCATTTATCCAATAGGAAACCATGTCGGCCGCCCTACTGATCGCAATGCAGTGAACACAGCATTCACGAAGATCGACCACTCGTACCGTAAAACATATTCTGTGGTTTTGCGAAAAGTTTGGCACACCCTCTGCCTAGAACTCCAGAGCAGTTTCTTTTGGCCTTTTTCAAACTCTATAACTGAAAAAGTCCAGCCGAGCATTTGTCACTTCGGGCTCGTTAAAACATCGAAGGAGACTAGAGTCATCTTTAGCTTTTTCTCGACTCTTAAAAAGTGAAAAAGCAAGTTGTGTCTAAAAGCGTCGTTATAAAATTCATTTTAAACGGAACATAATCACCTCCTATTCCTACGTTGATCTTTAGGTTGAGAACATGGAACGCCCCAACCAAGGAACTCCACATGATGGAAATCCTAGTCCTTTCTCCTCTTGGGGAGAAGTTGGTGCGCCCCACATGGCCACATTGTCGCTTCCAGGACTGACAATTGGCCTGCCTATTTGGCTTTTCTCAACTAATGTAGTTCAGACCACCATGGTTCCTGAGCAGTCGAGTCAACAGTTAGACCAGTCTAGAGCTGCCTACCAGCCTTCAACTTCCTATAACTCTTCCTCTAATCCTTCATCTTCACAAGGTGGGGCTGGCAAAAGCCAAGCTCCTATGGAGAAGAAGGAGAAGAAGAAGAGAGAGAATAAGAATAAGGAGCCTAAGGCGACTGGGGGCAAGCAAAAGACATCTGACAAAAATCCACACACAGCACAGACCGGGCCTAAATCGCCATGTGTCATATGTAAAGGAGACCACTTCCATAGAGATTGTCCCTATATTCCCCGAATACTAAGGGACTGGTCCCCTCGGTTGCACAATTCGGGAGCATCAACCTCTGATAGCCATGTTGATTGCTTACCGTCAACCAGCGAAAGTGAAGGTTCAAGACAAAGAGGGGGATCAAGATCCCCCTGTAGACTGTGTGAAGGCAATCACGCCATCCACTGTTGTCCCCTCTTAGACGAAGCAAAGAGAGTTTTGGAAGATCGCCCGGTTTCACCGTTGAGACTTCCTCCTGGATACAAAAAACTCGTGCCAAGTCCTTCGTTGGTTGAAAATACAGCTGGCCCGCTCAAGTGGTCAGCTGAAGCGTCAGTCATTGAAAATGAACCTACTAAATCCAGACCAGACGAAAGTCTAAAGGTCGATACGGCAGTTGACCCGGTTCTGCCTTCAGAGGTTTCATCTGCAAATGACACCGTCATTGAAGATTCATCTTCAAATGACACCCTCACTGAAGAGAATAAGGATGACACCATCCAGATTCTTTTCATCAACACCGACTCTGATGAGCATCAGGGCAATGCGCCCATTCCTTTATCGCAGGAAGGAACATGGTCAGGGTCATATCCGGCCGTGTATTCGGTCCCACCACCAAGCAACCTGGTTGTGTCCTTTGATTGGAACCAACAAGGCAGACCCCGGTTACCAGCCAGTATACCGTTCAGAATCATAGTCCAAATTTACAGAATGGTAATGGTTGGAACTATCATTGATGAAGGGGCATCTGTGAGTATCCTTTCCTCTATTGCTTGGAAAGCACTGGGTTCCCCGGAGCTTTTACCTGAGATAAGAAATCTCTCGGGTTTTGATAAAGGAACCAGTCGACCATTAGGGATCCTCCCCAATGTACCTGTTACATTGAAAGGGAAGACCATTCAAATGAACGTGATGGTCGTTCAAGGACCCTTGGATTATAACCTACTCCTTGGACGAGACTATATATATTGCATGGGAGCTATAGTCTCCTCACTCTTTAGAGTAATGTGTTTTCCACACGAAGGAAGAATGGTCAAGCTCATAGACCAACTTTCATTTCCAAGATCACGCATCGCAAATAGTCAAATACCAACCCTCAATGGTCTATTCACCCAAGAAATGTCTCCACCCCCAGTCCTCCTTCCCGATGAGTGCGAGTGATTCGGAAAGATGGGAATGGAACCCAGGGGGCATGCATCCTGGTCTGCTTCGGGCAGAGGAAACCCTAGGTATAAGGTAGAATTTCCACGAAAGAATATGACTAGTCCGTACCCCGTCCGAAAGAAGGAAGAGGGGTTGTTTTGGAACCGGATTCTTTTGTCAAAGTTATGTGTTTGATGATTTCTAGTCATTCACCTTTGTCTAAATAGGTAGGCAATACCAAAGAAAGAGATTCCTTTGCGGTAGCAAATTGTAACCATCTTTGGGTAAAAGGCAAGCCTCACCCATTAAAACTAATGTTTTGAAGGATAAGTAGGGGCAGCCTCCAAAGAAAGAGATTCCTTTGCTGCAACAAATTGTAACCATCTTTGAGTAACCTAATGATAGACATCGCCAAAGAAAGAGTTTCATTTGCGGCAGCAAATAAAACCATTTTTTGGATAACCTGAAAGAGGCAAGCCTCACCCATCAAAACAAATGTTTTGAAGGATAAGTAGGGGTAGCCTTGAAATTGTACTTTATACCTGGGGGCATGCGAACCTTTTGGAGTGCAAGCAAAGAGCGGCTATTTATCTGCTTTTTGGATTAGTCGTTTCCGAACTTGCATAAAGAAAGGATGTGGGGCAAAGGTCAAAATTTGCCAAATGAGGAGCATAGCTTCATGAGATAAAGCTCCATAAAAAATAGTTATCTCACAGGAGACATTTCTTATCTTATGACTGGTATATCGAGCAGTTTTACCGCGGAATTTATGCTCGTTAAAAAATAGAAAAGCGAGATCCGCGCAGTTTTAACGCAGAATTCATTCTCGTTAAAAAATAAACATAAGCATTGAGCAGTGTTTTGGCGCATTCAAGCTCTTTAAAAAATGAACCCAGTACTGGTAAATAACCATTGTGATCGTAAATCTATTAGCCATAAAAGCCTTGGTCGTGTTTACACCCGCCACCTCCATTTCATTTGGCCAATCGTTCACCTCCATATGATTGTTTACCCATTTTGAGGAGCAGCTACGAAGAGTGATTTCACTTAGCCATCCTTGTGACACTGCCGTGATTGGAAAATTCCAACTTGTACCTGGAATCTGCTGCTATCCCTGTTTATCACTCGTTCCTCAAAAGACGAGTCTTCTTTGAGCTCTTTTCGTCTGACTCATAAAATATGAAAAGTTTGCCGAGTTTTGGCCTTCCAGCTCGTTAAAAGGACCGAAAGAGCTATCCCTCCTCTAGATTTTAATCTTTTTGGACCTGAGGGATTATTGCACAAAAAGGTCGAGCGCTTGTTTTATTCGGCTCGTTAAAGTAATCGAAAACTCATCCCTTCTGTATTGTTTTATACTTTTTCGGACTTAAGGGATTAGATGACGAAAAAGGAATTTTGGAGTTAACTTTCTGTACCTTTTCAGACTCTCTAAAAATGAAAAGGACCGAGTTTTCCTTGTCGTTAGACTCGTTAAAATGATTAAATAGCGACAAACTTGTCTTTAGACAAGAAAGAGTTTCCCTATCGCTAAGCTCGTTAAAACATAGCGATGGGCTTGCCCGAAGGGCAGGTTATAGAACAAGCATATGTTATCCTCCTCAAGCTTGACAAAAATAAAGAGGTACTGGTCAGAAATGACTGGGGAAAAATTGGGAGAACCTCAAAGCTTTAATGGTAGCAAGTCGCTCTTGAACATGACACTTTGTCCTCCGTATCACATCGGGTTGGGTTGTTTCATTCACCGGTCTCATCACCATGGTCCTCGCCAAACCATCCACATTTTGGGTAATGCTACCGATCCATCACATCAGTGTCGTTATATGTTCAAGAGATGTTGTTCAGAAAGAGTCAACTGTGTCCCATCCACTGCCATACATTATCCTTCATCCACCCATGATCGCCACACTGAATCATATTTCACAGATTGTTTTCACCTCCACTAAAATCATTAGCTCCGTTCCGTGTCACTGATGTGGGATTCATTAAGGCCCTCCTTTGACGGATCGCTTCTTGTCGACTTCAGCTCATTATCCAAGAAGTTGATCTAGGAACAAACCCCTCAGTACTTTGAAGCTTGCATGCCTCAATGGCAAGTTTCTCACTTCCGGCGACAGGTATACATTAATGACCTTTGACCAGAAGATTTTGCGTGGTGTTCGATGCCAAGTCCTTTATTCACACCACGTAAATTGTACTGCAGTACCTTGAGGGTCATTGTCATTATTGGTGATTCCTCTCGCGCTTGTTAACGGTTTACATTATTGACCGGTAATCAAGCGATGTCTTTCCATGTTCGACTTCAGCGCAATTCTCACATGGATCGACTTGTACTTAGAGTGAAGATAAAATGAGTTTGAAGACCCTGGATCTAGTTTCATACATCCGGGCTGCGATATATATTCAGGATATAAAGACATTTGTTATGTACATCATTGCAGCAGATGATCATCCTACTCAAAGGATGATAATTTCAGCAGAGAATTATCAGTCTACCATCAGACGATCGTCTGTTCTATGTACCAAAATGAATTTATAAAGCTGAGAATGGGAACGCCTGCCTCAGCTAGATCATGAAAGCAGAATGAAAAATAATGTATTGTATTGTATTTTATTACAGGGCACCTCTCAGCGATTGAATGAACTTCGGATCCTCCTGATAAAGCATTTCACCCGATAAACGACCTCATACTTTAGGGGCAACTGTTATAGACATTTTTGTGCCTTACAGCATGAAGCATGAAATGTCGATAATCTAAGGGATCCAAAGTCCCTAAACATGTTGTTCCTACCCCTAGAGGAACAAGGTCAGCAAACCACAGCACTGAAAATCAGTTCTCCACCTAAAAACACTCAAAAACAAGCTATTTCTGGATCATGTCAACTGCTCCACTGAGCATCTGCGCTGAATGTCAACTGCTCCACTCTGTACCTGTGCTGAATTTCAAAAGCAATGAAGGCTACCTGTGCTGGGCGAGATTGGCCAAGTGGCACAGTCATTCTGCAAGGTGTCAAATGCCCAGGAAGCTTCCAAAATGACACTTGGATCAGGGAATTCGCCTTGTGATGAGTAAGAGGATCTAGATCTCCAAGTGGAAGCAAGAAACTCCAAGTGGACTCAAGAACTAAAGTATAACTGAAGTGGGAGAGGACACTAGTCAGCTTCATGCCAGCCTCAAGCTGACTCATCCTTTCTCCAAATCTCCTATATATAGAGCTCTCTCATGAGGTCTAAAGAGGCTAGAATTTTGTGAATGTAAGGAAGTGTTGTTGGTTTGTGTATAGAACTATTGGGTGATTGCTTTGAAGGAGGTGAAGAGGAGATTTCTTTCTGCTGGGAGGTGTTGCTGGATTGGGCCTCTTATGGTTGTAACACTCTTAGAACTTTACTTCTTCCATTAATAAAGCATTTGAGGTTTTTCTATATGCATGTGTCTTAATGGTGTATTGATGCTTGTATATTTGATTTATTCTAATCCTTGAATCAATTATGGATGTATGCTTCTTGTAGTTTCCCTTTCTTGTGCTTTTGCAGGATCTTTGTGTAGCTGGGCCAGTGAAAGAGCAAGGAGCTGGGAGCAAGCAGCAAAGAGGAAAGATTGGATCAACCATTAGCGGAAGACAACGGTTAGTGGATCCCTTTCTCCTCTCTCTTACATCTCATAAAGAAGTAATCTTGAATAGCTTTGCATTCAGTTGTTGCTGAGGTACTATCACCCTTAGAGTGGGATAGGGTCATTCCGTATTGGATACTTTTCCCTACAACACCGACCATCTCGATGGTCTGGGAGACTTCATGGGCTTTCACCTACAAGTCCAGAGCCTTCTCCTAGAAGGCGTAGGAGCGATTCTGCTAGTGGTTTCCAACTAGTGGCAGCAGGCACATCCGAGATTGATCCTCCGCTTGGGGGCATTAGTTCACAAGATAGACTTGGTACCAGTACAGAGTTAGAGAGGAACACATTAGTTATTTATCGAGGGGAGAATTGTTAAAATTGATCAGTTAGATTATTCTTCAGGTGACTCCCACGCAACTTCGAATTCTACCGTTCCATTGGTGGATAATCCCTATCAACCTATTCAAAATTTAGGAGTTGGGATGTACTCCTTGTTAATGGGTATATTTTACCTTCCTCCTCCTACAGCTAGAATTAATGTAATTTCATCCTCCAGGGGGCCTTCATGGAAAGAGTTCTTTCAAACTCATTATTTTTCAGACCCTTGGACCTTACCTTCATCTACCACCTCATTAGATGGAGGGCAAGTTGGTGGAATGGAATTTCCCATGTCTGCAGCAGAACTTGGCTATCAATCTATCGTTAACTCTACAGACAACCATCCCACTCCTTTTTCACAAGAGGAGTTAGATGGTGATGTGGCGCCAACTTGGACCCTTGACTCTACTTCTGCTCTGGATTGCTTAGATACAGTTTTACGATCTGATGAAGAAATTTTGGAGACAATGATGGGTGTAGATCGACCATGGGAAGATTTACATCATCATTCATATTTTATTCCTCCATTTCATGAAGTTGAATCCAGGTTCTCCAATCTGCTTACTAGTGATGTTTGTACAATTTCAAACCCTTTGTCTCTAGCACAATTATCTGCCGAAGGTAATATGTCGGTTATATCAAGATTTGTACCTATAAACATCTCTAGCAATCCAAACGTTATAGAAAATGTCTTCATCGGAGCCGATTGTTCCCCTGAAGAAATTCAAATTTACACTGACCTCCTTAAAGAGTCTTGAGATCTGTTCACTTGGTCTTATTAGGAAATGCCTAGAATTGATTCATCTATAGTCCAGTATGAGATCAAGATGTACGAAAATGCCAAACCTATTCGTTAGAAGCTTCGACCGATAAATCCTTAAAAAGCAGCAGCTATTAAAGCTGAAGTTGAAAAGTTTCTTAAGGCAGGTTTCATATACCTCGTTCCTCTAACGGAGTGGGTTTCCAATCCAGTCATGGTAGATAAAAAGCAAGGAATGATTTGAGTATGTATCGACTTTAGGGATTTGAATAAAACTTGTCCAAAATACAATTACCCCATGCCTTTTATTGATCAAATTGTTGATGAATGTGCAGGTAATGAAATATTTTCATTCATGGATGGATTCTCTGGTTACAATCAAATTACTATCCGTCAAGAGGACTAGCACAAGACAGCCTTTATCTGTCCCTGGGGTACGTTTGCATACAAGAAGATGCCTTTTGGTCTTAAAAATGTTGGAGCTACCTTTTAGCGGGCCATGTCTTATGCTTTCAATGACATCAAACATGTTATCTCAGCATACTTGGATGACTTAGCTACTCGTTCTCGAAATAGAATCAATCATCCCAGCTACCTTCGGTTAGTTGTTGAGAGATGTCGTTTATATAAAATCCAGTTGAATCCGAATAAGTGTGCTTTTATGGTCACATCTAGTCAGTTGTTAGGATTCATTGTATCGACTGAAGGGATTCGAGTTGATCCTTTTACGGTTGAGGAAATAATTCAGTTGCCTCCCTTGTCTTCAATTCGCCAAGTTCAAAGTCTCCAAGGAAAGAAAAATTTCTTGAGAAGATTTATAGCAAATTACACTGAGATTACCAAAGGATTTATGTGTTTGCTTAATAAAGGAGTTCCATTTTTTTGGGACAACTTTGTGCTACGATATTTTGATGCCTTGAAATAAGAATTAATATTTGCTCCATTGATGAGTCCACCAGATTATGGCAGAGATTTCCTTCTGTATCTCACTGCGGCAGAATCAACCATAGGTAGGGTTCTAGTTCAAGAGGATGATGCTCTCAGTGAGCATGTAATCTACTACTTGAATTGAGGCTTAGTAGGACCTAAGCTATGCTATTCTCCTATCGAGAAATTCACCTTGGCAGTCGTCCATGCTCTCTAACAGCTCCGTCATTATATTCTGCTACGCAAAATGTTCATCTTAGCAGTTTCCAATCCTTCTCAGTTTGTCCTCAGTAGGTGAGTGATTGGGGGCAAACATAATTGATGGATTGTTATTTTGCAAGAATTTGATCTCGAGTTCTTGTCAGCCAAATCTAATAAGTCATTGGTTTTTGCGGAATTAATTTATGAGCTGCCTTGTGAGGAAGCCATTTTTTACGAGGAAAATTTCCCTGATAAACATTTATTCCTCATTTCTTCACAAGATCCCTGGTACAGATATATCATTATATATCTCCAGACTTCAAAGTTTCTGCCTTCTTCCTCCAAGGATGAGCGTCGGAAGTTATGCCACCTTGCTAAAAACTATGTTATTATTGGTGATACATTATATCGCAGAGGGGTTGATTCAATCCTTAGGCATTGCTTAACCTTGGAAGAAGTAGAGTTTGTACTTAATGATTGCCACAGTGGAGCTTGTGGTGGTCATTTATCAGGGCTTGCAACAACCCAGAAAATTTTGCATGCTGGCTACTTTTGTCCTTCAATTTTCAAAGATTGTATTGAAGCAATCAAACGTTGCCACCCTTGTCAATTTTATACTTGAAAAATGTGTGCGCATCCAGCTCCACTTTTTCCTATTATCACTGTCAGTCCATCTACAAAATGGGGCATTGATTTCACTACTTGTAATCCGCCTTCAACGGCGAATCACAGGTACATCATTGTGGCCATAGACTACTTTACGAAGTGGGTTGAGGCCATGCCTACTTACAAAAACAATAGTGAAATAGCAACCTTGTTTCTCTTCAATCAAGTTATTTCTCAATTTGGTATCCCAAGAGAAATTGTCACTGACCATGGCGGTCACTTCCAGAATCAATTGATGACCAAATTGGCTCTCAAGTTGGGCTTTCGGCAGGAGCATTCATCTCCATATTATCCTCAAGCCAATGGGCAAGTTGAAGTCGTGAATAAGTCCCTTAAGACTATCCTGCAAAGGAAAATTGACAAAAATCTCTCCAATTGGCACATCATGTTGTTCCCGGCTCTCTTGGCATACCAAACCTCAGTGATGACTGCCACCGATTTAACTCCTTTTCAATTAGTTTACAAGCTGGAATATATTTTTCCTATCGAATGTGAAATTATGTCCCTTAAGCTAGCTATAGAACTTCTTCCAGAGACATCTAGTCTCAAAGAACACCTCGTTCATTTGGAACATCTCGATGAGCAACGTCGAGATGCCGCCATAATAAACAAGGCCCATAAGAAGAGGGTTAAAACTCAATATGATAAAGCTGTCCGTCCTCAGGTTTTTCTGAAGGCGACCTTATCTTGGTCTATGACCAAGACAAATACGCCCTGGGGGCAAGCAAATTCAAGTCTATGTGGTATGGTCCCTTTGTAGTCAAACGAGTTTTGGGAAAAGGGGCCTATGAATTAATCAATTTTGAAGGGAACAAGCTGGCAGAGCCCCAGAATGGGCTCTATCTTAAAAATATTTTTCTTAGGTTCTATCCAAGCAGTTTCTTGTTTGTATACATTGTATTTTTGTACATATTTTTCTGGAATTTTGTGATATTGACATTTTTTTATCTGCTTTGGCAGGTGTTGATGGATCATTTGATATATTTCAGATTCATTGATGGTGCTAGTCGACACACTCAGAATATTGCTTCCACGTCTTGGGTGATTTATTATCCATCTGGCCAGTTGATGGTGTCGAGGGGAGTATGTATTGGTCCTACTTCAAATAACATTTCCGAATATATTTCCGTTATTAATTTACTATCCGAATCAATTTCTTATGGGATTGATTCGTTGGTAGTTTATCTAGACTCACAACTGGTAGTGTCACAATTAAATAACATTTATCGAGTGTAGAGCTATAAAAAGGGTCTCTTTCACCTCTAATTACCTCACATTAATATGTCAATCCAGGAGCGTTTTGTTATTTCAAAGAGTGTCTCAGTCTGAGGCTATCATTTTCCAGAGTAATGCTAGTAGTACAGTGTTCAGAAATACAAGAGTAAACGGATGCTTGTATACAACTTAACTACTTCAAAAGAGTAAATCACACACTCAAAAGACTAAGTAACTTATCAGTCAAGGGTTCAGTAGCAATAACCCATCCCTTTGGAAACTGATGGAAAAGGAAATTAGAGAATAGATCGTGGATCTGGGAGCCAGACAGTAAATGCCAATGCTCACTACAACCTTAGATCATTCCTCACACAAAAATAACAAATGACAGGAAATGGAATGGCAGATAAGAAAATGGAACAGCAAGTAAGAAATCGAACAGCAAGTCTGGAACATCAATTCCGAAATAGGACAAGCAACTAAGAAATATAACAGCAACTAAGTCTCACACGCAATAACAAACTTAATCTATCAAATCAAATGCATTAATCGTAATCAAACGACAATCTTTCACTCTTAAGGCAGATCGAACAGCACACACCAATGGAACAACATTGATTACTGATGAACTATGGAACAGTGCTTGAAAACCATATACGCACACAACACACTTAAATAGTAATCTGATCCAAGTATCAATCTCAGTTAGAAGGAATACGACTGCGTTTCAAAATAGAACAGCATTGTTTATAAATCCAACAATCGTAAAGAACATAACTCCCAAGATGAATTCCGTGACGTGAATGAACAGGTGCACAACACAAAAACTCTGTAATGGAATAGTAACAGTATTCTGTTAAGACTAGTAATATTAGATCAACTCTGAAAAGAACAGTAATATGATGCAGAGTCAATACAATAGTTCTGTCTGTGGAAACCTTAATGAATTAAACATAACAGAGCATGTGATGTAAACTTATAAAACACATCAGATTACCTAATAACGATGATAAGCAAACCACGCATAAACCAACGTAATAATACAGGAGCAAGTGTCCTCCAGGGCCGAGCCCTTAGCCTCCAAGGGTACACCGCTTGAAGTTAATCCAGACTCAGAGATGAAGTAATCACCAAATTTGTATTAATGCATAAAGCAAAATTACAATAAACGAGTTCTTATCGAGACTTGATGATCAAAGTTTTGATCTTAACAGAAATTACATAAAAGCATAATCATGTCTAACTCTCCTCCCGAGCTAACAGTGTTGTCCCTTTTATAAGGGTGACGACAAAGATGTCTAAGTGCAAAAATAGATAAAACAACGATCCCTCAGGATCAAGGATCCTGAGGGATTCGCCGAACCGTTAGGACTCAGTCATTTCTTTTCACTCCTGCGCCAAGCTGATATCTCCACCTCCTTTTCTGGGCTGATTCACTTTGATTTTCTTTGCCTTGTTTGCATTCGGTCTCCCGTCAAAGGGACAGCAGTTAACCCGTCCTTGTCATTTCCTTTAGGACAGCAACTTCTCATTTTCACTCCTCCCCGCATAAGGAAATGACAATTGTCAGCGTTTTAGTCTTGCATATTAGTCTCACATGTTTTGTTATAATTCTTTAATGTAATGTTTTGCTGGCGAATATGGCCAACCTTCTAGTCCATTAGACCTCCATGACGGAAAGAAACCCTAGGAGGAAAATGCACCTGAAGAACCACATGCAAAGGAGGCAGAAGAAGAGAATCTTCCTGTTCATGATAACATTAACATTACATTAAAGAATTATAACAAAAGAGACCCATTGCAGGACCCTGTGGGAGAAGATGAATTGGCCGAATATGGCCAACCTTCTAACAATTAACCGAATCAACCCATGATGACTAACAACTAACTCTACACGTTGTGCCTTTTTTATGCTCCGTTCAACGTCATGAAGTAACGAATTCAAAAATGCAGGTAAATTTACAGAGCATTTCTGCTTTAGTACAACTAAGAGTTTAAGATGTCGTGGTCTTACCACGTATTTTCTGCCTTCACAGGTGATGTAGCTTTGAACGGTCTTTGCCAATTCTGCCCAAGGCTCTCCTAGCGTTGCTGGCAGAACTCCCTTTCCTTTAATTGCCAGGCTCTGGCCTTCATCCTGGAAGATTTCTATAATCTTCTGCAATCTCTCCTTTTTTAACATCCATACAGGTCCGGTGGCTAGTAGTCCCAAGACTTCTGCGATTATGTCATCGGTGACTGCTATCTGTCTCCCCCTCACTGTGGAGTAATGCTCTTGCAAATTCTGCAGGAATTCAATTGCCACCGTCTCCTTAGACTCCTGCAAGCGATTGAGATAAGTCAGCCACCCTGCTCTTGCCAGGATTTCCCGGGCAGTAGCGAAGACTATCAACACCTGCGGTTCCCTCCGGATCGATCTTCCTCCCATGGTTTCACTGTAAACTCTCAATGGAACGACAACTGTTCGTGCTTGTTGAAACACAGAGAGGCTAATAGACACAAGACTTGTTCAAAAAAACAGAGTATACAATAGAAATGGCTTATGAACAGCAATTCGTGCAGAAAAAATAAAAATAGTATGCCGTTGAGCCATGCCATACCCTAGTACACAACTTTCTCGAATAGTGAGCTGACACGTAATCCCGGGAATAATGAGGTTAACCTCCCGCCCGCGCAATGTGATAGGCTGTCCCAGCCGTCAAATAAAGGAGCAGCGCCCGCTCTGAAACAGAGTCATAAAGGAACAGTGTATGGCAATATGCCATGTTTACAAAAATAGTGAATTACCGAAATTGAGGCGTAGAGTTAGATCGCTTATTACGTAAGAGGCTGTTGTGATATGATGTGAGGCTGGGAGGATAGGACATCTGTCGTACTTTCCAAATCTCATGCGGTCATTGTCAATTACTCTGCCATGATTGGTGATAATAAATTTACATGCGCTATATAATTCAGGAAATGATATATGATTAATTACTAGGGTATAAGAAACAAAAGGGTATTAGTAACTTACCTATTGGTGTAAATAATGTGACTTCAATACCATTAACAGTGCTCTGCTACCGACAGGTCTCCGTAACCTTGGTAGAGTTGTTTATTTCACCCATGGAACCATGATCCTTTGTGTATACTTAGGGAATGTTGTGTGATGTCAAAATGTAGGCCATTATGCTGGCTTGGTGACCAGTTAACCATAATGCCATTCACGAGGAAGGAGCAAAAAGTGGGCAGGTCGGCTCGTGATGAGACCTCCTGTTCCAAGGGTTGTTTATTTGATATACCTTTTGGACCATATCCCTGGTGTGGTGGCCATAGTGGGAATGCCACTTCGCTTTTGTCCTCATGATCATGGTAGGTTGGCTCTTGATGAGACCCCCTATCCTGCATTTGACAACTTATAAGTCATGTTTACTTTTTTCTTTCTTTTTCACAAAGTACTTTCCCTTATTTATACACAAGGGGTGGTTCAACACTCCTTAAGAGTAGGAATGGTGGAAGAAGTCTTAACATCTCAATAGGAAGATATAAACCCTTTGCTCTTATTCCTAAATAATAATCAAAGAGGATTAAAAAGGGGTCGTCATGATAAAGATGAACAATCATAGCAGAATTAGTAGAACAATGACAGCAAAAGATGATAAATAAGTGTTTCCTTCCTTTTGTCCTCTTACCAGTGCAGAGCCTTATAAAGATAGAGATTTATGATTGGCTGATTTCAGTATGTTGTGATTTTGTATCCATTCCATAAGTGCATCGCTGTATTCTAAAAGACTTGAAAGAACAGGAGCAATAAGCATTCTCAATTTAGATCAGCAAAAGGAACAAGCTATTTCATAGGGAGAGCAAAAGCATGCAAGTGGTGTTCCTTTTAGAAAAAGGGCCAACAAGAGACCTCAAATAGCAGAAAGTGCAAATGTTGTTCCTTTGAAAAAGGAACAACAGAACACACAGATGCTATTCCTTTGGAAAAGGAACAACAGAACATTCCAATGTCGTTCCTTTGAAAAAGGAACAACAGAAATCACAAAAAATGTTGTTCCTTTGGAAAAGGAACAGCAAACACACAGAAATGCCGTTCCTTTTGAAAAAGGAACAACAGCAACCAAAAATGTTGTTCCTTTGAAAAAGGAACAACAAAAGATGCAAAAATGTCGTTCCTTTGGAAAAGGAACAGCAGAAATAAAAAATGTTGTTCCTTTGGAAAAGGAACAGCAAAACATGCAAAAATGTCGTTCCTTTGGAAAAGGAACAGCAGAAATCGAAAATGTTGTTCCTTTGGAAAAGGAACAACAAAACACGCAGATATGTCGTTCCTTTGAAAAAGGAACAGCAGAAATCGAAATGTTGTTCCTTTAGAAAAGGGACAGTAGAACAAGCAAATGTCGTTCCTTTGGAAAAGGAACAGCAAAAATCAAGAATGTTGTTCCTTTGGAAAAGGAACAGCAGAAACACACAAATGCCATTCCTTTGGAAAATGAACGAAAAAAATCGAAAATGTTGTTCCTTTGGAAAGGGAACAGTAGAACACGGAAAAATAAAGAAAAAGATCCAAATTACAATGAGATGACGGCTGATCCAACGGGATTTGTTCTCTTTTAAAAAGGAACAGCTGGAAGAAAATGTTGTTCTTTTGAAAAAGGAACAGCAAAAAAAATAAAAATGACAGCAAAACATTAATTCAAAAATATGTACAAAAATGATTCAAAGAAAAAGAACTTATGTACAAACTGTAAAAGGAAATGAATTCTTTAATGAATTACAGGTGAGGAAGACTTCTCTTCCTCCCCCAAAATCTCCATATCAAAGTCTCGGCATAGTTGCTGGCAGAAGGACTCCCGAGTGAGTGGTTTGCGATAGAGACGAACTCGGTGGCCATTTGCCTTGAAGGCATATCCAGAACCGTCAATAGTGATTAGAGTAAGGGTCCCATTGTCATGTACCTTCTGGATTTCGTATGGTCCCAACCAACGAGTTTGGAGTTTCCCGGGGAAGTCCTGAAACCTGGAGTCATACAAAAGAGCCCAGTCTCCTTCGTGGAAGACTTTATTTTTAATGAGAGCATCATGCCATTTAGCTCGCTGCTGATGGATCAGGGTAGTGTTTTGAAGTGCACAGAGCCTAATTTTGTCCAACTCATTGATTTGCTGCAATCGATTGATCTATGCCTCGGTTAGATCTAAGCCAACTTCCTGTGTTGTCCGTAATGTTTGGATTTCGAATTCTATGGGAAAAATGGGTTGTTTTCCAAACACTAATTGATAAGGTGAGTAACCAGTGGTGCTTCTCCATGTTGTTCTATAAGCCCACAGTGCTTCAGGTAGTCTGGCAACCCAATCACGTCTATGTGATGCAATGGTTTTCATTAGAATTGTTTCTATTATTTTATTGCTCCTTTCTACTTGTCCATTCACCTGTGGGTGGTATGGAGTAGTGATTTTACGCTAGAAATGATAATTGTTGAGTGTTGCAGCTATTCTGTTCCCAGCAAACTGTGGTCCACCATCTGTAATTATTTCAGTTGGAAGGCCATAATGTACAAATAGATGGAACAGGAACTGTATGACAGAGTCCTCTGTAGCTCTAGGCAATGCTTCTGCTTCAACCCACTTGGTGACATATTCTGTTGCCACCAAAATATATGTTTTCTGGTTTGATGATGGGTTGATAGGTCCAACAAAATCAAGAGCCAATCGCTCGAATGGTTCAATGACTAACTGTGGTTTCAGAGGCATCTCATCAGAGTGACCAGGGCGTCCTGCTCACTAGCAACTATCACAGGCTTGGAAAAATTTCTTTGCATCTTTGAAAATCGTGGGCCAATATTACCCTGTCTGCAATACTTTATGTCTAGTTCTGCGCTCAGCGAAATGTCCACCACATGGTCCATCATGACAGTGTTGGGTCCCTATAATACTAGTGATTACCCCATTACTATTGTAGTTATACCCCTTATTTATATTGTTGTGCCCCCATTACCCCCATATTGTTATTAATGTGCCCATAGAATCCCTCTATTGTTATTTTTGTGGCTTTATATTATTATTGTTAGGTCGGTTGGATTATATTGTGACTCCATAGACTCCTATATATAGAAAGGAGGTTTTGTCATTTGAATCATCCAAGAATTGTTCATTTATGTAATGTAAAGGAGGTTTCCCCCTCGAAGAGGCTGAATTCTAAGGCGTGGATCTCTCTTTTCTACCTTTTTGTGAGCTGGTTCCATAACATTTGGTATCAGAGATTTGGATTCTAGGGTTTCGCTGCTCCAAACAGGTCATCGTGGCATTTTCTCTATAACTTTTTTTCTGTGATGTTTCATAAGTCGCAAAAACAACCCATTTGAAAAGAAATCGTGCTGAACCTCGAGTCCGCATTTCAGATCTTTTCGCGCGATATTTTCGGAGATATGATCTCAGGAAGTTGTTCTTTTTGCAGACTCCTGAATTACACTCAAAACAGGTGACCTGGGGAAAATCGTCATAACTTTCTTTCTGAGCATCGGATTGAAATTTTGTAAGAAGGTCACTGCGGGAGATTTTGCATAACTCTTTCTTGGAGAATCCAATTTGGTTCAGACTAGTGGCATTGGAAAGAGGACATGGAAGGCTACTACAGGTCACAATTTCAGAACTGGATGATTCGAAATTACAGAGATACATCAGATTCAATATCAGGCTTCTATAAAGTAAAAAAAGGTGTATAGTTTTTATTTTTGCATAAGCTTGGTTTGAAGGAATTCAAAGGGCCTAGTAAAGCATTATTATCAGTAATTGATGCCCCGAGGAAAGAAAATGCAAACACCTAGTAAGGAACCTGAAAGCTCTAGCATGACTCATGAAGAAGAGGAAGAAATGCTACATGATATATCAAAATTACAAGAACAAGTGCATCAAATGTCACGCTCACAAAAGCTAACAGATGCTAAGATAAATGGCGTGGAATCTAAGATAAAGGGCATGGAAGCTAAGATGGACAATTTGAAGATAGATTTGAAGAAATACATGGCAAATTTGAAGACAGATTTGAAGACAGACATGGCAGATTTGAAGACAGATTTGACAAATTTTCTACAAGAGATACTTACTAATGGTGAAAAGGTTGTAAAGGAAGCTCATGATGTGAACAAAAGTAATGTTAATCATGATTCCATAGATTCTAATGTTGGATCGAAGACCCACCATATTCCAAAAATCGATATGAGGAAGTTTGATGGCAAGGATCCCACCACATGGATATTACAGATGGAGGAGTTCTTCGATCTCAATAATGTGCAAAACACACAAAAGGTACGTATGGCAACTTTATATTTGGAACCAAATCAATTTGTATGGTATCAATGGCTTTGCTCTCGTAAACAATTTATCACTTGGGCAATTTTTACGGAAGAATTGATAACACACTATGAGGATACAAAAAGCAACACTTTTTTTAGCCAATTGATAAGTCTCAAACAAAAGGGTTCAATAATGGAGCACATTGAGGAGTTCCAAAAATTGAACATAAGGGTAAAAGATATTCCAGAGCAGCATAGGATTGATGTGTTCATAGGGTGTTGATGTGTGCAGTTTCTCAAAGTTTTATAAGTTATCAGCAAAAGGCAAATAAGTTTAGACTTTTACCAAAATAGGAAGAGCACAATTTTGGGTTTTCAAGGAGGGATACTTCAAAGTTTTGATACAAGAAGTCAAAGGCCAAGGCTTTCTGACCTGTTGTTCTTGGTCTTTCAAATGAAAAACCATCCCCATGTGGAGCCACTGTTAGCTACCTATATCAATAGGTTTCATATTTCATGATTGGCAAAGAAGGTCCAAATATGCTCTGCTTTGGTGATGCAAAGATCCCATATTTCCAAGAGAAAACAATGTGTGTATATAGCTTGATGTTGTCCCAATTTTGATGGATGGTCCAACAGTCTAATCTGGATCATGCCATGTTTCAATTTTCTATTGTAGAATAGAGAAAGAAGTTTGTCCAAACTATTTAATCTTGGCAGACCGGTAGCTAGGTAGAGAAGTAAGGTTCCCAACTGCTTAATCTGGGACCTTGGAAGCAATAAGGGTAGCCTTAGATAGAAAATCAAAAGGAAAAAAGCCAAAGAAAAGAAAAGGCACATAAGGGTCTGCAAGTCCAAGTGCACCCTCCATGAAGAAACAAAAAATGCTAGGCAAATGGATGGGTAGGGAGATGGGGTTGCAGAAATGTCATTCCTTTCAATTGAGTGTTTGATAACCTAGTCACAAAGGAATATTAGTGGATGGAGAAGCTCCTCTTCTACATCATGTGCAGCAAAGCAAAGGAGCATGTCTAACTTCCCATTCTCCCCTTTCCCATTCACTACTAACATCCCTTCATCAGTTGGGATTCATGGAAGAATTTGAGGTCTTATGGTGGTTCTTATTCCTTTAAAAGCCACATTTCTTGTCTAAAATTCTTTTCATTTTGATCTACTCTCTAAGCTAAGTGGTTTTCAAATAAACTTAGTGATATCACTCCTCATTCACCTTTTCATCCATATTAACCCCTAACTTCTACTATCTAAATCCCCTATGTTACCCTTTCCCTACTATTATAACACTATGGTGTATAAACCCCAAGCATTGTATAAATATCCCTCCCCTTGGCATTATAGCCATATGTTCACTATCAAGGATTAAATTGGCATCTGGTCAGTTTAAGAGCTCTAAGCCTTACCCCTCTTTCCCTTTCAAAAGTCATTTAACCCATTAAACCCTTCATTTGCTAAGAAACCTTGTGATAAACCCCTCTTTACCCCTGACCCGCTTCATTCGCAAAATACACATAAAAACCCACTTTTTCCCATTTACCCAAAGTCTTAGCGCTATGCGAATTTTTGTAAAAAAACATTGAAAAACAATGCAAATCCGCCAAATATTCCAAAGGTTCCCGCCGGGCTCAATCTCCAAAAGAAATATTATTTTAATCCCGCCCCCATCCGTATCGTCTGGCCACCTCTGTGATCCGTCAACCGTCGGATCGGGCCCTTTTCATCCGACGGCCCTCGTACATTTCGGACCGGCCCCGACGTCCGAACAATAGCTTCTGAAATCTGTCAGAGGGTGACGTCAGGCCTCCGCCACGCATCACCCCCACATCGTATCGGAGGTACCTCTGACAATTCCGCGTCCGTATGAAAGGTGGTGCGATATGAAACCGCTAACCACTTCCGGTTTCGGTGAACCCACCTGCCAGCGTCACCGCCAGCGTCATCACTGCGTCAGTGCCCTATCCACCATTTGCTCCACCTATCTGCCACCTCACCATCCCCGTGGACCTCTCTTATGCCGCCACGTCACCCGATGACGTCATGCTGACGTCATCCGACCTTGACCCCACCCGATGACGTCATGCTGACGTCATCCAAAAAAAGCGCCAATGTCCCAAAAAATCCATATTTTGGCCGAAATTTCGTATTTTTGCACTTTTTGCCAAAAACGCTGTTGTTTTCTCTGCATGAATTTCACGTCCAAGTGCATGCCAACCTGCTGAATTCGACCTGAAGACCGCTGGCGCGCCATTTCCACCTGCATTCGTGACCATTGTTCTCTGTATACCAGGTATTTATCCCTGTGAATCCTTCCTGCACCTGTTTCGTTTGTGAATTGCCATAAGAGAGCTTAAAACACTGAGAAACATATAATTCGCCGGCAAATCCCCTATGCCTAGTCCCCATTTGCACCTGTAAGGTCGAAAATCACCAGTTGAGCCTTGTTTGCCCGAATTTTTACCAACACCTGCATTCTGTTCGCGCAATCGCGAACTGGTAACCCAAACTGTACCAATTTGTTGTAAAAGAGAGATTAAGGTTAGACATTGGTCTTATCAATGCTTTGAGCAGCATTTCAATTGCTGCAATTGACTATTCTATCCTCTGTTCCTCAGTAATTCACATTTCTCTGTCAAAGAAAACTCTTTTGTGTTGCTCTGCACAGTAACACCAGTCTAAAAACAACAATCCTAAAAGAAACCATGGATGCACCAGTAGCTCCTGTAGCCTTGAACATTGCTCCTTTAAATGCCCCATAGAGAGAATTGGAGTGGCAACCTATAGCAGACCTGGATTACCAAATATCAGAGGAAATGCTGTCGAAAACCAAGTTCCACATCCACCTGCTAAATGAATTGAAGACTAAACATGAGAGTGGAACAGATGTACTGGGCATATGGGATTCTTTCCTCCCCATCTTCAAACTCCCTCAGGTCAGATAGTTCCCTAACCTCATTCACCTATGTGCCGAATGCTATGACCCTACTCAGAGGGTTGTGCTTGACCCTTCAGGATCAGTTGTTTTCTATATCACCCCTGAAGCTATCAAAGAGATGTTGCACTTCAGGACTGAGAAGAAACTAGTTCCTTTATCACTGATAGATTTGATAAATCAAGGAGCTAGATTGACAGATGCTCAGGTCACTAAACTCAATCAGCTGTACATTGACTCTGACACTGTGAAGAATCCTCCTCTCAACCAAGTATACCTCAACCAATTGGGCAGAGATCTTGCAGACATGATTAGTCCCATTCTGGGCTATAATTCAATTGAATATGTTGATGAAACTGTGCTGGTGGTCGTGCTCATGTTCGCTCCTGGCAAGTCTTCAATCTGCTATGACTATGCCACCTATATCTCTGATAAAATACATGAGCAGTTGATGAACTTGGCAAGAGAAAATGTGTTCAGATACACCTCTTACATCTACCACTTAATCATATATTATCAACATGAAAAGTTTTCTTTTGTTGTGAAAAGAGTGGATGCCCAAGGCAATCCAAGGTCAGTGGTTTATTGGTCCTCTGTCTTCCATCACAGAGCTCACTCTCCATATACTTACTGTGAGTTCATAGATCTCTTCATCCACCCAGCCATGTCTCTACTGATGAGCTCACCTCCTCCAAGACTAACTGATGAGATGCAAAGGGTACTTCAGTTGTCTAAATTATACATCATTGGGGACTGGTACTTCTACCAGAACCACACAGTTATAAGGATATATGGGTGTGAGTTGCCCCCATACAGATTGCCCAAATATGTGCCCATGAGACTATTTGCCCTGGAATACTTCAGGCAATTTGGGAATGCTGATGTGCTACACTTTTCAGGCAGAGGCAAGAAAGCACAGCTCAAGGTCAGGAACCAATTAGGCCACTTTGTCTACAACAAAAGGGAGGAAGGTTGGCAAGAGGCGGATAGAATGTTATGATCACTTGGCTTGCAAACCAGTTTCCTTTGGAAACCATATGACCCCGCTCACTTCATAAGCCTAAGAAGGGTCAAGTATAGGTTGGTCAGTTATGACCATGTAAGGATCCCTCATATAGAAAAATATGCAAATCAAACAAAGTGGAGGAGGGGAACCTTAGAGGAGCCTCTCACACAAGAAGAGTTAAATCAGAGAGCACTAAGAAATCTGAAAAAGATGGCTGACCTAGAACTTTGTTCACAGGTGTTCAATCTTCCAAGCAGTCAAGAGGGAGCAGCTACCTCTTCCTCCACAGCAGATCAGCAAAAAGCCAAAGCTACTGGGCAAACCTCTACCAAAGGCAAGGAAAAGGAAATGGAACCAGAACAGCCACCTCATGAGGAGGTGCAGCAGCAACAGCAAGAACAGGGGCAGCAAGAGAAAGAGCAGCCCTTACAGCAAGAAAAGGCAACTGGGGCCCCAATTTCCACTGACCAGCAGGCTCAGGACACTGTACCTCCCAGGCAAGAAACAACCACTGAAACCTCAGTCCTCCAAACCCCACAAAAGGAGGATATAAGTAGAAAGAGGGACAGAGAAACTACCCTCACAGAATCCACCAATCAGGGAGAAAAAAGACACAGAATGAATCCCCTATCAGAGGAGGAAATGCCAACAGAACAGTCTCTGGGCATGGGCCCACCTAGTAGAGAAGCATCTGCAAGTTCCTTTCAACAGGGACAAGACAGAACAGTGGGAGGAGAAGTCAGCTCCTCAAGCCACCAAAGAGAAGGTGAACTGGGCATCAAACATCAGTTCATTGACATAAAGAGGAGAAGTGAGCCAATAAAAATATAGCTATATAATCATTTGTTGAAGATGGCTCCCACTAACCAACAAAGACTTATGTCCGCATATGATGTGAATGAGGGCAAGATGATCGTGAGTCACTTCATGCCAAATTCATTGCAACCACAGTCCCCTGCAGACTACTTGAGGACCAATCTTGAGGTCTTTGCCAAGGACATCCACCCAATGGATCAGATTGAACTACACAAGCAAACGGGTGAGATGGTGTATGCCTCCTTGGTAGACAGGACTTTGGTGAACTACAGGCTAGAAAATAGCCTAAACAATACCACTGCCCAGCTGGAGTTGGAAAGAGCTTCCTCTCAAGCAAAGGACAACAGGATCAGGGCCTTAGAGGATATAATCATAGAGATTGGGCATGATCCCAAAGACATCAAGGGCATACAAGCATTACTGAAATTGAGGGATGCGGACTTGGCAGCATTGCGGAAAAAGATCAAAGTCCCAGCAACTATTCACCCTCAAACAGAGGAAGTGGCCCAGCTAATACATGATCAAGATGCTGCAGCTTTGCTGGTGTCTTTATACAAACAACTGATCCAGACACAAGAGAAGCTGGGAGAATCAGAGGCTGCACAGGCAGCATTGCAAGCAGCATTACAGCAAAAGGAAGGAGGGCAAACATCTCAGCCTCCTCCAGAAATAATTAACCTTGAGGAAGCTCCTCCAACTACTGCTCCCCTTACTCAACAAACAGAACAGGCAGCACCTTCTACCTCATCACCAGCACCAACAACAGAGCAGGCCCCAAGCCTGGACATGCAAAAGCTGAGGAATGAAATTCAGGCCCTGGAAGCCCAAATGACAGAACTAAATGAGGCCAGGGAGAATTTAGCCAAGGTAAATGAAAGATATGATAAATCAAAACAAAATGTGGCTGAGAAAGGGAGAGAGATAAAGGCACTCAAGGAGAAGATAAAGGAGCTGGAAAATGAGCTCAAACTGGATAAAGTAGTGGCTGAGCTCAAAACAGTGCTATGGGCCAATATTGGCCAATCCATCACTGACCAATGGCAATTTATTGAGACAATTCATGAGCAGATGGAGCTCATTGCAAAAGCACATAGAGAAATCCAAAGAGCTAGGGCATCTCTAGGCAATATGCCTGAGGTTGCCAATAGAATGATCAATTTGCTTAGCAACAGAACAAGTGCTCAGTTGGCAACTATGGGAATCTCCAACAGGACTGAGACTATTTTGTTAATAAAAAGGGTCCTAACACTAAGAAGCCTGGTGCAAACACTAGATAGAAGGACCCAGGACATGCAGACAAAGGTCAATAGATTCATGGAAAAATTTGTGGCATTACAAAAAAAAGGTCTTCCTGGCTTACTGAACAGCGCAGGAAAGCTACTTACACATAAGCAGTATGCCAAGAGGGTGAACACCTTTGCCACAAGTCAGATCACAGAAAGGGCCAACACCTTAGAAGAAACAGGGCCAGCAACAGGACAAAGTCTCTACAACAGAGTAGAGAACTTATTTTTTATCATGGATGAAATCAAACATTTGTTTGAAGTGCCTCCCAATTTCTACAAGTACACAGAGGCAAATGAGACATTAGATGCAATTTTGAGACACCAATTGCCCACACAGGAATACTGGACCAAAATGATACAGCTGATATTGTAAGCCAGAGCCTATAAAATCAAGTTTTGTTTTTATTATTCAAATTCATAAGTGATCATGCACAGAAAAAATTGGTAAAGTCAGCATGAATGAAAAGGTAAAGGCTGAGCCAACTCAGCAGAACTATTCAGCCAGCAAAGAAACATAGACAGCTAACAGGTGACAGGGCCGAAAAGCTACAACACGACAGCCATAAAGGCACATTTTCCAGCATTAAAGCAGAATGTTCAAACCGACTCAGTGGCCTCCTAAGGTCAAAATATCTTCTGACAGACATAAAGAGCACTGATTTTGTATTCAATGATGTAATAACTTTCTTATCTAATATCTTGAAAGTTGGTAAACGCATTCATTTCTGAGATAACTCAATGCTCAGATATTTTGTATAACCAATTGTATATATTTCCCCCTCGCATAAGCTTGCGGGGGTTGTTGTTGATCTCTCTTCAAGAGTTTCTTATGCTGTAAATTTCCAGACTATTAAGACAAAGGCTGATGGAATTTCCAAAGCTCTGCGTTATCTAAGGCATTGTGGTGTTCTTCTAAATGTTACAGGATTCCTACGTTCTTCATGTTTCAATAAGTTTTTCTCAAAACTCTTCGTTATATGTTTTTGTTATCTTTTCACAGCTCTTTCATGTTCTGTTATTCACATTTAATGGTAAGGAAAAAGAATAGTTCTAGGATTTAATCACATATTACCCTAGACTCAATCTAAACTATTACATATGTTTTTCTTCAGTTATAGTAATAAAGGTGTAATTCTTAATTGCTGCACCTTCACACTATATGCTTTCACAGTGATTGTTGTTTCAGGAATTCAAGTTTGCTCCTGTGCAACATATCTCTTTCTCACACCCAGCCTGGTGGAAAATTCTTAATTGCTTTTCACTGGTTATGTTCACTCCACCATCACAATTTCAAGTTTGTTTCATGAAGAATTTAAATGGCCCTGTGATTCCAGCAACTCAACTCAATATTTCAGATAACCTGTAGCCACAGAATCCATTGCCCAATGGATTAATACTGCCTGAAAACTTACACCTTAGATGCAGAAGACATCCCTCAACCAAAACATAAAACAAAACCTTGAACATCATAGCTAGCCTAAAATACTATCAAAACAGAGACAAATCATAAAGAGAGAACCCTCTCTGATTACAGTTTGGCTAGAAACTGTAATTCAAAGATTGGTTAGTGGTTACCCCGGCTGTATTCCCTTGGGAGTCAAAGGGAACAACCTGGGTGTTAATAGAAGTGTCATGTTCAAGAGTGACTTTCTACCAACAAAGTTTCTTCAAGTTTTCTTCCCAATTTTCCGCAGTCATTGCTGACCAGTACCTCTTTATTTTTTTCAAGCTTGAGGAGGATAACATATGCTTGTTCTATAATTTGCCCTTCAAGCAAACGCATTGCTATGTTTTAACGAGCCTAGCGATAGTGAAACTCGTTCTCATCTATAGACAAGTTTGTCGCTATTATACTTTTAATGAGTTCAGCGACAAAGATAACTTGGTCCTTTTCAATTTTAGAGAGTCTGAAAAGGAACGTAAAGGTAACTCCAAAATTCCTTTTTCGTCATCTAATCCCTTAAGTCCGAAAAAGTGTAAAATAATACAGAAGGGATGAATTTTTGATACTTTTAATGAGCCGAACAAAACAAGCGCTCGACCTTTTTGTGTAATAATCTCTCAGGTCCAAAAAGATTAAAACTGAGAGGAGAGATAGCACTTCCGGTCCCTTTAACGAGCTGGAGAGGCCAATGGCTCGGCAATCTTTTCATATTTTATGAGTCAGTTGAAAAGAGCTTAAAGGAGACTCGTCTTTTGAGGAACGAGTGATAAAATGGGTAGCAGTTGATTCTAGGTAAGTTTTGGAATTTTCCAATCACGGAAGTGTTACACGGATGGCTAGTGAGATCACTCTTCGTAGCTGTTCCTCAAAATGGTAAACAATCAAATGGAGGTGAATGATCGGCCAATGCAAAAGTGGAGGTGATGGTGCAAACACGACCAAGGCTTTAAAGGCTGAAGTACTACATTCACGATGGTTATTTAGCAAGGAATAGTTCATTTTTTAATGAGCTTAAACACGGGGGGAAACATTTGCTCATGTCTTATGTTTATTTTTTAACGAGCTTGAACTATGTGCTAAAATTGCTCGATGCGGGTTTATTTTTTAACAAGCTTGAACCCTGCAGTAACACTACTCGTGGCGGGTTTATTTTTTAACGATCTTGAACCCTACAGTAACACTGCTCGTGATAAGTTTTCATGCCCCCAGCATAATAACGCAAATCGAGGTGCATGCCCCCCAAGCTTCATTGCATTCAACTCAGTGGTTGGAATGAAGGTTTACCTTTGAGATTTGGAAAGGGGATTTGTTTCATTTTTTAATGAGGTCGACACAGTAAAAGAACCATCCTCAAGACTCCTTGTTTCATTTTTAACGAGGTCGACACGAGATAAGAACCATCCTCGAAATCCACCATATTTACAGTATTTGATAGAGAATCAAAAACTGAAGGATGATTAAGGTCATCTTGAGTATCTTCTCCACAATCTGGAAGAAGGGAACGATAGTGGGAATCATTCCATGGTGCCCCTTCAATTACCATTGATTGGATAATTCCTTTGTCGGTGACATGCACTCGCGACCAAGGATCTGAAGGGGTACCATATTCTTTAGACCTATCTATCCAAACGCTTGATGAGTGTTGGTTTGGGTTTGCCTCCCATGCTAGGAACATTGATTGCTACAATATTTCCATTGGGCTTGGGGGAAAAACCATTGCATGATCCATGTTGATATCATTTTCTATGATCTTTTTAGAAGATATGATATTGCAGGTTCCTACTGAAGCTACTTCCGCCAGGTTGATTGGAGGTGGAAGGGCGAAAGTTCCCATTAATATAGGATCTTTTAGTAGGCCTACTCTGATATTTTGAAGTGAATGGGGGCTTCCATGGATCATGGGAATGCTTCCCGTAACTTGAGAACCATTGGGTAGGAAGTTTTGTTGATCGACGATTGTAATCCCTCCTTGAAAGGGAAATGCAATCTTCCTAAAATAGGTTGACACAACAGCAGCCATAGCATATATCCATGGTCTTCCTAGTAGGATGTTGTAATCAAGATTGCCATCGATTACTTCAACATCTACTTCTACTATTTTCCCTCCTAGTTCAACTTTCAAGTTACTTAGAATACCATATGGGGTATATGTCCTTCCGTCGAATGCTTTTAATGTCATCGAAGATCGCGACAAGGTTGGAGATCCTAATGTTTTCCAGCGACTCATCGACATAATTCATGTAGATGCTCCCTCATCAATAATTGTTCGATGAACAGTTTTGTTGAGGGCTTTCACTTGAACAAGGAAAGCTAGTTGAGCTGGTAATTGAGGATCGTATCCTTTATGGTCGAAGGATACAAGATTGGAATTCTTTGGGTCTATCCCACCAATGGCTGATAATAAAGCCTGCCTTTGGGATGGGCAATTCTGTAGTACTTCAAGAGTCGACATAGCGGATGGCAATTGGGCCAAATCTTCCACTATATTATAATGTTGTGCCACTCTAGTGCGAGGATTAAATGTCGACTTGTGTACTACTCCCTTTGGCGGTTTTATTGTCAATTCAGGAATGATGGGCGGCACAACTTCTGTCGAAGTTGTTGTTGAACTACTAGGTTGATCTTTATCCTTGTTGTTCAATAGCTGTGGATTCCCATAATCTTTGTTCCTTGTCAATATCAAAGCATCATTTTGCTGTTTTGAAATTGACAACATTAGCACTTGAGACGGGGAAGCATTTCCACTTTCAACCAAATTTGTTCCTGGATTTGGAAACGGATCAGTTAACACTGCGGAGGTTTTTGAATTCTTGAAGAATTTCTTAAGCTCAGCTCTGTGTGGACAACTTGCGGTCCAATGATCCTCATCGCATATAAGGCATGGATTTTTTAGTTTCCTATCTCCAGGAGGGTTTGAAGAAGATTTTTCAGGTGATGGTCCCTCCTATTTCTTCTTCTTCCCTTTTATTTTCTTCTTGCTCCCTGGTTGTTTGGTTTCTTTGCCTTTATCTGACGATACGACATTTACTTCTGAAGCAAGAAGTTCGTCTTTTGCATTTTGACTTGAAATCTTATGGGCCTTTTTGGATGTAGCCTTTGTCGATTTCGTGTCTGTTGTTCCAATCACGCCATCGCCGGCATGAGAGTCATTGTTTGATTTAGGAGGAGGAGGAATTGAGAATTTCGGTCTAGGGGCGTTAGGTATTTTATCGTAGAGCGTGCCGGACTGAGTGTAAATCAAGTCCAAATATTGCGCACAAGCGATAACTTGCTCTTCTGTTACAACTCCCCCCTTTGCCACATCTTCCATGATGGAAGGTAGTAATGACTTGATAAACCATTCAGCTAAGAGCTGATCGGGGACATACGTTTTTACCATTCTACGAAGACGTCGCCACTCATGTATATGATCAAATATGTGAGTGGCCGTTGTCTGTTTGAAATTGGTAAGAAGTTCTGTTCCCGTTTCGTACCTTATTGGTAACTGAAAATGCGTTAAAAAGGTTGTGGCTAGGGTACTGAAGTTGTCGAACGAAGCTCTAGGCAATTCGATGTACCATTTTGCCACTAGACCCATTAACGTCCTCTGAAAGAGGCAAAGTCTTATCAAATCATCATTTAGGGTGTTTGATGAACACCATAGATGAAAGGTCATCACATGATTCAATGGATCTTCACCCAGATTCCCATTAAATTTAGGAATATCTGATGGAAGTTTATTCGGAATCGCTGGCCACCAAGGGGCGTAAGCAATTGGATCGTTTGTTAACCGATTTAAATCCGGTAACTCTAAAGTTGCCACAAAGGGTAACTGTTTATTCAGGTTAGGTGAAGCATACCCAGGATATGATGGGATTGCCTGAGCAGTTGGTCTTTGCATACCGGCATAATGCATTTGATGCTGGTAACTTTGGTAAGGTTGGTGAGCATGACCATTGTAAAATGGTTGATTTTGACCGTTTTGAATATACGGTTGTCCACTATTTGCAAAGATTTGTTGCTCAGAACCTTGGTATACTTGTTGGAATTGCGGTTGTTGGTATTGTACTAACCATGGTTGTGAAGCCATGTGCTGTTGACCGATACTAACAGTTTGACCAAGATGAAGGGTAATTATACCCATCTGAACCTGTGTCATTCCACCAGTCAACAATTGTGGTTGAGTCGCACGGTCAAGGGGCTGTTTCATTACAACCTGAGAAACCTAAGGTTGGCATACAACAGGCAGCACTTGAACTTGCGACACTATCGCAATAGCTGGCGTAGTTGGTATATTTGACATAGGTAAGCATTGTTGCATTAAGTATACAACTCTTGGTTGTTGAGGTAGTATAGGTACCCAACCGCTTGAGGTAATTCTAGCATAACCTGAATGTTGTTGTGAACTCCCATATGGATATCCTCCCGGAGGGGATAATGAAAGGGTATACTGCCCCCCATACGGTGGTAATCCAGAACTCAAGGTAATGGTTTTCCCTTGGGGGCCGAACTGCCCAAATTGACCTCCAAATTGATCAATTTGTTGAGACTCAACATAAGAGTTTCTGGATATTATTCCGGATGAACAAACAGGAACAGACCATACTGTCGAAATGGCCCCTGAGTGGGCTCCTTCTAGCGGTTGAGAGCTAGTCAGGACAGATGGTATACTAGCAAACATTGTTGAAGTGATAGTAGGGAGTTCTACCATCCCTGTGTCAGACGACACAGTCCTAGATGTTGACGGTTGTTCAGACATTTGTAGTCTATCCAAAAGATTACCTAGCGATTCTACAGGAACTTCAGCTGGTGGTAGACTACCTTCTGATGAAGAAGGATATAGAGTGATCCCGACTCCAAATTGCGATGGAGTACTCGTTGGAGGATCTTCTACAATCTCTTCTATAGGAATCAGACCAGGTGGAAGGGGAAGACCGTCAGGTCCGTAGAATATTTCTGGTGCCGAAGAAGGTATGGAATCGGCAGCGATAGATGTTTGAAGAGAAAGACTCTCCGAACCGGTTGAAAATGTAACTAGTTCGGTAACACAAGTGTTTACTCTCAGACTAGGATCAGTATCACTGTCCTTCTGTGGCTGCTGAAATTCTTCTGTAGAGGCAGGGTTTCCAGAAATGTTTGGAGTAACCGGAGTCTCTGATGTTGTTGGAACACTTGTTCTAACTTTAACAGGAGATTTGGAACCGGTTAAACGAGTTCACTTTGTCCGTACTAGCTTCGATTCCGGGGACAAAGACGGTTGACTCGTAAGCCTCCACGAACGACGAGGTTTCAATTGACTTTCTTCCACGATTTCGGATTACTCGATCAACTAAAATAAAGGGTAAGTATGTTTCCGAATTAAATGAATTTTAGACGCTTTGACACAACTTGTTTTTTCAATTTTTAAGAGTCGAGAAAAAACAAAAGATGACTCTAGTCTCCTTCGATTTTTAATGAGCCTGAAGTGACAAGTGCTTAGATGGACCTTTCTCGTTAAGGAGTCTGAAAAGGAAAAAAAGGGACTACTCTGGAAATCTAGGTAGAGGGATTACCAAACCAATCAAAAAACTGCAGAATACTTTTTACGGTACGGCAGTCAATCTTCCCGAATGCTATGTTCAGTGCATTGTGATTGATAGGGCGGCAGACATGGCTTCCTATGGATAAAGGATTAAGCCTATTGGAGTCTCCCAAAATATACTCGACGGTACGTGGGAGCACAAGTCCGTACTGGCACTTATCGTCTCAAAGTGGAGGAATCACCCAACCATCAGTGAGAACAACAGTTACCAGGCTTTACGACGCCGGAATACGTCTCTAGCCTAGACTTCTAAATGTTGTGCGTTAAGTTCCAAAGCATTGTTAGATTCATTGAATTTATTTTAAGTTGATCTTGTTTATGAAGTTTGCCTTTCGGGTTCACCACGAGATGTAGATGTAATTCCTAAAATGCAATCTAAGATGATAAACAAACTTTTTATCTCCTTTATGCAATGAAAATCCTAGCTACTAGGGAAAAGAAAGACAGAATCTTTTCACAAAGAGTAAAGAGAACACTCTAAATTCACTTTCCTAAATCAAGCAAATTAGACTGTCTATATGTAAATGCACATGCATGTATTTGTTTTCAACTTTCTTAGTATATGAATGCTAAAAACAAAGTTTATGTACAAATCTGAATTTCTTTTCAAGCGACAAATATCAACAAGTTTCTTTTCGAAATCAAAAAATGGAGACAATCACAACACCTTATGATTTTGAAATGAATACTTGTTCTTGACACTAGAAAATTACAAATTCAGACCAAAAGCAATAGTAACAGGATAATCGACCATCAACAGCAATCAAACTCTTTCCTACGATTGAAATCGACACTTGCGACAGTTTCAAATCAAAGGACGACAGTACGATTACGCTACTTTTGAAAAGGAGAACTGTAAATGACTCAACAAACACACAAAAACATCTACAGTTCTTTTGTACAAAGGAGGCGGAATAACAACAAGGAAAAGGGGTTTCAAACAGACATATACGGATCACAGGCAGCAAAATTCAGGAATAGAACTAGAAAGAATGAACCACAGAAGCCACAATTGTACAGAGCTAGTCTGATCAGTGCACCTGTAACACAGAGAATCTGAAATGTAGTGCAGGTTGTCCACTCGGGAAGTGCGCTGAAATTCAAAATCTCTGAACAGTACCTGCGCTGGGCCAGAAACGAGACTCTGTTCAGGTTCCGGGTCACAGTTTGTAGTTTAGTTCTTGGGTTTTGGCCGAGCAAAAAGCAATCAGTAATGCAACAATCAGGGGTAGATCTAAGGAGGATCTAAGAGCTATCACAAGGGCAATCAGATAGTTTGTGAATCAGTTGTTTAAATCATAAACAGATCTAGTAGATGGATTGAAGCAGCAGTTATCTACTTCGCATTTGTTATGGCAAATGCAGTTCGAATGCTACTTGTAAGTTTATGAAACAAACAACAAAGAATGATAAACAAACAAACTGATTAGTCCCCAGCAGAGTCGCCATTTTGTTACAGGGAAAAGTGTCTATATAGAACTGCTCTATCCCACTAAGGTGTGACAGATGCCTTAGAAACAAATAGAGAAAAGTTACTTTTGTTTTTCCTTTATGAATTATAGATAGAGAGGAACAGAAAGACCAACCTCTGTCTTGCGTTAATCTCCTTATTTGATCCCTCTCTTCTTTGATAGTCCTCAACTACCTGCTCCCTTGCACGCCCAGCTTCACAAAGTACCTGTAAGATCACAAAAGCATAGCACTATACAAAGACATGGATCTATAATCATAAACAATCTAGGATCAGATGTAAATTGACCATACAAATGTAACAAGCATCAATGACACAAAAGCATGGAGGAAAACTCAAATAGCTTCTATTGATAAACAAGAAAAGAGCCAAGAGGAGTTACAACCAGTTGTTCTGACCTAGCATCAACTTCCCAGCAAAGAAGCCCCTCTTCACCTCAAACAAAGCTTAGATCACCCAACAATCTGATGTTTATCTCAAGAAACCAACAGCAATTCCTTACAATATGCAAAATTCCAGCCTCTGGATCTCTGGGATGAGGGATCCATATATAGATATCTATAAGGGGGATGAGTCAGCTTGTGATTTGATTAGTGTCTTCTCTCTGATATTTCTTGCTTCCACTTGGATATTGATGGCCTCTTACTCATCCTTGGTCGAATTCAGTGAGGCAAGTGTCACAGGAGAAGATTCTGGAAGCTTCCATTGTCTCTCCACCTCACGGAATGACACTGCCATTTTTCATTTCTCGCCCATCACACCCCACAGAAGGGACTTTTGAAATGCAACACACCCTCACAGTGTATTTGGGTGAGATGCAATGCACCTAGCCAGTGGAGCAGCTGCAATGATCTTGTTTTGATCAATTATGAGCAGTTTCTCATGGAGAACTTCTGGGAGAAGTTGTAATCTGTTGACCTTGTTCCTTTAGGGGTTAGAACAAAACTTTTAGGGACTTAGTAGCCCTTGGTTTATGGACATTTCATGCTTGGGGTTGTAGGGCCCCAAAATGTCTATAACAATAGTGTTTTTATTTCAATGTTGTCATAGCAATAAACTAAATAATAAATTTATCAGTTCGAAGAAATAATACCAGCTGTTGCAATGGGTTTCTGGTTTTGAAATTTTCATAGTTTGGCCTCTCAAAGCCCTAGTTTGGTTTTTTTTGGTTTATTCCATCATATCCCACATTCATGTTTGAAATATGGTGCGGGGGTGATTGGCAGAAAGACAGATTTGGTTCAACCCAATATATGGTCGGGTGGGACGTGGAAGTCCCTGACGTGGTTGGATTTTACATATGTTAATAAGAGCTCTTTCCTCTTGTATTTTCATGAGTAATTGTACTTGTTATTTTGTGGCTTTGATGGCTATTCTATCATGGTGTTTATGTTGTTCATTTTTTGGTTATATGTTGGTTATATGGTGCATATTGGCTATGGCTCTTGATTTGTTTTGATTTGTTAGTGAATGGTTAAAAAATTCATGAGATAATATATGGTATTTCAACTATTATGAGAGGGAGTTAAACCTTTTTTATTCTTCTCAAATAAGTATTAGACCCCTATGTTTAAATATGCATATATTACATGTCCTCAACATGTTTGACGGAATGACTGTCATGGTTAGGCCCGGGTAAGTCAAGTATTTGATCAAGTTTTATATGAATGCATTTTTATTGATGTCATTTATCATTCTAGAAAGTCTCGTTGAGTTATGGGCAGTGGTTTTGAGACTGACCTAGAATTTAGGCTTAGAATTCGGGACTGTACGCTTTGGGCTGGACATTTCAGGTTGCAACCACATGGATTTTGGCTTGTACATGCAGTTGGAGGCTTCCAACCGCATGGAGGGATTGTTGTGGGAGTAGTTGGGGACCTACATAAGAGAAAAGGGTGTCCAGCTCAGGTTTTAGCCACTTGGGGTGCTTACTCAGCCTCTAAATGACTTGGAGCCCCTGTAAGATGTTATGAGATGTTAGTTTGTTTATGAGAAGTTAACTTGTATTCCGTAGTCAACCCCACTTCCTTAATGAGACCTAGGAGGTTAGATCCTGTCATAATGGATCCTCCTCTCATGTTTACCTTGGTAGGCTGGTGAAACTGGGTAGATATGGGAGGGGTGGTTACAGAATGGTATCAGAGCTCCCAGATTCAACAATTGGATTGGATGGGTGAAATGTGTTTGTCATGCATGCATGTCAGTTGTATATGCATTCATTATTTATGCATTACGATTGTCATTGTTGTAAGTAGTGACATCATGTAGAGGTTGATGATGTCGATGTTGAGATGATTGATATGTTGATTTCATTATATATATATATATATATATATATATATATATATATATATATATATATATATATATATATATATATATATATATAGATATATATATATATATATATATATATATATATATATATATATATATATATATGTTGTGGTAATATGGATTGATTTTTCAAACGAGATAGCCTCCCCTGAACTTCACTGAGGTATGTTGATTATGTTTATGTTTGGTTCTGATCTGACATGGTATGTTTGCAGGAAGTAGAAGATAAAGTTGACTAGCAAAATGGTGGACTACAGTTCATGTGATTCTCCTAATAGATTGGATGAGAAACATGGTGATGAGTACTCCCCAACATAGTAGATAAATTGAGAATTTTGAAGGCATAGATTAGGAGTTGTAAGGAAGTGTTATGGTCACCAAAAACCCCCCTCTTTGCTTAGTATTAGCAATAATATCAAGCAAAGGGGGACCCTTAACAAAAAATCTCAAAAATATTTTTATCAAGATTTTTGTATTTAACTCCCTAAAAGCTATATCGCATCGCAAAGAGAAATTGAAGCGTTTTTCCTATGCACGTAAGTGAGCTGCGATGAAGCGATGCGACATTCATCGCATCGCATATTCTGAAAGCGCCCTTAAAAAGAAAAGCCTAAGGAATCGCTGATGGCCGATATGCGACGTCGCATATCGCAACGTCGCCTAAACAGCACACAACGAGCAAATGAAAATTGTGATATTGCGATTTGGCGATTTGCGATCTGTGACGAATGAGACTATTAATTGCTGCGATACGAATCGCAGAAGCCACTCATCGCGAAGCTTCTTCGGCATGATCTGTAAACCCAAAATCGAGCGCGCACCTTAAGGGAAATTAATGATTGCACGCCTGAGTATCCAAAGATGATCGCGTTGCGTTTCTCGAAGATTCGAGTCATTATGAGTGTCGTGATTATGCATTCATTAGAGTTTAAAGCTTTCATGTCAATCTTTTCGTCATGTCTCTTTTCCTTTACGTAAACTGTAAGGCAGCAACTAATATAAATCTATATGCAGGAAACATCTAAGGAAAAGGGGAAAGCGCCAATACTTGAAGGACAGAGAGGAGATGCCTTCGCAAATGAATACTGCATGCAGCAGAGCCGTGGATTCCAGAGTATCACTCCACAGACACTGATGAAAATAGACTATCCAAGACTCAGAGTCAAAGGTGCACAAAAGCAGCATGTTTGCAAAAGATCCTGAAGCTCAGATTGGATAAAGCAAAAAGAAAAACGTTGAAAAGGGATGATGCTTTAGAAAAGCCTAGAACAAAGAATGGAAGCAATTTTCAATACATAAGATTGTTCAGGAAACGAAATCCCTAACTCATTGAGTCATTCAAACAGCCGGAAACCGAAATAGCAACAACACAATCAGTTTGAAGGAAATCTGGGTTATACTAAGTATACGCACAGCAAAAAACACCTAGTCAGAGGAAGATTTTCAAAAATATCTTCTAGTTTGTTAGAAAGAGGTGCCAGCTTTTGTTATTTCTACTTTCATCGCCCAAGCAAAAGGAAAAGACAACCAGCCGACTCTTTCCAGGCGAACCTCACATTGCTTACAGCACTAAGGAGCAGATACAGAAACGGTTAGAAATTAGATTCAATTTTTAGAAATAAATTTTCTTTAGTAAAAGGGTGGTCATTTGAAGCCGTTCCCTAAATTTGTGTAATTAAGATTAGTTAGTTAGTAATACTTAACCCTTCTCATGGCATTTGGAGAAGGGTCCGGAAATTTGTCAAAAAACTTGTCCTCGGAACATGCACTTTTGCACCCTCGGAGGTGGTTTTTGGTGAATGGATGGATCGAGATTTATTTATGTTTGCATTTTAATATCTGCTACTGATGTTGCACTTTTGTACTCTTAGTAGATGTTAGAAGTAAGTAGAGATAAATCATTATTGCTTGAAGTTTGTGAGTGAAAATCAGTCATAAATGGTACTTTTATCTCTTGATTAATTTCTGCTCATATTCTTAGAGTGATATACAGCTGATTTATTTATATGTTAATGTATGAATGTCTGGATTACCATTTGGCACTTTTTTACGGTGGAATCATTTGTTTGTGCTTGACATATGAATAACTGATTATGCGATATGTTGTTCACAACTGTTTTGCCTAACTTCTTATGCAGAATGGTTCATCTTAATTGATTTATATTCTTATGATAGCTGAATGATCTTTATTACCAGTTGTTGTATGAAATATTTTTAGATCGCATAATGAAAGAATCTTACCCCGGGTTAGTATAGATTAGATGTGCCGTTTTTGCTAGATTACAGTAGCATAGAGTTAGTTTAGAGTCTAGAATTAAATTAGTTTAAAATTACCTTTAGATTAGTATCTTCAAAATCTACACACACACACACATCTTTTAGATTGGGAAGTTGGTCCCATCATCCCCAGTCGGACCCGCTACACCAAACGGGCAAGGAACCGCCAACCAGGTTCCCGACCGGGTGGGTATCCCCCTTGTTGTTGACCCGATTTCGGGGCCCTCAACATATTTGGCGCTAGAAGGAGGGCACAAACTATGAATGGAAACTAAGTCAAAATCTAAAAGCCATTCTGAGAGTAAATCACCCTCATCAACTCCCCCGACTTCTCCACTACGGTTAAACCCGGAGTTAGAAGTCGCCCGAGTATCCACCGCTGCTACCTACTCTAATATATCAGACCAACTCATTATTGAACCCCCTGAAATTCAAACTTTGATTCGTAACCTCCAGGGATTCTCTATTTTTTCTCATAGGTCTGATAAATCTAATAGTAGCGTGACTTCGCAGTACAATCCTGCTCATCCTCTGACCAGATTGAAGAGTGAAAAATTTGGTATTCAACCAAGTGAAATCCCTCTCCCTACTAGGAAAAGAGCAAGGAAAGAACCACCAGAGTCTGACCGTGAGACTCTTTCATCCGCTTCGTCCATTTCAACACCCTCACCGCGAAGTCAACCACCCACATCCTCATCCCAAATCACTCGTCCATCTTCCACAACACTTCCTCTTCAATCATCAAAGATCATAATACCTGCATCTTCTCAGCATCAGGGACCGTCTTCTGCACTCTCATTAACTAGCGGCTCAACAATGGCCCAGTATCCATGGAACAATCCTGGGGCGGTTTTAATGCCTCCACCCCTGAGCCCAATACTGGCCCATCCTGAGAAGTGGCTACCCAAGTTCAATCCAGAAACAGGCATGCTAGCTGAAGAGCATATCAATAATTTCATGCTTTCTGTTAATCTCAACGGAGTTACCAACGAAGATGCTGTCGTCCGACTTTTTCCTTACACAATGCAAGGAACAGTCGGGTCATGGTACTTTTTGTTACCTTCTGGGTCCATCACAAGTTGGGACATTTTTCAAAGTCAATTCCTCACCAATTTTGGCGATGACAGATCAACAGCGACATTGATCAATGACCTATCTAATCTTAAAGCTGAGGCTAGAGAACCCATTAAAGATTTCAATTTACGGTTCAACAAGATCCTCAACAAGATTCCCGCTGCTTCTCAACCCAGCGAGGAAGTAAGATGTGAATGGTACATCACGGCCTTACCATCAAACTTGGCCATCTTCGTAGATAGGGCAAGCAAGACGACCTTAGTTGAAAACTTGACTGAGGCATTAGCAGTAGAAAAACGCGTAGTTGCCCTAGAAAAGAGATCTGCAATAGAAGAACGCAAATCTAAGAAAATCTCTTTCAAAGAAGACACCAAGAAGAAGCAAACGAAAGATCCTTTCGATATGGAAGGATTACAAAAGGTGTTAAAGGCCATGTCCAATGAGATGATTGACATAAGAAAGCAAGTAGCAGAAACTTCTTCAAAAAAGCCCTACAGATCATTTAAAAGAAATCTTCCCACGGAGGTGAAACCACCCAATGTTGTCTCAAATGTTGAATCTGAAGAAGAAGAAGAAGAAGAGAATACCACTGAAGGGCAGACCGATGATGAAGAAGTTATGGAACTACAAGGAATGTGCGATTTCATCCTCCCACAAGAAGAGGATCAAGAAGCATTTCCGGTTAGCACACGAAGAAAAAATCAACTTGATCCTCCCCAAACTACCCCTACACAGAAGGGCGCAAGCCCTGCAACAAAAGATAAGGTCGCAACAAAGAAAACAACTGCTAGAGCGACCCAATTTAGCCCAGTCTAATCAGATCAAGTACCTCCATCAAGAACACTGATAGTGTCGGATGAAATGGAGTATAACATTATCGATGACATGAAAAAGACTAGGGCTAATATCACTCTTTACGAATTGAGAAAACTGAAACATCAACAGAAAATAATGATGAAAGAATCACATGTCGTGCCTACTACATCTTTACCTACAGCTGTAGCTTCCCACAACATGGGAAGACCTTCAACCAACATGATCAATAAGATTGATCTGAATGACATTGCCTTGATTGGAGGAAGATCACGATCTCATACTCCTCCTTTTCTTCTCACTTATGAAATTTTCAATAAAAACGTGCATAATTGTTTGGTTGATTCTGGTGCTTCAATGAATATTCTAACCAGATAAATATGTGCCAAATTGAATGTTCAGCCTCAGAAATCTGCAGTGCGCATAGTTCAACTTGATCGATCTCAAGTCGAAGTGATTGGTGAACTTAACCAGGTGACCATAAGATTGTCGTCTAACCCGAAAGTATGTCAGGTTATCGACATTCTAGTAGCTGATATCCCTGAATTCTATGGTTTAATTCTTAGCAGGGATTGGTCCGAGAAACTCCACGGATATTTCTCAACCGACTGGTCGCACATGTGGCTACCCTACAATGGAAAACCCAATCAAATAAAGGTCGAATGAGAATTGCACCAAAAGTACATAGTGACAGAATTGGAAGGAGAGAACGAAGAAATAGCATACAACAGCAGTATCATAGGCAATTACTCGGTAGATTCTTTCCTCGGCAATTTCAATGCTCACACTTCACCTTACTTAGAAAATTCAGTTGTGTCCCAAGTTGAAAATTTTTCCCAAACTGATGATTCAAAGTGTTTTAATTTTTTAGATAACTCTGTAAATACATCTTTATTTTGGAAATTATATTTTGATGGCTCTAAATCTAACGAGGGAGTAGGAGCGGGATGCGTTCTGATTAGCCCAGATGGGAACAAGACCATGCTCACGTGCAGACTTGAGTTCGATTGCACAAACAATACAGCGGAATACGAAGCCTTGGTGCAAGGCCTATAAAAAGCAATCGGCTTGAATGTTAAGTATCTTCAAGTCTTTGGAGATTCTGAAATTGTCGTCAAACAGGTACGTAACACCATACATTGCCTGTCAAGTCATTTAAAGCACTATCAATCTTTAGTACAAGATCTGACTTCAAATTTCATAGCATTCAATATTTCGTCAATCCCAAGACTCCAAAATGCGAGCGCAGACCTGTTAGCTAATGTAGCCTCTAGACTGATTCCCTTCGAAGATTTTAGTCCCGATAGGTTTTCAATAGAATTAATCTTTAAACCATCCATCCCTGACAACATCACCAACTGGAGAGTATTCAACGATGACCCTGACATTGTAAATTTCCTCACTTCTGAAGGATCCTACTCAAATCAAATAATTGACGAAGACCATCATGATCATCAAATTCAGCAAAATAGCACTGATAACGCTATACCTAAATCGGTGGTTAAGTTAGAAGATTTATATGATTTGAAGAGTCGGTTTAAAAGGTCTGCCAATTCTAAACTTTACAGTTCAACTCTGAACTATGAATTAGTGAACCTAGGAACCGATCAGAAGCCGCAAAACGTTAATTTAGGCCACGGCCTAGCCCCTGAAGAAAAATCAGCGTATATCCGTCTTCTGAGACAATACCAAAACGTTTTTGCATGGAATTACGATGAGCTGAAAACATACAACACTTATGTCATTCAACACACTATCCCTATGATTGACAATGAAAAACCTGTCCAGCAGAAGCTCAGAAAAATCCACCCCAACTTAGAAAATCAAATAAAGACTGAGCTAAATAAATTATTGAGAGCCAGAATAATTTTCCCAGTCAGACACTCCAAATGGGTATCCAACATGGTGCCTGTTAGGAAGAAAAACGGAGATATTAGAATCTGTATTGATTTCCGGAATCTCAACAAAACCTGTCAGAAAGACAATTTTCCCCTCCCACCTATGGGGCAAATACTACAGGCAGTAGCAGGCTCAGAATTAATGTCTTTCCTGGATGGATTTTCAGGATACAATCAAGTGCTGGTACATCCCGATGATCAGTTGAAAACCACATTCCGAACCAAGTGGAGCACATATGCATATCGGAAGATGCCATTTGGTCTGATCAATGCCGGTGCTACCTTTCAGAGAGCCATGGACATCGCATTTAAAGGTTTATTTAATAAATCGGTAGTGATTTACCTGGATGATATAACAGTGTACTCCAAGAAGCGAAGCGACCATATCAAAGATTTGAAACAGATCTTTCAAAGATGCTTAAGGTATGGAATTTCACTTAACCCAAAGAAATCTTTTTTCGCATTAAGTGAAGGGAAATTGCTCGGATTCATAGTGTCGAAATCTGGTATTCACATTGAACCTGACAGAATCAAAGAAATTTCTGAAATATCCATACCCCATAACAAAAAGGCCATGCAATCTTTCCTTGGAAAAATCAATTTTGTAAAAAGGTTTGTCCCAGATTTTTCAAGTATTATTTCTCCTTTACAAAATATGATAAAAAAGAATTAAAATTTTAAGTGGGGCATAGATGAGCACGAAGCATTCAACTTGATCAAACAAGCTATCATCAACGCTCCATCTTTAGCTACCCCAAATTTTTCAGAATCTTTCATCTTATACACTTTTGCCTCAGAGAAATCTTATGCCGTGATTTTGACTCAAGTAAATCAAGAGAAGGCGGAAGCTCCAATCGCATTCTTTAGCTCGAACTTGCAAGGTGCTGAACTCAATTACTCAGACGTGGAGAAACAGACTTATGCTGTTTTCAAAGCGATCAAATATTTCAGACCTTTCTTACTTAAAGCCCATACCAAAGTCGTCGTACCGTTTCCAGCGGTAAGAAACTTGTTGGTACAGAAGGATGTGGGAGAAAAGAGGGCGAATTGGATTACCGCTTTACAATAATACGATCTCGAGATCAAACCGGCAAACATCGTAAGAGGTCAAGGCTTCTGTAAGATGTTAGCTGGAGTATCACAAATTCCTGAGAAATCATCTGAAGAGGTACATACATATGAGGTAAGCCTAAACGACGCAGAATCATCATATGCGGACACCATTTATTATCTTAAGAACGGGTATGCTCCATCGCACTTGGATCACACCAAGAAAAGAGCTCTAAGATTGAAAGCTAAACAATACCAGCTTGTAAATGATGTTCTATTTAAAAGGAATTACGATTCTCTGCTTCTTAGGTGTCTTGAGAAAACTGAAGCTGAAAAGGTGTTGCAGGAACTCCACGATGGACCAGCAGGTGGACACTATGCTGGAGAGACTACTGCGCATAAGATCTTACGCGCAGGATATTATTGGCCTATGCTGTTCAAAGACTCTTACAATTACGTAAGGAAATTCCAAATCTGCCAGACTGCTGCAGGGAAACAAAGGAAATCGTCCATGCCACTACAGCCGGTCAACATCGAGCAACCATTCAGCCAATGGGGCTTGGACATAATAGGTGAGATCGTTCCTCACTCTTCTAAGAAGCATAGGTATATCCTCACGGCAACAGATTATTTTACTAAATGGGTAGAAGCAGTTCCTCTCAAGACAGTTAATTCTGAAAACATTATTGAATTCATAGATCAATTTATCATCACTAGGTTTGGATTGCCAACGGCCTTAATGTTTGATAATGCATCATACTTTTCTGGAAATGCAATGACTGAGTTCGCATTAAAAAGAGGGTTCAAATTGAAATATTCTGCTAATTACTATCCACAAGGTAATGGGTTGGCTGAATCAACAAACAAAAACCTAATCAGGATTATCAAAAGAACAGTCGACCAAAACCAAAAGAATTGGCACAAAGCGCTGGTTAATGCTTTATGGGCAGACATAATTACGAAGAAAGCTTCAATCGGCACTTCTCCCTTTAATTTATTTTATGGGAAAGAAGTGGTTCTTCCAACTCACTTAGTCATTCCCTCTTTGTCTTTAGTACAACACATCGATGAAGTATCTACTTCCTCTTTGCAATTAAGACAAATGGAAATAATCAAACTAGAAGAACGCCGAGAACACGCTAAGAAAACCCATGCTCACCACCAAGCTCTAATAAAATCCTCTTTTGACTCAGCCATCATAACCAGAAAGAACTTTCATATGGGAGATTTAGTTTTGAAATGGGATAAGGCTCATGAAGAAAAGGGCAAACATACGAAATTTCAGAAGCTGTGGCTTGGTCCTTTTTAGATTGTAGAAGTCATAGGCCCATCGACGTTTGTGTTGCAGGATTTGGCAAGAAGAAGAGATTCTTTGCCTGTGAATGGACAAATTCTTAAAATGTATTTTCCATAAGAAGATCATTCTTCTATTTTTGTAGGATAGTTTTAGTTTCTCTTATTTTGTTTTTCTCTTTCTTATAAATAAAATTGGTTGTGAATGATCATTTAAAAGGATTCATCAAAGAGCACACTAACTCTCTATCAGATTTTGATTTCACTTGTACAAATAGCAAAGCTTTTCGAAAAATCTGATTTTTATTATTGACAAATAGAGTTAACTTTGGCTTGAATAATGATATTAGTTTCAACCTTTCAAAAGACTTTGATGAAAGCAACCTTTGGTAAAAAATTGTTTTGTGTCAGCACAATGAAAGGTATCATCAATAATAAAATAAATATTCTCTGTAAAACTGTTGTTTTCAAGCTCTATTATTGTCATCCAGAGTTTTCTTAAGGAAAAAAAATGACTTCCTCCCTGCAAAAGGAAACCGCAGCATTCAGAGAAACAATCCGAGAAAACACTATATCTCAAAGAATAAGAGGTCTCATCACGAGCCGGCTTATCATGATCACAGATATTATAACTTGCTGACTTTGCCAATACTGTCTATCAAAACAGGGCAATGACTCAAGATTGTTGCAATCAAAAGACAAGGGGTCTCATCACAAGCCAGCTTGTTCAGCAAAAGTGTAAATCAAGTGAATGACTGTGTCATAATTTGGCCACCAAACCAAGACATTGTTCTTTAGAGAGTAAAAAAGGAAAAAGTGCCAAAAAGGATTTTTCTCTGAAATGTTGTAAATAACCTCAAGAAGGAAAAAGGATCATTGCTAGATAACATGGTAACCCTGTCGAGGCTATGGACGCTTGCGGGCAGCAGAGGCTCTACCTACGACAAATGAGCATATTTTAAAAGCCAGTACGCAGAGAAGACCTTATTTTATCTTTTAAAAAGGACCGAGTAATGTCTGGTATGAATGCAAGAACTAAGCCTAGGGAAGCAGACAATTGGAATGAAAGAAGGGTTGAGACAAAGTATCATTGACAGGATGAGGGGTAATCTACTCTATCTGTCCATAACAAAATTTAGACATATGAAAATTTTTCTGTTTCGGAAGTGGAAATGTCAATAGAAAAGCAGAGATAACTGGTTCTTCACAGTGAATCGCCATTGTTGTGGTCACCAACAACCCCCCTCTTTGCTTAGTATTAGCAATAATATCAAGCAAAGGGGGACCCTTAACAAAAAATCTCAAAAATATTTTTATCAAGATTTTTGTATTTAACTCCCTAAAAGCTATATCGCATCGCAAAGAGAAATTGAAGCGTTTTTCCTATGCGCGTAAGTGAGCTGCGATGAAGCGATGCGAAATTCATCGCATCGCATATTCTGAAAGCGCCCTTAAAAAGAAAAGCCTAAGGAATCGCCGATGGCCGATATGCGACGTCGCATATCGCAACGTCGCCTAAACAGCACACAACGAGCAAATGAAAATTGCGATATTGCGATTTTGCGATTTGCGATCTGCGACGAATGAGACTATTAATTGCTGTGATACGAATCACAGAAGCCACTCATCGCGAAGCTTCTTCTGCATGATCTGTAAACCCAAAATCGAGCGCGCACCTTGAGGGAAATTAATGATTGCATGCCTGAGTATCCAAAGATGATCGCGTTGCGTTTTTCGAAGAGTCAAGTCATTATGAGTGTCGTGATTATGCATTCATTAGAGTTTAAAGCTTTCATGTCAATCTTTTCGTCATGTCTCTTTTCCTTTGCGTAAACTGTAAGGCAGCAACTAATATAAATCTATATGCAGGAAACATCTAAGAAAAAGGGGAAAGCGCCAATACTTGAAGGACAGAGAGGAGATGCCTTCGCAAATGAATACCGCATGCAGCAAAGCCGCGGATTCCAGAGTATCACTCCACAGACACTGATGAAAATAAACTATCCAAGACTCAGAGTCAAAGGCACACAAAAGCAGCATGTTTGCAAAAGATCCTGAAGCTCAGATTGGATAAAGCAAAAAGAAAAACGCTGAAAAGGGATGATGCTTCAGAAAAGCCTGGAACAAAGAATGGAAGCAATTTTCAATACGTAAGATTGTTCAGACAACGAAATCCCTAAATCATTGAGTCATTCACACAGCCGGAAACCGAAATAGCAATAGCACAATCAGTTTGAAGGAAATCTGGGTTATACTAAGTATACGCACAGCAAAAAACACCCAGTCAGAGGAAGATTTTCAAAAATATCTTCTAGTTTGTCAGAAAAAGGTGCCAGCTTTTGTTATTTCTACTTTCATCACCTAAGCAAAAGGAAAAGACAACCAGCCGACTCTTTCCAGGCGAACCTCAAATTGCTTACAGCACTAAGGAGCAGATACAGAAACGGTTAGAAATTAGATTCAATTTTTAGAAATAAATTTGCTTTAGTAAAAGGGCGGTCATTTGAAGCCATTCCCTAAATTTGTGTAATTAAGATTAGTTAGTAGTATTTAACCCTTCTCATGGCATTTGGAGAAGGGTCCGGAAATTTGTCAAAAAACGTGTCCTCAGAGCATGCACTTTTGCACCCTCGGAGGTGGTTTTTTGTGAATGGATGGATCGAGATTTATTTAGGTTTGCATTTTAATATCTGCTACTGATGTTGCACTTTTGTACTCTTAGTAGATGTTAGAAGTAAGTAGAGATAAATCGTTATTGCTTGAAGTTTGTGAGTGAAAATCAGTCATAAATGGTACTTTTATCTCTTGATTAATTTCTGCTCATATTCTTAGAGTGATATACAACTGACTTATTTATATGTTAATGTATGAATGTTTGGATTACCATTTGGCACTTTTGTATGGTGGAATCATTTGTTTGTGCTTGACATATGAATAACTGATTATGCGATATGTTGTTCACAACTGTTTTGCCTAACTTCTTATGCAGAATGGTTCATCTTAATTGATTTATATTCTTATGATAGCTGAATGATCTTTATTACCAGTTGTTGTATGAAATCTTTTTAGATCGCATAATGAAATAATCTTTCCCCGGGTTAGTATAGATTAGATGTGCTGTTTTTGCTAGATTTCAGTAGCATAGAGTTAGTTTAGAGTCTAGAATTAAATTAGTTTAAAATTACCTTTAGATTAGTATCTTCAAAATCTACACACATACACATCTTTTAGATTGGGAAGTTGGTCCCATCATCCCCAGTCGGACCCGCTACACCAAACGGGCAAGGAGCCGCCAACCAGGTTCCCGACCAGGTGGGTATCCCCCTTGTTGTTGACCCGATTTTGGGGCCCTCAACAGGAAGATAACTAGAAAATCATTCAGTCACAAGAAATACTTGCTAGGGCACAAGAAAAACAAGTAGAGATTAATGCAGTTATCCTTCAGAGTTTTTCATATTTGCACAAACAGGGACCACTTAGGACCAGTCACGGATAGGAGGAAATGACTAATGGGGCATATGGCAGCAGGTCTCAGTCGAGATATAGTTTTGACAGGGATGATACAGTTGGAGATGGTGGGCTCCTAGACACACCTAACAAGAGGGGTAATGACCATGGATTTAATTCTAGTTATGGTTCAAAGAGAAAACATCATCATCACCATCACCATCCATATAGGAGGAGTTAGAAGAAGTACTTGCGTGAAGAATTCAAGAAAGAAAGGACTCCTACATTCGATGGAGAAATGAAGAAGTCACAAAATGCAGAAGCTTGGTTGCTTGGGATGAATAATTTTTTCTGATTGCATGATTACTTGTAGGATATGAAAGCCTAGATAATTACTTTTAGTCTTAAAGGAAAAACATACATTTGGTGCGAAGATGTGAAGAATGTCAGTGGCATTTGGGAAGAGGAGTTGGCTTGGAGTGAGTTCGAGAGACTTTTAATGAATAAGTATTTATTTGAAAGATATTATGATGATACGATAAACTAATTCTATGAGTTGAAGATGGGATCTACGATTGATAAGGAGTATACTAGTAGATCCTTACAGTTGTTGAGATAAGTGACGTATCTTAAGGAGGAGAAAGAAAATATCTAGAGATTAATCATTTGGTTTCCGGTATCATTCAACGATAGGATTGTGTTTGACAAGCCTAAATTGTTGGAGGAAGCCATTAGAAAGTTGAAGTACTGTTACAAGAAAATGAAGTGTAAGAATGAGTCTAAGTAGGATTCGAAGGGTAACAAGAAGAATAAAGGAAAGTGGGTTAAGAAGAGAGGAAAATCATAGGATAGATATGACACGGAGAATCTAGCATTGCACAAGAAGTTCAATGCAGCTGACAGAGGACATGGATTTCAGTACAAGGAGCAAAACAAGGGTGAGGGAAGGAAGCCTTTACAGTGTTGGACTTGTGGCAAGGATCATCTCAAGAGAGATTTTCCACAACATTAGGGTGGAAGCCTGTGTGTTTACAGTGCTTAGGAGGCACAGACAGTTGGGATGTTGGATAGAGAATTCCTCGGATTTATGAAACTTTTGATAATAGGAAGGTTGATCATTAGGCATCTATTATCAAGATGGAAGTTAAGCTTTGTGATTCCTAACCTAGTATATAAGTGATGGTTGAATAAAGAAGTGCATGCAGAGTCTTAATTAGTGTAGTTGGCTATATGTACCAAGAAAAGAGTTCATCATCATTGGGTAAGTTATTGTGCATTTGATTTGAATGGTATGTCTACATTAGCACATCTAAATGTTCCTTTGTTGGTATCATACATTATGTTGTTGGGTATGGATTGGTTTTACATTCGAAGTACTAAGGTGGATTGTTATTATAAGGCTATTGAGTGCTTGGATGATGATGGAGATAAGAGAATTTTGCAGGGTAAGAAGAAGCCTACATTAGTGAGAATGGTTACAGCTATGTAGGAAAAGCACAGTAGCAGTAAAGGATGTGTCTTATTTGCAGTTCATATCTCTAGTGACAGAGGTAAGGATGTCGATGATGTTGAGGTCTTGAAGAGGTATCTGGTTTTGTAGCAGTTTTTGTATGTATTCCCATCTGATATTTCAAAGTTATCGCCTCATAGGGAAGTGGACTTTTCTATTGAGTTGATTCCAGTAGCAGTGCCAACATTGAAGGCACCTTACAGGCTGAGCACTCTAGAGTTATTTGAATTGAAGTTGTAGTTGAAGGAAATGCTTGATAAGGGATACATTAGGCCAAGTGTGTCACCTTGGGGTGCACCATTTTTGTTCTTGAAGAAGGATGGTACTCTTAGGTTGTGCTTTGATTACTTGAAGTTGAACAAGGTGACCATCAAGAATAGGTATCTGTTGCCGAGGATTGATGATTTGTTTTATCAGTTGAAGGGAGCAACAACGTTCTTGAAGATTGATCTGAGATCAGGATATCATCATATATGCATCAAAGAATAGGATATCTACAAGAATTTTTTCCAGACTAGTTATGGCCATTATGAGTTTGTAGTAGTTCCTTTTGGTATGAATAATTTTTGAACTACTTTCATGTGTTTTATGAATAATGTGTTGCATCATTATCTGGACAAGTTTGTGAATGTATTCATTGACAACATATTGATCTATTCTAAGAATGGGGAAGAGCATGCAAAACATATGGAAATAGTGTTAAGATTGTTGAGAGAGCATCAATTGTATTCCAAGCTTAGTAAATGTAGTTTCTTTCAGACAAAAATTCATTACTTAGGGCATGTGGTTTCCAAGGAAAATATTTTCAATCAAGGTCGTCATTGATGTCAATATGGCATTGACCAGGATGGAAAGTATTCTTGAGATGCCTAGTTACAGACAATGATGCCATGACTCTTGGTGGTTGGTTGACTAGGATAACATTAATGAATATGTCAAGTTACAAAGAAGTCAAACCACTAATGAAGGAAGCCCTATGAAGTACTTGAATTAACTATGATGTTGCCAAGTGCCAATCATGTGCCTTGACTGATGATCTAGATCCTAAGTGCCAATATACAACCGCATGATGTGAAGGAGTATACTTGATGAAGCCATACTTTTGATGATGTCATACTCTTAAATGACCACACTTAATGATGATACTTAATGAAGGTTGGAAGATTAGATGATGACATGGAATATCTCATTTTATAGTTGGAAGACTATATTACTATCTTGGAACTTTCCTAATGATGAAGTTTCCTATGTCATATCACTACACTAGTACATGATGACACTATGACATATCAAGATGACATGGATGAAGCATATCATGATGACATTATGACCCTAAATACTAATGTCTACTTGTTTTTATAAATCCCAAACATTATTAAAACAAACATAATCCTTGGCAATGAATATGTTTTGAAACAATATCAAAAAATTCCTTATTAACAAATGGCTTTGTTTAATGGCAGACAAACCTAGCATACATATGACCATACATGGTAGACATAATGTATAATGTAGGAAACATGGTTCCCTATGACCATACATGGTAGACATAATGTATAAAGCAACAACATGGTGTTATACATCACTCACATGGCAGACAAGGCCTTTTTTCCATAGTTCTTATATGATTCATATTTCAGATGGCAGACAAGGTATTATATATCCATGTTTCACATGGTAGAAAAGGTCCTATATTATCCATCACATGGAAGATAGATGTAATGCATACATCACATCCCAGACAAATAATAATAAAAAAATTGTAATAATATCCTAAAGATATGTCGGCTTCAGCTCTTATAAGTCGGCTCCTCCACAAGTGTGACGTTTACATTTCTCAACACATATATATAAAGCTTGGGCATTCGTATGAGGATTTATATAGCATTGAGGATCAAAATATCCGACGAAGAAGAATTAATAATTCAGATCTGCGGAGGGGATCTATTTTCGGATCCTTTGAAAGTTCTTTAGAGACACATTTTTTATATCTATTCCTCTTGTGCATTTGTGAAGGTTTACCTTTCGACTAGAAATTACAAAACCTTGAAGATATTAATAGCATATTCCAAACCTTAAAAACACTATTATGAACCTTGAAGGCACAGTGTTTTGAACTTGGACTACAGATCTTGAAGACACAATTTTGAATTTGTATAGCAAATCTTAGAAGCATAATATTAGCTTTGTTTTTGCAGAACCATTGAAGGCTTGTTTAAGTCTTGACACAACCTATTGAAAAACATTCTCTAGAGCAGTCTAAAATATTTAAAGACAATGTTTTGGCTCACTTGAAGACTTGGATGAAAAATACCAACTGTGTTTGAAGACCTATTTGGATAGAAACATTGAATTGTTGAGCTCTCTTGAAGCATATTTTGAAGCCTTATTGTAGCAGGCTGATAAAGAATTCTTGAAGGCATTGTTTGGACAAAACCTTAGAGCAATATTGTGTAGACATCTTGAAACAATCCTAGAAGCAGCTAGAAGCAGACTTGGGTTGGCAGTTACTTTGGAACATTTTCATGATGACAAATTGAAGGATTATCTTTGGAACTTGTGAAGCTTTGCTTTGAAGACTAATATTGGTATAGCTGATTTGAATTTTGTTTGAGAGAAATCCATCAAACATTGTTTTGGAGGTATTTTGAAGTGGTATATCATGAAGTGGATTTTTAGCTTCCTTGGGGAAATTCTTGAGCATACCTTGGAGAGTCATATAGCAACCCATTGAAGACACCTTGAGGGATTCTTGAAGACATTTGGAAGACTTGTAGAAGTTGTTCCTGAAGGCACCCTTGGAGATGATACATTGAAGCCATCATGAGGTGACCTTGAAGAAGTTTTGTTTGGGTAACATGAAGAGCAATGGTGACACATTCATGTGAAGAACAAGGTTTTCATTGATGACGTGACATGGAGACTAAGTGAAGGCATTGCTAAACATTGATAGGGCTCGATGAAGAAGACATTGGAAGTTGTGAAGTACAACTAAACACATCTTGATGAAGTAAAGAAAGGGTTGGAGCCTCAAAAATACATGGTTGGTGCCTTGGAAGGTAGGGTTGGAGCCCTAGAGGATCAGATTCCTCAAGAAACCAAGTCAGGACCTAAACCAAATATAGGGTTGGAGCCCTTGAGGTTGGTGCCTTGGAAAATCCAAGTCGGTGCTTGGCACATTACGCGTTGGAGCCTCAGGAATTGAAGATCAGTGTCTTCATCTAGGATTGGAGCCCTACCTATATTATACTTGATTTATTGTAAAGAAGAAATTAATAAAAGC